>BCIX01000001.1:5169598-5796723 GCA_001600095.1 Bullera alba
TCACAGCTTCGAGGTGGATTCTCTGCAAACACCTCCCTTCCTCCGACTCCAGAGCACTCCACCCCGACACGACTCGATCGCCCGTGTCGACCCGTTCTCAGAGGGCACGATTCTCAAGAGTCAAGAGAGTCGCGATACTCCCGAACCTCGATCAGCACGTTCGGTCCGGTCAGGCTGTGAGATGTGAGGCCTTTCGAAATCACCTGTAAATTACAAATCGCGGACAATCACATGCCACCCGACCTCGCTCTTATAATACCTCTGTTGTATATCTCCAGCGAGACGGGAGGCCAAGTATCTACATGATGCAAAACATGCCATTCGGCTCGCGCTCAGTGCTAAGCAGAGTTATAAGTGGCGATTGTTGCAGTGATCCAGCTGGTTATATGCTAAATCTACATGTGATCCCTCACAGGCATGCTACCACTACCCCGACTTGATCTGCAAGACGTGCATCTTCGTGCCATTTTGTCTAATGCGTCCTTCTGTCTATACCAATACCACATCCCAACCCAGTCTACATGCTCGGCCTGGACTTCCTGCTCCCGCCCACTATCGAGCTCTCAGTTGCCGATTTCGACTTTTTCAACCGCCTTCCACTGTCAAACGCCCTCGCGTCCTTCAACTCCCGACCCAGCGGGTCCTCCTTCTTCACCTGGTAGATCCTGACGATCCAGTTCTCCGATGTAAACGCCTCGTCTAACGCATGTAAGTCAGCAAAAGTTCGCTTGATTGAACAGCATGGTAGGGTGAGTGTACTCACCCAATGTGTCGAGCTGGATTGGTGTTTCGGGGATCTTCTGCCCTCGGACTCTGTCCTGAGCTGGGTGGCCGCCGAACAATTGGGGGAATCTGCAGCAAGAGTCAGCGCGATGGAATCAAGCTGAGAAGATGCTACTACGTACCGGTAGTACGACATCTTGTACATCAACGAGTTCTTCATCGTTGGGGTTCTGTCGCGCAGTTGAATTAGCAGAGTGAACAAGGGACCTGGGATGGCACTCACGCTCGCTCGTCGACGGCAAACTCGCCCCGCTGGGTGAAGAAGTTTGCCTCTTGCACCTCGTCTGGCCACTCGCCCTGTGCGATCCTGACCATCCACAGGAACTTGTTGATGTCGTCACTGCGAGAGTAAGCTCCTGCACAGAAAAGTGCACTCCTCGATCTTCAACTCACCCAGAGTATCCCAAAAGACCGCCAAAGATGACGAGGATGTAGTCGACGTCGTGCTTCCTCAGGATCGGGTAGGCGACATCCTCGCTGGAACTCATGGCCTTGCCAACCGTGGCAATATGGGTATTATTCCATGTGTTGTTGTCGACGAGAGTAACTCGATCGGCCATACCGGCAATCTGGTAGCCATAATCCCACCAAGACATGACTACGGCGTCGGGATCCGTGTTCTGTCTCAGCCAGTAGTACGCGGCTCGGAAGTCGTCGATGATCATCTGACTGCCGTCCGGGTTTCGCGAAGCCAAGACGACAGATGGGGAGGAGTATGCTGATGACGTAACGTATGTGCAGTGATGGACGAAAATGACCAAGAGGAGGGTGAGAAGGCCGATGACGGTGAATCTCGTGTCGACGCCGTAGATCCCCGATTTGCTTTTACCGCCGAGGAAGCCGGTGAAGCCTTTAGCGTTGGAAGCCTTGTTGGCCTGAACGGCAGAGGCTTTCTTGGCCGCTTTCTTCGACTGAGGCGTGCCACTGACGCCGGAACCTGAGTCGTCGATGTATGTCGCACCTGGCGAGTCTGGGTCCGTAGGGATGACAGGGTCGATGTACGTCTCTAGAAGCTTGGAGAAGGCAATGGCCGCCGTGACGCAAACAACGGGTGTGATGACCAGGAGGAGTCGGACCATGACACCGGCAAAGTAGGCCGAAAGCACGGCGTAGATGATGACAAAGACCTGTTCGTCTCGTAGTTCCCGGAAACACCAGTAGACTCCGGCTGGGAAGAAGAAGATGAGCATTTCCAGGTCGAAGAAGAAGGATGGCCAGGCAGTCGGCTGGTGTTCAGACACCGAGGCGATGATTGGCACTGCAATTATCGTCAATACTGATCGAGATCGAGCCGACTTGTACACTCACTGTGAACCTTGGCGTAGCCAGTGTCCCAGAGGGAGTAGAATCGACCGGTCCACGGTGCAATCCATCCGGAAAACGTGAGGACGACCAATGACCCCAAGCTGATCAAGAAGGTGGCAACCACAAACGCTCTCAACAGCATCTGGAACTGCTTTCCAGGTACCAATTTCCTGACGACTTCCACAAATGCGACCAGTTGAAGCAGGCCAAAGACACCGAGAGCGGCCATGTGTTCGGAAGTTCGGATGGGGAGGAACTCGACAAAGGGGACCTGCATCGAAGCCACGGTGCCGATGACATACCATGACGAGTACGAGATGTACAGTCGATGCGAGTATCGGCCCATCAGAATGAGCACAAAGGCATGCAGCGGGACCACTGTAGTTGGTTAGCACTCTGTATTGAGTCGACACGAGAACTGCTCCACCGGTACTCACTGTTGGTGATGAAGACGTAACCACCCCAGGCGGCTACCATCCATCCGTAGAAAAGAGCAGCAGCCATACCCCATGAAGAGCTTCCAAGCTTGTAAGCCTTGATCCAGAGGTAGAACGTCATCATGAGGAGGAAGATTGCGATGGCTTCATTGTCGTATGATCCGGCGACGGATCGGGAGATGTAACCGGGGACGATACCGATGAACGCAGCTGCGAGCAGACCGGCCGAAGGAGTCGACATCTCTTTAGTAAAGCTAGAAGCGAAGACAGTCAGTCAGAGTGCTACGAATTCCGGAACGTCCTAACTCACAGATACGTCGAAATCGCTGTGAGACCCGAGAACGCAGGAGCGATCATCACACAGACGTTCCTGATGTCAACGGGCATGTTGATAGCACGCAGGAAGTTCCAGATTATACCAGCGGTGACCATAAGTCCGGGATAGATGGTTCCTCCGACACATCGTCCTAGCGGATACCAGGCGGTAGGGTCGAACCAGTTCCAGAATTCCTGCAGGAGGATGTCAATATCGACGTTATGATGAGATCCGGTTAGACTCACGTAGAATCCGTCGTTGACCAACACTTTCGAAGCTCGGCTGAAGCAATACTGTCAGCTTCCGGCGCTGTTGTAGGCCACAATCTAGCTTACTAGTTGAACCAAGGGTCGCTATATCGGGATCAGCTTGTAGTCTCCCCCTATCGACCTAGAATGCCAACTTACAACTCGTGAATCACACTCTCGAATCTGATCACGGCGAACAATCTGCTTGCAATTGCTGCACCAGCTATCAACCCCAAGATGACCAATCTCAAGAAGCTCTCGGCGTTGGTGACGGTCTCTTGGGAGAGGTTCTTTGGTAAAGGATATGCCAGCTTTCTTCCGCTTGCGTCCCTGAACCCGTCGTAGATGGCTTCCTCCGCCGATGCTTTGGCCTGACTCGATCCTTTGCTCAGGCTCGAGGAACTACTAGACTCAGTGAACTTTGACTCTGCGGGTGGAAGTGGGACTGAGGTGTTAGAGGTGGTGGTGGTCGAGGAGATGGGCTCGGCAAGTGTTGGCGTTCCTGCGCCGGTCTGTTTTGGCGTCTTCGGCGCCATTTTTGCTGTTGTCGCAGCTATAGCTACTGCGAATGCTGCGAGTCTGGTCTGGATATGCGAGTTGTTGGCCTCAGAGCCGATGCACCCAACTGATCACTCTGGGTTGAGCACTCCATAGGTTGCTGGTCGAGCACGGCCGGCCGGGTGCTGCGTGTCAGGCAGCGAGCGGTGAGTTCCGACGGAATGGAGGACCCCGCTGCCACGTCACTATGGCAAGAGGGGGGGTTGATAAGGAATACCCCGCTCAGATCCCTGTGCTTACCCTTTTGGGAATATCAGTGATGACGTCGATCTAATTTGCCATCCCCCGGCAATTGATCGGTGTGTCCCGCTGGGCGGGGGGCAGATGATCCCGGTGCAGGTGGTTGGCTGGCTGGTCCTCATTCACACACCGGTGAACATTACCTCTCCTGCTCTACTCGACACACGTACACTCGAGACTCGTGATTTGCTCTCAACACATAGCTCAGTCTCGACTGATATCCTCGTAGCGTCCATTGTCGCACACTCGACGCAACGCACGCACGAATCCGTCCGGAAGGAGATTGCCGACTTGTCTCATCCTATCCACCTTGGCCGACTTCGGTGTAATTGGACAGAGCATTACACTCTAGACCAAGTCAGACATACGATCCTGTCCTGTCTGTCGTTGTGCGATTCTTGTGGGCCGCATACATACAGCGAAGAGATCAAATAGTTCGACACGATCCCCATTGTTCCATACTTGTTCACCAAACAGCTGGTCCTGTAATATAACTGTTTCCACGATACCAATATGGACGTTCTACGACCTGGACATGCTCATCGAAGCAGCAGTGATAGATTGTTGAACAACTATCTGTGAGTACGATGTTCTTCTCACATTGTAACCTGAGCGAGAAACACCACACTGCTCCGAGCTCCGCCCTCGAAGTCAGCCAAGGCCGGCTGCCCCCTCTGCCTAGCGAGAGCTGACTTGAACCCCGTAGTGAGGCTCAGAAGCACCTTTCGACCTCTCTTCTGACCCTTCTTTCCCACTCGCACTCTTCGACATCCTCCTTGCTCGCCTATGTCACCTCCTCTCCTGGTGTCATCCACCCCGTCCGACGGAGCGTGCGGCATGCGGCTTTCGAGGGACCCCTCTCCCCCTCTCTCGTTGAGAACTGGGAGGGTGGCTCTCACACCGGCAGTGTGAGCGGCGGCGATGCTCAGACTCAAGGATGGGCAGCGTACGTCAGCTCGTTGGACCAATTCCGAAAGGACCTCAAGCAAATCCATCTATTGGAGGAAGAGCTCAGTCGAGTCAAGCGAGATCGGGAGATCCTCGTCACTCGTCTGATCAAGACTACCAAATCGCGGCCGACCAAATCCGACTTGTCGGCCATTGCTTCCACCTACGCCCGGTCCGAGCACCCTCAGTCGTCCCGAGTCTCCCTCTCGAGCGTCACCAGCGGGGGCTCAACTACCAGCAAGGAAGGCAAAAGAGCTGGAAAGCTCGCCGATGCCCAAGCCGAGCTCCTAGGTTGCGAAGAGCATCTTCGAGGCCTCGAAATCCGCATCGAGCATGAGAGGAACAAGGTCATGCTTCGGGGTCTTGAGGACCGATTCCGATCTATGGAGGTCGTAGGTAGGATGTGGGTCAGCCAAGCGAAGAAGGGTCTTGAGGACCTAGAGAAGGCGCATGGTGAGCTGCATTGTTTTGTCAAACATCGCGAACAACGCTGATTATCGATTTACTTAGAACTTCCCGCCGACGCGTTCGAGCTCGACTCGAACCCTTCCATCGCCCCGTCCCAGTCCGCATCGCAGATGGCGTACGAGGACTCGCCGGGTCGAGGCGCAGCTTTCCGACGAGCCAACGGACGTCAGGTCTCTGGCTCTGTTGCCGGCAGTATCGCTGAAGAGGAAGAGGGCTCCTCGGACGACGATGCGACGAACCGAAAACTGGTCGTGCACGAGAACCGACCTGGATCTGCTTTCGGAAACGGTCCAACATCGCCTATCAAGGCTCGAAACTCTACTGTGCCAGGCAAACCGTCTCCCCTCGGTGTCCCATCCGTTAACACCCGAACGCGACCTCTTTCGTCCACCTACGGCGAGTTCGGTGCCAACGGCAATGACTCTGACTCTGACTCGCCCAACTTCCGTTCTGGAGGACGACGGGCCGCCAGCGATGTCGGTGCGATGGGATACAGACCGCCTACCAACCGACAGCCGTTGAGGAGGACTTTCTCTGATGACAAAAAGTCCAATAACCCCACCGCTGGTCTCAGTCGACGAAGCGACTCTGATGCCGGTAGCATCCGAAGCCAGAGGAAGAAGAAGGGCTTCTTCGCGTCCATCTCCAAGTTCTTCAAGGGGCCCAAGAGCCGACGGGAGGGCTCTGTCCGATCCGGCAGGGATTCTCCCCCATACGGATCTGGATCGAAGGTCGGTGCCTGGCAGACCAGAACCGACCAGAACCTGAAGCGATCTTCCGTGTACGGATCTACTTCTCGAGGAGGTAGCAGGTTCGGCCGAAGAGGTGGCGACGACTCTAGTAGCGACGACGAAGCTGGCGGCAACCTCGTCAGTGTCAGCAACAACAGAGGTCAAAACACCTTCTCTGTGGATTCCATCGGACGACCTGGTTCCCGAGCAACCAAGAGAGAGTCTAGTGGTCCAGTCGCCAGCGGTCTCATCCCTGCCCCGCCTGCGATGAAGCGAAACTCGAGTCAGAGCACCATCACCGGTAGAGCTACGCCTACGCAGAACAACCGGTCGGGCGCAGCTACGCCCGTTGCCGCCAACACCAAGGCCAACTCTAAGCCATCTTCGGCCGTCGGTTTGACGAGAAGCAACACCGCCAAGAGTGGTATGTCGGTCGCCTCGGGCAAGACCACCACCACGATCAAGTCTGCTACTGGTACTGCCACCGGCACCCCGAAGAAGACTCGAGCCAATGGATCCATCTCTCGAGCCAGTTTGAGCGCCAGACCCGCTGTTGACGGCAGGAACATCATGTCCCTCGTCGACAGCAAGTCTGCGCCAGTGATGCCCGAAGTGCCCAAGGCCCCTTCTAGCCAGGTAACTCCTCAGATGTCACTGCCAAAGGCTCCAGGATCGTCCATCGTGCCTCCAGGTCAAGTCAGCATGCCGGCCATTTCCGCCTCTTCGCCCAATCTCGCCGCAAGCGCTACCACGCCAAAAGCCCGACCGCTGTCTAGGTCCAGCACTGCGCAAAAGGTGTCCGACGCGGATCGAAGCCAAGACGCCGGTGCTCGAGCTACGACCCCGCTCCCTCCAAGCCGAACATTGTCGCCTCCGCTCAAATCGGCTCTGAGACCGTCGAGCCCGTCGCCAGAGATGACTTCCACGGACCGACTGCCACCCCCAGTGTCCATGTTCTCGATCTCGGCGCCCGGTCCGGTCAGCTTGCCAAAGGAGGCACCACTGCCCATTACGATGCCTGCCGCTCCAGCCAAACCCGCCCCAGCGCCCGTCGCCGAGACAGCCAAGCCTGCAACTCGACCAGATCCCACCAAAGCTGCAGGCGGTGTTAGAAAGTCGTACACCTCGGGGATCAGCGACAATGGCAGCGTCTACGAGTCTGCCGTCGAGGACGACGACGAGGATGAGGATGGAGGCGCGCCCGGCATCCCAGGTGTGACTGCGCCTGCGGCCGCGGCACCCAAGCAAGTCCAGCCCGAGCACTACGGCGATTCGTCCGACAGTGAGGAGGATGAGGGTCAGTCGAGCTACAAGGTTGTCGACAATGAGAGGATCAAGCGATTGGGCATCAACGTCGGCCCTCCTGCCGTGGAAAGGATCCCAAGTGAGACTCGAGTCCACCGTGATGAGGTGTACGCCGGTCATGACGACGCTTCGGTCACGTCAAACGACACGGCCACCAAGTCCAACAGGCCCACCCCAGCTCCATTGTCCATTGCGGATGACAAGCTCTCCAGGCGAAAGTCGGTGAGGATGAACGTCCCCGACTCGCCTGGACCAGAGACTGCTCTGGCTCCGCCTCCCATCACCGACCCATCCCAGACGACGTCGTACGTCTCTCGATCGGCCGAGAGGGACCCTTCGCCTCCACCCACTCAGGACCGAAGTGGAGAGACGTGGAGCACGCGGATCGGCAAGATGAGGGAGGATACCTCTGACGAGAGCGACCATGACGACGAGTACCTCCGAGCCAGGAAGGGATTGAGCAAGAACTCTGGCAAATGGGAGAAAGTTGACGGTTCATCCAAGTCCAACGGAGGAGAGTCGCTGGGCAAGAAGCTCAAGAGGAAAGCCACGGGCTCTAGCGTCAAGAGCAAGAGCTCGACCAAGGGCTCTCAGAGGGGATAAGCGGGATTGGGATGGGTGTCTGGTCAGCAGGGTCGATCATAATGGTTCTTAGAAGAGAAAAGTAATTGTCTGAAGGGATGCGCGGTCTAGGATGTCCAAATATACACAGCCATATACTAGTCTTAGGTAGTCTACAGAAGTCAATAATGTGAATGCAGACGTACACGCGAGGTTGAGCACAGCTGTCGTGATCAGTGTCGAGCGACACGAGGACGATTTTATGGTTTGCCACCCGACCGCTTTGTTGGTGTTTCAGGTTGCCGCACTCGGGAAATTCAACCAGCTCGAGGGGATCTTATTGTTCGTCCTGTTCGACTTGAAACGATCTACTTGCCTCTTTCAACCATCCACCCCCAGACGACCCTTGCAATGCCTTATTGTGATATGCGACGACTAGATCAGACTAAGGAGCTAAGGCGTAGAGCTGACAATACGACTCAGCAGCCGCATAGGAGGATCGCCGGGGGGAGCAGGTGGAAAACAGGGGAAGAGTCTAGTCGTGCTGACGTAGAGTAGGGCCTGGACAAGCCCATGATGGTCAGCTTGGAAGTGGACGTCGCAGATGAAAGTGATGAACAGGAGGAGAGATCATCTCACCATCGTCCTTCATCTCAGTCTTACACCCAGCCATTCACTCGTCTACGCGAAGGAAAGATCTCAACACTGGGAGTGTCTCGTTGGATGACGATTTCTACTGAACATTACAAGCAGGATCATCATCGAGTATAAGCAGCTATCACTTCGACATCTTTCAATTTACCACCACTGAACATCCTCGACTTGACACGCACAGCTTCACTATGGGCTCAGCGAGAGAGAACCAGAAGGAGACACCGGGGAAGCGGTCCAGATCTCGATTCTCCCTCTTGTCCCTCCTACCGGCCCGACATCCGCCATTGATCGTGTCCCATTCGCCGACTATCCCTCCACATCACCTCCACCAAGTGCCCTCCCGACAGCCCACCATTGTATCCCTCGATGGGTCTGCACTATCCTCGTTGCACTCCGCATACCCCGATAGCACGACACCATCGCCGGTAGGCAGGACGTTACGAATAGAGGAGGAGGATGCAGCTCAGGAGGATACCAGGAAGTACTCGTTTGCTTCGTACTACTTCTCGACGCCGTCGGCGAGGGTGTGGGAGAAACCGGACCACGAACAGCCACCTCTTCCACCAATGCCACTGCCATACAAGTCAACCAAGCCGGAGCCAACAAGGGGTGGGAAGGGGCAAGGAGGGATAGACCCATCGCCGCTGCCCGTCCCACTGGCTCTGGTCAATTCGGACAGTAGTGACGCCAGTCGAGGATCGCGAACGAAACGACCCCCTCCACTCGACTTGACAAGGACCAGGGCGGTGTATCCGAAACTACATGGTGTCATCCCCGTGGTAGTGACTCCTAAAGCATCGACTTCGCCACCTCTCAAACATGCAGCGACGCTATCCCGTCTGACGGGAGACCAAGGTGCGGAAGGCGGTGCCGTCAAGAAGGGGAAGAAGGAGGGGAGGAAAGTACCTGTGAAACCGAAACCCAGCATCAAAGATGATCCGTTCGACGTAGTGGAGATCGAGGACGGACACAAGTACACCAGCTGGAAAGGCGGTCGAGTCTCGATCAAACCTGGACAAGTCATTCCAAAGGGCACATTACCCACACTCAACTCTTCACCGACTATACGAGGTCAAGATCCAAATCTGATCAAACTACCCCCTGCAACGGGATACCGAGGCAGAGGCGAGTTTTACAACAAACGAGGCGAATCGTCAACTCAACCCAATGGACTGGGTACCTACCTCACCCCATCGGGCGGCGGTGCGGATACCTACCACAACATCCTCCTCACACCGGCCTACTTCCAGCGATCTCCCACCAGCCAATTCACCGCTAGTCCCGGAACCGCTGGCGACGACTGGTTGTTGGCCAAGAGCGGTCTCAGGCGGAAGACCCTCTTGGATGCCATCAAGCGAGGTTCGAAATGGCTCGTACCGGCTTACGATGCCGCTAGGTCAAGAGCGCAGGGCAAGGAGGACAGGGAAATGTCGAATGTCAAGTCCGCTATGAAGCCTTACAAGTTGAAGTCGATCGAGAACCTGCGTGGTGGGGAGGGAAGGACGGGGAATGTGAGGTTCGACGGTGCGGGCATGGGTGGGGACAGTGCAGGTTGGTCGAGCGGTAAAAGCCCGAATGTGTACGGTAGCAATGGAGCCTATTCGAGGAGGTCGCCTGGACTAAGGGAGTTTCAGATCGGCGACTATTCGGATGGCAAGTTGGACAAGGAGCACAGTGGGAAGGAACGCCGGGGGAAAAAGAGGGAAGATGAAAAGGCCAAGAAGAGGAGGAAGATGTGGCGGGTGAGTACGGCTTGATAAGCTCAGCGATGTTGTCTTTGAGCTGATACGTGTGTCTTCTAGCTGCTCATTCTCGCCCTCGTCATCCTCATTTCGGCTCTCACTATTGGGTTGTGTACGACCTTGCTCACCAGGAAAGCAAAGTCGTCTTCAGATACACCCGCGGCAGCAGATTCTGATTCACCTTCCAACTCGCCAACGCCTACTGGCACCACAGCAACTCCTACCGGTGTACCGTCTCGAACCCTCGCGACATGCCTCGATCTCTGTGCGACTTCCGCCTCGACCTCGCCTTTGACATACCCGTGTGGAGACTGTGTTTCCCTCATGAGCGGAGTCACGAACGATTTCGCACAGCCACTGGTGGATGGCAACTCGACAGGAGTGGGATCAGCGCTTCAGTTTTGCGCCTTGATGGATATCTTTAGGGATGCGATTGGCCAGGGACTCGGGGATAAAGGCTGGGCTAAGGATAGTAGTCCGTGTGGCTGGGATGGCGTCAAGTGTGATGGCCGAGGGAGGGTGACAGAGCTGTGAGTCGGTGTCCCAGCTGCACCATTGGGTCATCCTCTGGTCCTTCGGGTCGATCTTGACAGCAGAGACTGACCATTGCTGTGACAGACAACTGAGGTACCCAGACATCCCGACGAAGATCCCGGCGACGATCTCCAACATGATCTCCTTATCATCTCTCAGATTGATGGGTAACAACACTTCTCCAAGTGAGCTCCCTCACACGATCTCCGATAATCTGAGCTGACACGAGATTCGCAGGTGGTCCTTTGCCTTCCAGTATCCTCGCTCTACCCAACATCACCACCATCGATATTGAGTATACGGCGCTCAGCGGTCCTGTTGGTCAGATGAACTTTGCCAAATCGACCAATCTCGCCACTTTAGTGCTGGTCAACAACGCACAGCTGGGCACTGATCTACCTGGGCTGGCAAACAACGGTCAACTCAAGACTTTGTGAGTGCACCCTCGGAGAATGAAAATGGGAAGCGACAATACTGACTGTGAATCAAAGAGTCATTACGGGCCAAGGTATCGATAGCGTCTCAGAGTTCACGTTGCCCAGTTCTTTGACCTACCTGTGAGCTATAACTCGCTCTTCTCGCGTAACTAGCTGACGCTGCGTTCGCTAGTGATCTCTCCTACAATGCGTTGAATGGTCAGATCCCGGCTCTTACCTCCCTCGGATCTCTCGATACCTTGTAAGTAGAGTACAAGCCGAATCGTCTAGGATTCCATAGGAGGGACGGCTGGCTGACGGAAAGTAGATATTTGACCAATAACAATTTCACCCAACCTCCCTCTTCCCTCCCTGTGAGTGTTGCCACCCTCTTCCTCACCGCCAATCCTGGACTCAGCGGGGCGATGCCGCCCTCCGTCTGCAGTAGTACCACCCTGGCCTCCTGCGATCTTCGGGACACCAAGCTCACGGGTCCGATAAATTCGACCTCAAGCTCAGGATCGAGCAGCTCAAGTGGCACTGCTAGTTCAAGTAGTAGCGCTGCTGCTGCCTCGGGCAGTGCGAATGTGGGACTTGGGGCCATTGGGGCAGTGGCAAATGGAGCTTTGGCAAGTGTTTGTGGAAAGTGTCAATTCTCGTAAAGCATACACGAATCTAGCGCATGTAGTATGCTGTGACAGGTGTATCGGTTGCCAGACACTGGGTACTGCTTGATAGCAGAGTCATGCGCTGCCCACGATTCAATGGATCGTAGAGTCTGAGAGTCTTCGTGGCCCAATGCGAAGTTCAGAACTGAGTTGTCGAGGCTGAACATGGGGAGATGGAGACTCAGCCTCTTTCAGTCCAGGACAGCTGTCAGAAGTAGATTTTTGACATCTTCACGCAAGCTTGGAAGGTGCCATAATGACGAGACCTCCGTATGCACTGTGCTGAAGGCAACGACGATACAGCCTTTGAGGAACGGATCCTGTTGCGATTAAAGCGCCACTCGAAGCTCTGCCAAAATCCACTTCGGTCGGTGGTGGTTTCAGCCAATTCGAACATCGTCAACATTGCGCTGCATTCCAATCCTATAGTTCACTTGTTCAGCACCTTTATCACCTGTGTCCTGGGCCAATTGCTGTGATATACTTGTTATCCCCTAGTAATTGTTGCTTCTGTTCAACACCCATCGTGCAGCACCACCCACGAAGCTACGTGGACCAATACCCTCGAGACACACCTGAAACGACATCAAGCGCAATGTCCGAGATCAACACCACGCCTAGGCATACCAAGGACTGGACGGTGGATGACGATAGTGACGACGACGTAGAAGAGCTAGCTAGGCAATTGGGGACGCCCTCCAGATCAAAGCTACAACAGCAAGAGCGAGAGAGAGAAGGTGAGATGAATTACTCCAACACGTTTGCTGTACACTCGTACCTGTGAATTAAACGGAGCGATCAAAGCGCTGTGTGGATGAGCGACCCCTCCTTTGGACTATTTTTTTTCGATTCTTGGGCTTCTTCTTCCCCTCCCCGTTCACGTCCCAAGCTTCCTCGTTGTTCTCTACCTCGACTCTCTACTCTCCTTGCTCTAGCTAACAAGTCCGCTAGCCGCCTCACCACCACCGTCCGCCAGTGAGAAAGAGGACAAACCCGTAGCGTCCCTCCTCAGCCGCATAGGTGGCCTATCTACAGACGCAGAGCCTTTCACCCCATCATCACCTTCTGGCGCTCCGAAAGATCACTCGCAACCAACCAGCCAACGACCCAAACCCAACCTATCAAACCCACTCTTCGGCAAGGCTCTAGCGGGCATCAGTGCGCCCAAGAAGGCTCCAGAAGCTTCTCAGCAACTACCGAAGGAAGAAAAGGCAGATTCTGCACCTCCCCCTGCTGGCCTTTCCATCAAGTCAAGTGCCAGCTCGAGCCAGCGAGGACAGGAGCTATTAGGATCGGAACCGAGTACTCAAGGCAGAATGACTACCGACGGTGAGGAGTCTCATCCCTCCATGATGACCACAGCCTGACACTCTATAGACGGCGGTTGGGGACCCGATAGTACTTGTAAGCCCACCACCCGCTTGATCTCGCACGATGCGTGGCTGATGCGAAATGACCAGATGGAGGAAACGAGCAGTACGCCCCTTCTAATAATGGTGGCGAGGACAAGAAGGAGAGCGGTAGTATTCCAGACACGACCATGTCGGAGAGTGACAAAAGTGGATTGATCTCGAATGATTTCCAAGTCGAGGTGAGCTCTGCCCCGAAGAGCGATCGATCAACCGCTGAGTTCCCCCTAGGTCAAATTGGCAGACTTGCAAGCCGATGAGAACAGTCCTCTGTACTCGGTCAAGACATTCGAAGACCTCCCTCTGTATGTTCCCCTCGTCAAATCAGTAGATGCGAAGCCATTCGCTGACCATGCCCAGAGCTCCAGACCTCCTCAAGGGTGTCTACGCGGTCGGTTTCAAGAAGCCGTCCAAGATCCAGGAAAAGGCTTTGCCCATGTTGTTGAACAACCCGTGAGTTGAGAATCTGTCTGCCTGACCTGTCAAACTGACTCCATGTTCCAGTCCTCGTAACCTGATCGGACAGAGTCAATCGGGTACCGGCAAAACCGCCGCTTTTACCCTCAACATGCTGTCGAGAATCGAACCTACCATCATGGCTCCTCAGGTGAGTTGAACCGACGATGTTCTTGTCCCTGACCAGATCAGGCGATCTGCCTCGCACCTTCCCGAGAACTGGCTCGACAGATCCAAGTCGTCTTTGACAGCATTGGCCAATTCACCCACATCAAGTCTAGATTGGCTGTACCGAAATCCTGGTCGCCAAGGGAAAGAATCACCGAGCACGTCCTGATCGGCACACCGGGAACGATCCAGGACATGCTGCGACGTCCTGATGTCTTTGACCCAAAGCTTATCAGGGTCCTGGTACTCGACGAAGCCGACGAGATGATTGGGCAACAAGGTCTCGGCGACCAGACCAGTCGTATCAAGAAGTGAGCCCCATCGGCCGTTCATTGACAGCAAAACTGATACAAGCTGTTTAGAATGCTTCCCGTCAGCGTGCAGAATGTCCTCTTCTCTGCCACGTTCCCCGACACGGTTCAGCAATTCGCTGCCCATTTCGCCCCCGAAGCCAATCAGATCTTCCTGAAGAAGGAGGATGTCACAGTGGAAGCGATCAAACAGCTGTATCTCGAGTGTGACGGCGAGGACCAGAAGTACAACGCGCTATCGCTGCTGTACGACTGTATGTCCATCGGGCAGAGTATCGTCTTTTGTCGAGTAAGTGACCCATCCCTCCCCCTCACCAAACCCCTCTCTTACTCAATCGGGCTTCACTGACAGCTGTTCTAGCGCAAGGACACTGCGGATAGGATCGCCAATAGGTTGAACAGCGAGGGCCACTCTGTCGCCTCTCTGCACGGAGAGAAACAGGGCGACGAGCGAGATGCGATTTTGGACGGGTTCCGTGACGGCAAGACCAAGGTCCTCATCACGACCAACGTCGTCGCTAGAGGTATCGACATTCAACAAGTCAACATGGTCGTCAACTACGACGTCCCCATTATGGGACCCGAAGGCCAGTTCCGACCTGACATCGAGACTTATATCCACCGAATCGGTAAGGCCTCTCAATCACATTTCCTCAGCGTGTAATTTTGGTGACTGACTGTTTGGGGATAGGTCGTACCGGACGATTTGGCCGAAAAGGCTGTTCAGTCATCTTCGCCCATGACTCTCGATCAAAGGAGGATGTGCAGGAGATTATCAAAGAGCTCGGCAAGCCAATGAAGCAGATTGACGCGTCGTCGAGGACCGATCTGGACCAGCTGGAGAAGGTGAGTACGGGCGGCTGCGGTGCGTTGGTACAGAGCGGTTGCTGATCTACTTCATAAGGCGTTGAAAGCGGCGATGAAGGGGCCCAACTAAAGAGAAGGAAAGCATACAATTGCTTCTCGTTTCGAGGGAGGAGCGAATGTGCATAAATCAGACATCGGCTCAAAGCGTGACCGCACCCCGGATCGAGAAAGCGGTCGCCAGTGGTCAATCCACCCGTAGTATCATGTACACATCAGAAGGTCCTCCCATCAAGTCTCGTAGACCATCATCATGCACAGAAGCTCCCAGCATGTCGTCGCTGTTGCCTTGAAGGCGGGTGCTCAGTTGGCGCAAATCTGCATTCACTGTTTACTACCCATTACCCCAACCATTTCTATCTCAAGCGATCACCTTGCACCTCACTGGCCCGTTTGACACTACTCCAAAACATCGTCCGTATCGGTCCGTCCGCAGCGATCAATCCCGTTCTTTTCAGGTACGACTGCCTGAGATGCCGCTTGCTGCCCTCCCACTCTCCCATCACACTCGGCGATGCTGTTCCATGAGCCCAACATACGCTGGGTTCTGCTCTCTGATACCGTCTCAATCAATGTTATCCCTCTTCCTCGTATACCTCCTGACTCTGGTCGCCAGCCTCTTCGACGAGGTACTCGTCATCATCGATATCCGCGTTGGCGTCTGACGCAAGTCAGTGTTGCGCTCTTCGGGTTGAGCTAGGAGCCAAGGGCACTTACATTGATCGTACTCGTTACACAAGTCGGCCAAGTTGGATTCGGCCTCGGTGAACTCCATCTCGTCCCTACGGCACAGTCAGCACCACGAAGACAAGGCGTGGAACGCTTTGATCACTCACATTCCCTCGCCAGTGTACCAATGGGTGTAGGCCCGTCTCTTGAAGAGTTGCCTGAATTGACCGTGACTTCGCTTGAAAACCTCTGCGAATACGTATTAGTATCGTTTTGCGCGGTGGGATGATTTGACGTACCGGAGATGGCAGTGGTGTTGGCGACAAGGGTAGCGGCCGCGGTTTGACCGGCAGGTGGCACAGTGCAGAGTGTCGTCAGAGACGAGTTGGGGATCTAAGATCCTGTCAGCTGGTCTCCTCATGTCCCGACGACGAAGAAAGCTCACCCATGGAACGAAGTTGGCAGAGTTCTATGTAGAATCAATTAATCAGCAGGAAGTCCTGTCATAGGCCTGACCATCTTACCTTGTTCTGGAACTCGTACACCGAGTTCTCCACTACCCCAGACTATCAGCCACAGTATACACGACCAACCTAAATGACCCGACTCACAGTCTCGCATGGCGAGTTTGCCCCGGTAGGCGACCGACACCGTGAGGTATTTGCCCATAGCAGGGTCAATGGCAGCGAACAAGCTCTTCTTGTTGAAGATGGCAGCAGTGAGCTCCTGCACGTTGGTGGACTGTGACGATATGGATCAGTCTCACGTCACATGTATACTCCCGACAAACAGCTTACCGTGTAGGACTTGGTGCCGCTGGCGACGAGGGGTGCGTATCCGGCAGTGAAGAAGTGAAGACGAGGGAAGGGGACTTATCGAGCTTGTCAGTGGTAACCCAGTAATTAAGAGGCGTACTTACCCATGTTGACGGCAAGTTTTCGGAGATCCGAGTTAAGAACACCAGGGCTTTGGGGGGTTAGCTCGCTTGATCGATATTACCCTGCAGGCATGACTTACAATCGCAGCGTAGCTGTACATCTGAATTAGCGCAATTCAACCCCGCTATGATAGAACTCACTGGTGAAACCGGTCATGACCTTTGCTATCAGCTTGTTGAGGTCCTTGTACTCTGGCGACTTCTGCTTCAACTCTGTGACGGCGATGTTATACAGAGCCTCGTTCTGGGACAAGAGTCAGCATAACGCTTCTGACCCTGCTGTCTACTCACGTCGATACAGCATGTGATGTCACTGTTCTCGACCAAGTTGTGCGTCGAGAGCACGGCGTTGTATGGCTCAACGACGGTTTCCGAGACCTTTGGCGAGGGGAAGATGGAGAAAGTCGCCAGCATTCGGTCGGGATACTCCTCCCTGATCTTTCCCAACAATAATGCACCCATACCAGACCCTGTTCCTCCTCCGAGGGCTGGAAGGACACCAGTGTGAGCGATACATTGCTTGTCAATCGCCGCTAGGCGATTCCATGGTCTGACGACGACTCACAGTGTAGGACCTGGAAACCCTGTAGCGAATCGGCATTCTCGACTTGCGCTCTTAGAACATCCAGTACGGGGTCTGCCAGCTCGGCACCTATGAGTGGTACGGATCAGCTTCATACGCGAGTGATGTATATAAAGATAGCTGGTGCTGGTCACCCACCCTCGGTGTAGTACCCTTTGGCCCAGTTGTTTCCCGCTCCGCTCTGACCGTGCACAAAGGTATCCGGTCTGAAGAGGTTCGCAAGGGGCCCTGACCGCACAAGGTCCACTACTCCTGGCTCGAGATCGACCTGAATCGATCGGGGCACCCATTTGCTGTTCGACGCTTCGGAGAAGTACACGCCGACTATACGTTGCGGGTAAGCCAGTGACTCGACCAGTCGTTCCTCCTCGGAGATGCGGTGACGCTTGCTGTCGTCACTCACCCTTGTCTAGTTGCTGAGGGTCGTTGCCGATGTATTTACCGCTGTCTAAAAAGCAGATGAAGATCAATATACAGCTCATGCCTCTAATGTCCCTTCGCCTCGTACTCACTATCTAAGCCATGTTCCTGGGGAACGAGGGTCAGCTGCTATAACCATTAGAGAGAAGCTACTCAGCTCACCTGGAGGATGTTGTCCCAGAAAGCGGTACCGATCTGGTTACCAGCTGAGCGATAAAGGTCAGTAAGATCGGATCTCCTGTCATAAATCGCTCAGACCGCCTTTCGTCCTTGTTCAGCGGCTCGCCAGTCCACTCATGAGGACTTGGTTATACCAGTGGAGGCAATTGAGGAGCCGGAAAAGAGATGAGCCCTATCACATACCTTGACCGACTATACATTTCAGTCAGCGAGATTCTCATACCAGAGAGATCGGATGGACTCACCGGAAACATTGATAATCTCTCGACCCATTTCGACAGACTGTTCTCGGTGTTGACTTTTTAATTTGATCCGCTGACTTTCTCCCTCTGATATATCCTAGTCCTGGCTCGCTTCCTGTTCAGAGGTTGACTGGGCGAGAAGATGACTGGGACGACAGATATGCCGGGTTGACGATGAGGGGTTGTTTTCGAAAACAATGGTAAACCAACCCAGCTTCGCATGCAACTCGCCTCTCTTGTTTTCCGGGGCTCATTTACAGAAAACGCGTCGCGTGGCCACTGGCCACGTGGGCTCAAGGACTTGACCGTACAAGTAGGTGAGCTGTCAGCGCATGTCAGCATCACCATATCATGCTCCTCTGTGTCCGACGGGCGGAGACAAGAGCGACGACGTAGCTCGTTAACTCGTCAATGCATGTAATTGTCTAGCTGGCACCGAACATGACTGCCAGATGCTCACACTCTTAAAATATTAGATGGAGGGTATGTAAACAGCGAAACAAGAGGTAGAACATGAAGCTTGAAGGAAAACGGGACACGATGCGCATCTATGCCAAAGTCCAGAGCAGGGAGCCAACTAGGCCGACAGCACCAAGTAGAGCGCCAACGCCAAAGTTTCGAGGAGCGGCACTGTCCCCGCCTAGGGGGTTATCACCGCCCGTGTTGCCGGGTCGACCAAGGGCTGTCCACTCGTCATACGCGGCATAAGCCATAATCACAAAACTCTGCGCTTCGGACGATTCGGCACCTTGGCTCGAGAAGTCGAATGGGTTGACGACGTCGCCAACGTAGCCCGTGGAGTTGACTCGGGACGAAACAGCCGAGAGGAGCTGGATTCCTATGCCGACATGCGCGTTGGTAATGTTGAGCGTGGACAGTCGGCTAGCACGAGGTCAGTAAGCGCTTCGGCCGACCACAGCCAGCTCAGACGATGATCCAATCGTCACACTTACAATGCTGCAGCGGAAACAAGAGCAGAGCCCGAAGACTCCTCGAACGAGTCGGATCGCTCGACGTAGTTCCTCAACATGCCGTTCGAAGTCTATGACAGGTCAACGCCGCTTCGATTTTTGTACCACTGCACTCTGGACACCCACGACGTATTGCTTCAGACCATTCAAGATCTCCTCTGTCCAATTCTGCAAATCGGTCTTCTCCTGCGTCATCTCATTGCTCCAAGGGCTGTGGTCGATGGTGGCCCAAACTCTGAGCATACCCTGGGCGGCCCAGGCGTTTCCAGTGGCCCACAGTCCTGTATCCTCTGCAATCTCGCCGTTACCACCTCGGATATGTTGCCACAAGCCATTGTCTTGACGAAGAACGTCTCGGTACAGCGATATCTGATGGTGGGCCTCCTCTACCAAGGACCGGTTGTTGTGTTGGACACCGTAGTAGGCAAGGAAGGGTGGCACCTTCGATGCTGTCAGCTTCTGCTCACGTCGTGTATTTTAGTATTCACTCACCATAAAGATGAAGTCTGCCCAGAGCTGTGGCTGATTGGCACGGTGTGAGATGGCTCCGTTCTGGGCCTGTCGAATGTATCAGCAACACCGGCTGAGATGACCTCGGGACGTCAACTCACCCTTGGAACACCGTACAGCTGATAGTTCAACTCCTGCTCCGCCGCACTGCCATACGTCACCCCCTTTATCTGTTGATCGCTCTGACTAGCATTGGCCAACAAGATTGCGATACCCAAACTGGCAGGATCGGCCGAGCTTCCATCGCTCAGCAGCCTTCCGAGCTGTACCTGAGAGCCACCTATCGAGCGTGTGTCGTTGGTCGCGGGTCGGTTGTTCATCGTTGTTTGGGCAATGTCGATGATCTGGCTGATGTCGCCTGATGGGATCGGTTGAGAGTATTGGAATGGCGAAGAAGGCGAGAATACCGATAGAGAGGGATACTGATGTTCCAGCACCGCCTGAGCTTTCGTTCCATTCTCCCAGGACGCAGTGGAAATCTGCTCCATCACATCGTAGACCTGGTTCAATCGTTCACTTGTCAGGTGAATGGCCGAGGTGAATGTTGTGAGGACCGGAAGCAGCGCGGCGAGGTGATATAGCTGCATGGTGAGAGCGAGTCCGGGTCGGACAGTCTAGCGCAGATGCCGAGTGTGTTGCTAGACTGAGTGGCGCTGCTGGGATGGCGATGTTGTACACGGTGATAGATAGACGTGGGTTAAGGATGTACTGTTTTTCCTGCTCTTGCTTGTGTACGCGATCTTTTGTCCAAATGTCCAATGCCCAGTGATTCAGCGCTCGACGCCAAGAAGGTCGATCCCGCTCGATCCTTTGACCGATACAACAACACGTATAGACGTACAGGTATGTGCAAAGTATACGCTCTCGAACGCTGTGCTCGAGGCGATCAGTGAGACGGACGTACGTTTCAAGGAGGTGGATAGATTGACGAAAAAGGAACTTGGGAGGCGTCGAGGACGTATGCGAAATGACGCAATGCACAACACCGACGGCCGACGGTAGATCTCTTCGAACGTCTCTTCGTCAACGGCGAGAGGGGAAATGGCCAGCAGTGGGAGCGTGTATGTAGACGAGACGGAGACGGCGAGGTACGACTCGGCTCGAGCAAAGATCGAAGGCGATCAGGGGGGAGTGAGAATACAAGAAATGAGTGCGCTTTATTGACACCCGTCTCCCGTTGAACCCTTGGGCCTGGGGAATCGCCTCGACCCGCGTCCTGGTGAACGAGAAGACATCGAAAGGTCCTCCTGCAAGTGCACACCAAGCGGGAATCCAGACCCAGTCTTGAAGCTTTCCACTCTGAATCTTGATACAAGTCACTACGAGTACGAGTACGAGTACGTAACTTTCTAAATCTCTAATATTGTGGAAGTCTTCCTGTATCCAGCCAATCTCGATGTGCCCTTTCTTATAGAGCTTATAGCTTGCGTTTCCACTGTCAGCTGACAATAGCAGTCCATCTGATTGTTCGATAGTAAGACAAAGAGCGCAGTCTGTGTGTCAACCGTGTGTACTGTGTTGCAATCAGACTGAGGTCCCACAATAAGAGCTAGATCCTTGGACAAAAGGCCATCAGACGCCCGGAATCAGATTCCCGCGCCAGCGCGCGCCCTGGCACGCTCGCGTTCGCGATTTCACGACATGGGCGCTTGACGACGCGTCGGACACCGAGTCTATATATACTCGTTCAGCTCTGCCAACTTGTAAGATCGCCTGCCTTCTCATCTCCTCCCCACATACCAACACACAGGTCTACCCGTCCCCCTACGCATAACGAAACAATGTCCAAGCACGACTTAGTCAGCGACCACGACGAAGACGATTCGGGCGCATACGTCGAAGCGCGTCCTGCCAAGGTCGCTCGAAGCTCCGCTCCTACCGCGGCATCTCTTCCCGTTCCCTCCCTCCTCGCCCTCACCCCCCACCGGACTCGCCGACGCGTCGACAGACCAGCTCATCCAGTACGTCACAGATCTCCAAGCCGCATACCGCAAACTACAGGCAAGCAAGGCCGCGCCGACTGCCAAATCCGCTGCGTCAGGCTCGAGCAGCACGACCAATGCCGCCCCCGAAGACCCGAAGGCGGTACAGGCAAAAGCGGAGAAAATGGCGGACATGATGGCTAGTGGGATCAAGAAACAGATGAAGTGACAGTGAGTAGTTTTCCCTTCCGACGTATCCATCACAAAGAGTATCAAAACGCTCACAAGATGTAGACCATCATGCAAGACCAAGGGCAAAAGATGGGCGTACGACTCTTTCGTGCCCTCTTCTGCGGTCTTCTACAAGATGTTCAACATGGAGGAACCAACCAAGGCTTGGAAGCAGAAGAAAATTCCCCTGGAGGAGTTTGAGAGGATCACCGGGCCGCTTTACGCATCGGTGAGTCATGCCTTTCCTATGTTCTATGAGATCTTGATGTCTACTAGATTCGATATGGGTCGCTGAGGATCACGAGCGCGGATGTCACGGTGAAGTGGGACAAGGAGGCCAACAGCTTTACCGTGTCGGGCCTGTACGGTCTCTGAACGCGTAAACGTGCGGTAAACTGCTGGTGGTGTTGATGATGGGGACTTCTGAATTGTACATAGTGCTTTGCATCATAGATCTTGTCGTTATCAGAGCTGTTGGTATGAAATGAAGAGGCTCTTTGAATTATGCTCGAGGTCAATGGCACGAAGGACAGAGGCGCATTTCCACAAGAGGACAGCAGACGTCGGCGACCCAAGCCTAAAGCCAGCGGTCCATGCGTCGTTGGCTTGCGATGTACTGAGTACGCGTTCGCCACTGACTTGACCTCTGAAATGAGGCGTAGGACTGTAGGAGCTTCAAAGAAAGACATGTGGCCATACCTGGCCATACCCATACTCCAGCGGTCAGACCCTTATAAGTTTAGTCTCCTCATCAGCCCGCCAGGATTTCGGAATAGCGTGTGGCCCGGAAGCAAGAAAACAGAGCCCTGCTGATCCTGCCTGCGTCGTGCGCGGCGGTGCACAGGTCGACAGTGCGGGACACTCAACTCGCTCAAGTGCAACGAACCAACGCTGTCATGAATGGATCCATCTCAATGAGTACAAAAAGCCGTCCACGCATAAACCCAACTACTTTTCCTATTTTCAAGCAGTTTAAGCAGCGTGTTTGGCCTTTCGCGACTGAAGCTTCTTGTGGTAGAACTGGGGCACTCCGTCAGTCTATGACCATGAAGATCAAATGGCAGTCCACTCACGTCCAGCTCTTTGCCCTCAAGGATGTAACCATCGGCTCGGCCGCTCTGTCCTGGCCTCGAGGTGATGATGGCCAAAAGTCGACCGGCCTTGAACTGCTGCTCGAGCAGGGGGTCGATCTTGGCATCCTTCTTCCTCTCCTCAAGAACTCGCTTGACCTGGTTGGACTGCTTCTTGTCGGCGGCCTCCTCGGTAGCCTTGGCACCTCTGTAGATGGGCTGGGCGTACTATGTGGAAGTTAGTATCTGAGGGATGCTGGTGGTCGCCGCACTACTCACGTGAGCCTCGTACCATTGTCGGAAGGGGGTAGCGTCGACGTCAACAATAGCGGACTTGACGAGGGTCTGGGTTCGGAGAAGCTCGTTGTTGGTGGCGTTGTATCGCTGGCGACAGGTAAGCATGGCAACTTGCAAGTATAGCGCGATGAAGTCCGTCAGGGCGCAGCATAGAAGTGCCATTCCTCCAACTAATCTCCAATACACGCCGGGAGACGTCACTCACGACAGTCAGGAGTCGGGTCTTCCTGGTGGTGTGCTCGGAACCCCAAGCGAAGTTACCAGAGTCCAATCGCAGGGCTCGGTGCTTGACGTTTCCACCTCGAGTTCGGACCTCGTGAACTCGCTTGGAAGAGTCGAGCTTGGTCATGGCCGGTTGTCGACCGAGCTCGAACTTTCTCTTCTTTCGGCTGGAGAGAGACGGGTCAACTCGTTGTCCTCAACACATGATGCGCCCATCCAGATCCGCTCTCCCTCTTCCCGAACCTCGTCTCCGCTTGCATCCTTGCTAGTCCTCCCGGAAGTTTTTTCGATGAATTGTCACTCACTAGTGAGCCCTTCGGGCACCCGAAGCGGAGCGCTTGTGGCGCGAATCTCTAGCAATGGACATTCTAGAGGGTATATCGTCAGTAATGTCCTCCAGCACGCTGGATAATCTAAGCCTCCAAGGACGAGCAAATCCAGTGAAAATCTCCAAATCCTTCTCCTATCTTTTCGCTTCGTATAGCCTTTCCCCTTCTGCTATATGCCTCTTATCCTCCGACTCCACTTGACTGCTCGTCCTTGGTTGCTGCTGAATGACGGATTCACTCACTTGCTTGATGTCTAAAGAGGAGACCAGTATGACTGCTTGAACGCAATGTATGCAGCGAGGCCTGGTCGCAGCAAGCGACGCAGAATCCTCCTGCGACGGAAGCAAATTATGACATCGGCGATAACGATAACACCGGGAGAAGGGCAAGTGGCGAACTCCGTTGCAGCTTAACACCGACAGCCGCGAGACAGTGTGGAGGAGCGGAACAGCTCATGCATGCATGGCGCCTGGCTGCAATCTTTTGCTCGTCACCTTCGTCGTCATGCTCATGCATCCACTAGATCGCTCCATCTACCAACTTCGCCTGCACTGCCCTTCATGCCGGTCTCATCCCATAACCCCCTGACAAATCCGTATCCCTCGACATACATCGTTGCTACCTCTCCAAACACCTTCTTCGTCTTCTTGATGTACATTCTCAGCCCTTTGACCAAGTTGCCGACCTCCTTGGTGTCCGGGTGAGATTGAAGGTACGGCATCAAGCTCGAGACGACAGAGCCCACTGCGAGGATGTACGACCTCGTCGCTAGCCAATCGAGTTCTCCATCCCCATGATCTAGCTGCAACTTGCTGCCGTCACTCATGGCGGGAAGCGACCCTTTCCACTGTTTCGAAGACTCCTTCCCTTCATCCGTCACTTGCAGTCCCGACGACTCGTTCCTCAACACCGTACGTTCCATCACCAACGCCTCCAGTATGATCGCCAAGGGTGTCAACAGGCTGATGGGGTTCAACAATGCCGTTTCTGGCGCTGGGAGCGCGACATTTGCTGCTCTTTCCGGGGGAGTGAGGGATTGCAAGGTGGACAAGAGTTGCGATACTTGGGAGACGTCTCGATCTCCACCTAAGCGGATACACCCTTCGAGATTACCAAACATCCTCTGATCTAGGGATATGCTCCGGACATGTGTTTTCTGTACCCGACTTGTCTCGGATGTCGAGCTGATTGTCGAGTCGGATGCCGTCCTTGCGTGAGAAGGTGCTTTGCTAGGCTCGGGTGTCGATTTGTCCTTCACTTTGCGTATCTTGCCTTCGTGCTCCGTCACTTCACCTTTAGACCCAGTGGGTGTTTCCCGTTGGTGCTCGAAAGAAGACGTCTTCCTCAGCATGCCGTGTCTACGAACCACCACGCCGCTAATGCCGCCTCGGCCGCGAATACGACTGTCGGATCCAACGTGTGTATCGCTATCGGATGTCGTGGTTGTTGAGATGGACCAATTTCTGCCATGAACCGTGGGTCTCGGTTTACTTTGACTGGTGGCCAAAGTCAAAGCCTTCTTTGGTGTATCTTGGAGCATGGCTCTAGCTCCGATACCCGCTTTGTTGCCTTTGCGCTCTTCGAAAGACGATGACCTTCTGATTATCGTAGGTCGCGGGACGTCAAGTGATGATGAGGAGAGCTGTATCGGGCTCTTCTTTGCGTCTTTCGGTGGAACTGGTGGGCCGAGTGAGTTGCCAGGAGAAGGCAGCCTCTTCTTCGTGGAGTTGTCTTCGTGTGTGGAGTCCGTCGGGATGTTCAAGGGGGAAGCGTATCGAGAACCCTCTTCGCTGATGAGGGATCTGTCCAAGAGTCCTCCGATGCCCATCAGAGACGGGACCATGGAGGGATCGAGGATGACGCCAATAGAGGGGATGTCAGGCATCGTGTCGTGATGTGGTAGATCCGTGGGTGCTGAGTAGGGGTGGCTCTCAAAGGATTTACTTCAACTAAGCGTTGGGGATCAGGTCTCGGTCAGTTCACAAAGAAGCCATTTGAAGAACTGAAGGTCAGTATATAGACTCAGCGATTCATATGGCGTCTAGTTCCCATGAGTGAGAATAGGGGCTCATGATCATAGCATCCTTTGTTCGCGGATCACCCACTCGCGGCGGAAACGCCTTTGACACGGGGAGATCAGCGGCGCTCATGTTGGAAGGCCCGTTTCAGCCGCATATCTTTGGGACAGCTCCGCAAGTCTTCGAGCGCAGACCAATAGAGCGAGTAGCGCGAGCGTCCGGAGATGCGTATCGACACGAAGGATGTGAGCTCAAGTTTGAAAGCTCCTAAAGCTGGAGCCTGGATCTGGATCTTGACACAAGCAGGACGTTGCAAAATGAAAAGTGGAGGTTGTGTGAAATCTCTTCGTGACTGGCACAAGTACAACGTCCACCTGGTATCTTATCTCCAACTTTCTGTCACCCTCATCATCGACAACGCCTCACCATGACACAACAGCTAGATCAAGCCAAAGTCGAGTTCATCGAGGGTGCTATCAAGCACGGCGTGCTGCTATTCGGAAGCTTCACCTTGAAGTCGGGGAGGTGAGCGAGAATCTTCCCACTCTGCTCCTCGTCTGCCTGCAAACCCACAAACTCGCACTCGACTCGCCTTGGACCATACCCGCCCGCGCAGAACTGTTGGCTCTGAGGCTGATGCGAATTGGAATAGAATCTCGCCGTACTTCTTCAATGCGGGTCTACTCTATTCCGGTTCACTACTCAACGCTACCGCGAACGCCTATGCCAAAATCCTAACGTCGTCACGTATACCGGAATTCGACGTCCTCTTCGGTCCGGCCTACAAAGGCATCTCACTAGCAGCGGTCACCACTGTAGCTCTCAGTAGGGATTATGGTCGAGATCAGGAGTACTGCTACAACAGGAAGGAGGCCAAGGACGTGAGTCATTCTCATCCAACGACTTTATCTATCTCTGGTGACTGGACTACTATGGTTCACGAAACTGGTGTGGGATAGGATGAAGCTAGTCACAGCGCTGACGTCCACCACAGCACGGAGAGGGAGGAACAATGGTCGGCGCACCCCTGAAAGGCAGAATAGTCATCATCGACGACGTTCTGACCTCCGGCAAAGCAGTTAGGGAAGCTATCGCCATCATTCAGAAAGCTCCAGAAGCCCAGTTGGTCGGTATAGTGCAACTAGTCGATCGTCAAGAGCGGGGCCAGGGCAGTAGTGGGAAGAGCTCTGTTCAAGAGGTGGAGGAGGACTACAATGTGCCAGTAGAGCCCATCATCGGGATGAGCGATATCATGGCGTATCTGGAGAAGAAGGGGGATATGGAGAAGGAGCTTAGTGACATGAGAGAGTACCAGAAGCAGTACGGAATTGGTTCAAAGTAGAGCACAGATGGACGCTACTTTGGCTTAGACTTGCGGCGTCAGGTCCGATTGATCGGCCATTCTGCCGACATATCGTGAACGACGTGAGATACCATGCCTGGTGTATTTGTCGCCAGTCAACTATGTATGCTATCGCCTACATAGACTCGATCTTGACCAACAGGTGTAGACGGCCACCACTGTACTACCGCGCTGCAGCTATACTGTAGCTACCTGGCAGCTAACCCCGACCAGCCTCCACCGGCGAAGTCCGCCCGGGACAACCTCGTTCCAAGCCAAGTCGATCGTCCATCCTGCCTTTGTTCAGTTATCTAATCGCTGAGCCAACGCTGAGCGATCCGCCTGGTCGTTGTTGCAGATCCAGAGCTCTTCTGGAGAGCCGTTCGAGGTCATAAAGTCGTTTCCGTCATCCTCGACCTGATTCGACAGCTCAGCACCACCGCCTGATCGGGTCTCAACGGGCCGGCAGCTGCCTCCTCTTCGCGCTTCGTGCTACACCGAGGTACACGGAGTAACCACCATGCCTCTACAGCTCAAACCTCGACAGGGACCCTCTCCACTCCCATTCACGTTCGACAGTCCCCCACCTTCGCCACTCGTCGCGTCTGGCAGTGATGTGACGGGCGTGCCCCGCGATGCCAGAGAGGGCAAGCTCGCCCCCAGACCACCGGCGGATTTCATCCCGGAGAGGGATATGAACATGTTTGGGATGTATCCCCTGTCCGGGAGCGGAGATCTAGGGAGGGGACTGGTCAAATGCGCCAGATGCCAACGACCGACAATGGAGTCTGCCTTTGCTGAACATCAGCGTGAGTACACGTTGACTTTGCCACATCTGCCCATACAGCCATTAGTCGAGAGCTCGTCGAAAGTAATTTGTGTGGATACGCTGGAGAGCTGCGATCAATTGCTGACGATTGTCTAAGGCATCTGCGCCCATATCCTCGATGGCGCGCCGTTGACGCTCAAGAAGACCAACAAAGCCGAGAAAACGTTCAAAGCCAGCGATGCGAGCAAGAAACGTAGAATCAGCGACGGTACGTGCTTCAGCTACGACAGATGTGTCAGACTGCTTGGAAACGTGAAGGCTGAGCTGATCTCGCTGCGCAGCATCATCCGACACGCCGTCGCCATCGAAGAAACGGTCAAAGATGCCGGCTGGCAGTCATGCCGATCACGATGGCTCGTCAGCGCTGTACCCCCATTCTTTCAAGGGCATGAAGAAGTCCGAGATCAAGAAGATCCAAAAAGAGCAGCTGAGAATCGCTAAGCGCGAAGCCAAAGAGAAGGAGAAGATGGAGATCGCAGAGAGAAAGAGGCAAAAGAGTGAGGCTGTCTCGGCGTACGCCTTTCTCAGTGAACTCGTGGCTCACCTTGCGACCCTTTGGGTCTCTCAGCCACCGGACCTATCGACTATGACAAGCATTGTGGTGTGATCAACGATAAAGGGTTCCCCTGTACCCGATCGTTGACGTGTAAGACGCACACCGTTGGCGCCAAGCGGGCTGTGGAAGGCCGTACGCGGTCTTACGACGAGCTGCATCTGGAGTGGCAGAGGGCGAACAACCCGAATTTCAAAGAACCTCCCAGCAAGCAAGTACGAGATGCCCGTCGAGCTCAGAAACGCGCTGCCATGGACGGCGCACAGAACTCCAACTCGGTCAACGGGAGCAACAACGGCGGTGCGCCAGGTCTCAAGAAGAAAAAGGTCAAACACACGGGCGGTGATGACGACGATGAGGGCTGGGGCGAGGGTGAAGAGGGTCAGAGGGAGATGGACGATTTGATCCACTGTGCCCGAATGGCACTTGAGAACCTGAAGAAATGGAAGGGTCATCGCTTCCACGGCGAAAGCTGGTTCGGTATGGATGCGATCGTAAGCCAGTCTCCGGCTCCACTTCCAACGCCCGCGGTTACACCCGCCGCAGCCGCCGGTGCCAAAGGTCCAAATGGTGCTGCAGCCGGTAACAAGCCGAGTCAACCGGTACTCCCACCGAGACCGCCGGCGAAGTACAGAGCCACCAGCCACGAGGTGTTCCAAGTCGGAGATATCTTGACAAAGGCACTCGCTGCACGACCCCGACCAACTCAACAAGCGCAGAAACAAGCTGGTCCCGGAGGAGTGCCTCCTCCGAAAGTTGCCAATGGCTCGGCGAATCAAGCGCAAACCCTGCGGATGATGATACCGCCCAATATGGCAGCAGGAGGTAGTGGGACGGGTATGATGCCAAGTCAACAACAGATGGCCCAGAAACAGTTCGCCATGGCATCGTGATAGGTATCGACCTCGGTAGTCACCCAGACAACCGGTCTCACACATAGACCTCGCAGACCTTCACTTTACAGCCGATTCTGTATCACTTCCTCAGGTTGTACTGCCATTTTTGTGACAAATCGCCTCAAATATTGTACCGAGATACCCTCGCATTCCAGCATACATTATGAGCATCCCACCCATATGTTCTCCTTCACCGGCCCGCTGCGGTCCATTGTTCAGTACATATGCATTGTCGTGAACCATACAAAAGGAGATAGATAGGACAGACGGTCCTGAAATTTGCTGACTGGCGACTAGTCCTCGTCCATCTTCTCGCTAACGGCGTTGTCATCATTCGCGGCTTCGTCGGCTTCCGCCCGGATGTCCTCGACGGCGTCGTGGTTGACTTCGGTCGAAGCGAGACTTCTCCTCGCGGAACCTCTAGTCGTGAGGCCATGTGGTGTAGTCTGTCAAGCGTAAGTGAGCTATAGTAATCCTCAACAGAGGCTGCTTGTAGCTTACCGGAGCATTTTTTCCCGTCAAGACTTTCGGCGTACTAGGCAGAGGAAGCGGAGCGGCCTTCTTCCTCTCCTCGTCGTTCTCCGAGACAGACTCGTCCGCGGCTGATTCCGCTGCTGCTGCTGCCGCGGCGGCAGCCATCTTGGCTTTACCGGGCGCTTTGGAGTGTGTATTGGGAGGCTTCTTGACTATCGCATTGGGATATAGTGGGTTTGTGGATGGAATGACGGTTTCTCCGATGGGCGGCAGCTCAGAGTCATCTTCCTCTGTCGGGTTCCCTTCGGCAGCGACTGTGGAGAGAAAGTTTAGCTGAATACGATCCGAGTATGCTGTATGACGACTGACTCTTCTGTCTACGCCTTTCAAGGGCTTCAGACATGGGCATAGGCGCTGGAATAACATCTAGACCAGAATGTCAGCGACTTTGTCGACTCTGTCTGATATTAACAGCGGCGTGGATCGTGGGCGATCAGTGAGAAGATTACGGGTCCTTGAGACACCTCTAGAGAGTGAGGCGCTCTCCGTCGTACTGACGACGGAACTTGTTTTCTCATCATAGTGTGGGAGGGTCTTGCTGAGCGCCAGAGATCGACTCACCTTTCAAGAAATCAAAATCAGGCGATCTTGCAACGACAGCGGCTGACCCGGTGTTAGCGCTGACCCTTCAGATATCGGGTTGACAGCGAGTCCCCTTGCTCACCCATGTCCTTATAGTTGACAATCTTCCTTTTGTCCATCTGTGCTCTGGTCCAGCCTTCCTCCATGAAGTGTTTGATGAAGTATTCCTACCCGCGAGATCAGCACTTGATCGTGCCCTTCACGCGTCGCCGTCGCAAGCAACTGCCTGCTCGCAAATCTACTGGAAGCCAGACTCACCGTTGTCACGGCAATCATGAACACAGCCTCGGCCGTCATCATCTCAAGTTCCTTGTCCGCTTTGATGATCTTCTTTATACGCGCCGTGGGAAATATCGTCGTCCCCCTCTCCTTCTCCGCCAAAGATTGGCGCTGTTTGATTATCCGTTTCTTCTTCTGTTTTGGCTCTACAGTCATCGCACAGTCAGCTTCCGCCAACGGGGTTTGACCCAGATGAGAGGATCGCCTCCGTTATACCACTCACCGTCACCTTCGACCTGCATGGGCTCTTCCTCATCCTGCTCTTCCTCGTCCTCAGACTTGTCTTCTGCGGCTGCGGGAGGCACTTTGGCAGCAGACCGAGGGGACGCGGCTGGCTCTTCTTCGTATTCGACCTGCATATCTCTGCAGTGGTCGATGTTTGCTGTGATACTGATGCGACGCAATGAAGGGATCCGAAGTGTAAGCGAGGTTGGTTGATAGAGCAACGCAGCAACGCAGACACGGAAATGTTCATCTTGTCCTTCGCGTAAAACGCGTCGATCGTTCGTGTCGAATTTGGTCCCGCCGGCCTCTTCTAGAGCTACGGGCTGCTACGGGCCGTCGGGCTTGTGGGTCTACATACTTCACTGTATGTCTATGGCTTGATTGCATGGAGGTTGCCATCTACATCGAATGACTCGTACTGCTTCCCGCTGACTATCCATCCGGCAAATGGAGGACAAGAACAGTCTTCCTGTGCTGCAGTAATCTGAAAGTTTGCGACTTTCGCGAAAGCAGGATCGAGCCGAGCGTCCGACTGGGGAACACCCCTCAAGCAAGCCTTGGCTATCTGATACGCCGAGGAAGGCCTGTGCTTGTGCTCGTAGTACGTGACTGGCTCGCAAGCCGAGCTACGGTGTTGAGTTAGATGAGTGAGACCTGTACCGAAGTCAAGTGCGACTTACCCTTCGGCAGGTGCAGAGTCTTGAGGGAGTAGCTTCTTCAGGTCTAGGTAGCCAGCGAACATGTCGTACTTGCTCAGCTTGGACCTGACCTTTTCTTTGATCAAGGTCGTTCCAGGAGGCTTCCACGCCCCACCCTGCCGATATCCATTGTTTAGGATCTCAAAGTCGATGTCATCCCAGGGACGCTGGGACACAGATGTTACCGAGGGTACCGGGGGCGAGGGGGCTATTGTGCTGATAGCTTCCTTGGAGAACGGGAAGTCGATCTGGGTGAAGACCACCTCGGGACGAGACAAGTGATAAGGCGAAGGCAGGTCTGCCGAAAGTCAGCTCTTCCTGCTCGTGAGATATAGCCTGCTTTAGTCCTCACCCTTCAAATCGTTCAATCGGCCCCAGAGCGCTCTTTCCACCTCGCCTCGTATTCGCTGCTGCCACCAGGAGGTTCGGTCTTCCAATGTATCCTCCGGACCAGACTGGTAGCCAACCAGCTTCGCACCCTCAGGCGGTATAGTCTCATTCACTCCTCCTATCACGATGCCACTCAGATAACAGGGCCAGAAGACATTCTCGAGCAGTCCACCTTGAAGCCCCAAGACGTTCCAACTGGCAATCTTATCCGAGCAGCTCATGCTGATGGAAGGTATCGAATCCGCACGACCTGGTTTCGTCCGTATAGCACCGTAATTCTCGTACCCATTTCGACCTCTGACCGCTCCCATCGGTCGGGAGCTGGGATCGCCTGTGCTGAAGCATGGACCAGACTGATTGATCAAGTGGTCACTCATAGAATCACCAACTGACGCCATGGCAGATGCCGATTTGAGGGCGGCCATGTCGGCAGGTTGGTGAGCTGCGGTATACAAAGTCGATGCGTCCCCACACTGCGAGCAGTGAATCAGTACACAAATCGTACAAAGACACTCGGACTAGACTCACTGGGAGAGTTGACACATACAGCCAGATCTGTATACCTGACTTCAACCTGAATTTACCATCCGACCACTCCAGTAGATCCTCGACCGGTTCCTCGGTCAAAACACCCTCCTCCGCTGACCTGGCGGCGTCTCGTTGGGCTATACGCGTGGCTTCTTGTAGTAGCCATCGCATGAATCCCCTTCTGGCTAGAATCTCCGCGTGACAGTCGTGCAGCCCGTCGCCCAGCGGAGGGAGTTTGGACGCTGGAAGGACCTTGACTCCTGTGCCCAGACTGATGGTCTGTATCCAATACCCCTCCCGGTTCTCAACTCCGCCACGGCCAGAAGTGCCCTCCTCCGGCGAGATCTGGATCCCTGAGTCGATGGTGGGAATGCGAAGGCTGATACTCGCTAGTATGGTCCATTCGTGAATGCCGTTCGATCGGATGATGGGTTTGGCATGTTTAGGCAAAGTGTTGAAATGCCTGATCGATGCTTGTGCCAATTCATCGCCGAGCTTCAGTACGTCGTCCTGTAGACCATGACTTGCAGTGCGCATCGGCATGGTGATATGGAGATGCCTCTCGGCTGCGCTGAGGCCAGATGAAGGGCGTTGAATGCTCAGGCAAAGTGTGGAAATGCCTGATAGACTCCTACGCCAGCTGGTTGTCAAACTTCGATTTGTCGCAGCCTGAAGCATGGCCTTTAGTGCGCATCGGCATTGTGCTGAAGTGGTCTGATCCAGCAGACAGCCAGAATCATGGTGAAGCTTTCGGTCGAGTTGGAATGAGCGAAGTTGAACAGAAGCAAAACTCAAGTTCAACGCCCGAAATCAATCGACACGATGATCGCGCGGTGGACAAATTTGACTTCACTGCGAGTAACTGTACTCGATTCGTAAATTGGGATTTGGATAGGTGTCTGCGATTGATCTGCGAGGCAGCTATCGTACACACACCAGGCTTACGAAGCGTCTTTCACAGTGCATTCGTTTTACAAGATCCAAAACATTTTGATAACCTTCTGCAATTGCCGCGCACGACCACCTTTCCGCGCTGAGTACTGCTCCAGTGCTCAGGCCATTTCAACGTCGGCGGTGGGAGCCTAACGAAGTCAGCCACATCTCCTCCTCTCCAAATCATAACACACCTTCTCGCCCTCAGCGGGAGCCATGAAGTTGTCGAGCTCTTTGTCCAGATCGCCTTCGTTGACAAGGCCTCGTTTGGCTCCACCTCGTCCACGAGCGGCATCACCGCCTCGAGCTCTTGGAGCGCTAATGAAAAATCAGCGATGCCTGTGTTGGATCTCAGAGCACGCACCCTCTGCCTCGAGAACCAGCGCCGCCTCGCGGAGCGTTCGACGCCCCGCTTGCACCACCTTGACCGCCGAGTCGAGCGAGGAGGGACGCGCCAGTCTGCGCTCCGCCCCGACCGGGTCCGCCAGACACCGCACCAGCAGCGGGAGGAGTTCTGGCAGGAGGAAGCAGTCTAATCGAAATCGTTTGACCTAGCGTCGTGTCAGCTCGTATAGACACCGGTCATCAGGTCCAGCTCACCTTTGGTCATCGCACCGTCGAACTTGTTAATAGCGATTTTGGCTTCCTGGTAAGAAGCAAACTCCATTGTCGCTTCACCCCTCGACCTTCCAGAGCGATCGTACTGTTAGGATCGGCAGCTGCACCATGGTCAGTCAGAGCTGACATACAACTGCTCGATGTACTCACCAGAAGAAACACGAGAGAAAACGGCGCATAAGCTTATGATCTTTCTGAATTTCCTGGACAAGTGAATTGCCTGAACAAGTGATGCTCGAATGCGAGTCTTGCTTTTGCGCTGCCTCGGACCCGACTGAACACATCACGTGTCCAAGAGGTCTTGTGTAGTTTGCAAGTCGCCCAGGTGTCCCAGAAATGTGTTTAAAATGGTTTATGCGCTTACACGGATGGTTGGTCCTTGGACAAGTGTCCCTGCTTGGGAAAAGATAGTCTAGATGTCAATGTCCATTACCCACGTAGTGGACCCACCTTCAGATCTGCGGGTGTCACCTCGTAGTGCAGCCCAACGACTTCGATTCGGGGTGAGACGCCGGTGAAGCCGACGCCAGTTCCCGCTAGAGTGCTGTTGAAGCCGCTGTAGCCGCCCCTTGGAGCACCTCCGCCGCCGCCTCTTCGGCCGCCTCGTGCCACATTGTCTTCGTAAGCGTCATGTACCCATTTCTCCTCTGTGGATCTAGGAGGCGGTCGCTGAGGCAGTGTTAGCCGAAGTGTCTCGCGAGCGTTGTGATGGAGGCGGACTCACGGCGTAAGGAGTCGGGCCGTTGCCGCGACCTCTGGATCTGGGCGCGCCGTTTCCTCGGCGAGCGCCTTGGTTGGTCTTCTTGTCCGAGATCATTTCTTCCAGGGGCTTGTCGAGATCCATGGTGACGGTTTCCGAGTGGTTGTAATGAGAGAGATGTGTAAATAAGTGAGATGGAGAGACGTGAGATGAGAAGATCAGTGGATCAAGAGTCGAGCGAAAGCCAGCAGTGCTTCCGAGCTTAACCAGATCGCGAAGACGCGCACCTATTTCTCGTAAACCGTGATTTCAGGCACGCTGACATTCCGATTAGGCCCACAACCGGGCTGGGAGGCCGGAACCAAATATGTATTCGGAGATGAGCGCGCTCCTCTTGATCGCGTCTAACGCGGTTTCATGTTCTGCACTCTTCAATCTCGACAATAACAAGCAGTCCCAATCGCCTTCGAGGTCATCAGTAGCGGCCAAGCGAAAATCCACCTCAGGATGCTCGAGCCGGAAGATAGGATCGACGACGAGGAGATCCCACAAGCTGGGCCTTCGAGGACCATTACTCCCAGAAATAGGAAACGGCCAGCGGCAGAAATCTCAACTCCACCCATTCGTCGATCCACCTCCAAATCCACAGACCCAAAGTCACAGAAAAAGATCGATATCGGCGATTTGGGAGAGTCGAAACCTACAGCTACGCGTACCCCCTTGACAAGAGCTTCACCCGGCACGAACAGAGGTACACCAACCCCCAGGACCAAGAAATCTCAGGATGATGGTCATCAAACTGCACCAGCAATCCCTGCGGCCTCCAGTCCCCTTCGGAAGAGTCATTTTGGTGACCTTCTGCCCAGCCGGCCTTCCAGAAAGCTTTTCGGCTCAAATGTGGCTGAACCGCTTCCGACACCATCGCCGAACAAGCGCAGGAGGATAGCCTCGCCGCAGAAACCAGCGGAGCCGACGCCCCCTTCACCTAAGCGTACACCCAAGTCGGTAGTCAAAGCTGTCATGCCCGCCGCTGTCAAGCCCGCCGCTGTCAAGCCCGCCGCTGTCAAACCTGCCGCTGTCAGACCTGCCGCTGTCAAACCTGCCGCTGTCAAACCCGCTGCTCCCAAACCCACCCCACGAAAGGCCAAAGCGCCGGTCAAGTCGAAACGAAAAGAAGCGGCGATAGAAGAGGCTGTTCTGGATGTCAACACGGACGATGTAAATCGCGAGGAAGAGGAGGAAGAAGAAGAAGAAGAATATCATTCCGAGCTGCCCGAGGTGTCCAGGGAGAGCTTTCTCGCCAACGAGGCGCTCAAGCGACAGCGAGAAGCCAGAAATTTCAAGTACAAAGGCGACGCGAATGCTCCTACTCTTACTCGAAGCGGTAAAGTCGTGGGGAAAGCCAATGTGGAGAAGGAGCCGGAATCTCAAGAAGAGGACGAGGCGGATGTGTATGGCACGATGGAGACAGATCCAGCTGTTGATGATGCTGGCCTCGACATCGAGAACCCCTTCGTGGTAGCCCCTGTTCGCCGGGTATCGCCTGCGCTCGCTCCGCTGCAGCCGCTCTCGACGACTTTGGTGCCCAAACCCTCGGAAGACCAAGCAGAGTCTTACTCTATCCTCCCCGGCGCTCGACCATATCTTCACAAAATACTATTAACTCTCACATCTGCTGGGACATCGACAGATCCGGCTCTTTTCCCCGACGAAGGTACGCATGAGGCACTACAGGGGCTGGTCAATCTGCTCCGAGGAACCGTGGAGCGGGGTGAGGGCAACAGTGCTCTCATCGTTGGTGCGCGAGGTGTAGGAAAAACTCGGGTAAGTGGAGCTCTGCCAGAACAAATCCGATAGACTTCCTGACATCTAATCTCGTTCACGTAGACTATGGCTCGAGCCCTTAGCCTCCTTCCGTCTTCCTCTACGACCTCGCCTATCGTCGTAAGGCTTTCTGGTTTGGCACAGACGAACGACAGACTTGCGATCAAGGAGATGGGTCGGCAAATAGCGGAAGCAGAGGGGAAGAGTTTTGGGGACATCCACGGAGATGACGAGGACGCGGAGCATGCTGAGGACGCGGTGAGTGTGGTGGCGGGCTTAATATACCATGGAAAGCTGACTTCTGGTAGGAGTACGCACCCACTACTCTTCCATCACATCTGTTGGCGTTGCTCACTGCACCATCGCCACGATCTATCATCATCGTCGTGGAGGAATTTGATCTGTTTACGGAGCATGCTAGACAAGCCTTGCTTTACTGCTTGCGTGAGTCAAAATTCCCAGTCCTCCAACAACTGTGCTGACTAGTGCCGAAGTCGACGTCGTGCAAAGCGTCAAAACGGGTCCGGTTGATACAACAGGACGTGGAGTCGCTGTCATAGGTTTGACATCGCGTATTGTGAGTTTCCCCAAAGTCGGGGAGATTCACTTGCTGATCCACGCAGGACACGTTGTTGCTACTCGAGAAGCGGGTCAAGTCTCGATTCTCCCATCGGATGTGGAGGGTGGCATCCCCGCTCTCGGCCAATGGGACAGGATGGAAGACGCTACTGTTGGACGCCTTGATTCCGTGGCCCAGAGAAGAAGTGGACTTGGACAACGCCCAATACGATGACGATGATGATATGGATCTCATGGGCTGGAGGTCCGACTGGCAATTTGCAGTGGAGGTATGTCGAGACGACTTGTGCTCGGGAAAATGCTGACTTCTCATGGCAGATGTTGCTCGATTCCCCGAAGATCGTCAAAGCGCTCGACAGACTGTGTAGTCTAACGACCAATGTTCGCGAGTTGTATCGACCATTCGTGAGTACCTCCTCTTTCCGTCTCTGCCAGGACTTCCTTCACGACTACTTGCTGATCATGCTGTTACTCCAGATCCCCATAGTCTCTATGGTGCTCAGTGGTAGAATCGAATTCATCCCAGTTCCACGGACTGTCGACGCCGTCATGACCCAAATCGAGCATGCTGGTTGGGGATTGCAGAATGCCAAGCTGAAAGGGCTTCCGCAACCGTGCTTGGGCATTTTGGTAATAGCGAAACATCTGCACTATGCAGGCAGGGAGGAATTCAACTTTGAAATGGTCAAAGAGGAATACGAGCGATTCGGCCGTGTTAGACTAGTCGGCAGCGGTAAAGTCAGATGGCCGATCGGCGTCTTGAAGACGGTAAGCAGGCTCTCATCCGCCAGACCGCAGTGCGATTTGCTGATTCAGGTGGTTAGGGATTTGAACACTTGTTGAAGAGCTCTCTCTTGGTCAAGGTGGGAGGAGGTAATGTGAAGCCGCCCTTCCAAAAAGTTAGATGCGCTCTCAGCCCACATGAGATTGTCGCTTGGATGAAGGGTGATGGCGCTATTGGAATGGGTAACGAGCTCGTCAGTTGGGGAAGATTATTGGGAGGGCATGTCTAAGAGGTACATAAAGCTGCGATAGTTGTATCCGTACTCGTCAAACAAGGCAGATGTTGTATACGGCCGTACCGATCTGTGCTCCCTTGGATGGCCAAAAGACCTGTCTATGCATGTGAGGACTCTCATGGAGCCCTAAGCTATCGTACTAGACGACGAAATATGGACAATAATGTGCTCGTGAGCTATAGAAGTATCGGCAAGCCGCATAGGTGAAACAGAGCAACCCGAAAGAAGAGAGTCGTCATGTATGTTCGTCAACGTCCACATTATCCCTTAGGATGAGGGTATACCCATTGTTGTGTGATTATAGTCTGAGTATGCGTATACAATACAAATGGTGTGAGCCTTTGGAAATGTTGGGTCTGCGTTGTGCCATAGATATGTCGCAGATGTCGCTTTATGGAGCCTAGGCAGAATCACCCGAGAAGTTTTCGCCATAGGTCTCTGCCGGGTTCCACGTTGCTGGTCAGGCGGGAGATGATTCCGATATCTCCCCTTTCGACGATTTCCGCCAGAGCAATGTCAGGTCGCAACCCCGAAGATGATGTCGCTATGTCGAGCGGTCGAGCGGGATATATCGCCTCGTAAGTGCCACGAAAGATGTCGAGCACCCGCGCCGGTGTTATTACAGGCGTTGAGGACAAGCCTGAAGGCGATGCTGGCAGCAGAGCCAGGTGACCAAGGTGAAGAAGAGCCAAGGCGAGGATCGGTCGGTAGAGCGTGAATGAATACACAATGGTGCGGCTGATTTCCGGCTAACAAGATCCAGTCAGAAAAGGACAAAGAGATCTCCCCTGACGGACTCACCGAGCAAATGGCTTGAATGACGGCCACAGCTGCATCGCGTCCTCGCTCAAGTAGCGCTCTACCCTCAATACCGAGAGATAGCTCGGCCCAAATACCCTCGCGCCCGAAGATCACCGGCGTCGAGGTGTATAAAATCGCATAATTGAAGTGAAGGCTCAATATTCTGTTGGATGTTGTCAGTACATCGATCGGACGTGTAGGTTAAACAACTCACGGATCCGACCTGGCAGACCATACACCGGCCCAAGCATCCCATCGAGTACCGTATCTCCGCCAGATATCAGCCGCGGCGTCAGCCGCACGGACATCGACTCCGGCTCGTTGGGTGGACTCCTCTCGAGCAACATCGCGTTTCAGAACGTTGTGCGCTCGTAACACTGGTAATGATCAGCTGAAAGATCGGCATTCTGGACCCAGATGTGACTCACCCTCTGCTATCATCTCAGTATACTCCAACCAAGCGAGGAGCTTGTGATCTCGATCTCGAACCGCTACATCGACGGAGCCCGTCGAAGGGCTATTTAGGGAGAGCCTTTCCCTCCACGCGGTCGACAGGACATCAGGAGTGATAGGATTGTTGAGATCGACCAATTGACACCTAGACAAGCATCGATCAGCTAACGCTAGGGAGTTGATCGCCGCTCCTAGACTCACAAGTGATCCATTATCGTCAAATAGATCCACTCTCGCCAATCATCGTGAGACTTTGCAGCACTCCAGATTCGATCCAGTCCTTGCAGCCTGCCGTTCGATATGGCTAAGGATGCGAGCGATGAGTCATTGGTCCAGGTCCTGCAAAGAGTTAGCTCCTTACAAGACGCTAACACGGGTTTAGTGAGACATGACTCACGCAAAAGCACCTAGCGCTCGAATCTCCTCCCGAGTCCACTCCGAGTTTACGGTGATCAAGCGGCCTAATTCTGATCTGGCTGCTCTCAGTGCATCTTCGTACACCACTCTGCCATGCTCCGATTTGTCGACCACCGTTCTCTTCCCCAAGAGATCGACGACAAGCATGGGTAACCCTCTCGATTCCCTCAGTCCTATCAGCCATGGTGTGAGGGGCCACGCTCTGGAGCGGTAGTCCTCCCAGACGTTCTCCGCGACTTCTGTCACCCCGGGCGGTCTAGGCACGACGCTGTGGACGGAGCTGGCCAATGAGTTGATGGCTCGATGAACAGATGACAGCGAGTGCTGAAGCTGGTTTATCGAGCTGGGAACTGATGACAGACCCCTCACAGCACTCTCAACTGCTCGCAATCGGGCTTCTGGGTTGACCGAGCTGCCCATAGACGACGACGAGGTCGATGCCATTGGCGGCGAAGCATGCCGCTGTAGAGGAGGCTGTAATGGCGGGCCTGGTCCTGTTGTTGCTGAAAGAGGCGGGAATTGTAGGGGCGCAGGGTGATAAGAGTGTAAGGTTGGGCCAGGCGGATGGACCGGTGTCGGGGGACGGACATTGCCCGCCGGTGGGTATGGAGAGGTGAGTACGCTGATGGAAGTGGCGGGTGGTGGAGGCATAGGCTCCCTGGCAGCGCGTATAGCGTAGGATTCTGATGCTTGGGACATGATAGAGCCGCTAGATCCTGGAGGTCCAACGGCTCCACGGGATAACGTTGGAGGAGCTGGCTGGGCTCCGGAAGGGTAGAATCCAAGTGCAGCGTTGCCTCCTCCTCCAGGTGTAGGTGGCCTGCCGGGATAGAAGGGCGGTGCTCTTGAAGGCAGGACCGATATCGATTTCGGACGGGACCTTGCTTCGAACACGCAAGGCTGTCCAGATTGTCTACAGCCTCTGCACGGCACCTGAGTCGGTCCATCACATTTCATCCTGTAAAGTAAGCCACCAGTCAGTCCATTGCAAGGTGAACTCACTTCTGCCTACGACACCGTGTACACGCGATCATGCTCCTGGGCGCTCGGTTGGAAGCGTCTCTCGTGAACACTAAGCCCGACTCGGTGCTCGACGTCTCCTCTATTCCTTCCATCTTGGGGGACATTGGTGACACTGGACTCTTTGCATCCATTGATCTCCGAGACTGAGCTCTACCGGTCCCGCTATTATGCCCATGAGGCCAGGCTGAGGACCAATCTGACTGTGCAGAGGTATAACCAATTACTGAAGATGGACGCGGGAATGAAGGACCAGCACCGGGAGTTGAGGTCAATGGAGGGAGGGTTGGACGATTTGGCGATACGCTAGGTCGAAGTTGTGACTCTGATCCCTCCTGTTGAGCTAGCGATGCGGACTCGGCAGAAGAGGTCCGCCTCGCTCGTTTCGCCGGCGGACTCATGGTCGCTACGTCTTGTGTTTCCTCCCAGCAAGCACCCTTCTCCCTCGCTACAGCTCCCCTCTCGCTGTGATGGGTGATAATCCTAAAGACTTCTTATCCTGTTGGGACGTTTCATTCTTTTGTCGTGGATGTTTCGAAATGTTCTAGGTCGGTCACCCTCTGGACGAGGTTGTGAAGGGTTGATTCAAAACGAGGGTCCTCTGTGACCTCCGTTGCTGAGACCGTCCTTTCTGCTGATGTTCCAGAGCTTGACCTCCTTGTGTATCCACTCTCTCTGGATTGCTGTCGCTGGAAGCGCCAATATCGATGAGGATGTTTGAGCAGGTCTGAGAAGCGTTTCAAGATGAATCCAGTCGCAAGACAGGGATGAAAACTGGTCCAACCTGGTCCACCACAATCATAGGTCTCGGAGTAACTGTGACAACAGTAGTTCGCTGATGCTTCGCTGACACGCCGCGAATGCCGCCCGTGGTTCGTAATTCAGTGTGCTGGGAAAGATCTCCAGGATGCCGTGACCCGGGATGATAGCAGGGTCCCTGTGCTTCGTGCCGTAGCAGGCCGTAGCGTGTCGGCGGAGCTCGAGTTCGCAGTGTAACACCTTGGATCCTCAAACTCCTCTGTGCCGGTCCCGTTGTTCCCGAACGTGCGGCTCGAGGGATCGCCGTCCTCCCGGTGATGAGCTGTGGCTGCTTGTGGCTCTACGCTAAGCCTAAGCGACTTGTTGGAAGCCGGGGGGATGTGAGCGCGTGTCACACTTCTGTGTCGATGGCCGGGAACGAGGACCTTGTTTCAACGAGGTGGATAGGGTAGTAAGTTACATATGCTTGTGTCGGGAACGTAACGTGAGAAACTAGTGGCCACCGATGAGTGAGATGCGATCAAGTTGGGAGAGGCGGTGGAGAAGGGTGGAGAGCACCAGCAGCAGCAGCAGGCTCTCGGCTGCGCGCAGTGTTGCGGGGAGATGATCATCGCTCTCGTCTTTTTGGCATTCCGCCACCCGGTGCCTTGATCGGTCTTTCTTTTCTATGGACCCTGACCTCTGCTCCTGCGCCCGCAATCATTTCCTCTAGTCTTTCCGCCTGAAACCCCCGGGATGGGATCTCGCTCCTCGGGCCACACGCGCTTATTGCCTGTCGGTCAGTGCCGGACGGCTTCGGACGGGTAAATTGTTCCAGAATTCCATGAGCTCTGGCCACTCTCTGGCCCTGTTTCGTGATTGCGGGAGTACTCTGACCTGTCCTGACAGCGCCTGACAGTGACCTGTCTCGACCGGCGGAAACTGGAGGAAGGCGGAAGTTAGTCACTCAAGTGGGCAATTGAAGGCAATTGAGCATGCTGCATGAACAAATCAACAACAGGCACACAACGATAGGTCCATACATCGAGTAATAGACTGTAATATTGAGCCCCAGTGGGCCAGGTGCCATAAGGTTTCATTGGTATCATCAGGTATCATCCGAGACATGACCCGGACCCTTGCCAGCCCTTGCCGTGTTGGTAACGACTCTGTAACGCCGCTCTCTGAACGACGATGCGGTCACAACTCGTCCACCGGGGTACAACTGTACAATCAGTCTCAAAAGGTTCGTTCTCGAGGAAGCAAGGCAGCCACGCCTGGTCACGCGGGCCTCGCTTTAATCATGAGGAACGGTTCGCACTACGGCAATGGAAGCGTCCGTCCCTGGGGAACTTTCGGCCTCCTTCGACCCTCATTACCAATTTGCTTACCGCTGCTTGCCGCGCCTGTCCGCCGTTCCGGTCGAGAACCGAAGGCACTCGGAGAATGTAGTACGTACTCGGCCGTCGTGTGTGTGTAGAGCAGGGCCGGAAGGAAACTCTGCAGGTCCAGAGATTCCCAAGAAGACTTAGCAGGAGCAGAACGTCATCGATCTCCTCGACATCAGCTGCATCATGAATCTGGTCCAGTCAGGCTCGGCAAGGCCGCCAGGACGCAGTGGATCCTCGTTGGCATACGACAGAGCATCTCCTGCCGTGCACCTGGTATTGCTCGGCACGCGGACGATGGGCCAGGGACCTGCCAGGGCACATGCTGCAGACAGATGCTTGTCGAGTGACGAGAGCCGTCGTCAGTTGCTTATCGCTTTGCAGGAATGTAGTATGCGGCAGCGGTAGTGCGTACTACGCTAGCTCCCCGTGCAGCCCGTTGCTCGGATTCCGAGTAATGCCTTGTACGGCAGCGGGTTGCTATCACAATTCGGATCGTCAAGTGGCGCTTTCCCGACTCTTCATCTTGTCTGATCCTGTCTGATCCAGCGCCTCCTCAGAGGGACCCGACGATCCGCTGATCTGGTGACTCACCAGCGTCATCGGCTCATCATAGTCTTGGCCAGGTGATAAGTCTCGCGTATGCGTCACGGAGTATCAACTGAGTATTCACCATGTCGCCTAATTGAGACAGTGAGAGACAGTGGGCGATCCTTGGACGTCCCAGCCTGGCTTCCTCCTTTTGCGGGAAGGTATCAGCTTCTTTGCCTTCTGAGTTGTAACGTACTTGAACACGACTTGGACAGCTGCTCCACCCTCATTCCCAGCATGCCCATCGTGTCAGCTATCGCCAGCGAGACACGGGGTACATGGCAGCGTTCATATGTAGGGTAGCGTTTCTCCGGATGCGCAATAATCTAGTCTCGTACTGATCAGTGATCTGAAATGCCACCTCTCCCCGCTAGGAGGTCATCGATGGATGTGTTCGCATTTCAAGCGGCAACGGTCCAGTGGCTCGGCTGTACCCGAGCAACCTACCGATACAGTGTCAAGGCAAGGGCATAGCCAGAGTCGGAGACGACCTTCGCTCAGCGCTTACCACTGGGCTACCACTGGGCTAAGTACCGTCTCGACTCTCGACTCTCGAGTGGCAACACCTTGGCGGGACGAGGGATCGGGTCAGCTGTTTCCGCGCGTGGACGATAGAACACGGAAGCATTCCGACATTAAAGTGATTCTGAGATCGCAATAGCCAATAACCACGTGGTAACTGGGTCCGGACTCCGTGATCACTCGCGACTTGACCAAACCAGACCAAACCTGACTAGAAAGTCGGCGTCGAGACACCCTATCTCTGACGTATCCATCGCTCGGCTTTCAGTCATCGACGAGCTCGTTTTACAGGATGGCTCAACCAGGTCCATCGGGAGGACCGGCCGGAGGACCCGGCGGGACTGCGACTACACCTCGTCCTGCGACAAAACCCGATGTAGCAACGATATTGGGCAATCTGGGCAACTTGTTGCAGCTGGATCAAGCCGGCAAGCTCACACCGACACAGCTGAACCAGGTGAGTGAATGTGTTTCCGAAAATACAGGGCGGTTGCTGATGCCATATTCGTCGTTCCAGTTGCGTCAGCTGATGGCTACAAACACGAGATTGATAGTCCTACAATCGATGCTGAGAGGCCAGCCCAATCCACTACCCACTGTCCCTCCACATCTTGACCCATCGCAAGCGTGGGCAAAAGGTCCAGCACTTATTCCCGCCGACCGATACCAAGCAAATATCAAAACAGCAGAAGCAGAAGCGAAAGTGATATACAGCAATCTGCTCACAATGGCCAGAGTAAAGGAATTGCTAGCCATGGCTCAAGAGGACCGAACGGCAATGCTGTCTGCTGTGAGTGGTGCCGAAGGGAGCACTGATGCAATCTGACTAATATGGTGCATAGGACCCGGTACTCAAACACCAATTCTCCACTTCTGTCACCTTTTACACGAAAGGAGCACAAGGCTTCATCACTAAACCTGTGGCTTCAGCATCCACACCTGCCGGCACCGCAACGCAGGCACCGCGTCCGCGTCCCGCTCCTAGTACCGCTGGACCCAGCTCGTCTAATCAGGGTGGTCCGACGGTAGGCCGACCACCTGCCAGCTCAAGCTATACGTCCAGCACAATCGGACCTTCAGATCCCTTCCGCTTATCCAGTCAAAATGTCAATGCGCCAAATACATCAGGACCTGCCTCCACGCCTGCCCCGATACAAACACCTGCGCCTCAAACTACCGCTGCGCCAGTCTATGTCCCTCCACCGCCACCTCCTCCGCCCCCGCCGCCTCCACGTGAACCCACACCGCCCCCACCTGAACCTGAAAGTTCGAGGAGGAAGAGGAAGTTTGAAGAATATCTCAAGGAACTAGGACCCGGCATGAAGTATGAGCTGGGGGTGGAGAATGTGAGTGGATCTAACCTAGAACAATACACTATGACTGATCATCTACTCTAGATCTTGAGCGAGTTGTTAGATCTGTTCATGGAGGAGGTAGCCAGGGGATCGGCCAGATTGGCCAATCATCGCAATTCCAAGCGGGTCACAGTCAAGGATCTGGCTTATTACTTAGGTCAGCTTCCTCGCGTCCGTTTCCATCTTGAACGAGAGCAGCTGACAGCCCCGCAGATACGTCGTATGGCATCAAAGTTCCCGGTTTCAACGTCCAGATACCGGAGAAGTCGCATGTGCCCCCAGAAACAGATAGAAAAAAGGCGAGGGGCGTTGCAACCAGGGCTGTGCGAGCGAGAGGGACGAATGGGAAGGAAGAGGAGTAGTCGGAGGGAGATGGTTGGGCCAGACGAGGGGGAAATGCCCGATACGGGCAGCTGGACCAAATCAGACGCATTTGTATAGTACGAGTAGGAAGCATTAACGACCTGCAACGATTTGATGATACAGCTAGCTATACAGGTTCTTCGCTGCGAGGCTGAAGCTAGAACGTTTACCAGCTCGCCTGACTTGAGAAGAGTCGACAGGTGTTACTTGTTCACCCCTTCTGTATGACGCGACCTCCACCTCGCCGCTGCGCCCACCGGCCCACTACTTCGCAGGTGCCCCATACTCTTCAAGCTTCACTGTTCTTCACTCAGTCGCTCAATTTGTATCAGTCAGTTACTGCTAGCGTCGTCGTTAGGTCCGCAAGGACGAGTCCACCGACAACAGCACCAATAAAAACTACCTCAAACCCACTTCTCCGAAACGTGGGCTGGCGCCGGCCGATACGCTACAGTTACGTCTATTGTCGAAACCTCAAACTGCTTGCAAACCCACTAGCATATGTGAGCCCCATCCTGATTGTCCATGGTCAACTGTCAACACTATCTTCGTCACACAGCGATGTTTTGGCGCACAATGGATGGATGGATTTCGTAATGCTAGGTGTGTACCTGACCGATGACTGTGACGAAATGAACGAAGAGTCAAGACCGCATGACGAAATCCACAAGTGCCGGATTGCCTCGATAGCGAGCTCCAGATAGCATCCTCATCTTCTTTGAGCATGCGGTGTGATCACTACTGCTGTACACCAAGATATGCAGTGGACCGTGTCGAATGGACTGAGTATTTCTCAGTTCACCAACAGCCATTAGCTCACCGGAGGTAGCCAGAGGTAGAGTAGCAGAGAGTAGCCCATCACGACCCCGTCACTGAGGTACCTGAAACGTGACGACACCGATACTTGCGGGATCGACAGTCTCGACTGCGGCCGCGAGGAACGATCTTGATGAAACGAGCCTAATGGTTTGCGGCAAGCTGAGGAGGGAGCTGGAGGGAGGGCGGACGAGGCTGCAGGAGGCTGGACGAGGGCCGTTGGCTGCCCTGGCCTTGGCTGCCCTTGGTGGACTGATCGGTGCCTAAATGATCCGCACAACCAAAAAACAAAGCGCCGAAGTTTGATGATCGCCGTGCTCACTCCACTTAACGCGGATGCCTTTCGGTCTTCGAACCATTTGTCCTTCCTCCTCCCGCCCCTTCCACTCACCACGGGGGTCTAACAGGGTCTAACTGAAGTCACTAACGAGTCTAGCCAGGAGAAAAGGACAGCTGTGTGATCCCATCAAAGGCCTTATCGCCATGTGCGACCATACATCCACCCCGATAGCGCGATATGGTGCTCCTTCTCCCTGGCCAGTGGTCGCCGAATATAAGTTCGGCAGGAGATAATACGGCCCGACCACCCCGAACCCCATCCTTCGCCGTGGTGGAACGTGTGTCCATTTCAGTAGACTATAACGACGCCGGACGTCAAGGCAGTGTTGGCCGAGCCAGCTCACTTACACTCGTAAAGAGCTCTTCTTCAACATCGAATGTCTGATACAAGATATTCCGCCATGGCTCCCAGTCCCACTGGTTTGACCGACTCGTCCAGAAGTACGGGAAAACGCTCAATGTCAATCGGAAGCTCGCCCTCGGGGACACTGGTTGGATACGATGAAGCAGTAGAGAAAACCCAGCCGGTGGTCAATCATCACTCGACGCAGACGGTGGCTTTGACCCAAAGGAAGAAATGGGGGCTGTTGGCAGTGTTCACTCTGGCTCAGGTGGGTCCAATTTGTTTGGAAGACGCCTGCACAGTCGCTGATCGGGATTTGGGGCGTAGTATCTGGACATTTGTGGGAGATCATCGTATTTGGTCTTTGTCGGCGATATAGCTCGAGACTTGGACATCAGCTATGAGAGTTCGACTTGGATATTGGTGAGTCTAGCTCGAGATGGCGTGTGACATATCTGACTGGAAGTTCTCAGAACTCGTATGGAGTTACTTTCGGGAGCAGCTGTAAGTACCAGTTCACCAAACCACAGGTCATACACTGAAAATCGCAGTGCTACTCTGGGGCAGAGTTTCCGACTTGTATTCGGCTCGAGCGGTCTTCACCATCGGTTTCATCTTCTGCGGCATAAGCAACTTGATCATCAGCTTCATGACCAATGCCTATGCGTTCTACGTCTTCAGAGGGCTGTACGGCGTTGCAGCAGCAGCGACAGTGAGTGGAAAGGGATGTGTCAGGACACGCACAGATGCTGACTCTCGCAGATCCCTTCTGCGTTCCGTCTCATTCTTGGAGTCTTTGAGCCGGGAGAGGTGCAAAAAGCTCTGGCATTGTTTGGTCTGGGCGGCGCTCTTGCCAATGCCACCGGTAAGTTGACGTCCCCTCAAAAAACAAGATCTTGACTGACGAAAGTCAGGTGTATTGTGGGGTGGTCTCTTCGGCGCCATAACTGCTACTGGGCAGATGTCATCATGGCGATGGTTTTGCCGATTCGTCTGTTGTCTCAGGTGAGGCCAGAGTCTTGACAAGGCTTCGTACAGCTGACCTTGACTTCGTACAGTATCCCATTTGCTGTCTTGAGCCACTTTATGTGTCCCACCACTCGAGGCCCATACCACGACCGACCAAGGAAATGGCAATACCTCGACCTCGTCGGGTGCACACTGGTTCTTGGCAGTTTGCTCCTGCTCAACGTTGGGCTTGTATCGGGTGCCTCTGATGGCTGGATATCACCCCAGTTTCTTTCGCCTTTTATCATCGCTTGGCCCTTGGCTATCGCCTTTATCATGTGGGAACTCCGATTACCTGATGATAGAGCCTTGTTGCCCTCTAGCCTGTGGAAAATCAAGAACATGCCCCTGATGGCTTTCGCCTCGTTATACCTCTTTTCCGGCATTGTCGTGAGTTGCAAGGATCCCTCCAAGTGAAACACCAGACCTCGACTGAAGGACATGTCGTACAGGGCGCGCAACTCATGCTCGTGGAGAGATGGATGGAGGTCTTCAACGAGACTGCCATCAAGGCCGCTGTGAGGATTCTGCCCCAGGGCCTGGCAATGTGTGTCGTGGTCATCATAGCTGCGTGAGTCTCTCCGGCAGGATATTGTGAGCTAAATCTGCCAAGACCCACAATCAAGAAGATCACGAACATGCGATATCTGGTAGCCGTTGGAACACTGGTCACTGGAACAATGTACATCGTCATGATCTACGGTGACGGACTGATCGGCAGTCATTACTGGAAGTACTACTTCTGGACTATGATCGTGTCCGCCATTGGCTCGGCTGTCGCTTTCATCGGCACGAAGTGAGTCTACTCCAGACCGGTTTACGCCAGACCTGGCGGGGTCATTGACATCAAGGCTAATAATACCCCAGCATTACCATGATGACGTCTGTCCCGCCCACCATGGCAGGAGTCGCCGGAGCTCTGTTCCAGACCTGCCTACAGACTGGAGTCCTGGTCGAGTTCTCGGTCCAAGCAGGTCTCTTGACCATTCACGAGGGTTCGATAAGCAATTGGTCAAACGTCTCGGCTTCCTTTTGGTTCATCTTTGGCTGGGGCGCTTTGGTTTGTCTCGTCGTCCTGGTGCTGTACAAGACACCCAAACGGCCTGGCCAAGTGGCAGACAACGGTCTTGGCGATGCGGAACATGGAAGTCGAGATCATGTCGAGCTGAAGGAGAGATCACAAGGCTGAGACGAGCTTGTGAGGTTGTGAGAGGTGTATGTGTCAGCAAGAAGAAAGACCGAAGAAGGGATGTCGAGGAACCAGCCGAGCGTAATCTTGCCCTTTCTGTGTATCAGTGTTGCTCTCTAGCCTATTAGATTGTTTGTGTATACTATCTGTCGAGAAACAACATGTATATGTCTTGTTTTGGAAAGTGGGCATTGCGACCAGGATACCAATTGCATTATAGGACAGGTACAAAGAGAATAGAACCTAACAAGACGAGAATGCGCTGATCCAAAGACGTGAAGTGAGAAAGGATGGTATCCTCATTCCTCGGGCCTGGTACATGCAAGAGCATCATAGCAGGACCGCGGCGCCTCCGATGAACATGGCTGCGAGACCGACCGTTTGCCCGATCACATATGGAGAGATCGAAGCCAAATTCGCAACGTGACCTGCCGCTCCGGTCGGTTGTGACGGGAATGAAGACGGGAATGGCCTACAGCAGCGGAAGCTACGTCAGCAACGTGCCTTCTCGAACTTCGTTTCCCACTTACGTGTTCGTATTCGCATTGGGAATATCGACTGTACGTGAGGCACCAGCAGATGATGACGAAGACGAGGTTCGGACTGAAGGAGTAATGGTATGAGCGCGGGTCCGCCAGGTCGCCGATATACAGCGTCACTCACTCTCTCCATCTTCGATCTGGAAGGCCTCGGAAGTTGCAAAGACCTGCGTCTCGTTGGTCGTGTTGACAAGGGTGACGATATATCCACCGCTGCCCCTCGTTCAGCCGAGATCCTTCCCGTTCTCCAAGCTCGGCACTCACGCTGCTTGGACTTGAGGCAAAGCGATCCTCACGAATGTCGCCGTAGCATTGGCTGTACCCAAGATGAGCATGTGTTTCCTCAGAGATCTTAAGCTTGAAGAAGGTCTGACTCACTGCTATCGGCGATGCCCTGCTGGGAAGGGAGGATGCTCTGATCAGTATTGCTGAGGTATGCTCTGAAGAGAAAGGTGTCTGCTGCGGGGTCGGAGCTTGTCCAATTGAGATTTACCGTGTCATTTCGGTACCTGCGATCAGCCAGTGGCGTCAGCTAAGATGCAAGAGCATCTTGCTCGCGGCGATGGACGCGCTTCATTGACCCACCAGATCGTGTCAGTCCGAGGGTATAGAAAGCTGATGACGGCTGTAGAGGTAGTCAATTAAGTGGACTATCACAGTGTCCATTCCAGAGGCCGGGCACTCGATGATATCTGGCTCCCATCTGAGCCACGATACAAGTTCCCCATGAATGTTGACTATTACCCACCTTGAGCCGAGGAAATGAACGGCAGAGCGAGCGCGATGGCGATCGATCTCATCGTGTGATCGTGGTGATATCCAGACGATCTTGATCCTGTGTAAGTGTGATGCACCTGTGATCTTGAGTGTGCAGGAAGACTCAAGAGGAATGACAGCTCAGATGAGGTCGATGACGAGATGGAAAGGGTTACATCCGTCAGTGCGCGATCGTAGATGGTAGAGTTGAACCCAGCCAAGCCACCGGTTATTTACGCGGGAGGGAAGCCAAGATGAAACGGGCGTCGTGTTTCATCCTGGCCATGGCACCGTAGCAGCTAAGTTAGCGGTTGCAGCATGTCTCTGTTGGCAAGGAAAATAGTTCCTGCAGTCCGACTTTTTAGACACATATATAGCGCGTTCGTTTGTGCATGGCTCCATGGTATGGTATTGCATGTGCAGATCGCAGCATGAAGCGGTACATACATGTCTCGATCCCCCTCACGATCAGTAGCCATCTCGGTAAATCTCGAAACCGGTCGATCCATCCCCCTCGAAGAAGCCTTCTTCCATCACAGACTCCGGCAGGTGACCGCCCATATCGTCGATTCGATCCTCGCTATCCTCCAACCGGTCCACATACTGTCTACCGTCGTCGTCCTCCTCATTCTCTTCTTCCTCCTCAATCACTGGCGACAATCCCCATGGACGTCTCCTCCCCTCATTCTCTCTGAAGTTTTGTATGCTGTCCGATGAGGGGGGAAGTCCCATCTGTTGAAAGCTCGATCTCGCTCCTTCGCCTGCATTCATCGTCCATCCATCATCCGAGAACGATTCGATGGCTTCAGTAGCGTCTTCTTGCATGACTTCATCAGATTCTTGTGAGTCGATTCGGAAGGACGGCAGCTCGTCCTCGTCGTCATCTTCGGCGACGACTGCTGGATCTGGAAGTGCAAGCAGGGTACGAGGCTTGATAGGCTTGATGTGCTTGATATGATGTTTGAGGTGATCTGGTATGTCATACTTTGCGAAAGCGCCGTCTGTGACGCGTACCATGCGTGAAGCAGTAGGCGTCATCAGCTCCAATCCGAGGTCTTCCTGCTCGTCTTCTAACCAATCGGGATCTTGTGCAGTGTTTTCAGTGTGGAATTGTTCGTCGGACATTGACTGCCATTGGGAGCTTGATCGTGTGGCACTCAGATGGTCGTATCGCGCGAATCGTTGGCTCTGAGGGGTGTATGGCGAGGTGAACCCTGGTTCGAGAGAGAGTCGATCGAAGGCGTGTTGACTTGAAGAGCGGGAGGGGCAACTGCTGACATCCATGACTTGGTCGCTGAGATCATCGTCGCCGTCGATGAGAGAGGCGTTGGGATGCTGTTGATGGCCATACTCCGCTGCGGCTTCCAAAAGGGAGATCAAATCGTCCGCTGATCTGATCGGTGACACATTCTGTGTATTATCCACCAGTGCAGGCACCCTGTACACCGGTTCTATCGGATTCACTTTCCCCGTCTTGCCGACAAGGGTACGATGAGCTTGCACCAGAGGTCGGGGTATATCCGCAGGCGTCCTCGCGGGGTCGGATTGCACACTAGGGGTAGTGTATGCCTGGAGGGTTCGTAGATGACCACTGTCACTCGAGTAGCTCTGGAGTAGTCCGGACGAATCGCTGCCGTTGTTGACCTGACTTTGATTTGGGTATCTGATGAGCAGATCATCAGAGGTATAGCCGTGCATAGACGTTGACGTCGTGCTGAGAGGCGCTGCGTCCCAGGAAGGACCACTGTCGTAATGGGGCTGGGCAGCGTACCGATCCGCCGGCACCGAATGACGTGACTCATGGGACACCTGCGATTGCGGATGCAGCTGTGGAGCATAGGTTGATTCGGTATATTGCAGTTGGGGAAAGTGCTCTGCATGGCGTGCTAGCGGCGAGCTGTTTGAGTTGAACAAGGATGAGGTGTCGTCGGAGGGCGGGACTCGGGGCTGGGAAGTCTTCTTCAAGATACCTCGAAGAGGTCGACCAGCTGACGACTCCAACCGGGGTGGCGCGTAGGTAGTTGACCTATGACGCGATGATGGATAAAAGGGCTGCTGGTGCACCATGGTGGCTTCCGACGGATAGTCTCGACGGTCCGGTGTGTGTGGATACTGTGGATATGAGCGGAGTGTCGGTGGTTGGCGGTTCATATCGTATTGCTGAGGCACAGGATATCTCGACGTTGGATCCGGGAGAAACTCTTGCTGGCTTCGATAACGCTGAGAAAGAGGTCTCGGGGTACTTGTATGCCCTGTTTCTTGAGCGTTTCTGAAGGATCGCGGGGATACCCTGCCTGTCAAGAGAGCTTCGAGATACTGCTCTTCGGGATCAGAAGGAGGGGTAGAGGGATCACGCGGCGGATATGGCTATAGATGAGGAAATCAGCTTGAGCCAAGACTCCGCTCAAGGTTGTTGTTCATGACACTCACTGCGTACTCTTCATGAGGTATATACGGACCAGGATCACCGTATCTTCTCGGATCGTCTATTTCTTGCCTGCCAGCTCCTTGATAGTGATGATATGGATCCAGCTCCCAGAGATCATCGCGGTGACCATGCCTTTCCCCTCTCCTCCAACCATAACCGCCATGTTGGTCGTCCGCCTGACTATAGGGTTCATCGTAAGGTTGATATCTCCGCTCGATCTCCTCATTCCTTCTTTGCCTGTCCAGTTCTCTCTCCTCTGCCCTCTGTCTCGCCGCTATCTCATGCTCCCCCAGAGGAAGGCCTGATCTCTTCCTCTTCCGTCCATACAGTCCTGCTCCTCTCACCCTTGACACTGCAGCTGCAGTAGAACTCGAGGGAAGCGGTTTGGGGCGGGATAGAATCCGGGTGTGTCTTGAGTTGGATGAGGAGCTGAGATTGAGAGTCTGGCGATCGGATGCTAGATCTGAGAAGCGCTTGACGAAGGATGGTCGGGATGATGGATGTCTTGACCGAGCTCTACGTGAGATTAGGACCATCAGTGGAGGCGTCGCGTCAATTTGGCCAATCTTACCTAGCCAGCGTCATGCTTCAGAGGTGTTGGTGCTTAGTACATCGATAAGATAGCGCATGTGAAGGAATGCAACCCGCCATGGTGATTGGTGATCATGAAGGTCGAGCAGTGGGAGCGGTTAGCCTCCCGGCTCCCCTCGAACGCGTCTTATCACGGAGTCGACGCGTTTCAGAGTGAACACGTGGCATTTACTCCGGAGAGCTCCGGAGTATGCACATGTCTCGAGGAGGGTCGAGCAGCTTTGAAGCTGTGAAGAGCTTTGATCAGCTCTTGAATCGGGATCCATGACAGGCCTGGCCTCGGCTCTTCCCGACCTCCCACTACAGCCATCCCAGTCAACGCTTGGTCCGTCACTTGAATGGTATCGAAACTGCCGTGACTTTCGGTTTCACATCCTTAGGACTGGAAGAGCTTCAAGAGTCTGGAACCCGAGAATTTGAGTCTATCGCCAAGATGCATCAACGCATCAATCTTGCACAGCCGGCCAGGCCAGGCCGCGGCAACAGCTGCGACTACGACGCAATAGTCCCTATCTCATACGCTACCAGGAATTGTTTGCTCGTAGGGTCGACGTGATGATCGTCCGTTGCTCGCGTTTCAGCTTGGTGCTAGTCACCCCAAATCACAGATCACGGAGCTGACAAAACGTAGCCTCCTTTCACCATATAAGCTCTGGCTTGCAAAGGTTCCTCATCGCCTCACCCACCAATTGTAAAGTATCCCCTGGCACCTCATTGCCGGCTATTCAAAATGTCGCATACGCCCGTAGACTCTCACTTTATCGGCGACCCCAAGATCGAGTTGCTGGGACACAGACCGCATAAAACAGCGAAAATGGTCTTCCAGGCTATCACCGCCACGGCAATCTTCCGTATATGGCCAACGTTGCTCTTCTTTGGTGGATGGTCAACGGCGATTGTGCTGATCAACAAGAAGACATCTGCGGAGTTGACTGTTCCGAGTACCATGTTGACCGTATTGGGTGTGTTGCTCGGTCTGACCCTTAGTTACCGGTGAGTCTGGAGCCCTCAGCGCATCGTCTTATCAGGTGGAGTACAGCTGATCATGGTCATAGCACGTCATCTGCCTATGATAGGTACTGGGAGGGACGAAGGATGTGGTCGCAAATCATACTGGGAGCGCGAACATGGTCGAGAATGGTGTGGATACATTGTGAGCTGTGACCTTGATATCGACGACAGTTTTGAGCTGATTCAATCGGTAGGCCCGGACTCGCTCGTCGTGGCCGTGCCAGAGGGGACGGAACCCAATCCCCACGACGAAAGCCAGGCCATATTGGAGAAGTACACTATGGTGCAAATGTCTCTAGCTTTTGCCGTCGCAGTGAAGCATTACCTCCGAGGGGAAGAAGGAATGTGAGTTATAGTTACAAAGTGATGATGAGGTCCAGCGCTGATCCTGTATCCAGCTTGTACGACGACCTGTATCACTTGGTCCGCTTCATCCCGTCACTCAACCTGCCCTCCGGTATTCCCTCGTCATCCGATGCCAACAATGCTATTGGTCCCGCTTACAGTCGACACGTCCTTCGCCAATCATCTGTCGAAACGGACATCGAGGGCGGTACCACGTCTTCTACCAGCAACGATGAAAAGCTGTCAAGTCATCAGGATCCACACCTTCACCCGGCGCGTCAGCCTCCAGTTTTCCGATGGTCTGAGACGTTCCCCTTCAGCCTGTTCCTCTCCTCGCATCAAAAAGCTAAAGTCGCCCAAAGGAAGATGTACCGACGAAAGATGAAGGAAGTTCGACAAGGTGGTGGTGTCGGTCACAATGTCCCGCTCGGGGTCACTCTCTTCATGAGCTGCTGGATCGCTCAAATGCAAAAGCGCAAGACGATCGATGTCCCCACGATCAATGCTCTACTCGCTGCAGTCCAGTCAATGTCGGACGCGCTTATCTCCCTCGAAAGGATCTTGACTACACCTATACCCTGGTCATATAATGCTCACATCTGGGAAGTCACCTGGGTATACTGCTTGCTGCTCCCCTTCCAGTTGTATGGTGCTGGGTTCAACTGGGTTACGGTCCCCGCTGTCGTCATTACCACCTACATTGTCGTCGGATTCGCCGAGATTGGCTCGGAAATCGAGAACCCTTTCGGATACGACGCCAATGATCTGAACTTGGACTTCTTCGTCAATGATATCATCAAGAAGGAACTCGACGCGATCACCGCTCGACCGTTCGCTCCGCCAGAGGATTGGGTCTTCTCAGCTACCAATGTGGTCGGAAAAGCAGGAGAAGGCAAGCATGCCGCGCAGATGCAGTATCCGGCGGCGGATCGGGTGAGCGACATTCTCCAAAACAGGTCGAGGAGTACGGGAGATGATGGTATGAGGCATAGAGCGAGGTCTCCTGTCTGATACTCGTGCTTCACTCGTATCTCATCATCCTGTATAGACGATTCTAGACACACTGTCACGTAGCTGTGCAAGCATGCACGGGCCTGAACATTCTAGGCAAGTCGTTTGCCGTCGCCGAGATGACATCTAAGAGAGATAGATATGTACTTCAGAGTGTATCTGTGGAGGCTTGGGTGCATCTGCCATCTTGTGTGATCTACGATCTTGGAGCCTTGAGCTGGAATCGTAAGCGGCTCAGGGTCGGGTTACGAGATTGACTTACGGTTGACTAACGGAATCAAATCTAATAAAGGCGCCGACCAGCCAACCAACCTAACCAAATACAGCCAGCTAATCGCTCGCTGGCTATGAAGGAGTCACCACTAGTCACTAGTCACCACTGAGCTACCACTGAGCGCAGTTGCACGCGGTGCTCAGTCTGCTGCGAACACGACCTCAGCTCTGCGTCCCAGGAATGAGTCGTGAAAGCTCGGTACAGACAGCATAAATCCGCGCGCACGTCAAGTGCCGGGCACCGAAAACAACAGATCTCGTGAATCGTTGCTCGATCTAACTTCTTGGAATCAGTAAGTGATCCCTTTGGACTAGAGGACAAGCATGGGCTGATCGCGTCGAAAGTCAGTAGAGGTACAGCCATTCGCCCTTCACCATAAAGCTACCTCTCCCACCATGGCACCCTTATTCCGTCGCCATCACCAATCTCAGACGGACATAACATCGCGGCAGCGCGCCGACTCTATGCCGTCGGAACCAGTCCCCGGACCTTCCAACTTGACGAGCTGGCAAGCGGACACGTCGAGCCGTTCTACTGGTCGACCTAAGACGTCCTCTTCCAGCATCAGCACTAGCAATGTGCCTCAAGCGAAACGCCGGAGTTACACCTCTCAGCGAAGCCCCTCCAGCTTGAACGTCTCATTGCCACAACCAGATGACGGACGAGATGGATCGTTTACGTCTTCTCCTTTCACCAGCATTCACCGGACACCTTCGAACGATTCATCCTTCCAAACACACTCGAGCGCCTATACAGCCCACCCAGACGCAGGAAGCACTTATAGCGATCTCGAGGAGGATGTCAGGGGACCACGGCAGCGCGAACGGACCGACGGCAGTACGCGGTCTAGGAATGCTTTGGAGAAGCGGCTAGGAGAGAAGGATCCGTACCTCCTACAGTCTGGCGCGCAGGCGGACAGGACTGCCCAGGCATACCCCGGTGTCGTTATTGGCTCTTTTCCCGCAGGTGCCGGTCAGTTGGACTTCGACAGTATGAGGATCGATGGAATGCTCGACGATATTATGGACACCAATAATCAGCTTCCTCCAAGGGCAGACCAGCCGACTGGACAAGCAGGAGCGAACATCGCTCCTTGGCTTGTAGAGGATCCAAATGACAATACCGCTTCCGGACGCAACGAGCAAGCCCCATTCCTCCGGGAGGAAGATCACTCCCTCAGTCACTCGTCATCCACGCCTTCGCTGACCCAAGCCCGCCGTCAAGGGACAATGGACTCTAGAGGCGATGGAGTGTCCCCCACGTCTTCTAGAAACGGCTCTCAACCTTCCCTCGCATATCTGCCTTCTCTTCAATTACCAGGGACGCAGGCTCGCATGTCGTCCTATGACAACCCGGCTGCGTCGGGTCAGCGAGGATCGAAAAGTGCCGTGCAACAGGATGAAGCGCAAGCTCTACCCTCGGGTGGGCGTCACCCTAGCATAGCCAACACCAGGACAGGGAGGTATGGAAGTACTGTCTCAAGCGCGTCGGGATCGGGCAGTACAGGAAAGAAAGGCTTCCTCGGCGGCTTACTCAAGCGAAAGACTGCTCAAGCGCCCACTTCAGGTGAGTCAAGCGTTATGGCTTAGAGTCGCTGGCTTAGAATCCCCTTCGCACAGCTGCCTTGTCTGACTTTGGTCCAGCGGAAGGAAATTCTCGTGCCTCCACGTCTGGATCTACGAGTTCAAGGCTGCCGAGTTCTGCATCGGTCGGCTCGTTCACAAGTACACGACGTGCTCCACCTCCCGGTCTCGAATTGCCCGCTCCCTTTGCCAATACTTTCCACAGGCCAAGCGATATCTATATTCCGGACGGCATGATATCGCCTTTGAATGAAGCTGGAGAGCCAGAGTTCACCCTGGACATGAATTTCAACGACATGGATGGTATCGTTGATCCGACCTTTGCTCAACAATCCCAGGCGTCTCCCTCGACCGAAAGTGCCACGGGCGAGAAAGGCTCAACCGCAACGACATCAGGATCCATGCTCCTTCAAGACGCCTTGGACCAGACAGGCAGCTTCGCCAGTACATCCGGGTCGGCTTCCGGCAGCTCGGGTCAATCCGCGTTTGCACCCTCCAGCAGAGTCGTTGTGTCCGAAGGTCATCGAGTCTCAGGCGACCCGTTCACTCGTGCCAATCCGTTTGGACCGAGATCCTCAGACAGTTCTGTTGAAGCCGGCAAATCGAGCACTCCGCCATCCCCTCACACGATGACTCTCCTCCCAAAGCATATTGGTCACCCTCGAACAGTTCCCCGTCGCCCTTCCCAATTGCGCAATGTGAAAACTGGTTCAACTGATTCCAATGCGTCTTGCGATTCCCGCGACAACGGCTCATTGCAGCCTTTGGCTCCGGCTTGGGCAGCTGCTAGTGGCCCTTCGCCTACAATGTTCAATGACCCTTTTGGTGGATCCAGCCTCCCTTCAGAAGGGCCAAGCCAGCGACCGGCTTACCGTGCCGACTCTCAAGCTATCAGTACCGACTCGCGCGACAGCAGTCAAGGGCCATCGGGGACATCAGCTCGGACTTCAATCACCGACATCAAGCCGGCTATTCCTCTCGCCTCTGCAGGGCTCGGCCCCGGAGCTGCTTGGGCGGCGCCTGAGTCGTGGGGTGTTGAAGGCGATGCTACTTCCGAAGGCTCACCAAGTAGTGATGAAGATGGTCACTGGACTCCAGGACCTGACAGCGGCCCGAATTCCCCGCAGCGGTTGCCGTTCGATGCAAATGACCAGCATTCACAATTGCCATCGCCGCCGTCTGGGAAGCCGCCTCCATTTGGCTACAGCTCCGTTGCGCGGGGTGCTGCTGCTGGAGGGTCCTCGTCTCGGCCCGCTACCAAGGCTGGCAGGACACGTACCAAGACTGCAAATGGTCGACCGAGCACCTCAGCACGTCCGCATACTGGTGGTAGACCCGGAACGTCAGGGAGCGTCCAAACGTCCTCTCATCCTGTGAGCTGCCTGGACTTGTTAAATGTGGCGTTCTAGCTAACCAGTCCACAGCACCATCTTCGAATATACAGACCGGACGGATCGTACATCATTCTCGCGTTCCCGCTCAATACCACGACGTCGGAGATCATCAACTATCTTTCCGGAAATGATCCCCAAACGGGGAGGAAAGTTACGACGAGTATGAAGCTGTACTTTCGGGAACGGGGACAAGGTGCGTGACAACGACTTGTTGTGCCAGAGCGTTGCTGATCCGAGTTACAGATCGTCAATTGCTGCCATCAGAGAAACCGCTGGCAATTCAGGATCGTAAACTGCGGCAAGCCGGATACACCGATGCGGAAAACGTAGAAGAGCTGGGGAAACTCGATCTCTTCACCCTGTGTAAATTCATCTACCAAACGCCCGAGTTGCCTGTCATGAACCCGGTCAGTACTTGTAGAGAAGGTTTCTTTCTCTTATCTGACCTCTGCGCAGGAGGAAGAAAGTCAGTTCGACTCGTTCGAGTTTATCGACATCGCAGGTCGAGACCTGCTCACCATCCCTATTTTCTTTCACCTGCACGCGCATAATATCATCATCCTCAATGTGTCGCGCAACCCGATGACGGATATTCCCCTGGACTTCATTCAAGCCTGCACCAACCTGAGGGAACTGCGTATGACGCACATGTCTCTCAAGCGGATCCCAGCATCAATCTGCGCCAGCTCAACTCTGGCACGACTCGACGTCTCATGTAATCGAATCGCAGATCTGGAGTCGGTCCCTCTGCACGAGATCACCACCCTACTATCGTTGAAAGTGCAGAACAACAGGCTCACTTCCTTGCCCGACTACTTTGCTCAGATGAAGAATCTCAAATACCTCAACATCTCGAATAACAACTTCGATGTGTTCCCGGCTGTGCTGTGCGAGATGTCCAACCTGGTCGATCTGGATTGTTCCTTCAATATCATTGGCGAGTTCCCCTCAGAAATGTCCAACTTAAAGTCACTGGAACGGCTATCAGCTTTCGGTAACGAGCTCAAGACATTCCCGGCCTCGTTCTCCACCTTGGAGAACCTTCGAGTGCTCGACGTTCGGCGCAACAACCTCACAGATCTCGAATCGGTGTACGCGCTTCCCAACTTGACCAGCTTGCAAGCCGACTACAACAATCTGGTCACTCTGGACGCCCAGATCGGTGCAAAGGTGCGCGAGTTTAGCGTTCCCCACAATTCGATCACACGATTCACATTGGCGTCCCTGCCCGATATTGGCTCGTCTTCATACTCGTTGACACATCTGAACTTGTCGCACGGCAAGATCTCGACGCTTTCCGACGAGGCTCTCAGCGGATTAACCAATCTGGTTCAACTTCGACTCGACTTCAATCAGTTTACTCGACTCCCTCCATCGACCAGCAAATTGGTCAACTTGCAGGTCCTTTCGTGTACCGACAACATGCTCGAGAGTCTGCCTACCGGTATCGGGTATCTGCAAAAGCTACGGATCCTCAACGTCCATAACAACAACATCAAGGAGTTGGATCCGGGACTGTGGGCCTGTGGTTCGGTCGAATCGATCAACCTGAGCTCGAATCTGATTCAGAGATCGCCCGAAACCCCTTCGCAGGCTGAACTAGCGGAGTATATTGGACTCGACCTGGAGACTTTGACTGGACCGATCATCCCTCCCATCATGAAAAGTCTACAACGGCTCTATCTCGCCGACAACCGATACAACGAGGATATCTTCGACGCAGTGGCGCATCTCTACAATCTTCGGGTACTGAATCTCAGTTTCAACGAGATATTCGAGATCCCGCCTGGTACTCTGAGCCGCAACGAGAAGCTGGAAGCGCTCTACCTCTCCGGCAACAAGTTGACGAGTCTACCTGCGGAGGATTTGGAGAAGTTGCAGAATCTCAAGGTGCTTCACTTGAATGGCAACAAGCTGCAAACGCTTCCCTCGGAACTAGGGGCTCTCACCTCTCTGCAACATCTCGACGTGGGAAGCAACGTGCTCAAGTACAACATCGCCAACTGGCCGTACGATTGGAACTGGAATTGGAATACCGCATTGAAGTACCTCAATCTATCGGGCAACAAGCGACTCGAAATCAAGCCGACCAGCGCCCAAGACATGTCGCATGCTTCTAGCTTCCGAAAAGAGCTCTCCGACTTCAACGCCCTCACCGATCTGCGACTGCTTGGTCTCATGGACGTGACACTGCGCATCCCTTCACTGCCGGACGAGACGGATGCCAAGCGAGTACGAACATCGTTCTCCGATATCAACAACATGGCGTATGGTATCTCAGACATTGTTGGATCTGCTGAGCACCTTGCAATGTTCGACATGGTCGTGCCCAACTTCCGGGGTCGAGACAATGAGTGCATCTTTGGCATGTTTGGTCGAGCGGTACCTTCTGCGCCCTCGGGGAAGATCCCCAAGTACATCCAGGAGATATTCGCACCGATCCTCACTGAGCAGATCGATTCGCTCAAGGATGGCGAGGGATTGGAAGACGCCATAAGGAGGACTTTCTTGTCCGTCAACAGGTCGACCTTCGAGCACATCATGTCAACACAGACCAACGCCGCAGCTGTCAACCTAGACAAACGGAAGCAATCGATTGCCAGTGTCTCGTCTGTCGACTCGCTCTTCAGGAAATGGGCACCCAGCCCAACTTCCCATTTCCGACAAGGTGCATCCGGTGCGGTGGTATACCTCGTCGACAGGATGCTGTATGTCGGCAACGTGGGAGACTGCTTGGTCGTCCTATCGCGAAAGGGTGAAGCCGAGCTCCTGTCCAAACTGCACGACCCAACCGACAGAGAGGAGACTGCTCGTATCCGACGAGGAGAAGCCTGGGTGTCGACCAAAGGATATATCAACGAGGAGAAAGATCTCGACATATCCCGAGCCATCGGATACTACTCGAATTTCCCGGCTATCAACGCTAGTCCAGAGATCCGCACCCGACAGCTTGCAGAGTCAGACGAGTTTGTCATCATTGGCAATCACGCGCTGTGGAAGTGCTGCTCGTACCAGACTGCCGTGGATATCGCCCGGACTGAGCGTAGCAATCCAATGATGGCGGCTCAGAAGCTGAGGGACTTCGCCATCTCCTACGGAGCGGAAGGGTCAATCATGGTCATGGTCGTCAATGTCTCCGATCTCTTCACGGGTGCTGGTCAGAGGACACGAGGCATGCCAGGGTCGATTGCCATGTCGGACACGGCACCAGATCAAGATCTGTTCTACAATCCCGATATGATCAAGCGGAACATCAGACGGCGTTATGAAGAGTTCGGCGACAAGACCCTCAATCGCCTCCAGCAAGAGATTGAGCCACCACAGGGACAGGTCGCGATCGTTTTCACGGACATCGTCAACTCGACATACCTCTGGGAGACCAATCCCGGCATGCCGACGGCCATCAAGATGCACCACACATTCATGCGGCGGCAACTTCGACTTGACGGCGGATACGAGGTCAAGACTGAAGGCGATTCGTTCATGGTCTCTTTCCAGACAGTACCTGCGGCGTTGCTCTGGGCATTCAATTGCCAGATTGGCCTGTTGTCACAGGAATGGCCGAGAGAGCTTCTGGAAGCGGAAGACGGCAAGATCGTCCATGACTCCGATGGCAACATCGTTCAGAGGGGTCTCAGGGTCAGGATGGGGGTTCATTGGGGAGCGCCGAGTTGTGAGCGTGATCCCATCACCCGGAGAATGGATTACTACGGTCCCATGGTCAACCGATCCGCTCGAATCAACGCAAGTGCAGACGGAGGACAGTTGATGGCAAGTCAGGATGTGATCAACGAGGTCGAAGCGTTACGCGAGTACCTCGACACGCTGGATGGAGACGGGGAGAGCGATCTGCCAGAGAACTTGAAACGAGAAGTTCAGGAGCTGAAGAGGATTGGCTTTGAGGTCAAGGAGATGGGCGAGAGGAAATTGAAAGGTCTCGAAGGTGAGTAATCGTCAATGGCACTTTCGGCAAGGCACTGATGGACTCAAATGACAGTTCCCGAGAAACTACACTTGCTCTACCCTAAATCCTTGGCTGGTCGCTTCGAGCTGTCCAACGAGCTCCGCGCAAACGTCGAAGTCGCAGACACAAGATCACTCATTGTCGAACACCGTCTGATTGACATCGACGAAGTTCGCTCGCTGGCCAAGTTGGTCTTGCGATTGGAAGCGCTCTGTTCCACTGCGCCAGCAATGGGCTCGTCAAATGTGACCCACGATTTCCTCAATCCTGCCAAATCACCTACTTCCCCAATCAGCAATACCAGCGCCCTTCCTTCGCCGGGACTCGAGATGACGCCGTCCAAGCGAGTCGTAACGAGAAACTTGATGAGGCTCGCTCCACCGTCCTACCTCGGCCCGCATATTCGAGAAGATATGAACGACGATGAGCTAGCAACCATCATCGAGAGTATGACGACGAGAATGGAGAACGCCATGTCGTCATTAGTGAGTGTCGTATCTATCCACATGATCGTGAATGTAGCTAACCCACGGATCTTACAGTATGTCAAGCAGCTCGGAGGTCTCAACTCGATCATGTCAGCCTTCGAACAGCTGGCCAAGACGGAGCCGATGTTGCTCATGAAGGCAATGTCTTACATGGGTGCTACGCAATGAGGCTCCTATCGGCTTAGTTGTTGCATAAAAGGCATTATTCACCAGGACATTGAAGATAAGCCGTTGTAAGCCGATCTTTGTATAAACTTTGTATGCATGTAGAGGGTATTGAACAGCCGTTCTCCGCCCTGGCCTGGAGACACCCCACTAATATTCATAATCGCTGTCGTCGTCGCCTTCTGGAACATCGTGCGTGGTGTACGGCACAAGCATCTTGAACGAATCGGGATCAACGAGCGATGTGAACAGGACGACAGTAGCGTCAGCTGACACAGAGCCTTGTTTGAGCGTTGTACCACCGGCAGCGGCGTCGATGAAGAAGGGCACTCTTTCTGGCCAAGCTATCAAGGTTCCGGCAAGGGAAGGATCCGTGAGCTGCCGCAGCACTTCAGCCGGAGGCGTATCATGCCAGGGTGGGACGGTCACCTTTGGCAGACGTAGCAGTATCAAGAGCGGTGTTGTTGGTTGTGGCAAGGTAGACGTATCTTCGCCTGAAGCTCGTCGGAGACAATCCCTCGAGCCCAGACTTGACCAGTTGCCCGGCGTAGGCAGGACCCAGGAACTCGCGTTTCCACCAGGAATTGCCCTCGCCGATGGCGGTATGATCGCCAGGTGGTGAGAATCTGCTGAAGTAGTCCTTGGTGTCGGCGATATCCCTTTGGTCATCGGGGTCTTCCAGATTGCAAGGCTTGAGCGTCATGCTGTAATCGTTTAGCACAAGTCTTCCTTGAGTGATTAGGTCGTCTTTAACGGAAGAACCGTTCACTACCAGTCTATCTGCCATCTTGTCGACCAGCTTGTCTCGTGGATGTTGAGGTGTTATTGTGGTGAGAACGTAAACTTCACCGCTTGCATGACTGCGTCTGTATCATGATATGGAAATTGGAAAACTTTCGGCGACGGCGAAGGCGGTCCAGCGTCCAGCGTCTGATCGTTTGATCGTGTGACGCTCTCCCGCGGGTCGATGGCGTTCGCGAAAATTGGATCGCGAATTAGAAGCATGTTGCGTGCTACATGAGCTGCCGGCCTGCACTTCCGAGTCGTTATCTGGGATAGTGGTGGAAGCCGAGAGGAGATTCGATCAGCACTTATAGACCGTTGAACGTTTGAGAAGGCTAGGCGGCAGTTGAAAGTCTGGCGCGGTCACTTCGTACACGTCATTTTCCAAAAGTGGCAATTTGACAACTCGGCAGTTTTGATCCCGTCTCCTCGTACCGCCCTTGTTGTTGCTTGTCAACCACGCTCATCTAACCCTCTCACTCTCAACACCTTTTGCTCCCTGTCGACATCCTCGAATTGTATAGGCGAACGACCGCCTCGATCCATCTCTTCCACCTTCTCATGCTCAAGCAGCTGCTGCCCTGATCTAGTTGTGCTACCAGTCTTTCCACCTACCCTCGAGTTGTCAATAAACCGAAACACCAAACAGTAAAAACAGTCACGTCCTCTGTCACCCTCTCGTCTACCTATCGGCAATCGGACCTTTGCTACCAGTGACTTGGGATAACGATAGCGGAACAGGAGAAAAAAGAAACGTACGAAACGGCACTGCATGTCATAGTGCCCAGGAAAGAAAGGTGCCATGTCAATCTACGATACAGAGTTTTCTAGGCGATTACGCTCGTCTCTACCACCCTCACCAAGCTCATCTTCAACCGTCCACACCACCCTCAATCCCGATGTGTTTGGCGATATCACTCTGCCCATGCACAATGCAAGCCCAAAGAAGGGACCCAGTCCTGGCGGCCGCAAGGGCAAAGCTGTCATTCGAGATTACGGAGACAGGTGGGTTTAAAGATGAAACACAGTAATCTCCTGTCTCAACCTCCAACACATGCCCACACAAGCCTTCCGTATGTCACACAGTATCGGGAAGCTGATCGAGATGCTTTTGCTTGGCCAGATTTATCCCCACTCGAGACGGATCGGATATTCACGCTGCATACCAGTTGTTGCCAGAGGTAGATCTGGTGACGGGAAAAGCTATATCGTCAAAGCCGAAGCAAAGGCGGAAAAGCCTCATCGGTCAAGGGACTGACCAGGATGTCAGGCGAGGTGAGCGGAGGGCTATTGTAAGGCGTAGATGATTGCACTGACTTCGCTATTCAGAGGAGGTCAATGCGACGTTCACCCATCTACTCAAAACCGAGCTTTTCCCACCACCTTCGCCCAGTTCAAGACCTTCATCGCCTGCGCGGTCAGCCCAGCCATCGCCGTCCGCTTCACGTCACACCAATCTCCGCAGAATGATCAACTTCAACACCTCCCAAGCCACCAACTTGCCTTTGCCCGATCAACCATTATCTAGTGCTGGTACGACTCCGATGCACCATCACCCTCCTCCCGCAATCGCTGGCGAAAACGAGAGGAACGGTGGACGCGCATTGTCCCCCGCATCGACACTGCCTCCTCTGCCGCTCCATGCACCGGCCACGCCCACTTCAGGTCACGGCAGAGCACCGGGCGCAGGCCCAAGTTCATCACATCACCGAGCACATCAATCACAAGTCGCTCTGACGTCTACTTCGAGAAGTGGTACCACACCCCCGCATTCGAATCGCAAGTCGGCTTTCTCTCCCCCGCCATCCGGAGGCCCATCATCACCGGGCACGCCGACCAAAAAAAGACTGCTCAACTTTCACTCGCCCAGTGCAGCCAAGATGGCAGCTCTCACCGGCGGAGGTGTTGGCGGAGCGGTGGCGGCATACGGCCTGGATGATATGGCTCATGAGAAATACAGCCTGAGTCCCGTCGGCAAAGCCAGCCAGAACGTCCTCCTCAGCCCGAGAAAGGGTATCAGACAAATCGCGCGAACGCCTTTCAAAGTGCTGGATGCTCCGGAGTTGACCGTGAGCTCTTGAAACAACAATTTGATTTCACCTAGCTAAACGCGGTTGTAGGATGACTTTTATCTGAATCTCGTATCGTGGTCAGCGTCAAACGTGCTAGCTGTTGGTCTCAACTCTTGTGTATACCTGTGGAGTGCCCAGACGAGCAAAGTCACCAAGCTCTGCGATATGGCCACTGGCCCGGTCCCAGATGAAAATTCGGAAGTGACCGGTTTAGAGTGGACGAATAGGGTGAGTACTGGTTGAATCGCTAGATATAGTGGTTGATCCAAGCGTACTGCAGGGAAGCACACTCGCAATCGGCACCCATAGCGGATCTGTCGAGATTTGGGATGCCGAGAACTGCAAAAAAATACGAACGATGTCTGGCCATTCTGGTAGAGTTGGCTGCTTGGCATGGAACAACCACATCCTATCATCTGGCTCTCGCGACCGGACAATACTGCATCGAGACACGCGAGCACCAGATCAGTATATCAGAAAGCTGGCGGGACACCATAAGCAGGAAGTATGTGGGTTACGGTGGAACACAGACACGGACCAATTGGCCTCTGGTGGCAACGACAACAAGTTGTTCGTGTGGGGTGGTACGGATTCGAGACCAACATGGCGATTCTGCGAGCATCGGGCTGCGGTCAAGGCGATAGCCTGGTCACCACACCAGCGAGGAATCTTGGCGAGTGGAGGTGGTACTGCCGACAAGAAGATCAGGTTCTGGAACAGCTTGACTGGGGGTTTGATTAGTGAATTGGACACTGGATCTCAGGTGAGTTCTGTCGAAAATTGCAATCACTCGTATGCCAGCTGACTTACTGCCGCTTAGGTGTGCAATCTCATGTGGTCCAAGAACTCGAACGAGATCGTCTCGACGCACGGATACTCTGGAGGTCCAGTATCAAATCAGATACATATCTGGAAGTACCCGTCAATGACTCAGGTGGCCACGCTTACTGGCCATACATATCGAGTGCTCTATCTCGCCATGAGCCCCGACGGACAGACCATCGTGACCGGTGCTGGCGACGAAACGCTGAGGTTCTGGAACGCCTTTCAGAAAGGCAAGGCAGGTGTCAAGGGGTCTGGAGGGGGAACGGTCGAGATTAGGAGCGGATTGAATCCATTTGCAAAGATAAGATGATGTGGAATCAGAAGGGAGAGGGGGTTCTTCGGACATTTCACGAGTTTGTGAGAGGAATTATCACGTTGTATCGACCTACGTCACCTGATGATCAGGTGTCAAGTAGGTATATCTGAGTATAGTTGTGCATAACGAGCGTGATGAATGAGCTGTACATATGAGCATGGCCATGATGTATGGCGTGCCAGAAGTGCCACAATCGGATAAACCCGGTTATAACGCCGAATAGGAGCTCACCGCTATCAGTCGGGCTTGCTGGCTCTACTGGACCGGCCGATGAGCAGGACGGTATGAAGCTGATGAGATGGAGCATCGATACCTATAGACATCCATACCGGTCTTCCTTGCCTCGAACTTTGTCTTTGTGATCGCAGACGATACCACGGACGGGCCTACCTTTTGGAACTTGTCGACGGAAGCAAGTCAGTGAAGCATTGATAGGGAGTAAATCGACACGTCAGCAAAGCTCGCCTTCGAAGTCGCATTCCCATCCGTTGGTTTGTACTGTCCGCTCCTTTCGTTCAACAACACTTCGGTCTATCACGGATTGAACACAGCCATTCGCCTCAAGTGTACCTATTCCATCAGTCTAGAGAAGGCGGTGGAATATCAACCTTAGTAGCACTTGACCAGTAGGGGTATCCTGCCCATGCTCGACTCTGCTCAAACTCGATTGAAGCCCCCACTTAAACCCTACCACCAATCCGAACAAACACCAGCTCAATCAGATACAGGTGAGCTTCGGATACTCCCAAGTCCGATTTGTATCATATCGAGGGCAATGCTGAGCACGGCTCCAGATAGAGAACAGACACGCAACGTATTTGACCGATCCTCCCCCTTCCTTTCTCTCCATCCTTCCGCCCCTCAATCACCATCTCTGAATGTTCTACCAACATCACCAGAACGGCCAGCCGACCTCGTCCTCTTCTAAACACCACGACGGGCCTGGAGGGCCGGGTCCGAACGGTCTAGGAGCATGGGGTAGACATCCATTCGCTCCACCTCCGGTCGGTCCAGGTGGTATGACTTTACCGACGCCTGGATCGTTCGGAGGCCCGGGAGGTCCAGGTGGGGGTCCAGGTGGTCCAGGATCGAACGGGATGTTGGGAGGCTACGGAGGGCCGCCACCTCCACATCATCTACAAGGTCATGGACCTCATCATCCAAGCTTTGGGGCAGGAGGCGGGCTGCATCTCGGAGGAGGGTCCAATGCTCAAGTCGGAGGAGGTCTAGGAGGAATGGGATATGGAATGGGCATGTTCGGAACGACGGGTGCAGCACAAGGAGGCGCAGCGGGCGGTAACAGTCCACCTAGACAAGATAGCAATGTCCCCTTGACGGCGTACTGGCAGCATCAGCTCATGAGAGCAGAGGTGAGTGCAAGATAGAGCTCTGCTGCTTCGTCTACACTATGCGTGGACTGACTTGACTCGCTTAGGCTTCCCGGATGTCCAACTCCCCCCACCACCGTGCTCGATCCGCCGCGGTGGCATCTAGGATGTCCTCCACCAAACCCACGGTAGTCATTGCGGATCCAAGCATTCGACCGATTTCCTCTGCGTCCAACACCAATCTGGCAGCTCAGGCTACGAATGGACTGCACAAGAAGAACCAGTCTTTGTCCGTGTTGTCCTCCACAACGGATCGTACGCAGACACCTCCGCCCAAGATAGATGCTGGATTGTCAGGTCTCGAAAACCCAGATCCAGCCACACCCGACGTCGACCCCGCACCTGGGACAAAGGATGACGACGAAACGAGCGAACCATGGACAGGCTTAGATCTAGGTGGAATCAAACTACGTACCCTGTCCACTGCCCTTTTCTCCTTCACCCACGTCACCAGTCTATATATCAACCACAACTCCCTCACCAGTCTACCCTCCGCTATCTCCCAGCTACGACAACTCACCCTGCTCGATGCGACGGCGAACGAGTTGACATCGATCCCGCCTGAGATTGGAGTGCTATGCAAGCTCAAAGATCTCCTTCTATTCGACAATCATCTCACGACGCTACCCCCCGAGATTGGAACGCTGTATCTTCTAGAAACGCTCGGAATAGAAGGAAACCCTCTGGAGGACAGGCTGAAGAAGATCATCGCCGAGGACGGCACGAAAGCGTTGATCACGCAATTGAGGGATTCTTGTCCTGTAGGAGCAGCACCTCCCGAGCGGCAATGGATCGAGGTCGAGCCCGACCATTCGTCACCAGCGGACGGAAAGCAGGAATCGTTTACCGTGTTGACCTACAACATCCTCTGTCAAGCCTTCGCTCCCAGCTCGACGTATAGCTACACACCATCGTGGGCGCTGGATTGGAGTTACAGAAAGCAGACGATTTTGCAAGAAATAATTAACGCTGCGGCCGATGTTGTCTGTCTCCAGGAAATCGACGGCGAGCAATATGGAGAGTTCTTCCTACCACAGCTTCAATCGCACGGCTATGAAGGAGCGCATTACCCACGGACGAGGGCTAGGACCATGTCAGCGGACGAAGCCAAATTGGTGGATGGATGCGCCATCTTCTGGAAGGATGATCGGTTCTCGCTGGTGGAGACTCAGGTGATCGAGTTCAACCAGGTCGCACTAGCCAAGACCGACATGAGAACGGACGACATGTTCAACCGAGTCATGTCCCGAGACAACATTGCAGTCACTGCATCGCTGGAGTTCAAGGCATCCGGTGCGAGGTTGCTTGTGGCCAATGCCCACGTCTACTGGGATCACCGGTACAGAGATGTGAAGCTGGTGCAGATCGGCATGTTGATGGAGGAGCTGGAGAAGGTTGCGGAGAGATTTGGAACACTGCCAGCCAAACCGGTTTCGGAGCCAGAGTTCAACAAGGGTCGACCTCCCAAGTACGAGAGATTGGAGAGAGGCCGAGATGTGCCACTCATCCTCTGTGTCGACACAAACTCTCTCGCAAAGTCAGCCGTGTACGAGCTCATCTCGGATGGAGAGGTCGCGCCTGACCACGAGGACTTTATGACACACGTCTATGGTACATACACCAACCACGGACTGCGTCATAGGCTGGGATTACGATCCGCCTGTTCGACATTCGGCGAGATGAAGATGACCAACTTCACGCCGACTTTCGAAGCCGCCATCGATTACATCTTCTACACCCCGAGAAGCATGAAGGTCACGAGTGTTCTGGGCGATGTGGACAGGAGCTATCTAGACAAGACTGTTGGATTCCCCAACGCTCATTTCCCCTCAGAGTGAGTAGCTGCCTTCGAGTTGTTGAAGCGCGGCCACTAATCCACCATCTAGTCATATCCCCGTCTTTGCGCAATTCCAAATCAAAGGCCAACAAGACGCACCGCAAGTAAGAGAGGTCGTCCACGGCTACAGCCGATAAACGGTCTTTTGGATCTCTTCAAGCCATCACCCTTCAACTCTCCCGTCTCGAAAGCATTGTGTCCTATAGCACCAGAACAGATTGTACCACTACTAGGATTCACCTCTACTCATCGATTACCTCTTCCTACACCTCGCACCACCCGGGTGTCGCCGACAAACGACAACTCAAGCCTCAAGTCTGCATGTGATACCAAGTAAGATTAGAATATTCTACATAATGACGAGACCAATGCGGTCCTCACCTGTAGAATGAGATGTAGGGTCTAGAATAGCAAAGGTCCGCACTATCTCTTAGCCAAGTAGTGATATGACATGGATGTAAAATCTGAATCTCGCGATCGTATAGCACAGCGTGGCGCTCGCGATCCCTCAGCTTGATCGCTGAGCGGGATCAAAAAAAGGTGGCCATTCTGAAACACGATTGCCTGTTTCACTGCTCGGTTTGCTTTCACTCGACCTCTGGTCTGATTGTCCTCAGGAGAGATAACCTCACGCTGTTTGTCTCGCCTGTGCTCTGCTCATCTGTCCATAACACTAGGATCGGTAACATTGGCAAGGTGTACAGGTGGCTGGGATGCTGGATCGAGGGTAGACCGCTAGGACAAATCGCGATACCGCTCAGACCGTACCGCGAGCCCATCACCCGTCAATCAGCTCGTAGTCGTCAGCCTGCAAGTTTCGCATTTATCGCTTGCTAAACGGTCTGTCCTCTGGTGTCGTTCGGAATGGCACTCAGTCTAGCAGACGAGCTCGCTTCGGCGTTTGATGAGCCGCATGTAGGAGGTTTCGGTGGAGGCATAAGCCTCGCCGAGGAGTTTGGGCTGGATTTGGAGTTGGAATTAGGCGACGGTTTTGGAAAGCCAAAAGGTATGTCTAAACCGTTCTCTTCTCGATTGAGACACAAAGGCTAAGCTCTGATTGCGCATTCCTAGATGTCCGCGATGGTTCACGAACGCCTCCACCCGACCCAGACCCACATACCAGGAATAATTCTCGATCTTCCCCTGCCCGAGCGCGGCCCTCCTTGACACCTTCTCTCTCGGATACATCGGCATCTCAGGATGAAACACTCGACGAACTAGAGGCTCCATCGACTGCCTTACCCGATCGATATAATGCAGATCTATCGGTGGCACCATTGGAGGATGACGAGGGACTGGCTCATGCTCGAGCTTCGACTATCGTCTGTCTACAAAGCCCGAATATGGATCCGCTTGTAGAGCTGAATACAATCCTCACTTCGACCACTTCTTTCCTCGGTCTTCTTCGGAAGTTAGACTGCCCATTGGGGCCTCTGACGGATCCGTCGGTGACGGGAAGGATAGAGACGGCGCTCGAGGCGCACGTGGCGAGACTGGAGCAGTCAGTGAAGCTGAGAGATGTGCAGAGTAAAGAGATGGGATATCTGTTACAGCAGTTGGGAAGCTTGTCTTTGGAAGTGATGTTTGCCTCGGAAGACGGAGAAGCATTGGAAGTCCTGCACGAGCAGCCGGAGGATGAATATGAATTCTTAGGAGAAGAGGAGCCGATTGGCTGGGTAGGCGAAAGCCTTTCAACTATCGACACTGGGCTCAATGGGTCAAACAGCGCGAATCTTGTCCATTTTTTGGACAGCCGAAATGGCCTCGATTCGATAAGCGACCTTGGACCCAGTACGCCAATCGACACATCGAACAACCCATTCGACTCTCATCCTACACGTCCATCGGACCGATCTCTCAAAACGGCCATTTCCTCCGGCCGCTTGCCCGATACTGTTACAATGCTTCATCGGACGACGGCGGACCTTGCATCGGGATTGTCACACTTGACCGAGTCTCTGCAATCGACCAGCTCCATGTCGACAGCTTCAGCAAGGCAAATTCGGGGGATCAGAGCTGGTATAGAGTCGTGGAGAGAGAGGGAACTTGCAGAGGAGAATGCGAGGACCATTGTGGAATCTTGGGAACGACAAAAGCTAGAGCAGGGCTTGACTGGGCAAGATATGGGGTTGAAGCAGATCTTGGAGAAACAAGTGCGCGATTTCACTGCAGTCATGGACGACGTGGCGGACCGGATGGAGCGGATCAGGCGGGAAGGACAATTCAGGTTGGCATGTGCTCAGAGGGGATAACGATTCTGTCACGAGGCTAGAAACGAACACGGACACGATACTTACGACGCTATAGCTTGATCAGGTAGACATGTGACGACATATATGGTGTTTGTGACAGATGTCCCCCGCAGCTGATCTGGAAACGGTGTTTCACCGACTCAGCCGAAACGCCAAAGACCAGCAAAGACCCCGATGTTACATGACAGACTCCGCTCCTTTCACGAAGACATACCTCGCTACCGCCTTGTTGGTCATTGGTAGATCGCGGCGGCATATAAGACAGTACTCGTACTACAACAGTCTCGACCACACAGATTTATCGTCTTCCCCGTACATCCCTCTCGTCCCAATCAGCTAATCCTCAAGCAAAACCCATCATGTCCACATCGGCAGACAATCAATCAGCTTTGACCTCGCCCACTCAATATGGCCTCCCGATCCGCTTGTCGCCCAGAAAGTCCACGGCGGAGGCAGCGCACATACTCTTCGACGATCCTGCCGCAAAGACCATCTGGGATCACCTCAAGACAGGCTGGGTGCATGGCATGACCATCAACGCGAATGGCCCTAGGAGTATCAGCGTGACCACGACTGTACAGCCTCTGCGGGATGGTTTCTTCTTGCCCCATTCGGAAGACCCAAGTTTGGCTGCTTGGCAGGCACAACTCTCATTGGACCTGCCGACACAAGACTGCGACTTCGTTACCAGTCTCCTCAACGACTTGCAAAAGACCCAATATCAGCCTCAACATTGGCCAGAGTCATTCCGCGAAGATGAGCTATACCTCTCGTTAGAAGGATGCCCTGAAGGTGAGGAGCGGTGGAGGACCAGTGAAGCCTTCCAGTGGAGCCTACCTGGGCAAGAGGCCAATCGAGAAGAGATGGCGCGTCGTGTCCGGCGATACGATGCGCCCTCACCTTCTCTGCGGGACCTATCTCTCGACTCCCCCTATCGTCGGAGAGACTAGCCCGAGAGGTGCCGCGGAGCCAACATGTGGTCGCACTCCCCCGGTGCTCTTACTTTGGCAACCCAAGAGTTCTGACGATCGATGGAGATGGTCGAACGGGCTCAAGTCTCGGCAATGACCTCTGGACCGCGTATTTCCAAGGTCTAGGAGACATTGTCTTCAGGCCACGACGGATGGAGGAGGCTAATGGATATGTGCTGGTCCAACCGGACAACTGGGTGGGCCGCAAGAACACATACACCCGACCTGGACAGATTCAGCTATCCGGCCTCAGCGACGAGATTCCCGAAGGTACCCAGCTACTGTATACCCTCCAAGCCAAGTCACCCTCTCCCAATGGTGACGAATCATCCGAGTGTTGCTACGCTGAGGATATTCCGAGTCAGATCAAAAGGCTCTCACAACAGGAGTTTGCACACTTGCTCAACAACCTGACCGACTCAGATGGTAGCCCATTAGACTTGAACGCGGTTGGCTTTGTCTCGGATCTGGAATACTCGGAATGCCCTCTTGGGATCTGGGCAAACAAGTCCTGGAAGGGAAGATTCACTCCGCAAACTGGAGAAGATCAGTATCGGCCGTTCGATTTCGGTCTCTCTGTCACTGCGGTCAACCCCTCAAGGGAAAGAGGGTCTCTGACAGATCGACCACAGGGATAAGTGCAAAACGCGTAGGAGGTCTGGTTGAGACGCTCCTTTCCGGACTAGCTCACGAAGAAGTTGATCCGAAACAGAAATATACCCTCAGAGTCTCTGACGCGATGCACTAGCGTCGCACATCCAATCGAGAAGGTCGACCGATCGTTATGACAGACTCATTTGACTGATCCTTTCACGAGTGCACCACATCCCGCATAGATGAGTTCTCAGTCGAAACGGTTTCATACTTGACGTCCCTTTCATCGAAACCCCCAAGATCCCGTCAAAGCTGCCAACGAGGGAGAGTACATAATACTCATCACCATGGACTGGTAGATAGCGAGTCCAGAACCACTTACAGTTCTTCATCGGCCTTCAAACTCCCCACCTAGCCTCCACTGAGTCACAAAGCCACACACCATGTCGGACCAATCGAAGACTTCGGACAATGCATGCCTGACGGTCACCTTTATCCCGCCTAAGGGGAAAACTATCCGGCATTTCCTGATGGGCAGAAGCGACCAAACGATCTTTCCTCAGTTGTCGTGATCCACGCCCGTTGCCTTATAGTAGGATTGAAGTGCGCAGTGAGCGACTTCAATATTGAACCTTTTTGAGGACGCGTGGGATTAGAGCCTACTATGCTAGTTCACGTCAGTAGTCTACACATAACACATACACTTTCAATGGCAAGTACCTTTTGGGCAAGAGCGTTCTCGAAGATTCTGAAGGCAACAAGCCCAAGTCCGATGTCCACTATACTGCGACCCTCAAACGACCTGAAGGCAGTGCGCTGGATTGGTACGAAGCGCACAGCATCATCGAGGGCGCCCTCAGAAATGGCAGCGCGGACGTGGATCAGCTGGACGACAAGGACCTCGAGATGGAACTGCATGGCAGCTGGTTGGTCGGCGAGATTCCTATCTCAATCAAGGCACCTGTACAGGGATACTCTTACCTTACGGGAGGCGGAGTGGGAACTGGACTTGAGAAAGAAGAGACACTCCATGGTCTCCTTTCGGTTAAATGCGACGCAGAGACCGATTACCACCACAAGCTGATCGCGTACCGTACTAGCGGTATGCAAATGCCCTACCCTCAAAGCGTGATCAACTTCGGCAATGACGAGGAGTCAGTCCAGCGATCTTTAGCGCAGGGCATCCTCGAGTATCTCGCGGGCCGAATTCCAAATGGAGAGGTGACCCTCAAACCGATGAAGATACGCCAAGAGGGAGACGAGGTCACGTACGACTTGGCCAACTGGTCGACCAAGTATGACGGCAAGTCATTCATCGCCTCCTGCCGAGACGCACAGGACCGTAACAATCCTCGTGACACCAAGGGATCATTCGAAGTGGGCTTCAACACGGACATGAGTCAGATTTTTGACAAGTCAGACAAGAAGGAACTGGTTCTAGGATCCCAAGATCCAGTGTCGACCATCTCCTACGTCATCGAGGATGGTGAGGAATTTGTCGAGGGTTTCATGGACGAATACTCAGACCGAATCAGAGCTTACCACACTGCCATCAAGATTGACGAACCAGTAATCGAATCCCTCATCACTCATCCTCGACTTCTGGGTCAAAGGACCTGGAGGAGCACTTTCCTTCCCGAGGTGACACTCACAGGCGTTGTTTGTTACGATCTGGACAAAACTGATATTCAGCCTGCTGTGGACGCTGTATTGACTTTGCGAGTCGAAGAGATTGATCCGTCCCAGCTTGACTCGGATGCCAAGAGCGAGGCCAAAGAGGAAGAAGTACAAGGATCCAGTGAGAAGGACGATGACTGGAGTCCACAGGCATTGACCGCAGCCACGCAGAGGATGATGATAGAGTGATTAGGTATTCTGAGAAGTGTAGGATAGTCATGTCGCCAGCGCCCCCGTACATCAAGGAAAGTCACACAGAGGCGTGAAACGTGTGTCGAGCAGCCACCGGAAACCATCTTTCACCTGTCTGTAGACTATTCTCGCGTCATGAGTGGTGAAAGGAGGTGATCAGCTCGCACGATCTCCTGCATGGCTCTCATACTCTCGAAAAGCGTACAAGCTGCCGGTGGTTGAGTTATCAGTACGAATACTTCTTTCTCCCTCTGATCTGTCCTCACTCCCACAGCGAACAGGTCTCATGTCATATCTCGTCAATATGCTCACCATCAATCAAGCCCTCGGGACCGCTGCGGTTACCATCGTGTCTATAGCCATCTGGCTTCGGGTGCGACCATCTCGGTGGATCACAATCAGGCGGTGCGTCGGCACTTTCGCTTACATCCGACATCTCCATCCACAGCTGTTCGAGCTGAAGGTCGCCGTCGGTAATTTCGGCTTAGCTCCATTCAAGGTTTCCAAGCACATCCTGCTCACAGAGGCAGAGTGCGACCAAGCTCTGAAGAAGGGGGCGGAGCGTATCGATTTCACCAACAAGAAATGCGTCGTGTCCCGTGTGGATAGCAACACCTTTGGCGCCAATCCCATCTGTGAAGACCGATATGCCGTTGACGTTGTGTCCAAAGACGTCTTGGTCGCCCTCCAGCAAGACAGGGAGAAGTCCCTTTGGGAGCGATGGGCATCCAGAAATGTCCAAACTAACCAGGCTTCACAGGGCGACACCGCGGTCCAGGACAATCTCTTCATGTTCTCCGTCTTCGATGGCCACGGCAACGCGCAGGGTCATCTGGTGGCAGATCTTCTCACCAAAGTCCTCCATCCTTCTATTGCTCAAGCTCTTGCAGGCGTAAAGAGCTGGACCAGCGGCAAGATCGCAAATGTCATCGCCGATGCGTGAGTGATTCTCGCCATGGGTCGGTATAGCGTGTCCTGACCGTTCTGACATAAATCCTGTCAGCGTGACGGCCGTAGACCACGACATCCTCTCTAAGCCTCTCACCTTGCTTGAAGCCCAAGGCATTGATGACAGCCAAGACTCCACCGCTCCCCAGAACTCCCCCGCGATGGTGCACTTGGCCTCCTTGGAGACGGCGGGAGCATGTGGCCTGACAATCACCGTCGACACCGCCTCGGACAAGATGTACATCGCCAACATAGGAGACTGCAAGGCTGTGGCCGGTTGGTATGATCCAAAGTCTGGCATATGGAGGTGTGATGTGCTGAACCGAGAATTGACTGTGTACGACGAGAACATTGCCGAAGAGTGAGTGTCGATTGCTTAAGTGAAAAGTAAAACGCGGCGGCTAAACGAAGGCGTAGGGTGCGAGACCGTCATCCAGAAGATGAGCGAGAGGATGTGGTGTGTGATCTGGGTAGGACACCTCGCATTTTGGGCGACTGCCAAATCACCCATTGTTTCGGACACGCCTCGATGAAGCGTCAGGACATGGATAGGCAAAGGTCAGTAGTTCCGAACCCTTATTACGGTTGTCCGGCTGAGGTTTGTCAGGCTGAGCAAGACCTTTTCGCTCGAATACGAGAAACAAGAGAAACCATACCTCTCCCCACCTTACATTCTCAGTGAGCCGGAGATGACCAAGAGAGACCTTCACCCCGCCAACGGGGAGCAACTCAAATTCGTCATCCTGTCAACAGGTGGTCGTAAGTCGGATAGTAATTCTTGACGCATCGAAGCTGAATCCATACATTGATAGTCTGGGACGAGTTGTCAGCCGAAGAAGCCACTCGACTCGTCGCAGCCCACCTCGAAAAGCCTTGTTCCAAGGATGTCGCCAAGAAGGATCTAGTCAAGAACGTGCCCATGATTCCCTCTGGCGATCGCGCTGCTTACACTGTGGGTCTGCCCGGCGCTATCAGCGACGATTTGACCGGTCATTGGACCTTTGACGACGACAACGCGGCTACGCATTTGGTGAGAAACTGTACTGGTAGGGGAGATCCGTGGTCCAGGCGAAGATTGGTCAGCATGAAAGACGGTTTGGTCCGTTGGATGAGGGATGACGTGACCGTCAGGTGAGTCGGGCAGCTCTTACTGAGTATTGACACCCGTTCCCCAGCGTCATTCTGTTCGATCAGGTTGAAGATGCCGAGAAGGAGTGAGGATGAAGTGTTTGCTGTGTTAGTGGGATCCTAGCCTTTCAGAGCTAATGTCCGTCGTGTACATACAACCCTACAATATGACTCTTCTAGTTCGCGATGTGCAAATGCTTGACTGGCGGTACAGCCATGCCCGGCGAATCATCTGGGAGGACCGCGTGGGGCTCTTGGACCACTCGGTATCCTGTTGGTGTTCGTGGGTGTGTCCGGTGGCGAAGGCAAAGACCCCGATCCTCCCTCGAGGCCTCTGTTGCATTGGTCGTCTATCGGGTAGTTGTAAAAGACAGGTGTAGTGCTCGGAGCGGCCCTTCGTTCGGCTCTGAAGACGTGACCAACGCTTTCGTCGGTGACTGCAGATCGCGGCTCCTCATAGCTTTCCCTGCCCTCCTCGCTATGCCTATCGTCTCCGAATTTCTCGTCTCCGTACATGATCGGCGAGACCAGAGCTTCCCTCTCTTCGTGCTCCAGAGCATAGTCTCTCCGTGAGATATGAGGGTGATCCCGCTTGCCGTGAGATGAAGTCTGCTTTGAAGGGTCTGCTGACTGAGAGAAGTTGAACAGATTGCTGAGTGTTCCGCCACCGCTTCTGCTGGGTCGCCGACCTTGCTGGTCGAGAATACCCGATGACGGCACATTGTCGCTTTGATAGGTGTACTTCCCGCTGGCTTGAGAGTACGGGTCGAGGTAGCCCTTTTCGCGGCTGGATCTATATCCCCCGCCAAGATCCTCGTCATCTTCAGGTTCCTCCATCACAGGTGGGTAAGTCGATCCCGTTGAGGGCTGGCGCGTGGTGATGATTGAGGGCACAGATCTGCTCTGTGATAGAGTATGGGATAGGGGCGGAGCCGAGTGAGGATGCTGGCGATAATGATGATACGCGTCGTCGTCTTTTCCGTAACCATACTGATGCACGACATCGGCTTCCTCAAACTAGGGCTGATCAGCAAAGTGAGATTACCTCGGACAAAAGACACACCTTGATCTGAGACTTTGATCGTGATGGAAAGAAGCTGGATACCAGGGAACCAGATCTTGATGATCCAGCATGCCCATTGTCCAGGATTGGGCTCTTCATGGGCGTGTCGGTGACTGAATGGCGTCAGGAATGACGCAAAGAAGACGATCTCCATGACTTACGAGAGTACCGCTGGACATTGGCTAAGCCGTGGGTCGAAAGATCCTGGCTGTCGAATCTCGACCCCATACCAGAATTCCCTGCCATACTCAACTTCCTGCTCACACTCCTAGCCCTGATGATACTGCCAACAGCACCGAAGCCTCCTCTCAAGGCATCCATTCCGGGGTCTTCGATGGCTGTGACTTGACCCTTCTCCGCATCTTCCGTCTGGTGCTTGTTTGCTTCGAAAAGCATTGTGGACTTCCGGTCTAGCTTTGTGCCTAGCTGCTTAGGGTCGACCTTTGACAGCTGCAGCAAGGTTATACCAAGGCAAATGACCAAGAAGCCCAACACCATTGTGATAAGCGTGACGGCGGACGCTTTGAGGCCTTGATATAGGATGAAGGAAGTGATCAATGTTGCTGTGGAGAAGTAGCAGAAGTAAACGGGTACCACCATCGAGGTCTGTCAAAATCGTTCTGTCAGCTTGAGTCCCCCCTTCGCCTTCATTACCCACGTTGAACAGCTCCAGAGCTTTGTTCAAGTAGTTTATCCTAAATCCTGATCAGTACTACTGGTACCAAGTCTCCGTAATCACTCACTCGATGAGTAAGGTAACCACCACGAACACCGCCAGGAACCAGAAGAACCAGTTCTTGACTTGATTGTTGCTAGAAAGTGATTCTCAGCTCCACGCTTTCACAGGACATAAACATCACTCACCCTTGAATCGATGTCACGATACTGGAACCCAACCCTTGCGTACAACTCACGCTGATACCGCCGATCAAACTGCAGATGCTTATATGGGGCATCATGTTGGTCTTTCCCCATCGCGACACGGCATAGAAGACCAAGACGAGCGATGCTACGATGCAAAGAGACATCCAAACGAGGAAGCCAGGCGCGATGAAGAGTTGCCTGAACCGGACGATCGTGGTGACGGATTGCTGTTCAGGAGCGTTGAGAGCTAATATTGTGGCACCAAGGATACACAGGACGCAGCCGATCCAGCCCTGAGGGTCGATGAGATGATGCAGCCTTATGAAAGCGACGCGCACTTACGAAGAAGGTCAAGCTCTCTTGAAGGAAGAAGTGCGACAGGATGGCGCAGACCACCACAGACAGGGCTCCCATAGGGGTGACCAGAATGGCTTCTGTGAAGGCACTGGGGTCAAATCCGTCAGTACAGCTGCTTCCCTCTCAATGGTTCCGCCAACATACTATGCGACAAAGTTCAAGATCTCCCCCTGTGAAACACCCCATCAGTCGTCAGATACCCTCTGGCAGGAGCTCATTCTGCTCACAATGACCATCATGATCATCCCCGTCCACCATATCCAGTTCTTGAGGTACGCGTGCCCGTCTCCTGCTGCATTTCCATGTTTCCTAGTGGCTGACAGGAGACCTTTCTTCTTGATGACAAAACTAATTGGGTTGTTACTGTCAGCTATCGCAAGTTCGTCGTTGCTGCGGTCCCTTCACACGCAGTGCGAAGTCCATTCGCTCCGCTAACGATCACGCTTTCTCGTACCCCCAACCCGCTCGCCATTAACTCACCTTGCTCCGATGAACAATCCTGATCCTATTGCCAACGATATACCGACTATCTTGAACGCCTTGTTTGCCTCTGGGTCGACGAGTCCCGCGTGACTTGCGCTGGCGCTCGCAGCTGAAATGGAAGCTGATACCGATGATTCTGTGGCCGAAGCCACTGCCGATGACATGTTGACGTTGATCCTAGTACGAGTTTGCCATTCAGAGAGTCTCTAGTCTAGTATGGCGACTATGCCTGACTATGCGATGCCGCCGCGATTCCTGATGCTGAGACGGACGCGGGGTGAAACAATTCGAAACGCAAATACCACGAGGTGTGTGGGGTTGAAAGGGCGTCGATGACGAGGTCGTGGATGATCACCTCCAACCTTTCAGTTCATTGGAAGGTGATAGAGACTTGCAACTCCTTGACGACTCGCAGAGTGCGCTATGCAATGCTAGGAAGTAAGATCGATCGCGAGTGTTCAGAGCAGCTTGCCTTGAATAACTCCGAGATCTTTCGAGTCCAGACTCCACTGAAAATCAGGCACGATTCCGCAGGATGCTGTGATTGAATGCTGTGACGCCGTAACGAACGAACAGGAACCAACGAACGACCTTTGCTCGTCTTGCAAGAATAGTACGAGTACTCGTCTCGAGGGCACCAGCCTCTGTCAGGCAGTACGGTCCTCGAGTACATCTTGCTCCTATCCTGCGTGTTGTCCCGCGAAGCCAGCCTCATCGACATGTGTCCCGAGATGGCGCGCAGCAGGGCTGCCGGCACGCCGATCTCACTCGAGCCGAGAAATACCGAGCTCGCGAGACGTCCAGCTTGCTCCTGAGTACTCAAGGTCTCTTCGATGGAAGCTTCCACGGCGCACAGACCCTGTCGGCTGGAGTCCGTAACATCATGCGAAGTTCATCAGACAGAGCGCTCGATGTACAAGACTACAAGAGATCATCTGCAGCGCACATGAGAATTCCAGGACGCGTAGCGTGTGCACTGTGCGTTTCTCGGATCTCGGTCAAGTCTCTGTCCTAATACCCACCGGATCTAAGTAACCGATCCCGACCTGAATGAGGCCTCTCAAAGTCTTCCTGCGTATCCTGGTCTGATAAAGACGTGATCTACTCGAGGTAGAGCACTGTAGTCTTATCATAACACTGCCCAACATGTCCCTCGCACCTATATCGAAAGCAGCAGTCATTGGCGCCGGTCAGATGGGCTTGGGTATAGCGTAAGTCCGACACGAGACGTCCAGAATATCTCTCACCGACATGCCAGGTATGTCGCTGCTCTCCACGCTCGGATCCCGGTGACCATACACGATCCTTCCGCATCCGTTCTGTCAACCGGGATCAAGCGCTTCGAAGGATGGCTGGACAAGGACGTGGCCAAGGGCCGATTGACACGAGAAGTTGCGGACGAGGCCAGGAGTCGTATAAGGGGAGTAAAGGGTGACGGAACAGAGGGAGAGATCATCAAGGACGACATCGACTTGGTCATCGAGGTGAGCAAACTTTTTTGTCGTTGAACTAGAACTGAGATACTGAGATTATACGCTTCAGGCCATTCCAGAGATTCCGGATATGAAGAACGCTTTGTTCAAGAGATTGGCATCGATCCTTCCCACCTCTAGTATCCTTGGATCCAATACCAGCTCGATATCTTTGACTCGTTTAGCGGCAGCGGCGGGCAAAGGTGATCTAGGAGGACCGGAGAGGGTCGTTGGGTGAATCACCCTTCTCAGGTACTAGAGCTATGCTGACCGCTGGAAAATACAGTATCCACTTCTTCAACCCAGTCCCTGTCATGTGAGCCGACTTGGACTGCTTATCACGACTGCCTGCTGATCAAGATGACAGGAAGCTGGTGGAGATTATACCTGCCCTGCAGACCAGTCCTGAGACGATCGAAAGGGCGAGAGCCTTTGGAGTCGCGTGCAAGAAGGGTAAGTCTGCACTGTTCGATCTCGACATATGCTGACAGTCGTGATTCAGAGGTGGTCACTTCCAAAGACTCCCCCGGGTTCATTGCCAACGCTATTCTGATGCCAATGATAAATGAAGCGATATTGACATTAGAGAAGGTGCGTCACATCACCTCGCCGCGGCATGCGAAATACTCATCGCGCATCTGTAGGGCACGGCGACTGCAGAGCACATCGATACAACTTTCCGTCTGGGTATGGGACACCCAATGGGTCCCTTGCGGCTCGCAGACCTGATAGGTCTAGACACTTGTTTGGCCATCCAGAAGGTTTTGCATACCGAGCGGGGAGATAGCAAGTACCGTCCGTCCGGCTTGCTCACGCGGATGGTCGACGCTGGATGGGTGGGCGAGAAGGTCGGCAAGGGCTTCTACGAGTACCCCAAGAAGTCGTGATAGCTTACAGATGCTGGATTGGCATGCTCTCCTGATCCGGCAGTGCTCCACATCTCGCGTCCAAGTTAAGTCCTCCTCTGTACGCGTTGCGATCCGGCGATGAGCAGAGATAGGTCGGGGATCGGGCACCACGCGGGCGGAGATATGCTGTCGGACATGTCCGCTTGGATGACGCTGGTGCATGTGATACGACCTGATACGACCGAGGGTGGTCAGCATGCATCTCTGTATCTTCGACGATCGTGTCAGCGTCCGTGATCAGGCCGACAGGAGGCTCGGATCAGCGGCCGAGGCCTGCCAACCACTAGAACATATTCATGATCGCAAAGGACCCCCCCTTCCGACCACTCGAACCCGCCCGCGTATAGCAATAATTTGGTGGGAGCGATCGCGATTGCGATCATCGCATGGCATATTGAACAAACAACCTCTGGCTTCTGCAATCTCACTTCTGGTTCCAATCGGCTGATTGGGAACCAAGTAACACCAATTACGGACACCATGGCTGGGCACAAGCACGAGGCACATCCCTCGATCCCGGCATACCTTCGACCGACTTCGAGGCGACATGACTCTTCGAGCTCGCTCAACAGCGTCAAAAGCGATGGCAGCGGTAGATCCCGGAATCGACCCCATCCCCAGCAGCAAGAGTACATTGCCTCAGTGGGCGGTACGTTCATCGCTCCCGATGGCAACGACATGTTCCTGGAGAGAGAGGTCTTCGAGCAGGCAGAGGCAGAAGCGGAAGCTCTGGCAGAGTTGGGGATAAGCAGGTCGAAATCGCATGTACACGCACCCTCACCTTCCGAACAAGATCAGACTGGAGAGAGGCACGTCACCATCGAGACTCCTCCAGCAGTAGACCGAGAAGCACCCCCAGATTATGCCCCGGAAGAGGATTGGGACACTATCAGGGAAGGGTCAATTGCCAGGAGACCACGGTGGAGGCGACCCTCACCTGGCTGGGTGTACCCCTTCATCATGGGCGCTACCTTCTCGCTCGGGATGGGCATGGCACCAAAGGCGGAGCTCTTGATCAACTTGGCTTGTTTGGCTCATCCACCTCGACAACCGTCATCCATGGACTTTACGGCGGAGCAGTACGCCCCGATGTCGATCAGTCCTCGATCTTTGTCTTCCAACGGCCTGGCTGCTCCTTGGGCACAGGAGACGTATTTCCAATTCGCATCAAATCAGACTTCGATAGAGATCCCTACTGCGCCATCGCCGGAGAAAAGATCGCCAGCAGACGAGTGGTTCCTCAAGCTACAAAAGGACATCTACGATTACAATCTGCGACACGACCACCACTCGGAAAGTTCAAACCACAGCAGAGTATCTACTTCATCTGCGATATCTGCTTCAATCTCACAAGCCATGCCCACCGGCCCGTTACCCCATCAGACAGGTACGCCTATCGGCACACCCGGTCCTGATCGGCCACCGGTGCCAAAGTCAGGAGAGGACGGTAACTCTCCGAGCCCTAACACGACTCCACCCTTTCATGCCATAGACCCAGCGTTGTGTAAGCGGGACCCAGGAGTGCAGGCTGCTACCGCCAAATTGACCATGAGTACGTGATCTCTATTTGGCGTGAATTCGGGGCCAACGCTGATCACTTTCCTAGCGATGACGGTCATGGGTGGACTACTGGCAGCGGTGTCTACGGGCTACTGGGGTCAAATGAGCGACAAGATTGGAAGAAAGAAGGTCATCGCCCTCACCCTGCTTGGGTTTGGGTTGTAGTGAGTGCAAACAAATCCTTGGCCGACCGGCTAGCTGACCGGCCTCAGCGAGGTTGCTTTCTTAATTGTTGCATCTTTCCCCCACCTGGTTCCCGGTGGCTATAAAGCGCTGCTCATCGGGCCGGCACTCGAAGGCACGTTCGGCGGTCTTTCGACCCTTTCCGCGGCCATTCACGCATACGTCTCCGATACAACACCCGACGGCAGTCGCGCAGCTGCATTTGGTCGCATCGGCGGTGCCAGTGTGACGGGCATCGCATTCGGTCCCATGATTGGTAGCGCGTTGATCAAGATGTCGGGCAACATGTGAGTGAGACAGAGTTGCCAGGTCGCATGTCTGACGTATTTGCTCTTCGTCAGCATGCTACCTCTCTACATCAATGCGACGACCCTTTTGTCCCTGGTTTTCTTCACTCTGCTATTGCTGCCCGAGTCCCTGTCCACCGAGGCGAGAGATTTCCTTAAGAAGAAAGCGAAAACTGCTCGACAAGCCGCGAAGGCGAAAGAGCAACTTGAGCTGGATTGGGAGAACGAGAGTCCGTCCCTGGCTCAGCCAGATGACCCCTTACTCTCCCATATGGCAGGTGCCAACTACGGAAGTACACTGCACCCTCAGGACGACACTGGTGCCGAGTCCGGATGGAGCCGAATCTCTAACAATGGTGGTGGTCGCTCAAAGCGAATGAAGCGGTTCATCGGGCGGTTCCGCAGGTTGGCCAAACGCTCGGTCGCGTTCCTGGAGCCAATGGCCATTTGGCTGCCCAGAACCAGGGAGGACGGGAGAGGGAAGGACTGGAACATGACTGCCATGGGTGTCATCTTGGCATCCGTATCTATGCTCTGGGTAAGTCGTAACTCGGCTGGACATGCGGTGGCATACTTACCTATCTTTCTCGTCAGGGTGTGCTGCAAGTCAAAGCCCAATACAGTTTCTTCGCGTATGGTTGGACGTCAGCTCAGGTATGTCTCGTGACCGTACGTGTCGGAGCACAAGCTAATCTGGCTTTGTCTCAGCTCGGACCGTTCATGAGTGCTATCGGTTTCGCTCGAGGCTTTGTTCTGCTTGTTGTCCTGCCTCGTAAGTCGCCGTCGTCATCCGAGATTGGGTATCGGATCTGATGGGTCGTCAGTCTTGGTCAAGTTTGTCAAGAAACGGATTTATCCCGAGGTGGAATCCGGCGACTCGAGCTTCACCGCCATCAGTGGCGAGTCTTCGTCTTCGTCTTCAGGCGAAGGCGAAGGCTATGCTTCGCTGGCTATACCGCCAAAGGACAACCGTGCTGTGCGATTGGATATGCTGGTCGCTCGGATTTCGTTTGCGTGCGAATTGGTCGTCTACATCCTCCTCGCTTCCAATCTCTCTGAAAGGGGATTTGTAACGGTATCGCTATTTGCGGCTTTCGGCTCGGCTGGCCCACCCACTGTCAACTCGCTAGCTCTCGGCTTACTGCCAAACAAGGGCGAAAGCGGCAAACTGTTCGGAGGTCTGAGTGTGATCAACTCCATCGGATCATCTTTGCTGTCGCCGATCCTCTATGGAGAGGTATTCGCCAATACAGTTGGAATCTACGCTCCAACCGTCTTTGGCGTGGCGGCTGTATTCCTGGTGGTTGCTCAGATAGCCTTCTTCTGCATCCGTCTGGACGACGACGAGGAGCCAGAGGCAAAGCGCGCCGAGAGGGGCAGGAGTAAGAGGGTCAAAAGGGTCAATAGCAGCTCGAACGCTAGAGGCGCAGCGGCGAGAGCTTAGATGGGTCTGATGGACTGGCTGTTCCAACCGCGCCTCAGGCGAGCTGGAAGGGCGAGTTGGGAGATTCCAAGAAGGGATTTGTTTTGATAATAACGACGTTTCAGGAAACACGCTTGGTATCGGTATCTTCGTTTGTAAAGCAGCATGTACGGTGACGGATCACATAATGCAAGTAGTATATTACACATGAGGATCGTGTGATTGGCCTTCCAGCCCTATGCTAACAAATGTCACGCTTGAAAGACTGCCGGTTATGAGCGCTGGAACCCCTTCACGCCTCTACCTCCATATCTCCGTTCAACTGCTCGCCTTGCACATCATTGATGTACAACTCCTCGCCGTTGCTTGACGATTCGCCAACGATTTTGTCGGATTGCGAGATGATGTAGTCTAGCGCGAAGGAATTGTCATCACAGCTAAAAACAGGCCATCAGCTATCTAACCGGGCGAGACACTGGTCCAGGGCTTACGTCTTTGATACAGCACTCTCAAAGCCCATTAAACCCTTCATGAGACCTCTGAAGACGCTGCCCATCTCTCCTCGTCTGTCCCTCAGCCATCGTCCATGACTCGTGAGCATGGCGCCAACCCATATCAGGTCGAACTCGATATGGGGGCTGGACTCCATGTGATCCGAGATGAAGCGCAGTAGCGCTCCGACGTAGACTCCCGGTATCTGTCTCGCGACGAGTTTGATCGATTCTGGAGGTACTGCCTCGTACGTGCGCAGAATGAGTGGCGTTTCCGATAATCTCAGTGCCATGATAAGAGCGATGAGATGTTCCCCTTGAGCCAAGGTCGTCATGATCGACTCTGGGGTCAGGTCGAGTGTCAAGTCGAAGGGATCAAACGATGTCGATTCGTCGAGAGAGTATATCAACAAGCCTTCGGTCGAGGCTGCGGCCCAGGATCGACCTGTCGAGGAGAACCTGACGCAGTTCGTCCGTGCTTCACGCCTGTACTTCCGCTTGCTGAGATCGCCCTTTGACGCTCCAGGCAGGGTGCCGTCCAGTCTGTCCTCGAGATCCGATTCCTCTCCTTGTCGATCTATCGTGTCCAAAGCGCCGGCCTCGGTCATCTTCCGCGAATCCAGCATCTCTTGCGTTCCATCCAACGAGAGATTCTCTGATATCTGGAATTTCCGCACCATAACACCCTCTTGCCGGTCGTAGATGACCACGTATTTGCTCGATCCTCCGGCCAGGACGCGAGCTCCATCAGCAGTGTAGGTGACACTATTGAAGTACTTGCTTGCGGCGTTGTTGGCAGCCGTCAAGCGATCGTCCACCTTTCTCCCGCCCGAGATATCCCGTCGGCCTTCGATCACAGACGTCACCTGTCCTTCGGCGATGTCGATAAAAGTCAGTTGACCGTCCAGCGTAGACGTCACGACTTCTTTACCATCTGGTCGGAAGGCGATCGCTGTAGCCTCGCTCGACAGTGTGATGGGTTCCACCGCTCTCGACCTGCCAAAAACCGACCATAATCGTATCGACCTGTCCCAGGAGGATGAAGCTAGTTGGTTGCCTGTTGGAGAAAATGCCAGTCCGGATACTGGTGCCGTGTGTCCGGTAAGAATGTCGAGCAGTTTGCCTGTCTGTACCGACCACATGTAGATCTCGAACGAATCCAAGCTTCCCGCACAGACGACGTCTCCACTTGGGTCCACGGCTAGCGAGCAGAATTGTACGGGCGTCGGTGATGTGAAAGTTCTGAAGTTCCTATACCGGACAAGATCGTACGCTCTGACCGTACCATCCAAAGAGGCTGAGAAGAGGACTTGACCCTGTTTGGCAAATTCTATCGTTGATATCGAGGCAGAGTGTTCGGGAAACGTGACAAAGCAGAACCCGCTGCTGGCGTTCCACAATTTGACCTTTCCATCCTCCCCGCCAGTCGCTATGTTCTGCCCATCTGGGCTGAAAGCTAGCGTGTTCATGTCGAAGTAATGGCCTTGCTGCTTGAGGACATAACTCTCCGACTGCCATTCCCACACGAGTAGCTGGCCTAGTTTCGCCGCACCGAACGCAAGCCACTCGCCGGATGGGTTGACAGCAACGGACGAGATCTTCTCGTTGGATATCGATAAGGTGTGGACGGGCGTAAATTCCGGCATCTCCCACAATCCAAAGACTCCAGTAGAGAAGCCGACGATGAAAAGCGCTGATTTGGGGTGAAATGTCGCACAGACAACCTTTGTGGCTGCCTGGTTGAAGTAATGACGATTTGTGATTCCCCATCTGGTGTAAGCGATAGTGTGGTCGATGGCGGTTTTGGAAGAGGAAGGAGCGTCGAGAATCGCAACTTCTACGTCTGAGTCATCCGCTGAGACCTCCTTTTTGGCATTCCAGGTAAAGACTGCTCCGTCCCGCGATACAGTGTAGATCTGCATTGGTCAGCTTTCTCCGCATCGTGGCGGGCGTCACTCACTGTTTTCTCGTCGGCAGAGAAGAACGCAGCGAGCACGACATCTCGATGACCTCCGAATGACTTGGGCTTATAGCCTTCCACTGGATGTAACGTATACAGTCTCGCTGTCATATCTCGAGACGTGGTGATAAAGTACCTTCGGGCCCGTCAGCGAGGAAGATTGCCTTCAACGCACCTGGAGGTCTTTGACCATCCTATACTGACCACCTCGTCATGGTGTCCAGTGTACTCTCGGTGCAGGACGAAAGGCGTGAAGTCACGAGCAATGGTGCTAGGGGTATTCCACACTTGAATCTTTGGCCCTTGCGTCACGGCTATGTATTTGCCATCCGGCGAGAAGGATACTGCTGATACTGTAGTATTGAACGTTATGTGGTGGAGGATTGTTGCTTTGCGGAAGTGCACAAGGAGAGCTTTACCATCTGTAGAGATGTTAGACTGTCTCCCCCTCACAAGTAGCGGACCTACCTTGGTCTACCGATATCAACAGCTCGCCATCCGGCGAGAGAGCGATACAGGCGATGTTCTTTCTATTCTCGAAGGGCAGAGTCCTAGACTTATTGCTGAACAGAACGAGTTAGTTCTGGAGTAGTATCCTGACTTTAATCGGACTCACCTGACTAAGTCAAAGACGGAGACCCGGTTGCCCACAGGACTGAGGACGCTGTTTCCATCCGGGGTGAAGGCGACATTGCCTTGCCGGTACACCGTTCCACACAGATTCTGGAATTTGTAATCGCCCTTCATGATGTCCTGAGGTCAGATGATCGTCCTCCAGTCCTCTTTGAGCGCTTTCCTGAGTCAGTCGACTGGTGTATGGATGTCTTCGCACTCGACACCACTGATGTTGTTGCGGACACTTGCAGAGAGAGCAAATCCAACTTTTGCAGGAGCGGGATCAGATCGGGTGGCAAATGTTCCCACGGTGTAATTCGAATTGGCTCAACCGCGACTGTCTTTGTTGACAACTGGAACATGCGACATCATGGACATGTTGATTTCGTCAATCACTCAATCACGGCGGCTCTATCCTGTGGTTCCTACATCGCAAGCAGACATGGCCACTCGCAGGCCTTTAGTAGAGTCAAAGAGAGACAACAATGTCGAGCAAGTCGTATATGCTCAACGGGAAGAAAGCAAGGTCTCCGCTGGAGAATCGATCAGGAATGGACTGAACAAGAAGAGTATATCGGATCTGAAGCGAGATGTAAGCTGTCGGTTTCCAAGGCTGTATGACACTCGCTGATGTTACATATGACAGCTGGATAGGCTTTCGAGCCGGAGTCATGAAACGAGAGTAGCCAAGCCTGTAGCTGAAGCGACACCTCCAGAATCTGATCTGAGTGCGCTGGAAATTCGACTCCGGGATCTCGTTGCCATACACCACGACTCGAAAATCAAGCACAAAGCGCGGATCGAGCGATTCGAGACTGTGACTGCCGACCTCACGTCAGCTCTTCAATCAACCGAGGAGGATCTACGAGCTACAAAGGCGGCTATGACAGCGCTGCAGAAAGAGCTCGATCAGCTACGAACCTCGCAACAGGCCACTGCGGATTCAAATGCAAGGTATAAGGAGAAAATCTCAAAGATGAAGGCAGACGCGGAAGTCAACCGACAGGACACAAAGCTCCTGATTGGGGAGAATGGCCGGCTGCAACAGGAGATAGACGAGGCTCGAGCCAGTGCCATCTCCGTATCGGACCTGCGACAGCGGCACACGGAGCAAAGGGCGGAATGGAGGAAGGACCAGTCAATCATGGAGGAGGAAACCAGGACGCTCAACCGGCAGCTGGAGAGGGCAAAGGAGGAAATTGGCAACACAAAAGCCACTGTAGCCCAGCAGGCAGCGGAACTGCTATCGGCGGAGGATCGAGCGGATCACCTGGAAGAGACTCTGGAGGCTGCGGTATACCTCCACGGCAAGCTTTTCGCCAATACGGTCAACAAATCACTGTACGAAGACAAATGCGTCGATCTGATGAGAGCGAGGGAGGAGATTCGGACATTGAGATCTCGGAACTCGAGCTTAGGAACGGATTTGAGAAACATCGGAATGGAGAAAGAGGGTCTGAAGGCGCAGCTATCCGCTGCAAACTCGGTGAACCGTGATCTACAGCAGATGCTGGACGAAGTGCTTCAACAAAGGGCCTCGGATCGCAGTCGCCAACATCCATTACCCATTCACGATCTTGAACCCGACCTCCTGGACGACTCGGAGGATCTGGAGAGCCTTTGCGCTCTGGTCAGTGGGCATAGCACGCTGTCTACCCTGTACGAACGGATCCAGCAACGACAAGTTCTCGTGACACTTCAACATCGAACAAAGAAGTACGAGCAGAAGTCAGCCGATCTCGTCGAGTCGCAGGCTGTACTGGCCAGGACGAAGACGGAGCTCACTGAGGCGACAGCGCAGTGGAGACTCTTGCGTCACGAACACGACCCTTGTCAGGGAATCGTCAACACCCTTAGGGGAGAGGTACTGCTCTGGCAGTCCGCGGAGCAGGAGCTATCAGGGAAGCACGAGGCGTTATGTGAGGAGCACAAGCGATTGGAGGAACGAGCCCGCCGGGACAAGGAGGGCTTGAAGCGTGCATGTGAGACCGCCTCACGGTCGAAAGCAGCCGCTGATGCGCTCGAGGAGGAAGTGCTCGAGTGAGTATTTGAGTATTTGAAAACAAGCAAGGACTGGATTCTGATCTCTGTCAGACTGCACAACGCGCTCGAGGAGGCAGCTCAATACGAGGAACTGTACCTCAATCTCCGGGAGGAGCATGGAGTGCTTGTCGAGCAGGAAGCAATGGCACAACGAGAGATGGATAAGCTGAGTCAGCAGAATGCCGAGGTGTTGGGACACGTCAATGGAGATCAGAGGATCAACTACGTGGAGAGTCTGCGGCGAGAGATGGCAATCACAAAGCAGGTAGGTCATCTGCGTGTAGAACCAAGTACATGCTGATTTTTGTAGGAACTGGTATCCACGCGACACCTGTTGAACAAGGCCAATGAGAGGATCACCAACTTGACCCAGGAAACCGAGTCGTATAAGGCCGTTGACGGGTTACTGGGCGCATCGACGAGGACCAAGGTCGTGAGGCGGGTGCCCGAGGGTAGCTATCTCCGAGCCAGTGTCCAGCGCAGAAGCGTCTCCGGACCTGTCGGCAGATGGCAGGGCTGAGCGCTGAGCGGGGGGAAAGGGTGGTTTGTGTTTGCACCGATCCTAGGCCACTTTTGGATCCAGCTTCTGGGACGCTAAGTCATTTTCACTTTGATGGTCGTCGTCACTTTGACACCGCTCGAGGCTGCCCGGTTGTACAGTTTGATGATCTTGTAGGCCAGATATGCGAAGCATAGCCAGACGGTCAATACGGTGCCGGCCTCCACAAGACTCTGATCACTTGGCTTGCCAGCGGGTAGTTGTATAGTGACAGCCATCACGTCGACTGGGAGTAGAGGTGCTACAGCCTCAAGTGAGCTTTAGGAGGCAGAAGCGGAGATAGAACCGAACATACCTTCGAATAGTTGGCCGAGAGCGCTCGAGGTATCCTCACACAACCATGCGCCGAAGACGTCACCGGATTCTCCTCCAGCCATGAGCCACACCTCCCTCAAGCCCGACTCCGAGGGTTCAACGTATCTCGCGTGCATTGGGATCTTGACCCTTCCTTCCGGTCGGCTCCCGAGGTCCAACCGCAGTCTAGACATCGGCACATCCTGTGTGCTCAATCCTTCGTTGAGTGAGGGCCGCTCGATGTCTATCGTATCTGGAGACAAGCGCCAGGGTATGCTGTGGAGTCCATCGGCTAGCTCGTCGCGATCGACAAAGACTTCGTCGGGCAGTGTGACTTCAAGGTGTAGCCTACAGCTCTGAGAAGACGTATGGGCAGCTGAGCCGAGGATATCGGTTCGCGGATGTGATGAGGTCGCGTTGTAGTTGATGATCAGGGGAGGATGGAATGATGGCCGGAGTGGAGTGATAGACACGGAACCTGCGCGTATCGGGTGTACCTCGATCATTGGGGACTCTTGTCTTTGTGAAGATGAGCAGCAGCTGTGATCACAGTAAGCAGGATGCAGACAGGGCGAACTGCGAAGTGGACAGACGACCAGAGACAGGGCCGAAAGTTAGCGGGAATCGGAATCCTTTCGGCCTCTTTCGGCCCTCCAAGACCCACAAGCGGCCCTCGAAGGCCCAGAGCCTCTCAGAACGGCCCTGCGTCACCCGGGGTCTCCAAAAGTCTACCTGGTAGCAACCCTCCTTCGTCTGCGATGACACTGCTTCTACCTCCCATGCACTCGACTTGACCATAGAATGGCTCCCCCGAGTCAAGTGACGATCCTCGGAGCGGGTCTAACAGGACTCACGGCGGCATGGAGGTTGACGACACTCAGCCCCTCGACTCGGGTCACTGTCATCGATTCGAGCGATCGTGTGGGAGGATGGGTCAAATCTGAGAAGAAGCACCTAACCCTTCCGAAGGACCAAGGTGGGGCTAGCGGCACTGTCGTACTAGAGTCTGGCCCCCGTAGTATTCGACCAAGAGGAAGCAAAGGTGCAGCTGGAATGCTGAAGTTGGTGAGTCCTTGCAGAGATCGACTGTGGTACCTGTTTGGTCTGACCAGGCAAAGATACACGAACTAGGTATACAAGATACGTTGGTGCCTATACCGAAATCACATCCATCCGCCCAGAACAGATTCATACTGGATCTTAGCACCTCGCCTCCTCGTATAGCGCCTATGCGCCTCAACCCCTTATCGATCGGATCGCAGCCGTCCCTGTCGACACTGCTCTCGGCGAGCGTTGAACCCTTCCGGCGCAACAAGTCAGTCCGCGAGGATGAGTCGGTCGACTCCTTTCTCAGACGCCGGTTTGGTGATGGTGTCGCGGATCTTGCCTCTGCTGGCATGCACGGGATCTACGCTGCGTCTTCGACGCAACTCTCCGCAAGGGCAGTTCTCGGCAAGGTCCACGACGTTGAGCAGCAGTATGGCTCGGTGCTGTATGGTATGTGGCGGAGGTCAAGGACCCGCTCGGCGAAGAAAGAGAAAGCAGACGAAGCAAAGAGATGGGAGGGTATGGGACAGGTAGCAAAGGACAAAGACGATTGGGCCATGTATGGCCTCAAGGGGGGTTTGCACACTGTGACGGACGCCCTACATCAACGCCTGAAGGCGAAAGGCGTTGAGATCAGGTTGAATGAACCTGTCAACTCTCTGTTGGCCGTGAACGGTCAAGTCAAGGTGAGTCTACCAGGTATTCCAGCGCTGATGTGGTAGATCAGCACACGGTCCGGACCCTTTGAAGCGTCCAATGTCATCTCATCACTCCCGCCGCGGCACCTTGGACCGTTGTTGTCACCGGCACTTCCTCATCTAGCCCATAATCCATATACCAACGTTGGCGTGGTCACCTTCGTCTTTCCCCTGCCACCAGCGCAGATTCACCCAGACGGTTTTGGATATCTAATTCCTAGGCCGAAACCGGGGGCGGAAACCAACAAAGAAGGCGTACTAGGCGTAGTATTCGACTCTACCGCTCTACCTGGCTTGGATGAAGGACTAGAGTCTAAAGTCACCAAATTGACTGTCATGATGGGAGGTCCATACTGGTCTGATCCGAACTACGCCTCTGGTTCCCTTTCCCAACCTCAACAAGCGGACGAGCTCGTCCCTCTGGCTACCGCACATCTCCATAAGGTTTTCCGACATCTTCAGCAAGTGGACCCACTATACGTCGCGCGGCATCTACATACCAATGCGATCCCGACGTATGTCCCCGGGCATTTCACCCGCCTGAATCAACTTCACACAGCTATTTTACAAGGTCCGTGGAGGGACAGACTAAGCCTCACTGGGAACGGCTACGGCGGCGTAGGCGTGAATGACTGTGTATGGTCTGCCGAAACCGTCGTCGAGGCCTTGGCCCGAGGTCAGAGCTGCACCGGCTTGGAAGCTTATGCCGAGCCTTGGAGTCCATGAGATTCTGACAAGCAATGCATAGAGTACTTGTATAGCTGCTATACTCTCATTGTCCTACTGCTGCATCCGCGCTCTTCTCAGGCGATGGTCCGCCGTTCAATGGGGGCGTCCGGGGTGTGCGTGTCGGTCTAAAACTATCCACCTTCATCGAGCTGAACCCATTGGTCCCGTTGACTTTTGTCACTTTAACCGGCGAAGGGCTTCGAGGCTCATCTATATCCATGTCCACGTCGTCGGCACCGAAAATGTCGTCGACGAGGTCCTCGTGGTCGTCACTGTGCCCGTTTGGCGTGGCGAGGTTACCTGAGGGAGTCGACATGGTGAGAGGGGTGGACAAAGCTGGCGTCGAGGTTGGCGTGGACAGGTCATTCGTCGTTTGCCGTTTCAATTTGCCCTTTTCTTTCAACTTCTTCAAAACCTTGTGCGTGTACTCCTTGACGAACGACTTCATCTTGGCTTTCTTCTCTTCGCTCAAGGTCGGATGCCGTGTGGTGCTATACGAATGGCCCTTTTTCTCCTTCTCTACCAAGATCATAGTGCACTGATCGTCAGCCTAGTTCCCAATTGGCTTGCTCACCTCTTTTGCGTAACGCTTGAAAGTGTCGTGCTCCATCTGCGCTTTATACTTTGACATTGACCGAACCACAAAGTCGCCCACGAGCTTTGTCAATCGCTTCTCCTTTTTCGCCTCGTCTTCCGGCCGATCGGTCCTCTGACGCTTGCGCCTATCGTCGTCTTCGATTGTTCTGCTTCCAGAACGGCTGCTCTCGGCTACAGGGGAAGCCTCAGGTGCTTGTGCGACTTGAGCCTGCGCCTGCGTTTGCTGAGCCAGCGCGATGATGGCGTCTAGCTTTGAACGCTCATTGGGGACACTTGCTCGCTCGCTGGACGCTGTAGGTCTGACAGGGAGTGGACGAGAACGAGGGAAGGTGGGAAGAGGAGCCCGTGGTCGTACAGGTGCAACAACGAGCTCGATGGATTGTGTATTCTCCCAAGCCTGAGGGCGACGGTGACCTGCGCTATTGAAGGTGTTTGCCTCGGCAATGGTCGTCGTGTCCTTTTCGTCTTCCTCGTCGAGCTACTTCGTCAGCCTGCATCATGGAATTGCACATACCGAGGTGATCTTCGACTTTCGAGGGATCTTGTATGATGTCTCCAGAGTAGACCAGTGATCAAGAAGCTATCTGTAAGCGCGAGCAACCGCAATGGACACACCTCCTGTGCCAGAGCCTTGACCTCCTCATCACCGCTGTCTTTCAGAGCGCGCACCGGCTCCTCGATATTCGAATCGTCGATCTTGTTCCGAATTTGCAGTCTCCATTGTTTCATACAGCGTAAAGCCTGTCGTCAGCAAAGAAGGCATGAGGAACTCACTAATAGCACGGTATTACGCTGATCTGAAAGCTGTGTTAAGACCATGTTCATCAAGCCGAACCCGTGCATCCGCATAAGTTGCCGGTGAACCGCCATATCTTCGGTGAGCTACGCTAGTCAGTTTGGCTCTACCATCTGAACCCACGTTAATCCTCTCCAGAAGTCTAGACATCATCTTGCCATTCTCCGAAGACTGCCTCATTGCAGCTGCTACTTTCTGCACTTCGGGCTCCTCTATAGGTCGGAGTACGGGCTGAGGTCAGCTACGTACTTTGGAAGTGCACTCACGATAAAGTCCTCATCTAGCTGACGAGACTTCTTCTTTTTACTGCCTTTAAGCTGCAGCTCCTCGACCTCTTCAGAGATACCTAGTGCATCGAGGAAGAGGTCGTTCATGGTGCCAATATCGGTTTGAGTCTTTCCGCCGATCGTGCCGACACAGTTGGGCTCCCCGCAATAGCAGATTTGAGCGTCATGACTGGTGTTAGCGGTGCTCACTTCGCTAGAACGTACCCGTATCTGTCCACATTATAATTGAAAGTGATCTCCTCGCCTTTCACTACGTCGCGTTTGGTGAATATTCCCATCCGTAATCTCCTTCCAACGACCCATTTCTGGACCTCGGAGTTTGGATTGCACGAGTGGTTGGCAAACCGGCCGATTCCGCCTTTTTTCGTCGCATCGATATACTGCGAATGGGGTCAGGCTGATGCTGAGTCAGGATGGCTAGAACTCGGACGTACCTCCTCCTTCTGCAGCATCATAAAGTAGAAGTGTCGGATGCCCTCCTCGCCGTACTGCTGCATCCTTTTCCTAAACGTCTTCTCTGTGATGACCTCGCCGATATATTCGTAGATCAGGCTCCCACTGAGGAGTCAGCGTATACGATTAAGGATGACTCACGAGGTGATATCGTTCATGGCACGCAGGCCAAAGCCCTTGAGCTCAGTCTGCACGATATCCACAGGAGCGTATTGCCTCTTGGTGAATCTGAGAAGGTCAGCTCCGGAATAGATATAAGCCATCGACTCACCTCTGGTTTTGACACTGTGTTTTCGCCCGACATTCGTTTGCCAAACACTCAATATACAAAGCCCTGTTGATACAATCCGAGTGCTCGCTACATGGCTGCGCGTCGGGGTCGTCTGGATGTCAGCTACACCACATGAAACTTACTCACGCTTGTCGAACACGCAATCGCAGACCATCATCTCATCCTGTTCATGACTCTGACCTAGGTCCTTTCTCTCGTACACGCATCGTTCGAGGGTATCAAATGTCTCGTGGGCCGCATCCCAAGCTGCAGGCAGGTCGTCGATGAGCTGAGGGGGTGGGGGTGGTGTCTTGATCTTCTTTTTCGATAACGAGCGGCTGATTGTCGGTTTGGCTGGAGACGGCGATCGGGAGGTAGAAGCCTCTAGAGGCAGCGGCGGCGTTGGCGGTCTTCTCGGAGGCGAATTTGTCGAGAACAGCTCCTTCACGTCCACTTTGATGTCCACGACTTCTGTTCCGGTCTCTTGTTCCGCTTTGACATGATATTTTTCATCGTCCATGACCACCAGCTCGTCCACTGGCGGTGTTTTCACTCTGCCTTCCATCATCGTTTTCGCCTTTCTTGTCCTTGTCAACTGCACATCCCAGCGCGCTATACGTCGCCACGTCAGCATACATTAGCCCACTTGATCTTTGCTTGCGCTCACCGACCGCGACTATGCCGACGCTTGTTGTTGTCGATTGAAGACGAAGGTGACAAACAAATCCCAGCAGTACAATTTCAGGAAACTACAAGTTGTAAACCGACGCGAGCTCGATCTGTTGCCACCGAAAGCACTCTATGGCGACGCGCTATTACGGACAAGGCATCCTCGCCATGGCAGCGTATCAGAAGGAATCCATTGCAAATCCATTGCATACATGGTCGATGGCTCTTACATATTTACCTCGAGACCGAGAGGATATCCTCACTTTGTCCTCGATCAAGCGCGGAGGAGTGAATCAATATCAAGCGATACCAGAGAGATCGGGCTGTCACCGGAGCGGCGCGGTCGGGGTCAGCGGCTAGAGCAGAGTCCGCGGTCACACTTGACGGCAGTCCAGCGCCCAGATATGCGCATGGTCGGCGAGGACGAGCCGCATGTAACGCTGATGCATAATTGACGACCCCGCCCATGCCTATACAATAGATGTGTCGACCACGATTCCAGCCCGTAGAATGCCTGATTGTATAGTGGATTATTGTGTAGTAAATCGATGCTGGTCCCCCACTAGACCCTTGACTCCCACCGTGGCGGTGCGGAATGTGGTACACGTGTTGGCGTGACGTGGTCCGGAGTCGAAGGGTGACTGGTCCTGGCCTTCAATTCGAAGCTATCGTGGCGGCGAGGTTCAACCTGTTGAAATGGCACTTTGCTGAGTTGTCGCATTTGATCCAAACTACCACTTGTCTTTAGTCCAGGGCTAGGGAAGCCAGCTTGCTGTATCGAAGTCGCGGTCATAGTTGCTGTTGGAGTGCTGTCGTCTTCGGATCCCATAGGCGGTTTCCTCGGAGTGGAAATCGGTACCCTCTGACTGGGCCCAAGAGGGGGATCTAAAGCCGGTTGGAGGTGATTTGAACGATGTCCTCGCTGCCTCCTCTCGTACTCCCGCTCATGGAGCCAGGTGAAGAAATCCTCAGGCAATCGTCGTAGCTTCTTGGGTTCGGGTAGTGCCCATCCCATAGGCCTGGTGGAGGCAAAGCTCGATCGACTAGACGGTCGGGACATCTTGCCCCCGTCGACAAAGTATGGCGAGGTCGAGACCACATGGGCGAATGCCGCGTCCGCAGGTGGAGTCGCAACGAGATAAGTCACGTCCTCAGGAAGAAGGAATGGGATCATGAATCGGCTGTCCAGTAGCTCGCCTAGGCATTCTGGTGCGGGTGGAGGAGTGAAGTCCGCCAAAGGCGTTGTACCATCGAAGAGAGAGTCGATTGAAGCATCTTCCGTCTCGGCTGTTGGTATTTGTCGCCGATGTTCCCAGTCCCTCTGTAATTGGAGCAGGTATTGTGAACACTCATCGGCAATCTTGCCTTCGTTCACCTCGTATCGATAGTTCTGTACCGCACGTCTCATTTGCGGGGGGTTGAGCGCTTTGAGCGTTTGCAGTGTCCCTATCAAGGTGTCGAAGTCGCGTATCTGAGACAAACACTGAAGCCAGCGTAATAACTGAGTGACCGGTTCCAGATGTTGCGTGGCCGTCTTGACGGGCAATCCATTCGCCCTGAACCAGTCCTCCAAGGCGGTAATGTTCATCTTGATCTGAACCGCTTTCGACCGGCATGTATACTTCTTCCGGCTCAAAATCCTGTTGAACAGCTCGCAAGATACCCAGAACATGATCTGAGAAAAGGCTTGTATCACCACAGCCGGATTGACCTCGTACAGCTGGAGCACCAATAGCACCCCAGAAAGGATATCCGTGATATCGCTCGGTCTCGCTCTGTCCGCTAATGAGTCGAGTCTGGTGACGGCTTTGAGATCCGCAATCGATCCTTTCGTGGAGATATTCTTGAACGGGGAACCCATGTTGTCTTTGATACTGCCCAGGAGCGACATCTCGGGGTCCGGCGGGCTGGAGTTGAATATTTGAGACGCCTTCGGCATGTCGCGTTTCTTCTTCGTTCCAAACGACTTGAATAATGACCACTCGCCCTCAAAGCGCACGTCGTCGAAATCCTCCAGGGTTTCGTAGTCAAGCAGCGCAGAGTCCAGTATCGAGTCTATCCTCCGCTCGGCTATCCGTATGACGAATACTGCCATTAGCGTCCGAGCCATGACTCATTGACCCACCATGTATAGCGTTGACGAGCTCCACCAGCATCAACAAGACACCGAGCTCTGCGCATGCGGCGGCCAGATCCGGTTCTGATTTCAGTAGGTGCAGCAGCACCGTGGTGTTGTATGCCCAGAACGACAGATAAGCCAGATCTTCTGAATTGCCCTACCTATAAGCTGGAGTTCTCATCACTAACTCACATAGACTCCAGTCTCTATCCGTTCCACGGCTCCGACGGTCAGCTCCTCAAGCCACGACTCGTCACATCGATGATGAGCGAATCGTGCATAGAGCAGGAGCGCGTTTGCTGGCAGCGTTCTCTCAGCCAGCGGCTGGCAAACGGGGCGGTAGTTTGTGATCAGAATGTCGAAGATTGCTGGTAGTTGTGACGGCTGAAACACGAGCATGTCGGCGGACTAATATTCAGCTATTGCTGCAATCGTAACTTACCATCTCGTCATCCTCCCCATCACTAGATAGGTCATGATCTTCGTGGATCTCGCGGTCCGGCTTGAATAGCAGTTCGGGCGATACATCTACGACCCCGGCAACACTTCTAATCCACTTCTCCCGCTCCTGATCGATCCTCGACTGCCGTTCATCCTCCTCACACCGACGTATCTGGTCAGCTGCCTTCTGCCGTCTGCGACGCAGGACGTCCTGTCTTTTGGTCTCCTTCTCGTGTAATGGCGGGACCAGGGCGGAGGCAGATGAGTGCTCCAGGAATACGGCGATGTCCATCTTCTCCGGTATCCCAGAGACCAGATCCAGCGGTGTCAGGCCGCGCTGCGTGAGCGCATGTGGAGATGCGCCTCTATTGAGAAGGAACGAGATGAGAGGGGGTGTAGATACAAGTGCTGCGAGGTGTAGAGGTGACCATCCGGCTGAGGTTTCAGCGCAGTCGACCTGAGATGACTCACATCGATCAATTCCTCCACGGGGACCTGTTTCGAGACCCCATCGTCCGACAATCACTCTCACTCCCTCCATCATCTCTTGCCTGCCGCAGCTCGCCTGAATAGCCATACCCAGCAGCCCCCAGCCATCTTCATCCTCCATGTACTTGACTTCCTCGTCTAGGATATCGCCCTGCCAGTCAGCGTCACTTTCCAATGATCACTCACATTTGGCCCCGCGAGACCAGCTAGCCAGGTGAGCAGCTCGATGTTGGCGGTGCCTACGGCCCATCTCAAGGTCTTCTGCAGGATGACGGACACACGCGTGTCATTGCCTTTACCCTTCGGCGACTCCTGTTCAAGAAGCGCAGTGACGCTCTCCGGTGTTGCGTCTAGCAGGAATCGAGGTGTGGGCTCATACAGCCTTGTTCGTTTCAGCGTTTGCCTTGTTGCCTTTGGGCCTACCTTTGAGTTCGAGAAGACGAGCCTTCGCCCTGGCGTATGGTGGGACTGGCATAGGCAGTCAACATTGGCGATTCCGGTATGGCAAGGTGTGTCATGGTGATTCTCGCATTGAATGTGGCCACGATAGCGTCTTCAGATGGTGCGATTGGGCCTCAGTCCAGCGAGCGGCCCTCCCAGAAGGATCCTATAGGATCTATCTGATCGACCAATCAGTACAGCGATATCATCCCATCACCATCGGTGCACTCGTTCGCGGTGGCAGACTGTGACAGCTAGAGCCACGCGCGTGCTTTCATCTGTAACACGGCGGAATTTCCCTTTCCGGCAAGATATTTGCCACCCACAGCTACCTGATTGGAGGCAGACGCGCAGACGGGCAGGCCATCTCCAAATGCGATGTGCGAAGCAACAGCAGCAAAGCAGGATGGTATGGGAAGCAGAAGAGTCTCCAATTGACATACCAGCCAAGCCAGATCACTCTGTCCCGGCGATCGAGTTGAGTGAACAAACCCGTTGCCTAATGCTCGTCCTCATCTTCTCCCGGACATCCCCCGGCACCCTCCATTTCTTGATAGTCTCGGTATTTATATGCGCACCAGAAGCAGAAGAAGTGCTCGTGCCTCAGTTGGGAGACGAGGAAGGCAAGGTGCTCTCCGGGCTACATACGATCAGTGAGAGCTCATCGAAGGCGGGGAGCTGACTCACTTCCATTGATAAGACTTTCTTCGTGCCCGAGACCATAGCCTGCCAATCGGTCTCGTCATCGACGGGGGCTTCCTTCTTATCTTTCTCATCTCCCTGGTCTTCCTTCCGATCCCGGCTTGCTACCTGATTCAGCCCCAGAACTTGATCCTCGTCCAGCTCCGTCAGCATATCTCGCCGCATTTGCTCCCTGAGCTTTTCCGCTGCCGACAGATTGCTCTCCTTGGCCAACATCGGCTCAGGGGACCCCGTTGGCGAGGGCGACAAAGCTTGGGCCGGGTAAATGAGCTTCAGGAGTGGTCTAGGCAGCGTTCCCAAGGGGTCTGTCGGCATGACATATAAAGGATGGAACTGGCAAATCAGCTCTGGATGCTCAACTAGACCCACCTTGATACCCTGCTCAGCCTCAAACTGCATCAATCGTTCTCTCGCCTTGTATTCCTTCCTCTCGACTTCTTTCTCGGCGAATTTCCTCCTCTGCCTGGTCCTGAAATCCTCGGTTTCCTTACCTAGCCGTTCTAGCTTTTTGGGGTCAAGGGCATCGGGATTCCTGTTGGCAGGGTTGGGCAACGGAGGAGGTGAGGGTGAACGAGCTGAGATTCCCTTTCGCCCTGACCAAAGTGATATTCTGAGGGGTTCGACTCTGGTCTGGGAGGTACTCGGTATTTTCGCTCTTGATCCGATTCCTCCTCTGTCCTCATCTTCCTTCACTCGCTTGGACGTGCTCGGTGGTGATGGTGTCCTCTTCCTTCCAAGGCCTTCACCCACTTTCCATCCCATCTTCATCATCATGCTCATCGCCGCACCTGCTGGTTTCGGCGGGGCTGCCGACGGTGTGTCAGTGCGACTGGCAGATGCGGTTGGTTCCGGCCTGTCGAAGAGACTTGTGCTCAATCCTTCTCGCCTGCGCTGCTCTTCCAACTGTTTCAATGGGATCTTGTTCTTCGCTTGTCCTGATCGAAGCGACTTCAAGGCTGCTGCCGACCTCTTCTCGGAGTATGTTGTGGATTTCGCTGGAGGTCCGGTGTCCACAAGGAACTTGTCCGACATGAAATCATCTTCCGAGTCTGACATAAGTACGATGGGTGTGATATGTCTGGAGGAGTAAGGCGGAGCAGCGAAGAGACAGTGGTTCCGTGGAGTCGAATGACAGCGACGTTATATGTAGTTATCCGAATGAAAGCACGAGCGGATCAGCGGACTGCCTCCACTCGACGAGGGACTGTGGATTTGAGATCCCAAAACGATGCCGAGGTCCGCTGGCCCTCCCGCGTGCTCTGAGGGAGCTCCGGTTTTCAATTTTCTTCTCTGGTCAGACTCTGCCCATGGCCCGCCTGTAGTCACTGAAAGCAACAACAGCTCTCTGATCTCTCGCGTATACCGAGCGGACAGTGCATGCAGTGCTGGAGACCTCGAAGCTCGGAGACTGACTCACTCACAGCGAGTCAGTAAAGGTATGTAGCGAATCCCATTCTGCCTTGGCCTGCCTCGGCCTGCCTTGTCGGTGATGATGCGGGCTGGTGTGCGGGCCAGTACGGGCCTGTATGCTCCTGTATGGGCCTGTTTTACGTAGAACGTCACGAGATTTCGGACCAGATTTCTCAGAGTACTCCGGGTGTTGGCCCCGACGCCACCATGGAATATACAGATTGTGCCACACCTTGCCTTCAACTTCCACGAAAATTCGCGCGGAGCGGCCCCCTCGGGAAATTCTAGGGTGTCAGTTCCATCAGGGTCAGTGTGTGATTCAATTACAGGCGAAGGGGCAAAGGGCGCGGAACGAGAGGAGAGGTCGATCAGAAAGACAATTGGCCTGTTCACTGTTCACCCACCGGCGCTGCACGCCAGCTGCACGCCCTGCACGCCCTGCACGCACTGAAGACGCGACCGACGTTCTCTTTTTTTGGACCATCACGCTGTACGGTGGACTGACCCTCGTTTATTCGACTCTCCTTGGACCATCATCATCATCCATCTACTCCTCCATCTCATCGCCATCACCCTCCGTGGCCGTCTGTCAAAGCGCTGTGCGGTTTGTAACGACTCTCATCCACACCTCACCGCCACACCTCCGCGCGCAAAGGATCACGCGTGTCGGAGTTTTTCGTTCGTTTCACACAACCACAGTCACAGCACCCTGCTTCGCCTCAACGTCTCAACCGCGCGGTCATCCCGGTCTCGACGACTTTGCTGTGACTTGTATCCTATATTACACGAGTCATCTCGATCCTCCTGTCACGACAAATCGACGCCTGAGCCCGATCGTGTCTGGTGAATCACGTCGAAACCACCTCACGACACCCACGCCATGTGGGCGGGACCATCCACACCTCGCGGGTCGAGGATGATTCCCTCACCCGCACGCTTCCTCGCTACATGCCTGGTAGGCGCTCTGAGCGTCGCTGCCATCAAATACAATGCAACTCTGGACCCGTGGAATATCAATAAGAACCAAGGTAAGTGTATCGATCGCGTCGTAAGCCCTAGCTAACACCGGGTTCTGCAGAGGCGACCGAGATCTTGGACTACACGACGACTCGAGAGAACAGAAACTACACGCCATCGCCTACGAACTGGCGTGTGAGTGAAAGCAATCGAGTTTGCTCGAGCAGATCTCGCTGACACGAGCAGGCACAACCTTGTTACTGTCTTCTCTTGGACAAATGGGCTGACGGCAAGCCGGACAACAACGACTTCTTCGGGCTCAAGTACGAATGGGACCACAGAGAAACCCAGCTGAGAGCCGGTGGAGATGCTGCTGGTCTCATGGACGCACGTACCTTGGACTACCTTCAAGGTATGGGGTACCAGAGTATCTTCATCGCCGGTACCCCCTTCGTCAACATGCCCTGGCAACCCGACGGTTATTCTGCCATCGATTTCACTCTCCTCGACCCCCACTTTGGAACCTTGCAAGACTGGGTCGATCTGATCGATGAGATGCATCGACGAGGAATGTCCATTATCATGGATTTCACAGTCGGAACCATGGGTGATTTGATCGGTTTCCAAGGGTGAGTTTCGTTGCCAAAGATCCCGACTGACATTCTAGCTATCTTAACGAGTCGGCGCCGTTCAAGTTGGACGAACACGAAGTCCAGTGGAAGCTCCCTCCGTATGCACCGTGGGGCTTGGACAAGTATCCTGATTTCAACTTCACCAACGAGTACAACGACACCTGCGAATACCCCACTTTCTGGCTGGATGACGGATCGATCGTTGACCCGGGAAAGACTGGATGTTACGATAGTAGTTTCGACCACTATGGTGACATTGAAGCTTTCGGTGTGTTCCCGGATTGGCAACGTCAATTGGCCAAATTTGCCTCGGTGCAAGATCGTTTGAGAGAATGGAGACCAAAGACTGCCGAGCAGATCAAGATGTTCAGTTGTCTAGCCATCGAGGCACTCGACATTGACGGTATCCGAATCGACAAGGCCACACAAGTGACTGTCGACTTCATGGCTGAGTGGTCGAATCACACTCGAGCATGTGCCAGGCAATTCGGAAAGAACAACTTTTTCATCCCGGGAGAAATCACTGGTGGTGACACCTTTGGTTCCCTGTACATCGGTAGAGGTCGTACGCCAACGCTGCGACCCTCGGACTTTGGAGCGGCTATCAACCTCACCCAAGACCAATCTCAATTCTTCCTGCGAGAGGAGGGCCTCGCCGGTCTCGACTCCGCCAACTTCCACTACTCGATCTACCGATCTCTCGCGCGTTTCTTGGGGATGGACGGAAACCTCAATGTAGCCTACGATGTCAGCGTCAATTTCGTCATCGCCTGGAACGAAATGGTTGTGTCCAATGAGTTCATCAACTCCCAGACCAACGAATTCGATCCCAGACACCAGCTCGGAACGGGTAACCACGATGTTTTCCGATGGTCAGGCCTTACGAATGGAACACAGCGACAGCAACTCGGTCAGTTCATCGTTAACATCCTCTTCCCCGGACAGCCCCTTCTTTGGTACGGAGAGGAGCAAGAATTCTACATCATGGACAACGGAGCTGCAAACTATCTTTACGGCCGTCAGTCGATGATTTCGAACGAAGCGTGGAAGCGTCATGGTTGCTATAGGTTGGGATCGGAACAATACTACAACATGCCTTACGACAAGGTGTTGACCGGTTGTGACGATCCTTGGAATGCTCTGGACCATTTCGATCCAACTGCCGCGGCCAGGCGAACGCTCAGACACCAGATGTCAGCTCGAAGCAGGTACCCGGCTCTACAGGACGGCTTCAACCTCGTCCAGCGAGGCAATTGGACGCATTTCATCCAGCTGCCAGGTTCGAACGTGACTCAAACCGAGCTTGGGCTATGGACCGCCAGTCGTGGACCGCTACAAAACCAGCAAGGACGACAGGGCTTTGGCGCCAATGGACTGATTGACGATGTCGTGTGGCTCCTGTACACCAATGAGAACGACACCATCACCTATGAATTCGACTGTCGACAGGACAACTGGATCTCCACGCCCTTCCAGTCTGGTACGACGCTCAAGAATATCTTCTACCCGTACGAGGAGCACACCCTGCAGGACTCTCGAGATGCGTTCTACGAGAACGGAATAGCACCCTGGAGAGGTTGTCTGCCGGAGATCACGCTTCTCCCGTTCGACTTCAAGGCCTATGTTCCAACGGACAGGTGGACTCCTCAGCCAGCGACGATCACCAAGTTCAATCCAGGTCACGATGCCCGATTGATCCCCTCTGGTGACACCATCGACATCAGCATCGAGTACGATACGCCAATGGACTGCACTGCTCTGACCAACGCGTTGACCCTGACGCACACCGGAGCTTCAGGCAACCCAGCTATCGTCAGCACCGGCTGTTTGACCTTGGACAACCAGCCGGACTCTCTTCTTCCCTCGACGTCCAAGACTCGATGGCAGTGGGCTGGTCAGATCACAGGAGTAGTTGAAGGTATCTATGAGCTCACCATCGCTCCATTCAACTCGCAGACCATTACCGGCGATCGAACTACCGGAGTCTCCACCAACGCCACGGATCACTTGATGCTCCGAGTTGGCCAAAGGAACAACCCGCTCGTCTTCCCCCAGGATGCCGACTACAGCGACTCCTTGTTCACCGTCGATGGAGACACGTACACGCTGAACCACGTCGGAACAGGAGCCGACATGTATCGATACTCTGCCGACTTTGGACAGACCTGGCAACCGTGGACGGCGTACGAGCAGACGTCGACATTGAACGCGACCGTTTTCAAAGACAAGACCCTCTGGTGGGACGGCGACCACGTCATGGTTCAATACTACACCAAGATTGGTCAATCCGCCCACGCCATGGTTCATGCTGATGCCAATTGGAACGGCGGTCAGCGACGTTGGCCACAACTTCTCGCCCGAGGTCTTTTCAATAACTGGGGTTTCGACCTCGGAGCGAAAGCACACTTCACCAAGCCAGAGGCCGATCACAACTGGTACATCCCAATGTCTTCTGCTTGGCCAAGTTACTTCCAGCTGAACGTTTGGGCTTTCGACGACTACTTCTACGGAGATGCCGACGGTGATGGAATTATCGACCGTCTACCACCCAACGCTCTCCAGGCAAACTATCTCAACGTCTCTATTCCCCCAGCCCCTCATCTCTCCTGGAACATTCTCGTCAACGAGTTCACCGGACAATGGTCGGTCGAGCCTATTGGTCACGAGAACGTCACTACCATCGCCTTTGCGCTTCTCGCCGTCATCCCAGTGCTCACCGCTTTGCTGGCCGCGGCCATCTTCCGATACTCGTTCTACTCGATCAAGGTCAACAAATGGGGTATGAAGCCTTCCAAGGAGACTTCGTACTTCCCCATTGTCGGCGGACACAAGGAGAAGAAGGACATTGACGAGAAGGGCGCTTTGGCCCTGGCAGAGAAATCGCACAAGGGGTCTGATAAGATGATTGGCTGGCCTGAGGATCCTAGCAAACGAAGAAAGGTCCTCATCGCTACTCTGGAGTACGAAATCATCGACTGGAAGCTCAAGGTCAAGATTGGTGGTCTCGGTGTCATGTCTACGCTCATGGGTAAAGCCATGACGGATGTCGACTTGATTTGGGTTATTCCAAAAGTTCAGGATCTCGAATACCCCCAGGGTGAATACGCCGAGCCAATCGAAGTCATCATCTTTGGCGAGCCATACTTGATCGAAGTCGAGACGCATCAACTTGACAACATCACGTATATCATCCTCGACAGTCCCGTCTTCAGAGCCCAGACCAAATCGGACCCATACCCTCAGCGAATGGACGATCTATCCTCTGCCATCTTCTACTCGACCTGGAACCAGGCTATCGCCGAGACGATCAGACGTTACCCCATCATCGACATCTACCACATCAACGATTACCACGGTGCGCTCGCTCCTCTGTACCTCCTTCCAAGGGTCATGCCTGTCTGTCTCTCCCTTCACAATGCCGAGTTCCAGGGTCTATGGCCTTTGAGAACCAAGGATGAGATGAAGGAAGTCTGTGCGGCGTTCAACATCTCGAAAGAAGTCTGCTCGAAGTACGTCCAGTTCGGTAACACCTTCAACTTGCTCCACGCCGCTGCCTCGTTCATCTCGCATCACCAAAAGTCAGTCGGTGTCGCCGGTGTGTCGGACAAATACGGTAAACGATCTTGGGCACGATATCCCGCTCTATGGACCCTGCGAAACATTGACTCGCTGCCGAACCCCGATCCTACCGACATCGCTGCGCTCGATGAACAGCCATTGGCCGTCGAGAACATCACCGTCGACCAGGATGCTGAGGCTAAACGACCAGAGCAGAAGAGACAGGCTCAGGAATGGGCCGGTATCAAGCAAGACCCCAAGGCCGATCTCTTCGTTTTCGTCGGTCGATGGTCCAAGCAAAAGGGTGTCGATCTCATTGCCGATGTCATGCCTTCTCTCCTCGACAAGAAGCCCAAAATCCAATTGATCTGTGTCGGACCCGTCATCGACCTGTACGGACGATTCGCGGCTGAGAAGCTTGCGAGATTGATGGAGATGTACCCGGACAGAGTGTATTCGAAACCAGAGTTCACTGCGCTTCCGCCATATCTCTTCTCCGGTGCCGACTTTGCCTTGATTCCGTCAAGAGACGAGCCTTTCGGTCTGGTCGCCGTCGAATTCGGAAGAAAGGGTGCTTTGGGTGTCGGAGCTCGATTGGGTGGATTGGGTCTCATGCCAGGATGGGTGAGTTTCGGCCTCGTGGCGGTAATGCTGACTCTGGTAGTGGTTCCCCGTTGAATCTAGTGCCACTGTCCACATGTTGTCGCAACTTACAAAGACTATCAAACTCGCGCTCAAGTCTACCGAGGAGGAACGAGCTATTCTCCGAGCTCGATCTGCGGTTCAACGTTTCCCCGTGGTCGAATGGCGTCAGCGATTGGAAGACTTCCAGAAACGATCTATCAACGTGTCGCGAAGCCATGCTGGGGAGAACGCCTGGGGTTACGACTTGGTCGACTCGAACGCCAACCCTGGCTTCTATCAACAAGCCGAATTTGGAAGCACTGCCTCCTTGGCCACTGGATTCGGACGACCGGGTACCCCTGATTCCGCTCCCCCTTCGCCAATGCCCGAGCAACACCGTCTGTCCGGCTCGCCGAGGGGTTCACCCACTCCAGATCAAAGAGGCACCTTTGACAACAACAACCTCTCCGCAGGCGCTGCTTATCACGACCGATTCGGCAAGGACAAGCGAAACCTCAACAGGACTTCTGCCGAGTCATTCTACGACGAAGACCCGAACTCGCAGCCATTGTACTATGACGACCAACGACGATCTCAGGGCGCCAAGCCTAAGTTCTACCACGGCTACGACGACGAGGACGGTGCACCGTCCTCCTATGGCAGCTCCGAGCACGGAGACGGTGCGACCATGGTCGGATCCACTCACTCGCGGGATCCAACGGGCGGACCTCAGGCCTACGACAACTTCTTGGCTGCCGCCAACAAGCAATTCTCGAAGCAGTCTGGTGGTCGAAACATGCCAGACCCATACTTTGACTCGAACCGACAAAGCATGGATGCTGGAGCGCCCTCTCGACCATTCACCATGCACAGCCGAGTCTCATCGTTCGACTCTATCTCCTCGATCGTGGATGAGAAAGGAGCTTCATCTCCCCTTAACAAGGCGATGGAGTCGTTCACTGACTCCGATGGTGAAGTCGCTCAGAGCTTTGTTCAGAAGCTCAGGGACCTCAGCGCGGACAACTCCAAGGGCGATTTGTGTATCGAGAAGTTCCTGGTGAAGTCTGAAAAGGCATTCTTCGTCGATGTCAAGAAGGAGAAGATTGCTGGTGAGTTATCAACGACCTGACTCGCGCTGACCTATCAGCCATGTCGATCCGATCATCACGAGACTCGTTCATGCAATCGAGAGCGCCAAGTATGATTGACGGCTTCAGGCCAGAGTGTGAGTTTGTCTTTTCTCCTCAGCCTCGGCGCACTGACATCTCTGACCGAAGACTCTCGTCGTGATTCATCCATAGCCCCCTACTCGATGTCTGGACACGAAGATGTAACGATGGCCAACGATGGCTACGGCGGCGACATGTACGACGAAGGTAACCCTCACGACGTCAACATGACCCGATTGCAAATCTTCATGAGTCGAAGTATTGGAGGTTGGCCCCTGTACGCGATCGTCATCTCCTTTGGTCAACTGCTCTCTGCTGTGAGTACAAATATCCACCACATCGATGGAGTCTTACTGACTTGCCGCAGACCTCATTCCAGCTCAGTTTGCTCGGCGGTTCCAACTCGCAAACACAGATTGATCTGTACATCATTTGTTCGATCTTCGTCGTTGCGACAGTCGCGTGGTACACCCTCTTCCGAATGAAGCCTTCCGTCTACGTCCTCTCGCTCCCATGGGTCATGTGAGTCATCCCGGTTGGTCTAGTATTGACGATCTAGCTTCGCCATCGCGTTCATCCTCATTGGATTCCCGTCCCTTCGAGGCGTCTTCACGCCACCGAGAAAGACAATCACCCGTGTCGCGACCTGGTGTTACGCCGTCGCTTCCGCTGGTGGTTTCCTCTTCTTCGGTCTCAACTTTGGTGAAGAGGCCGGATCGGCTACTGAAGTTTGGGTCACACGAGCTTGTATCGTACAAGGTCTCCAGCAGATTTGGGGTGATTTGCAGACGATTTTGAGTTGGAGTCGGTGCTGACTGGCATAGTTTCCGCACTTTGGTACTGGGGTTACACGCTCAACGGTGTTGATCCTGACGACTATGTTACGCCGAGAGCGATCATGTACGTGGTCTGGCCATTGGCAGTCATGTCATTCGGCTTTGCATACCTGCTCTTCTTTGGTTTGCCAGAGTACTACAGACAGGTAAGTCTTGCCAAATCCACAGGGTCAATGACTGACTTATCGAATCAGATTCCACCATATGTGCCAAACTTCTTCAGGACGCTCTTCCGAAGAAAGCTGGTCATCTGGTTCTTGGTTGCTGAGGTCTTGCGAAACTACTGGCTGTCCGGACCTTATGGCAGAAACTGGTCGTACCTATGGTCAGCTGCCGGAGTTCCTCAATGGGCTATTGTGGTCGAGATTGCCGTCTTCTTCGTCGGTGTCTGGGGTTTACTCATGGGTCTTCTCATTCGTGAGTTTCGCGTTGTCCTTCTCGGAACGATTCTAATATGCGACTAGGTTACTCCAAGGTCCACTCATGGCTGCTGCCCGTCTTCGCTGTCGGTCTCGGATGCCCCAGGTGGTGTCAGATGTGGTGGGGTACTTCGGGAATGGCTCTGTACATTCCATGGGGTGGAGTCGCCGGCCCATACATGTGAGTTAGCTGTGCATGTGAAGTGAATTGGAGCTGACGAGACTCCAGTGGCACTTGTCTCTGGCTATGGCTCGGAGTCCTTGATGCCATTCAGGGTGTCGGTCTCGGTATGATCCTCCTCCAGACATTGTCCCGATTGCATGTGTGTGCGACTTTGGCCGGTGCTCAACTCCTCGGTTCGATCGTCGTCATTGTCGCTCGAGCCTCTTCGCCATCCAAGCTTGGCCCAGGAAACGTGTTCCCCAACCCTGCCATCTGGGACGTCAGCACTGGCAGGAACAACCCATTCGTCCACTGGGAGTTCTGGTTGTGTCTCGTTTGCCAGATCATCATTGTCATTGGATACTTGTGAGTACATTGAAACCGGGCTTGAACGACCGAATACTGACGAGTCGATTTAGCGTCTTCTTCCGAAAGGAGCAGCTGAGTAAACCATAAGACATGGATAACGATTACGCTTGTAAGAAGAGGAGAGAAGAAGGAGAAGGTGCCAAGGATGGAGGACTCGAATTGCGAGCGATTTACTGTTCATACACCTCACGGTACGGAATTGGAACGAAAAGACCACATCTTAGAATAAGAGCCTTTTGCTCGGCATATATCTCACGCTTTCACGGACAGTAGTACGATTCCACGATGAAATGATATGCAACGTGCGTGACAAAGATAGATGGTTCGCTTGGATCCTGGAGCCAGAGTGCTGGTTGAGTAGAGTACGTACCGTAGATGGGTCATGGGAGGCCAGGAGGGCGAGGTCGTTCGTCTTCCTCTTCCGTCGGAACTCGATAACGCGGAGTCTCGGAGCTGCTTCCTTTCAATCAACCAGCTGCAACGTCGAACAAGCGTCGAATGTTCACTACTAGACCTCATAGCTGATAGAGGCAGCCAAACCGATCCTCACAGTAACGAAATGATCACCAGGATATAGGAAGCTGCCCATCAGGGCTTGAAATCTCGCTACAGCTTATGCCATGGCGCCAGACTACCTCAATAAACGCCCAGCCAAGGCAAATACCGTAGTACCTGGACACTGGATCATCAAGTTGCCTGAACCAATTGGTATACCTCAGACCAACGATGTGTCTGGGCCAAGTAGAGGAGGGACGTCCACCCCACGGATCCATGTGAGGAGGTACAAAGCGACGAATGGCACTCCGGCTGGTACAAAGGTGGAGGATGTGCTGGGTAAGATTCGAGGAGATGTCTTGGAGACTGCATGGCGAGTGGTCAATTCGTCAAATCCTGTAGATGGGAAGGATGACATTGGAAGGATACTGCAGGGAGGATGTGCGGTCATAATTGCTGAAGGGGACCAGAGGACTTTGTGGGTCTTCACAGACGAAAATAAGCGGATCATCCGGGATAAGGAAGGCGTAGAAGGTGGGTCTCGAGAGATCGGTTCAAGGATGTAGCTGACCGTAGGATATTTGGACTATAGAGGTACTACCAGTGCTCGAGCCAGCGGACCCTGCCCGACTAGTCAAATGCCCGAAACATGGCCATGACTTAAACTGTCTCAACAAGATCAAGCCGGATGGACCTTCGCCCTGCCCCTTGCATTTCGACTGTCAGGAAGCTCAGCGTATGTGGATGAAACTCCAAGATGCCATTGCGGAAAAGATTGCCTGGAGAAGCGGCAGACGCATCGTTATGTCTGGAAACCCAGTGGCCTTGACGTGAGTGACTGAAGGTCCTGAAAGACTTGCTAATGTTCTGCAGGTCTTACTCTGAGAATCAACCTGCTTTATATCCGCTCTCCTCAACCAGACTACTCCTGACCCTCAAACGAGTTCAGCCGCCTGTATGTCCACAGTCACAAGCCAACTCTGCACCTCTGGCACAGTATGCTCCGCTCCTCCTTCGACCTCTTGCCCTGCCAGCATTAGATCTCGGAGACTTCAACCCTTCGCCAGCTCAGGAAGAGAGCTTGACCTCCCGATTTTGCTCGTTTCTTGGACCCAGGTTCGGTGATGGCGCATCTCACAGGCAGATCGACCACCAACTGGGTGCCGTTGGAGGGTCAAGCTGGACGATATGTTGGATCCCGTTCCTCTCTCCAGAAGAGATCACAGTGGATATTGCCAAGACGCAGGCTATAGAGCTGGTCAAAACTTGGCACAGCAAACAAGGCGTTGTCGCCATATGGCCGAGTCACTTCATACACCATCTTGTCCCCTCCTCGCACGCCCGAACACGCTGTGGTCGAACGGGATCAATGATCGCACCTATAAACGACCTACCGGCTTCCAACGATTTGATGGCAATTGCGAGCGGACTCTTCGAGGCCATGTCTGCGGTCAAAGAGCCTCAGCTGGCGGAGACTCCACCGGAAGAGGATATGGATCTACCATTAGATGACAACGACCTCGAGACGATCGGTTCCCCCACGCTGTCAGCTGCACAGACGGACCAGTATGCCGAACCGTCGAACAAAGCCAACTCTGATATCGACGACCTATTCTCCTCCCACTCGTCACCCGCGCCGACTCCTGGCCCCGTATTGTTCTCACGTGATCCGACTCCTATGGCGGTGTTACCTGAACGAGCCGAGATGCCGCGTAACGCTGTAGCTCAGATGGACGTCGATGTTGAGATGGGTTCCCCGGCTGAGAATGAGATCTCAAGCGGACAGCCCGCCATACCGGCCTCGGAGCGAGGAGAGGATAGAGAGGAGAAGAATTTGGTGACCGAAGACGACTTTGATTTCTTTGATTCGCCCGGAGGACCCGATGACGGTGCCAACACTGAGGAGCCTCAGCAGGGCGAAAATGAGTCCATGGGAGAGGAAGCGCTCGACCGGAGTGTAGCTACAGTCATGGAAGCTGGTATATCGACGACAAAAGCGGATGCGGCGGAATTACCATCGATATTAGAGCGACGGCGGAGCAGCATTGGCGTGGCGAGACCGTCTAATGGTGATCATCACGTGTCGCCACTGCAGGGTGATCTGATACACTCGCCTGGCAGTCCCACCCATCCTACCCAGGTCGAATCGCGGCCACAGGCGGACAGAGTTGTCACTTTTGCCGAACCTTATAACGACATTGTCTCACCGCCTCCTGGATTCATGGTACCGTTCGACTTTGCTCCTCTCGATATGATCAACTCGATGCCCTCATCTTTCGCATACTCGATGCCGTCTCCCGCCCCGACGCCCGAGGCCCTTCGGCCCGAACTCATCGACCGTCTCGGTGCCAAGTCAGCCGATAAGAAAGTAGGGAACGACTACACATCGGCCTGGGACGTGCAGTCTGAAGATTCGGATATGGACACCGACGATGGAGGCTACACGGGACCTCCGACACCACTTTCGCTTCTGGGCGGCGATGATGAGCTGGTCGTCAACAATCCGCTAAATCAGGGAACTGCTGCAGCCGACACAATCGAGATCTCGTGGGAAGGTATTCCCTGCGTGGGATCAGAGTTGCTCAGTCTCTGCTTCGATTTGACGGCGATGGAGCAAATTAAGCGATCTGCAAACGATTCATGGCTCAAGCAGCTCGGTGGAGCCCTTACCCAGGTCAGGCCGCCGAGTCCGGCAGATGTGCAACCTATCGATTCGGATCTTCCAGATAAGATCAATGTTGGATGCCTCATCACCGATCTCATCTCCAATCGTCATTTCCGCGAGTACATCTGCTCCTGGGATAACAAGTCTGATATCTACCACCGATCGACACCTGTGCTAGACATTGGGACGCCGTACGAAGGTCAGCCGATATCAGTATTAGCGTGTGTGGATGGTGAGTGATCAGTGGATTTTTCCCGATCGCTCCAAGCTGACTTGATCCAGACCACGTGGAGGGCGAAGAGAAGACGAAAGCTGTGCATTCTATGCCAATGTGCAGAGTCAGCGCAGGATTCGCTGGCAAGGTCATGCAATTGTCGATCGCCGGTTTGCGGTATTGGAACCAGTTGGGACTCGAGCCCTCTGGAGGCAAGAAGGATTTGTCCGCCTTTGTCATCTGCACGATTGACGAGGCCGCCGTCTTGACTGCGAAACGCTTCTTGTCCGATATAAGCAGTGCATACCAGGTGAGCTGCACCAATACACACTAATGTGTCTCCTTAGCTGACTTGTTCTAGTCCAACAAGCTGGGTCGTCATACGCCGGGTACAGCTCCAGCAGCTCGCGATGGCATGATCTCCCTTCCCGTGGCAGGCTTCGCCGACTCATTAGGTATGTAACGTTGTTCGGCTGCACTGTCGAGCGACTGCTGACTGGGCGCAGCTGCTCTTTGCGGAGGTGATCACCACAATACCGTCATATACGTTCTGCTACCGCCGAAACAACTGGATATCGGTCTCGTCAAACGGCTCTACTCGATCACATCGCAGTCACCTACGTGTTTCGCGCAGATACTGCCCGGAACAGGGGTACAGCAGAGGCACCTTCACAACATTGCCTTCGAGGTGTACGATCGAGTACCCAAACCTCTCCGCCCAATCAGCATCAGAGGGACTCCGGTGGAGATCCCTGCCGGGTTACAATATGCGCAATACTCGTCGTTCACACTCGTCGCCCAGACCCACAAGCCGGAATTGGTACTCGCCTGGCCTCTGAGGTCGTATGACGTGATGAACAAATGGCGGATCATCCACATTGGATACAGCTTTGACGAGTCTCTCGACTGGCTGGTCACTTTCGGAGTGGATAGTGAGGGCGAAGCTTGGGAGATCAAGCACTGGAAGATTACCTCAAAGCCAATCGCTTACAGTATCGGGGAGATATGGAGGTGGAGTAAGGAATTTGCGTCGAAACTGGCGGTGGAATGGCGGTTGTCGATATGCCGACTAGGCATGATGAGTGTGGAGGAGATTGAGGGTGAGTGGGCCCATTCAAACATGACGGCAGATCGCTAACTGAGCACAGCCTGGGGCCATATCATGAGAGGATCGAGGGATCCAGCATCTCTACTGATGATGACTTCGCCAATGTCTTCCGGTGGCGGCTACATCCCTAGTCGGAATCGCGCGTCCAACCTCGCCGTGCTATCGAGCATGATGGATCCCTCATCGAGAATCATCGACGAATCGCTGATTGGACACTCGACGACAATGGGTAAACGTTTCCCGATCAGACTGCCCAATACAGACAACGCCGCCGACAAGGCGGGCGAGTGCCGGGTCATCTTCCCCCAATCGAGCTTTCTGCTCAATATGGCATCTGCCGCAACGACGGATTACTCGACGTCAATGTATCAAGTCTTATCGCATCGCAAACCGCCTAATCGGGACGAAGAGGATCCAGACAGATTGTTCGCCGAGGAGTATTACCGCTTGACGTGTCTGGCCAGAATGCGATTCGGTATGGAGGATGCCGATCTGCCAGTGCACCTGCAAGGTGTACAAGTCGCCTTGAGAGGAATCAATGTGCTGGCGACAGCTTTGTCGACCAAGTAGTGGATGGCAAGGAGTACTCGCGACTCTCGAACATTGTATGTGCCTCCCGGGAATCGGCTAGCTTGATTGTACTTGTAGTTGTATCATAGGTATCTTGTATCGAACATCTACCATGCATCGATGAGCTGTCATGTACCGCAACTCCCAAGTATCTGGTCTAAATTTGGCCTAGTGCAAAGCCATCACCTCGGAGATCAGACCCACAGGCCCATACCCTCCTGCCTGATGGATCTCGGATAGCCTGGATGATCTGTCCTCTGCCCAGAATTGCACGCTGATACCCTGCTGCCACCTCACATCGATGTCCCATGGCTAGATCAGGTTCAGTTAGCGCGATCCCTGGAACTACGCAGTCAAGAACCCACCCTTAAGCTCTTCCACTACTTCCGGCGCGATGCCCTCTTCGAAGTAGATCTCGGAATTGATGTCGCCAGCAGTGGTAGCGGCTTTGACGGAAGCATCGGGCAGACCGGCTGAGATGCAGAATCGGGGAGCATCGAGGGCGGATTGCGAGCTGAAGCCCCTCAACTTATTAAGCAGGACTTGTATGTGGCCTTTTGTCCATCAGTTCTCGGCAATTCTTCGATCACTAGGGTTTGACTCACCTTGAGGTTGCATGAAGCCTGGCATAACCTCAGTCAGCGAGGCAAGATGTGTGTTTTCTCTCGGCAAAACTCACCTCCCATCACACCGTAGCTCATCATCAGTTCGCCGTTCTGCGTAACCATTCCGGGGATGATCGTGTGGTACGGTCTCTTCCCGCCCTTGATGTTATTGGGATGGCCTTCTTGGAGAGTGAATCCTGTTCCTCTGTTCTGAAGTGTGAATCCACAGCCTCTAGGTATCGCACCGGTTCCGAAGCCTATGTAGGGATGAGCACTCCGGAACTACTATATGGCGCTGTCAAGGGGTGTCTTACCGGCGTAATTCGATGCGATGAACGAACATGAGTTGCCATCCTTGTCAGCCGTGGCGAGATACACCGTGTCGGTGCAGTTGATAGGGTCTCCGTGGTGCACCGTGCCAGCCTTTTTGAGATCGATCAATGCTGCTCGCTTATTGAGATAGTCCTGCTTTTAGGTCAGTGCGTCCGCAACGCGTCTCGACGAGGAGGCCGACCTTGCTCAGAAGCTCTTCAACGGGAACATGCTCTACGTCCGGGTCGGACACGTAGTAGCGTGCTATCTGGAATTAGCAAGCATCGCATCGAGATCAATGTCAGATCACCAGACGTACTGTCTGTCATGGGGGTATAGATCAGCGATGCCCTCAGGGCGCTGAAGATCACTTACCTGCAAAGGCCAATCTGAGCGCCTCAATCAGAATGTGAAGATATTGCGTCGAGTTGTGATCTAGAGTCAAGACGTCGATGTCGTGATGATACTCGAAAGCTTCGATGATTCCCAAGGCAATAAGGGCAGTCAGGCCTTGGCCATTAGGTGGACACTGGGCTTCATGAGCATGTTGCAATGAATCGAGCGGCTGGACTCACCTCCCACAGAGTGACACCTTTGTCGCCCGCCTTGCCGACTTTGAAGTCGTACTTGATAGGCTTGATGACTTCTGCATCGTTCTCTGCCAAGTCCTCTAGGGTCATGACGCCTCCCCCGCTCTTGATGAGCTCCACGATTGCTGATGCCCGATCAGCTCGAGAGTTTGTTGGGCGTTGATGATGGCTTACACTCCGCGATCCGGCCCTTGTAGAAACCCTCTCGACCGTGCTTTGCCACGGCTTCAAAGGTGTCGGCGAGTTCGGGATGCGTCATAATGTTAGAAGGTAGTGGAGCAGACTGTCAAAGTGGGCTCAGCGTTATAAATCGGACAGGCGAAGAAGCTGCTCACCCCATCCGGCATCATCATTCTGCGATTAGTGAGCCAGAGCATCTTAACACACAGCCAGCCTACTCACTCTCTCCAATTTGGCGAGGCATTCTTGATCAGTTTCTCAGAGTTCTGCCACTACAGAGGCGAGCTTAGCAAATTGACGGACACGAACCAGCGCTCAGTCTACTCACAGACCGACTGTTCAGTTCATGTTCTGGAACACCCTCTCTGGCCATCCTGATTGCTGGAGCAAGGATCTCTTCCATGGTGAGCTTGCCGGAACCGAACTCTGACACCGTCTTGATCCAGCCTGCCGCCGCTCCTGGAACCGTGACTGAATTCAAGTTGGTCAAAGGGATCTGCAAGCAATGAGTGTCTATGCATCATCCGAAGCTTAAGCTATCATACTCACCTCAGACCCTGTGATTCCTTGAGACCGCAGGTACTCGAGATTGAGAGCCTTGGGTGTACGTCCTGAGCCGTTGATACCCTTGACCTCTTTGCTCCTCGCATCGTAGAAGAGGCAGAACACATCTGCACGGTGTGAGCTTCTGACCGGAACGGCTGAAAACAATTCATACCTCCTCCGATACCTATATGAAAGTCAGTCATCTACCTCTACATTGTGGGACTGGGTTTCTCACCAGTACACGAGGGTTCGGTCACGTTCAAAGCCGCAGCCGTAGCTACCGCAGCATCGGCTAGAAGTCATAGTGAGCCCAGTGTTGTCCCCACAGCACCTCCGATATCTACCTGCATTCCCGCCCTTGTTGAGAATTTCGAGACCGGCTTGACAGGCTAAAAGAGAACTCAAGTGTCAGCTGCTTATGCGACACTACACGTTGACTCGACAGACCTAGCGGCTGAGAGGTCGCTACCGCTCCCTTGGTCGAAAATACCGTCGATCTCCGCGAGGGGAAATGGGCAAAGTGAGGGTCATAGGACGGCAGCAAGCGTGAGAAGTCTAGGGGCGCCATTTTCACAGTCTTCAAAAATTTCTCAGCCGGAGAGGATATTAGTAAAGAGAGGACGGGAAGTGGGCTGCTGCTGCTCGTCTATGCGCTCCTCTTGACGTTTCTCGATGGTCATGTCATGTCGCGTGTTGGTGTTGGTGTTCAGCGAACTCCGGCCGGCACGGGGAAAGCCGGTTCACGGCCATCTCCGAAGCAGATACTGTAAGCGGTCTCCGCCGTTGCGGAAGGGGAAGCGCTGTCGGACATAAGACTTGGAGGAGGTGGAAGTCATCGGCGTTTAGACCATTCGGTGCCACAGTCATAACGCCGATACCCTTCATCCTCCGCTGCCTGCTGATTTTCCCGCTGGGCCTGCCGACCTGGGCCTGGGTGGTTTGCAGGACGCTGGACAGCCTGGCCGCTCGCTCACTGGCAACCGCTTGCTTGGGTTTTCGAGGTTTTCGTAGTCTGGTCTCTCCATCCATCAACATTCGACAAAATGGGTTGTGAGTAGCATAGACAGGGAGATTGCTGAGTTGGGGACATGCTGACGATTCTGCCCGCTCTCTCTCGACTCCGCGCTCATCACTCCCGCCCACTTGTCGATTGCCTTGAACGAATCTTACATCTCGCTCGGACCAAATGATAAATCTGTCCCATAGCCAACAAGCCTAGAGGTCTCCAAGCCGCCAGGAAGCTCAGGACGACGAGGAGGGAGAACAGATGGGCCGACAAGAACTACAAGAAGAGGGCTCTCGGAAAGTTCTACAAGACCTCGCCAACTGGAGGTAGTTCCCACGCCAAGGGTATCGTCCTGGAGAAGGTTAGTGCAGGGCCATGATTGAAAGCATATCGCATAGGTGTAGGAGGAATGGACGCTTGGGATATGAGAAGCGCCTTGTTCTTCGAGGAACGGAGAATAGGACGGAGGCCAGGAATCGCCCAATAATCAGGAACTCGGACTATGGGCAGTTCACTAACATCTCTTCAGGTCGGTGTCGAGGCCAAGCAGCCCAACTCCGCTATCCGAAAGTGTGTCCGAGTTCAGCTCATCAAGAACGGAAAGAAGGTCACCGCTTTCGTGCCAAATGACGGTTGTCTCAACGTGAGTGATACTAGACATCAGCACTCTACATTTGTGCTGACATACATTCAGTTCACCGACGAGAACGACGAGGTCCTGATCTCCGGTTTCGGTCGACGAGGAAAGGCCAAGGGTGATATTCCCGGTGTGCGATTCAAGGTCGTCAAGGTTGCTGGTGTCGGTCTCCTCGCTCTCTGGAAGGAGAAGAAGTGAGTGTCCTGGATGATATGCCCTCGAGGTCTTGTGCTGATGTTGTTATAGGGAGAAGCCACGATCATAATCGAGTCACGAGCGAGATTATGCATGTATGATTTCACACGGGACCTGTCTCTGCAACGAGTTGAGCAATGATCTTCGGCACTATCTTTGGCGTTCTGGGCCAGCGTGTCGTTAAGCAAGAGCAGGAGGATGAAGTCGAGAACCAGGGACTGCGATCGCACCGGAGCGTTGCACAAGTCCTGTCAATATCAACGGCAGCACGGGGTCCGATCAAGACGGTGAGGCGTTGACTCGATCAGGTCATCATCATTGAACGTTCATCACATGGGTATCCGGATGCTGGGTATGACGGTCGTTCCCTGGTCACGATTTCGCTAGTATCTCTGCTTGATCTCTCTCCGCTTCGCTCTCTCCATGTGCTCAACACTCTGTTCCAAGTCCTCCATGCGCTGTTGCAAATGAAGGAAGAGTTCCGACACGGTGTACGCCTGATTTCGGGTGTCAGTCTCAGCAGCAGGATGAACTCCAATGACTCACATAGTCGTCGTGTCGCCGTAGTAGTCGTGCGACTTCAGCACGAGCGTCGGCAACCGCGTCTGTCCTCTGCTTCGCAGCCTGAGCTTGCGCTATGACCTCTGGCTTTAACGGTAACAAGGCTGCGATAGTCTCAGCACACAGGGACCTATCAATGCGGGCGGAATACTCGCATACCTTCCAAATTCCCGCTACCCTCTACACCTCTCTGTTTGAGGGTTTCAATCTCCCTCAAATCCCTCTCTGCAGCGACAATGTCTCCCTTGGCCTCGAGCAGGATGGCAATCTTGGCAGAGTCGGGTAACAGATCCGACGGCCTGACTGCATGGTCGACAGGGTCATCTCCGGCTTTGTTGTCACCTCCCTGGTCTTCTGAGGTGGTATGCGCTTCGGATCCCGGTATCGACAAGAGATGTTTATAGCTCTCGTCTACATCAAGGCCGGACTGATCAGTCCGAGCACCATTTGACGAGTTTGCCCTTGGAGCCCGCACTCACACCCGTTCAGGAGTCGTTTGAGAGCATCACTCTGGCTACCTGTCCTCTCCAAGCCGTCCTGAATACCGCGCAACTTCCTGCTGACGTCGAGGTTTGATTCTGATCCACCACCTGATCTACGCGTTGATGGACCGGCGTCGTAGGAGCTCTGGACACCGAGGATTTGTGCTTCCAGCGTCTGTAGTCTGATGGTGAGCGGTAGCAGAGCTTCCAAGCTGTCAGGAGCGTGTGAGGCCATCGTGATCAGACCGAGCGATGTAGTCGATACTGATGCGACACCACACCCAGCTAGTATGGATATCAGGTCTATGGATACGCGTTGCGACGACTTTAAGCTTAGAGTCAAGGGCCGCATTAGCGGACCTGAATTGGACCTGAATGACACCTTCGTTCGAGTTTCAGAATTCGTTAGTGCGAGTAGACAACTAGTTTTGAGTGCAAGTTTGTGCGTTTGCTTCTTCCCATCCATCAGCTCTGCCAGTGTGTACTCTGTACTACTTGTGTCCCACGCCTGAAATTCACACTGCCAGTATTCCGACCATGGCCAACGACCCCGCGCCCCAGCTCGCAGCTAAGCCCCTCTTCGGCGGGGCTATCGCCATGAGCCTGCCAGTGAATTACGGAGACGCTAGGTAAATGACCACCTTGGCGGTGTGGACAACGACCGATCACTGACGCGTGTATGTCCTAGTGACTTGCGGCAGATTCCAGACAACCAAGAAGTATTCCTCTCGCCGTCTTCGGATACATCGCTCGTTGTCGAGGTGCTAGCCATGGTTGAGGATGGTCAGGCGTCGACGGACCTTTGGGAAGCTGTCAAGTGAGTTAGATAGGATCTAGGCCATACTATTGCAACGATAGTCACTGGATTCACGTCTTCCGGGCGTGCGGATCCCATAAATACTGTTCGCTGACAGCCATGACTATCGTAGATTCCACTTCGAGTCCATCGCCCACGATAACGCATCGCTTTCTTCAGACATTCTCACCCCTCCGCCCAACGACCACATCGTCTCCCAAGTCACTAGATTGGACTCTACCAGCTCTTTAATAAACCTCGACACCCCTGCACCTCAGATCCTGACTGGACTTCAGAGAATACACAAGTTCAGTCACAATCCAACGGGAGCCCCTCGCGCCGGACACGAGGACGATACGCCAGACGAGGTATTCATCGGAGTAGCGCTATGGCGAGTCTGGATTGAGAATGCTTCCACTAGTACCTCGAAGAGAGCCGATTTGGTGTGCAGTGTCAATGTGAACCTGAGCTCTGAGGATGGTACAGGACCCGCAGAGAGGAATACGGTCGAGGAGTGGTGGTTGCGGAGTGTGGGGAGTCTGAGAATACGGGACTGGGACCTCTTTGGGGATACGGAATGATCTGTCGTCCGTCGATTATCAATCTCGTATAACTGGCTTGTCAGCTCAGGCTGGAGGAATCAACACTGTATCATATAGAGACTTTACATGGGTACAAATAGATTTCGTATGTGTACATTGTGCTACCGCTCCAGAGCGTCTGTAGAGTAGCGTGGACGCGCCGTGACCATGCAACGTGACGGAAGAAATGCAGTGTTGGGCAACAAGCCTTGTATGCGATGCGTGAATGAGTGGAAACACCTATGCCAAATATCGATATGTGCCAATATCTCCGGTTCGCTCGAGGTATTCTCGCTACATCAGGTTCAGTCAGCTACGAGTCACGGGAGAAAATAGCTGTTCAACTCACATCGATCAGACCTTCTATTCTCTTCTTGATCATGGACATGGAGGGGTTGAAGCGCGTGGACAGCTGGTGGGCCACTTCCGAAATGAGGTCGTTGTGTGGGAGTTGTTTTCGGTTCTTCATGACTCGGACAATACAAGCCTGTCACTTGTATTCAGCTTTCCTGCTCCAACGTCATATCGAACGATCGCGGCTTGGCCAGCACTCACCTCGACCATATGCTTTCTCTCCTCGTCGACCATTTCTTGGGTTTCCTCTCTTTCCTTGGCGCTCTCCACTTTGCTGGCCACCTGCATGATCTTAATCCTCGCAAGCGGACTGGTGAAGGCTTCATTGAAGCTGAAAGTATCGTTGGGATTAACGTCTCGACCCTTCGGGTGCTTTGTCAATATGCGGAACTTTCCACACGCAAGTGACTGCAGCGTTCGAACCAAATCTGGATCACTCAAGTCGGTCGCCGATTTGATCTCCTGATGATGAAATCAGCTAGTCTCTACTTTCTATCGCTCCATTACCCACCGAATAGCCGAGGACGTCGTCTGCTTGAAGCTCTTCAAAGAGCAAAAGCACGACCAAGGCTTGCGTCGATACGTTCAAATCATGCGACCGATTCCTGAACCTCACTCTGACGTCCGCCGTTCCCAGGTTCCCTTGCCACGTCAAGCGCCTTCCGCTATGACGCGAGTCGTAGTACTTTTGGAAAATGCCAGTCGCGGTCACCAAAGCGGAGTGGGAAAAGCTGCACGACGAGGTCTGAGCGATAAGCTGCGGCCAATACGATGCGGTGAGTACGTTCACAGTGAGCTCAAAGGGAGCGCTCTGGAGACCAAGATCAGTTTCCGGACATGGCGATCGCGCAGAGAGGGCTCACGCCGTGTCGGGTCTGATAATTTCGGAAGGTCGTCGCGGATTCCGCCGATATCCTCATATCCGTGAACATGCCCTCAAGCTTCTGTGTGAATTGGAAGCCCCTAATACAATGTTAGTACCTAATGATTGGTTGGCAGTTGCGCGGCTCACATTTCCACCTTGAGCTTTGCCACCATCCCCTTCTCCGCGTCATCGGAAGCACTTCGAGCGTAGAGAAGTCTTCGCGCCAAGTGCATCTTGTAATACCTCTCAAACTTGTCCTTGTCGTGTAAGAACCTGAAGAGGATGATGGTCTTCTCCAGCGCCAATTCGATCTCATCGTCCGATTTCTACATCCGCAGTTGAGCACTTTTCCATGCTCCAAGACGCGATACTCACTGCTTTGGTGCCTTTCTTGAGATGCTCGTCAATGTACAATGACAGGAACTCGGGTGCCCTCGTGTTCGCATTGATGAACGATTGAAAGGCCTGCCGAGATCAGATTACTATTAGCTTGATCGAGAACTACTCACCTCGTTGATGGCGCCTTGTATGGCTTTGTCCCCTTCGAATGCTTGATCCAGTAGCCGATCGAATTTATCCTTGAGGTCCAAGACATCCTGCACCCATCGCACTGCTGCAGACAGCGCACCGGCCAAGGTCGCACTCTGCGTTCCAGCTCCAGGCGGTCGCGCCTTGCCTTTACCCTTGCTGCCTTTATCGACAGCCTTGGGGTCCTCATCCTGGTCCATGCCGTCGTTATCTTGCGCTGCACCGTTGAGTCCGCTGGGGCCTGGGACATTCTGTTCATTGACCGCCGCTTCATTGACGCCCTTGCCCCTTTCTTCGATGTCACTTCTCAGCGAGATCTTCAGGGCACGTTTGCCGACATCCTCGGGGACTCTGTTGAACAGTGTGTATATACGGTGAAGGTCCTGTACTCGATCCGAATCGATCATACTGACCAATCCCGAGCCGGGCATGTCCAAGATCGCTTGGAGATGGCGCGAGAGGAGCCTATCTACCAGAATACTTTGGATGGCTGGATGAGTAAGGGTGGAGAGGTAGTGATTTGTGCGATCGGCCTCTTCTGTAAGTCGACGTTCCACCTGAGATGACGATCCGTCAGTCCTCGCACTGGACGGCAGAGCAGTTAGCACTCACGTTTCGGATGTAGAGACCAGCATCTCCCTTCTCCAGCATCTTGAATGCTTCATCCTCGTAAAACTCTGCGCTTTGCCGCAGGAATTCCGGTTCAAAATCCGACATGTAAACACTGACACCTCCTTCCCTTTCGCTGGAATTGAGCCGGAGCAGTATGTCGACGCATTCTCGTACCGTCGACCGAGTGATGGCTTCGCCGTCTCGTTCCAGCTGGACTTGCGATAGCAATGTCGACATAAGATGTGTGTGCAGAGGGTGCTTGGTCGAGCGAATGATGTGTGATAGGAATAAGGTTAAGCCGACGTCGTATATCTTGGGCACGCCAGCAAACTCGGTATGCACTTTATCCTGTGGCGCGTGAGTGTCTACTCACGAAGATGGAACCGATCCCACTTACCATATACTTGAGTATATCCTTGAGCTTCCTCATACTGCCTGTGTGGTCCTCCCAGACGCCCTTGACGGCCTTCAGAAAGCGGTCACCTTCCATAGCCCGCTCGATAGCTTCTCCGCCAGTAACATAGCTGCTACTTCCTCCAGCATTGGATCTCGCATTGACATAGCTACTTCCCGTCCTAGGGAATGTAGGGACGATCTTCTCCTCTGCTAGCTGTTCTAGGTGCTCGACGATCAAGCCTTTCACGCCGTTATACAGCTGGTCGCCGTCTATACCAAGGACAGTCAGCTCCAAGTGACTGATCTGACTCGCATACTCACGCTTGTATAGAACCATGTTGTACGCGTATCGATAGTGCTCTTCGAAGGACAATTTAGACGCATTGTGGTTCTGAATCTCCTTGATAGCACCCGCGAGCTTTGTCCACGTGTCCTTGATCGAGGTTTCCGGTCCAGTCTAGAGGAGCTGTCAGTATCGATAATCACCGGTTTGAGGCTCTTAGCAATTAGGCCGCTGCGCACTCACTCGCTTGGGGGGTCTCTGCACGGAAACAGACATCAGCACATCGCTCGCAATTGGGATCACTGGACAAGGTAGGAAATAACTTGCGATTTTCGGTTTTCCCCTCCGTGGGGGGCCGGAACCCATGGACATGTCGCTTGATGGACCTGTGCCCTGGGACGGGACTATGTGCTCGATTGTCAAGCCGACTTAACATAGACAAGAAGAGGACTGACAACGCAGCACGAGTGTGACCGCATGCAGACGGCTGGCCGGGTCAACATGGTTGACGGACATCCCCCCCGAACTCCGCAGCCGCACCCTCGAAATGTTCCGACCCAGCATGCAGCTTGCAGCACACGATAGTTCTTTCGACCAGGTTGCGACTGGGACAATACAATCAACCTATAGCAACTAGGGTTGGAATACCACAGCTGCAATGGCTCAGGACCCATGACAGATTTCAATCAAGCGGCTCTGTTCGCCATACGCATGGTCCTGCGCAATAGATCCATATCAACTTGTCGCATCAATCAGCGCTCTCTCTCTTCAACAAGATCTTCACTTCCGCCCCGGCCAGCAATCACGTTACTGCAACATCGCAGCTTGTCGACAAAGCAAAGTTGGACGCGCCCGGAGACCTGGGTAGATTTTCTGGAGGATGAGGATGATGCTTCGTACCAGCTGGCGGCGGAGAGTTCGCGAACAGCGGCTGCAAGGGCAACAACCCGTGCTAAAAACCACAAGCTCCAAGCCGGGAAGGGAGTTGAGCAGTTGAGAGCTGGGAAAGACTCGGTCTCTGGGACATCAAAGACAGGCGACAAGAAAGAGGTAGCCCAACCAGCTCGGATGGCGTTGACGGACAAGCATCGATGCCCGTACTGTCGACCTCTGCTCGAACTGGTGGTTGCCGATACATCAGAGAGCCTATCCCGCGCCAAAGACATCCGCGCCGAGATTCTCTCCTACGGCCATCAGCTGGAGGAAGATGAACGATACATCATGGCAGCCGAGAGGCAGCTTCGCGCTCGCTCGTCGGAGGACTTTCTCATGTGGTTGTCGCTATACCCCACAAGGACCAAAAGGACGATAATCGCTTCGACCCACGTCCTCGACAGTCATTTCTACCCAATCATCCAGCTGTTACATGACCGGCAACGTCAGCAAAAAAATTCGGAAGTCGTCGCCAATTTCATCAGCATCTGTGCCGATAAGGGATTGCTGTCCACCATTCTACCACCGTTGATGGACTGCCTCACGGCGACATTCGATCCGGCCAGATCGTGGATTGTCCTCAAAGATGCTCTGGAGAGGTACCAATCATGGCTTTTCAAGAGCATCACTCCTATAAGTCAAGCCAGTCGCGCCAAAGACGCTTTACAGCAAATTTCTTCGTGGCTCGACTTGTATCTCCAGAAGATGTTGGAGCAGGGACATGTCGATTTTGCGGACAAAGTCATCCTGCCACACTTACAGAACCATGGAGTGATCTTGAGTCCAGTCACGAAACGATGGATGACGATGCGAGCCGCCCATTCGAACGGAGCATCATCATTTCGACCTGTATACCCACCTTTCAATCACGGGGAACCATTGGTACTTCGTCTAAAGCATGCCACAGAGGATCCGCCCGCTCCGATGGATCTTGCAGAGGTGATCCGTGCAACATCCCGAGTCGGAAGCTGGATGGGGAAGAAGAGCTACTTTTCACGCTTCCTCGCCATGTATGGGTTCGAGAACATCAATCGGCAAAATCTCCTGCGAGTCAGGTTGAAGCGGCGTCACGTACAATGGTACAAGGCCTCGATCTTGATCCTGCAGGGTACTGGTGATCATGCGGCCGCGGTAGAATACTTTGGGTCGCACTTTGTCCCATTTGGTATTCCACCACATCCCTTTTTGGATTGGACCGTGCAGAAGGGCCGACATCGACGTTTACTGCGCGCATATCCCGACACAGAGGCCCTCGACATCATCTTACCCTCGCTGATATACACCCTTCCACCCGCCGAACAGCTAGGCTGGGGTGACTTTTGGCGAGACTTTGTGAGCAAGAATTCAACACTGGCACCGGCCTCGAGGATCGACTCGGCTGTTGTCAACAAGGTCGTTGCGATCGTCGCCCAGAGATTTGGCTTCTCTCCAGCTCGACGCGCTCTCGGGCTCACAGTCGAACACGGTCTCGCCCCTGAAGAGCCAGCATGTGCCGCCTTGCTCATAGCTCTGGCGAAATCAGGTCAAACCGAAGCTCTGATGGCGGTACTCGGACGGATGAGCAGGGAAGAAGTCATAGGATGGCCGGAGAATGGATTGCATGGATTCAAATGGCCAAAACCCAGTCGAAGCACTATGGAAACCGTGAGACAGTTGCGAGAGGAATCTGTGCTCCTTGGACTGCGAGCTGCGAACGGAGGAGTTACAACGATGCGCCAGAAGAGGTTGAATGCGAGGTTGAAACGGGCAAAAACAGCAGCCTTCAATCTGCTATCGAGGTCAACTGGCGAAGGGGAAGGGCGCATGTAGACTGGCTTGGTCGTTGTACTGAAGCGACAGTAGTGATGCAAAGTTTTACATGTACATTGGCAGTGCTATGAAGATCGCGGATAACCAACTCCTTCCGCTAGGCTGGCGTCATCCATGCATCTATCCCTCGAATACTGGATCCGGGTCGTCATCTGGAAGGCCTTGCAGCATCTTGTCTCCTGCCAGCGCCGCGTCTCCCGCCTCCATGACTCCTTCCGCCAATCCCGCTCGCTCGAATTCCTCCAGACTAGCCAACCACGCTTTCTCCCTCAATTCCTGAGCTCTACTCTGAACCGAGCTCATTGGTCTGTCGTACCGCTCCTCCCTCGGTGCCCTCCTGTACGCTGGTGCCATGTCGGCGCCTCGGTACTCCTGCCAGACCTTGTTCGTGTATTTCTCCTCTGCCTTGCTGTACTCTAGCTTGAGCAAGTTGACGCCGACAATCGAGGCCACTGTTTGCTCCTGATCCGTGATGTACTTTCGAAGATCGAAATTCTCCCTGGCGGGAAGTGGGGCGTCGCGTACGAGCTTTTTGTTGGGTTGACGAATGAGGAAGAAAATCAATCGGTGTGTACCAGATCCGTAAGCTGGGGCGGGAGGCTCCCATGATAGTTCGTCCACGTCTTGACCCGTCTTGCTCATGAGATCGACATGACCTGTCTCTATAGAGAGCGATATGTTCCTCTTCATGTAGTGCAACCGGGTGGTGTACGACCGATCGGCTTCGTTGGGCTCGTCGGGGTTGATAACTAGCAGTGTGTATAGCGTTTCGGGGAAGGGAATAGAGTATAGCGGTTGCGAAGGGTTGTGGAACGGTTGGTAGTAGACCGCCGGGGGTTTTCCGAGACTCGAGCAGTTGATCTTCACTCCAGGTTCCAACTCGTCTCCCTTCTTCAAGCTCTTTTCGCCATCCGAGGGCGAGTAGCTCGTGAAGTTATTGCTGATGGTAATGGACAGAGGGTTGGTCCCGCTGATCTCCGGGATGACATCGGGGACGATCTTGTTCTGAAACACTCTTCCCATGATCAGATCCAGGCCTCCGTGCTTCTTCCACCTTCCCTCGGCTAGATGACGGATGGCGTGTCGATGCATCTGACCTTTTCCTTTCGTCCGGTCGAACTCTCTCCTCGTCGAAGGGTGGTGCATTTGGGCCTCCACCTCTAGCGCTTCGATCTCCCCAAGCTGTATCGAACTGGGCTTGGGTGTTGCCCGTAGCTTCTCCGCTCGAGACATGAGATTGTCTCGATACTGATCCAGAAACGCAAGAGCCTCGTCGTAGACTGGGAACCGTCCAGCAGGAATGGCAGGGGTCCATGCAGGAGCGGACCACTTGGAAGAGCTTGAGCCGCCGTCCACTGATTCATTTGAATGTGACTGGTCAGACGATGAAGAAGTTTCGGCGGCTGATGAAGCGTTTCTGATGGAACATGGCCGGCCGGTGGATCTTGCGGCTGCTCTAGCCAGTGACCTGACTGTTTGTGGTCCTCGCATGGCGGTGGGTGGGACGTGTCGATAGTTGTTGAGCAGAGATAGTTGATGAGTTGCAGCAAGTACGGAAGCTGCCTCACTCTACGGTGGTAAACGCCGCCAACTTTTTTTCGGCTACCATCTCGGTGTGGCACACTCAGCAACATCTCACGTTACTTGCATCCTCTTGCATCGACTACCGACGAGCCTCTACAATATGGATCACAAGCCTTCCCTCATGATGGCTCTACATGACATGCAGCTCATGCCATCTGCCATATACAGTTCCTGAGGTAGGCTCTACATTGCTACAGTGCATCCCGCTCTTCTAATCGTCCTGCTGCGCCTGTGATAATTTGCTTCCGTGATCCGAAACCAACCCGCTGCATGATCATCGTCCTTCCCCAAAGCTCTCTTTTAAACTAGCTGAACAGCGGAGCAGTCAGCTTGATCACGCTGAGCCGCATCCGTGATCCCTCTCCACTGCTTGCACCGTACCTGTGTACACCCTCAATGGCGGGTGAGCATGTCCATTAACCCGACTCCAACCCTGAAACGTCCGTGGTCATCCTCACAACCCTCCTCGCCCACTTCGTCATCTTCGCCTAAAAGAGCCGCGTCGGAGGATTCTCACACGTCGGAATTGACCCACTCGCAAGGATCCATCATCAAATCTAGCCTGGGCCTCCTCAACGTATCGTCAGCCATGTCCGGCAATACGAGCATTCCGGTTGGAGGACCCGGCAGCAGCCCGCTGAGGAAGTCGGAAGCAGATGGCGACGAGACCGGCTGGGTCAGGCGGACTGAAGAGGTGCATATCAACTCGGACACTGGTATGACGGAAGAGGATACGAGCATGGACTTGGATGAGAAGGAATGGGTGCCTCATTTTGACCAGGAAACGCTGAAAGAGCATTATAACATCATACTCGGTGAGCCAAATATTGTTGCCGACTTCAACGACGCTGATCAAGGATTCCCTTAGGTGCCATGCCTCCGCCTTTCGTGCCATGGGCCAAATACTACATAATCCCCGCAGCTCTTGTCAGAAACCTGCAACAGTTGGCGTTGGATCCTCACGGCAAAGACACCCCGCCAGAGTCCTCCCTTCGCCTGGACATGCTTCCTCTGGTCGACGGCGACGGTCGGACCATTGCAACTGGTCGAAGTGTCCCTCAGTCGGATGGATCGTTTGCTTTGGAGAATCATGATGGCAGTGCCGAGTCATTCTGGAGCATGAAGCCCAACATGACGGAAGATGAGGACTTCAAGTTCATCGCCGCACAGGGTTGGGAGAAGATCAAGGAGTGGTGAGTCACTGGACTGGCGAAGGTGTGACATCGAAGCTCACATCTTCTCTTCGCAGGTACACGCCCGAGTCTGAGCGGGACGCGATGCCGGAACTCGCCCGGTTTTGTCTACCTGGAGACCGGATTGAACTGAATCCACCTGTCTTCACCATACACGTGACCCATCGTCCTAGTTCAACGCCGCCATCAGCTGCGGGATCATCCAGCTCTGAAGTCAAGCAGCAGCCCCCACGCCTCATGTTGCCCTCGGAGGCCCCGACTCGGGATCTGCTCGGCAGTCTCAAGCACATTTTACAGAAGGGCGACTTCGGGGCCGACGATGCGCAAGCCAGTTGGCGTATATGGCTTATCAACACCTCTGCTACCGGCCTCGCTTCCTTGTCCGACATCTATGTCCCCGCCACTGTCTTGCCAAGCATCTCTGAGAAGCTACTCTGGGCAAGTGGCTCGTCGGAGGACTTGGTTCTCGGCTCGCTCGGATTGGCCGATGGCGACTCCCTTGTAGTCGAAATCGCTCGCAAGAGTCCAGTCGGTGGTCCCATGTGGGCCGTATCCGTCAACGAACAGGGCAAGGCCGCTGAGCTGGCAGAGTCTACAATTCCCGTACCAACAGCACCGCCGCCACTGTTCTCATCCAAGCCGTTCTTCCCTGGCTCCGGATCCGAAGCGACCACCAGCAGGATAGACACTGCGACAAGCTTCTCTGCAAGCGGAAGTGGAGCAGTCACTCGAAGTCAATCTCGACAGGGTTCGAGCAGAAAAGGCAAGGGTTTGGTCGGTTTGGTCAATCTCGGCAATACCTGTTTCATGAACAGTGCGGTTCAATGTCTGAGCAACACGCCCGAACTCAACGATTACTTCTTATGTGAGTAGACCTTGGCTCTACGGTTGCGGCTTGCTGACAGAGTGTGTAGCCGGAGTGTACCGAAATGAGCTCAACCCTGACAATCCACTTGGTATGGGCGGCAAGATAGCCGATGCGTTTGGCCAGACTGTCGAGGTACTGTGGGCGCCTTCAGCCTCGCACAGCTCATATACACCTCGTCAACTGAAATGGACGACTGGCCGCTTCGCCCCTCAGTTCGCTGGCTACGGCCAACATGACACCCAGGAGTTTATGGCGTTCCTGCTTGACGGTCTGCACGAGGACCTCAACCGGATCAAGAAGAAGCCATATATCGAGAAACCAGACTGGAAACCGGGAGGAGGGGACAAGGAGCTTGCCGAGCTCGGTAGAGAATGCTGGGAGGGGTACAAGAAGAGAAATGACAGTGTCATCGTGGACCTGTTCCAGGGTCAGCTGAAGAGTACCCTGGTATGCCCAGAGTGCAACAAGGTGAGTGAGCAGGTTGATCAGATGTGCAGACGGAGCTAACTCTGCTACTTTCATCAGGAATCGATCACGCTTGATCCTGTACGTTCCTTCCACTTGCCTTCGAGGTTTCTGCTGACGATTTGGCAGTTCATGTATCTCACGGTCCCGCTGCCCGTCACCTTGACCCGTATCCTCAAGTGCCAATTCATACCGCTGGACTGTGATCAACTCCCCGTCCCCGTACGACTATCTGTCCCAAGTGCCGCTTCTTTCATACATGTCAAGGAGAAGCTTGGTGAATTGTTCAAGTGCAACCCTAAACAGGTGAGTAACATTGTTGTGGGATAGTCTAGCACGAGTTGATCTGACTCCCTTCTAGATAGTAGGATTCGACCTCTGGAAGTCCATGGTATATTCGTGGTTTGATGATTCTGATCCAAACTCGGAAGCCAAAGACAGCGATTTCGCAGTGTTCTACGAGACAGCGGTGCCCGTTCAATCGACGAGAAAGGCCACTGGAACGGCCACGACAGAGGCGACCATCACCGTACCAGTCTATACTTTCAGGACGACCGATGCCTCATCCAGCAGGTACTCGCAGAACAGTTACCCCTCTGAGTGCTCGTACCCGCCATTCTTCATCAATCTCACCAAGGCGGAAGCTTCGGATCCAATCGCGGTACGAGAGGCTATCACCCGCGGTTACCAGCGAGTTGTCAAGGAAGAGCTCAAATCCGCTCTGTGGGTTCACTCTGGATCGAGCAAAGCGGCTAGTGCCCTGCCACAGATGGACTCGATCGAGACGACTCGAAGCGGCGACGACGAGGAGCTACCAGTGACGGAAATTCACCTTGAAGGGGATGAGACTAGGGTCGTCGAGGTATCCAGTGCGAGATCCGAGCCCTCGGTGGATATGGATGGCAGCGTGACCTTGTCTCCTGCGAATACCTTCAACGGACTGCATGGCAACAAGAGCTCCACCTCTCTGTCTGACGCCGCCTCTGTACGATCCGGAAAGATGGTCCCGAGAGGCGATCTATTCCAAGTGCATGTCGCAGATGCTGGTTCCAGCGAAGGTCAGTCGAGCTTCAACTTCCTCAAGAGCAAAGAAACGGTGGTGCCTTTCTACAAGGGGAACCCGAGCTCGGCATCTGCCAACTGGTCGCCTCTGGAGAACAGGAAGAAAGCACGAAAGAACTACCTCAGCAGCATTACCGCCGGTATCAAGTCAGTAGTCTCGTATGGCTCGGAAGAGGAGCCGTCGCCGCCCGCGACGCCGACTTCGCCTCCATTGGTGGTGAGACCCGGAGAGGGTATCTTCTGCGAGTGGTCATGGCAGCGCCACGGCGAGTTCCTGGACAGCGAGCCACCACGCGGGGAGCTCGTGATCGATCCAGCGATCGCTGCGGATATTGAGAAGAAGAAGCAAGGCAAGAACATATCTATCGACGATTGCCTCGACGAGTTCTCAAAGGAAGAGACTCTCGGGCAAGATGATCTGTGGTATTGTCCTCAGGTGAGCTATAAGGCTCTTAACGCCGCTGCAAGCTGACGCTGTCTCAGTGCAAGAAACACCAAGCCGCCACGAAGAAGCTCGAGATATACCAAGTGCCCGATATCCTGGTCATTTGCATCAAACGATTCGGAGGATCAGTCAGGCGATCGAGCGACAAGTTGGACAACTTGGTCAACTTCCCCGTGGACGGTCTAGACCTGAGTGATAGAATAGGTGGACGGAAGGTGTCAAAAAGCCTAGAGCTGAGCCCTGATGAGGCCGCCAAGTATGGTGTCCATGGAGACGATGAGCCTCTTCTCTATGACCTGTGTAGGTCGCGTTTGTTAGTTGATGACAGAACGCTGATGAAGCTTAGATGCCGTCGACAATCACTTCGGAGGCATGGGCGGAGGACACTACACAGCATTCTGCCGCAACAAGGTGGACGGCAAATGGTACAACTATGATGATTCGCGTGTCTCGCCTGCGAATGTAGAGGCTGTTCAAGTGAGTTGGCTGATCCTCCACGTGCTCGTTATGACACATGCTGATCCAGCCGTCACCGTCGCAGAGTCGCGCCGCGTACCTCCTGTTTTACCGCAGGCGTACCTCGAGACCAATCGGCGGGGTGTCCCACGTCAAGGTCAAGGAGGCCTCCCGAGCCGCGTCGCCCATGCCTGATTCCCCTTCGTCTGGACCATCGACCGCCACGACGTCTACATTGCCAGCGAGCGAGATGATGGAGTCGACAGACCTCGACCTGCCACCTCAGTACCCGAGTCAACTGACCCGGGAGGATCTGCTAGGCGACTCGGTTCGTCGACTCCCCATTGACAACGACTCGGCGATGTCTGGTCCTGGCACGCCCGAGGCGCCGTCACCATCGTTTAGCGAGCCGGCATCTGACGACGACGACGACGATCGTTATCCCCGTCAACGAAGCCAGATGATGGATTTGAGCACACTGGGCGCTTCGGTCGGTTTCGGCAACACTGCGTGGGGTCTTTCAAGCAACTCTGGTCCGGACACACTGAACGAAGTGAAGCACTCCTTTGGATCAACTATCAACCTGGCCCACGCCCCGCCTTCTCCGCCTGTATCCGATAGCGACTTTGAGCAGGTGCCCATCACTGCCGAGACTACTGGGCCAACAGAGGAGATCATGGAAAGAAGCGATGGTGCTGGAGGCGATTTCCAAGTGGTCAAGTCTCGCGTCGGAGCAAACAGCACGGATGAGAGTGACGACGCCGAGATGGTCAGCGCCCCGGAGAGTCTTTGATGAGTCTTGTGTAACTTATATAGTACTCTGCCAGTCCAGTGGGAAGTGCCTCGATGTATTAAAGCTTGAAACATGGTGCAAGTCCTTACGGGCTGCTGTGCATTGGATGGTGCTTGATGATGTGCCGTATTCATCCCTCCGCACGGGGTCCCTCAACCTCTGGTGGGACTTTGACTACTCCTCTATCTAGGCAAGCTTTGACCGCCTCTACCTCTGGGCCAGTGCTCGATCTGTTGTGACGTATGAGCCTTGACGCAAGCTACGATTGACACCGGACTCACTTTAACAACTCGTCAAGATACGCTCTCAATACGGGTCCAGCAGACCGTTCCATTTTGGAATCGCCAAAGTCGGGTAGATTGCGGTCGGCTCGGGAGGGTCCCAGGGAGATCATCAGGACTTGCTTTTTCTGCTCTACGGCCTGCTTGACCAGTCTAAAGGCAGAATAGGTTGCCAGCGAGGTTCCCATGACCAAGACTTGCGACGCATTGTCCATCATCTCGAGCCTGAAAAGCTTTCGATCAGCCCGGAGAGATGAACAGCTCGGCCGGGAGCCGACTCACGATTTAGACCGCGTTTGTTCTGTCAAAGTCTCTCCCTAATCGACAATGAGCCACGTTAGACCAATTAAGACTTGCCTGTACTCACGAAGAAGACCACGTTTGGCTTTACTATACCCGCCTTGGACATTTTCTCTTCTTCACACAACTTGCAAGTAGGCACCTGGAAGCTGGTGTAGTCTACGCCATGTAGCTCGACGTCACCATCGGGGTTGGTGCGGGGCCGCTGGCCTGTCCTCTCGGCTTCTTTTGCCCCTTCATCCCAGATCGGGTTCATTCTAGCAATCTCCTCTTGATAGTCGTCCCTAGGCTGGTCATGCCGGTGTTGAAGGCAGTGGACCTTTGCCAATGTCCCGTGCAGCTCCAGTATTGTCGAAGGGGGCGGTGATTGCGGAGAGTTTGGCAAGGCTGAATGTAGCATCCTAAGTGCTTTTGGATGAAGGTTGTCTACCTGAAAAAAGGGTCAACAAGTGGCCAGTGGGTTGTCACGAATGATCTAGCTCACATTTTGCGTTATCAAATCTGGAGCAAGGCCCAGGAGCTGCAGAGCTGCGACGTATATATGTGTGGGATTCGGCTGGGCATCACGGACTGGCGGATACTACTCTCATGGTCAGAGGTGATAGGTTTTACATCTCACTGTGACTCACACCTAAGAAGGATCTTGCCCAGTCTTCACAGAGCCGTCAGCTTCGTTTCAGTAATCTCCAGAGTCAGGTCTCACATCGCTTCCTATATCGGTCTGGTCAGCTCATCTGACACCCAAGTAGCTTTAGGTACTGACCTGAAATGCTCCCCACGAGGCGTCTCTTCCACTAGCTCCTGATACATTATTGGCCTATAACTAGTCAATGCCTGTCGGGGCGAGGGGAGGTGACTAACTTGTAATTGGGATTCGAGTAACTGCCTTCTGCACCCCTATATGCCCTGATCCCGCTGTCGACGCTGATTCCGGCTCCCGTCAACATGACCGTCTTGCCCTTGCCCTTGTCCAGAAACTCTGCTAGATGCGCTGCAGCCTGTTTTGGTGGGAGGCGTGTAAGAGCGGACGGTGGAAGTGGAGGTGCGGGTGGCAGCGTCGGGATCGATATCCGTACCATGGTGTAGAGCTATATTGGGTAGACAACGAATGTTGTGGATATCTGAGCCTTGCTTAAATCCCGACAAGTCGACGTTATGTGCAGTCCTGTAGTTAGATGGACAGACAGCTTCTGACTTTGACCCACTTTCAATCGATCGGATATTTGTTGAGCTGTATGACGTCTACGTCCAAATTATGCTCCCGCCACGAGACATCTCTTTGCCCGTCGATCTATGAGTCGAGTGGATTGATTGCATTATTCTGGTATGAGACCATCTATGAACAGGTTTATACAACGAGACGACGTGAAGACATATTACAATTCGAGACCGACCAAGACCCATCGCTTCGGATCCCATTCCCATCCGCCTTCCAGGCACCCCGGGTTGACCACCTGACCGCCGACATACATCAACGAGTGTAACAACTCTCCTAGCCCCTCATTCCCCCTGTCGTGCTTGTCAAGCACGAGCAAGAGACTCTTGGCCTCTATAGCGTCCGCAGCCAGATCCAGAAGAGCCGTGAGCGAATCGCGGATATCCAGCGCTTCGGACATTGAGGATGGCGGCGAAGTGGGAGAAGTGGTCTTTGGACTGGACAACCTTGTTGGATCGTGTGGCCGCAAGACTTCAGAGAAGTTGGCCGAGAGCTCCTCTGCTCGATGGGACGCCGTATGGGGCGGCGGAAGATGCACGAATGCTGTCCTTCCTTGATCTGGATCATCCACCACGAAACCGTAGAGGACGTGGTCAGGCGGTGTAACGATCTCTAAAGGATGAGAGATGTTCGTGAGATACGAGGCGTGGTACGGGAAAAGGGCAGACACCAGTGGTATTGTGACTGGTGTTACCTCGGTGCTACTTCTTGGTGATACATCCTGAGAGACAACCATTCGACCGCTGCCAGATGAAGAGGGCGTGAGAGGCAACTCCTCACTTGAAATGCAGCTTGTCTTCGGTTGCGTGATGTGCATCACGGGGGTGAAAGAGGACGGTGGCGTAGGTGGATAGGAAAGAGGTGTAGGTGGTATATCTTGCTGATTTGTACCGGTGACCGAATGACGATTTGACGAGACCAGGTTGGTGTGTTGAGAGAACGGAAACAGGTAGGACGTCAAGGACTCTCTCACTCTCCTTGGCGACCCGCCGACCACATTGTCGACGGGCGTTCTCCTCCTGCCTTCCTCAAAACCACTGCCGGCCTCCGCCCGCGAACGTAGTGCGTCCGCCTTGTGTGCTTCGCATTAGCGGCTTGTCCGCATATACCCAGATTTGACCGCCCTCGCCGCCAGCGCGTGCTACAGCTAGAGGGGTGTTGAATGGGTCGTCGATGTCGTGATGGTAGGTCTGGGAGAATAAGAGAGGGAGAGGATGGTTGGTTGCCCCATTGCCAGCGTTTCCAAGGCCGCCGCTACAAAGCTTAGCTGACTGTCCGACTATCTGTAAGAGATGTCCCACTCACGCGGGCAATAGATTTCGATTGGAAGTCGACAATGGTCTAGACATGCTGCCAGTGGTAGAACAAGGTAAGGTGTGCTGTTTTCGAAAGGGGTCAGCACGTGTGCGCTACACCAGTCACAGTTTCAGCTCACCTGATCTGTAAATGGATGGTTGTCGTTGCTGTGGTCTATGGTCGGATGGGAGGTGTAAGCCGAGAAGCGACGAGTGACGAGATGACATGGTTCGACTGGGTGGGTGGCGAATCTGCCACCATTTGCAAATCACCGGAAATGCCGAGAGAGGTTTGGGTGGCAAAATGTCGATCTCGCTCCCCATCCACCTCGGACACGCGTCATGTCGTTCCATCTCTATCCTCCTCGTTTGTCCTTTGACGTCCAACTAGTCAACACCAGCAGCATGGCTTTGCCACCAAAGTATACCGACGAGCCCGTCAAGACTCCTTCCAACGTCACCAAGAATTACGGGTCTACACCCAACGGAGCAGATGGTGCCAGTGAACCTCTCCTCGCTCAGTCAGCGGGAATTGCCTCTGGCTCGCGCAATGCCTGGATGGACCAGCCCGATGCGGACGACATCCCCGACGACTTCAAGGTTGGAGTAGCCGTCATCGACTGCGATGCCGCGATCCGACTTGCTTTCGTCAGAAAGGTATACTCCATTCTGTTCGTCCAGCTACTCGCCACATCGCTGGTCTCGGTCGCTCTCTCCTTGCCACAGGCAAAGGAGTTTACGCATTCTCACGGCTGGATCATCTGGATTCCAATGCTAGGCAGCTTTGCGAGTCTATTCGGTGTCTACTGGAAGCGTCATCAGCATCCTGCCAATCTGATACTCCTTGGTCTGTTCACTATCTTCGAGGCGATGATGGTCGGAACCGTGGTCAGCTATTACGAGAGTAGAATTGTGAGTTTCACTCTTTCACCTCCCATGTGGATCAAAATTCCGAACGGACTCGCTGACACGCTACAGGTCCTGCAAGCTCTGTTCATCACTCTAGGTGTATTCACCGGCCTGACCTTGTTCACCTTCCAAACCAAGTTCGACTTCTCCTCGTTTGGTCCATTCCTCATGGCCGGAATTATGGGTCTCCTCACCGCCGGTTTGGTTCAGATCTTCCTTCCTTTCAACGCCAATGTCGATTTAGCCATCGCCAGCTTCTCCGTCTTGCTGTTCTCTGGCTTTGTTTTATACGACACCCAGCAAATCATGAAGAGGCTTAGCGTGGACGAGGCGATCCTAGGCGCTTTGACCCTGTACCTCGACTTCCTGAACCTGTTCCTGAGTATCCTCCGGATAGTGAGTGCATGTCCGCGACATTGAGCGATAGTGAGCTGATCTTCCACTAGCTCAACAACACCGAAAACCGATAATCGGTCGACTCAACTGGTCAGCTGTCCCTCGCATAATTTCCGATTATCCCAACATGATCTGCGACGATACACGTACCCGAGATATGTAATACCTTGTATGAGACGCTGACAGTCCCAGCAGGAGGGGCTGTTTTATCATTCCGCTTTCGCAAGCGCGAAATCCTTACGCCGTCTGACTGCTTCGAGATGGCTGTTCAACAGCATAGCTACTGCTCTCTGGCGTATATCAGCTAATGCTTGACCCGTAGAGCTTCGAACTGATGCCCTTCGCGAGCCATGCTCCCATATAGGACCTGGTCTCTTCATGCCGTCAACGGCCGCCACATATCAAGCTCTTTGATGCGGCCGACTGGTCAAATGGCATGGGCGAAGGGGTATGGGCGAAGGGTTCGCAGCAGTCAAACGTCAGGACAGCAATCACTGACGGGCTTTATAGGTCGACAGCGAGACGTAGTCGCCGAAACGTGTCCGCTCTCTGCGGATGGATTTGAACTTACCGATACATACCTGGATCGCTCATTTGCTTCAATGCTAAACACAAGTCAGGCGCCCAGATTATCGGACCAAATCGGGGCGATGGCTTTCGCTGACCTCCGAAATACAGGTGAAGGTCTGGCTATCCTGCCAAACGTTTTCGGTAGCCTGACAAATGCAGACATCGGCCGTCTTCATACACCGAACAACTGACTCGCATACATCACACCTTTGAAAGGCTGACTCTGATGTTACTGTAGGACTTGCACTGCCATTCGGTCGCCTACGAAAGGCTGGGGCTGGATAATTCCGGTTTGGTAGTTGGTACATAGCTTGTTCGCTGAGGGCGATCTGGGCAGATCTACCCGAATCCGGGGAGCTTTTGAGCTTGTTACGCTGACCCTCCCGCCCTGTGACGGAGCTTGCAAGTCCGGGGGAGGACGAATCCGGGCGGCAGCAGACCTCTCACTGCCCTGGCAACGGAACTCGGCCGCCACAAACCTCGAAGAACCGAACTTCCAACTGGATTTGAACACCGAGGCTACGTGCTTCTAGCACCACGACCAGCCGTGGTCAGCCCAAGAAAGTCCCCCAGTCCACGCCCCCTCGAATCTGGTTTCTCGCCATAAATCTCCAGCACTCACACCCCATGGCCAAAAGCTGTTTCTCATCCACCACCACCTCCCATCCACCATGCTTGACTCGGCCCAAATCCGGCAGACTCACTCCCAAGTGGTCCCCCGGTGGGCCCGTCCACATCAAGTCCCCCAGTCCACGGCCCCCACAGCCGCCGCCCAGCCCGGACCGCTCACCTTGCCGGTCGCCCTCTTGTACTTTCAGCTTGGGAGTGGTCCGGAGAGTTATTTCGACGGCCTGGAAGCGGTCTAGCTCGACTTCAGATAGGTCAGCCCGCGAATCGCAGCTGACAAGTCCCCCAGCCCGAGCCTCACGGAAGTCCCCCAGTCTAAGTCCGGGCGAGAAAGTCCCCCAGTCCACCGAGCGAGATCTCTCCTAGCTTTCCTCCGGATGCCTATGCAGCATGATACAAGCACTACAGGCTCACCACAGACCGGCAGTCTGCGGTACTGCATGGATAAGGCGGATCGTCGTAGCATTTTGTTCTGTTCTTTAATCGCTGTACATGTTATTTGACCTCGTCGCAGTCACATGCAATCTTATCTCAAACCCAAAACGCACCATCATCCAACCGTGACAGTGAGCACCCACTCTTCCACTCCGCGTACGCGCCAGTCCCAGAACCCATGTACAGGTTGACGGTTAAGATCCACGATGCATCGAATACACTCAATCTCGACCGTGTGGCATTAGCACCCAGCTAGGCTGAGCTCCATCTATCACCCGCTCAGTGACATGTACCCTTGACGAGGCATCGCTATCGTAATCGAATTCGCGGACCTGAGGCGTTTCCCATGGCAGGGATCAATTGGCGCCGGTGAGGTCCCGAGTCCCGACTCATGATGCAGCCAAGTCGCCACGCACAACTCTCACACAGCAATTCGAAGCTCCCGGAATGGACGAGACGGTCCTTTGGGTCCTTGGAGCTTGTCGTCGTCACAATCCTTCACCGTCTTGTACATCTGTACCGGTACCGATCATGAAAACGTAGTGTGGGTTCCGAGTCCGAGGACCTGCAACGAGTCGCCAAGTCACCGTCCGGGTCCGGGACGATCAGAACGTGCTGCTGGGATTTGCCACTGAGCCTTGGCCGTGTGCTTCGCACTACATCTGGCGGCTGGATACATGAGACTGCTCCGATCCGACTAGGCCATGGTCGGGAACGCCATCTGGGCTAGCCAGAACTAGACACAGATCTTCCATATAACCATGAGAGCTCGCCCGAGAACAGACAGGGCAGACGACAGACGGGGGGCTTCACAAACACGGCTTCTGTGTTACACAGAGTGCAACGAGGCCTGTAGCGCTGATTCTTCGCAGCAGACACTGACTAGCAGCGCTTGTGCAGCACTGTGGCAACTCACAAGGCCTGACCAAACGCAAACCAGAGCTGACAGTATATATTGTGGCAAAAAGCGTGACAAACATCGAGGACAGATGGCCGAGCGGTCTAAGGCGCTGTCTTAAGGAGAAGTTGATTTATCAGTTCTTCGGCAGTCTTCGGGCGTGGGTTCGAATCCCACTCTGTTCAAGCGACGAGTATTCAGTTACTCCCTTATCCTCTCTTTTTGCTTTTTTTCTGGCGAAGAGAGAGCGGCCGTTCGAATCAGAGGCGATTTTATCGCACGAAGTGCCACCTGCCACGCAGCGTATGCATGCATGCATACGAAATTAATTATTTGATTCCGCTCTGAAAACCGCCCGCGCGCGTCAGATTAGCTTTTCAGTGGCAGCATCCTGGCTTCTTATTAGCTTTTTGATCGCAACGTCTCAGATCTCAGACCTCATCGATTCATCTCCCGCACTTTGTATTGTATTGTATTAGAGGACTCGAGGATTGAATCGAGTGAGTGCTGTGAGCTGTACATTCAGCTGAGCTGCTGATGAGAGTGTTTAATGTTCAACGATCACGAAAGCTGGTTGACAATGAGTCGCCGTCCACTCAGACTCTACATCGCCTTCGTGGAGGCCTCAGTGCCCAGTGGGTTCGCTGAGAGCGGTGTGGAGGCACTATTCGCCGGGGGGACGGAATCCCTGCCCTCTGATCTTTGATCTTTCAATGTTCATCCGTCATCGTATCGCCGTTTTGCTTGAGGTGCTTCTCTCGGACGTCGAGCTAGATCCATACGCGGCTCTTGTCCTCGTCAGAGGCAGTCGGGACTCGGGTCTGCTTGACACCTTGGGCATTGGCTTCGGAGACTGGCCGGGCTGATGCGCCCATCTCCACTGCTGCACTCTGTCAGGCGTCTACCACGAGCGACGGTTACTGAAGTTTTGAGACTCACTTGATCAACGCGAGTTCGAGGCTGAAAGTCAAGGCGATGGCAGAGTTTGCGTCGGCGATGGTCTCTGGATCCTCCATCCCGTCTTCGTCCTTTGTACGCAACCCGAGAACGATCATCCCTTCGACCGAGGCAATCTCGACGACGTGCTCTTCGCCATTCTCGTCGTTGCTGTGAGCCTCGACTTCGGCTCGGATCTCGTCGGGCAGCCTCTTCTCGATGTCGGCGACGGTCCTAGACGATCATTCCTCTCGATCGAGACGACGCTGAGCAGTCTCTGCCGATGAAGGATTCACCGCGGTATTGGCCGAGGACATCCGTCGGTCTTTTTCTTCGCGGCGGCGCAGTCTCAGTCGTCGAATGTAGGTTGCGCTGAAGGACACCGGCAGCTCGACCGTTTGCTCCTGGTTGTACTCCTTGTACTTGTCCTTGCCAGAGCAAACTAGGAGGTTGAGTATCAGCATCGAGCCATCGACGATTGCTTGCACTCACCGGGTGCATTTCCTTCCAAGCGTCGCTGCCGTTCTCGATAGCAGTCTTCAAGGCTTTGCTTCCTTTACGAAGTATATCGAGGCTGGGATCCTGAGCAGCCAGGTGATCGACCGTTGCAGGAGTGAACTTGGTTGTCGCTCTTCGATCCGACAGCGTGTCGAGCGGGATCATCTCCTCGTTCTCACCCACACCCAGCAATCCAACGAGGTTGATAGATTGCTTGGTCTGCACGTACACCTTCTCCAGAGGGCCGTGGCCACTGTGCACCGCCATGTTCTTGTCCAAAACGGGTCCGACGGTTGACGACTCGGACGCCCTTGTCAACGTCCCTTTGCGGAGAGAGTAGAGGATGACCGGCGCGTCGTCTTCTCCACGCAATCCGCACTGCACGACGAGTGCTTTGTGCTTCCTTTGGAAACCGTCGCAGTGCCGTGGACCAGCCTGGTCCAGAGAGTGACCCTTTGGGGCGGGACGGAAGAACCAAAGACGCTCCGCAAAGCTCGTCTTGATCGGGAGGACCGCGTCCAGCGCTTGGTCCGCTAGTATGTCGCCGATCGAGCTGTATCCCTCGATAGTACCGCAGGTGAGGGCATGAGCCAGAAGAGAGGATGGCAGGTCGAAGATGGTGTTTTGTTTGAGAAGGACACCTTTGATGGCATATCTCAAGAACATCTTCGTGGTGAACTGGTAGCCCTTGAAGTGGCGTAGCACCACACGAGCGTCGAACCCGGTGTTGGTCGCACCCTGCCACACGAGCTTGAGCCCGGTGGGAAAGGCTGAGCTGAGCACGCTCTTGTCGCCGGTCCTCAAGTGTTTCTTGTTCAGATCTGACGTGGTGTGAAGCCTGCTGAAGCCTGCTCTTGTTAGGAGCTGGCATACTGCGCAAACGCGTCAGCCAAGCTATGCGTCACGCATGATACGCCTCACCGGGTCCGAAAGCTTCCAGCCATCCGTGCCATTCTCCAAGGCTTGCCTCAGAGTCTTGACCCCTGGCTGGAGCAAGTCGAGCTGGACGTCGCTGTCGGCGAGCTCGGTGGGCGTGGCCGGAACGAACTTGGCGGTCGCTCTTCGGTCGGAGAGCGAGTCGAGTTCCAGCGGGGCTGTCTCCTCACCGACACCGAGCAGTCCGACCAAGTTGATCGACTGTACCGTCTGGACGTAGTTGCTCTCCAGCGCATGACCCGAGCTCTTGTGTACCGCCATTTGCTGGGCCATGGCTTTGCCGACGTCCGAGCTCTCGTACGCTCGTGTGAGGGTGCCTTTTCGTAGGCAGTAGAGGATTATGGCGGCGTCATTTTCGCCTCTCAACCCGCAGCGGATCGCAAGGCTTTTGTGGTACCTGGCGAACTGGTCATACGCCATTGGGGCCGACAGGTCGAGTGATGTGCCCTTTGGGGTGCCTCGGAAGACAAGGGGCCGAGTGAGAAAGCTGGAGCTGATGGGGATCTTGTGGTCGATTCCGCTGTCGCCGAGGATGTCGTCTATCGTCTCACACCCATCTAGGGCACCCACGTTGAGAGCATGGGAGACGAGGAACAAAGGGAGATCGAAAAGGACGTTGTTCCTGTGCTTCATGCCAGAGATCTGGTATCGAAGCACCATGCGGGTCGTATGCTGATACCCCTTGAAGTGCTTGAGGGTGAGCTTGGCGTCGAAGCTGTCGACCATGCCAGTATCTGCGTCCCTGATGACGAATAGCTCGATGTCTCCCCATTGTACGAAATTGGGGTCCGAATCTGTGGGGAAGATCGTACCACCACGGGAACCGGTCAAGAGGACAACCAAGATCGCAGCCGAGGACTGGACTTCCTGCGATGCCGTGTCAGCCTTGAACACTCTTCAGATATAGTCAGAGACGATCAAGGACAAGTATGACGACAGACGATGAGATACGGATGGCGACGGAATGGAGATCGACAACTGCTAGCACAAAGATAACTCACCAGCGCTGTGACATGGCCCCCAGAGAGAAGTTCTTCAATTTCGACCCGCACCTCTGCAGGATCCATCGCCTCCACACTCCTCGGTACCCTTTTGCGCAACCGTTATATACCCTCGGGAAGCAGGAGGGTCTGGCTGACGAGATTCTGGCTGACGAGATTCTGGCTGACGAGATTCTGGCTGACGAGACTCTTCGGTTTAGGTTCTGGTTGACGAGACCCCAGGCGGTGCCTCAGGAAACGGCCGACGGTCACCTACCGTTACACACATGGACACACGAGCCAGCGGATACAGCCGTATCCAAGCGACGCAGTGCTATCGGGCGAGGCGTCGAGGTTGTTTCAGCTATGGCTGACGAGACTGCTCACTTTAGGTTCTGGCTGACGAGACCGTACAAACGGCGCCATGAGGTGACGGAGGGTGACGGTCACCTACCTTTATCTGCTTGGAGACGAGCCAGCGGGTATACATAAGCCGTATCCAAGCGACGCAGCGCTATCTGGCAAAGTGGTTTCAGCTATATCCTGCGCAGAAGGCGATAGAGTCAAAACACAACGTCAGTAGCGGCGGAGCTCCTGGCTCCGATGTCCGACCCCGATGCTACGCATCCGGCCCTCACAGCATCCCAGTGCCTAGCCAGACCCAAAACGAAGCAGTGTACAGTAATTATCAAGCCTCTGCGCTCAGCGCTGAAGAATCGAGAATCGAGATCAGCTCACCGCCTCTCACCGCCCATCGAGCAGCTGCGAACACCGATGTGAAATCTTCCCCGCCAGATTTGAAATTGAATGCCCGCTTGAGCGCGTTGAGCTTCTGGCTTTGTTCCTCTTTGTTCGACCTGCTTGATGCTCGTCTAAGGATCTTCAACATGATGACCAGCTGGTGGCCCGAACCTTCTCCTCCCTTAGCAAAGCCACCGATATCTAGAAGCATCGGTCATAGGCCACGGTGTTCCTCTGGGCTGGTTATTTGGAGATCGTGAGTGGATCCGGCCATCGTCAAGATGTCTCGAGCTCAACTCGACGTACGCCTAGCATAATCTGTGCAGATGGATGCATCGACAAGTGACCGACTGACCACGTATGCACTGGCGCATGTGTACATGCATACTCATGCGGAAGGATCGAACACCACGAAGGCACGCCGAAATCAGCTGTTCGGATAGAGCGAAGCAAATTTGATTTCAGACCATGTTTCACCTTGTACGATCATCCGATCCGGACACTTTCGGCGATCAGTATTCGGCAACTATCGTCTTGTTCGTCCAATCCGTCGAACAAGTCTTTCGAACCTGCGTGTACACATGGTGGTGATGCGGTACTGCACCACATTCGGCGCTCGGAAGAGGCTAGCTCGCCTCGGTGTTCAGGTTCGGACTGGAGAAAAGGCCGAATGGGCGGTGTTCATGCTCAACTGTCCGCTCCAGGGATTGGCGACTGACATCATTGTCGTAGGAGGTGCTGGAGTACGGTGGAGGTAAAGTGTATAAGTATCGAGCTGACTCGATGGATTGAGTGCTATATTTAATCCAAGTAGCAAACTCCTCTCAACGCAAAGTCCAAGCTTCCACCACCAACGTACACCCAACTACAACTCAACAACCACCACACTTCGATTCAAAATGGCCAACACTCAACTCCTGGTCCTTCTCGCCATCCTCCCCGCCTTGGTACTTGCCGGACCGCTCCCAGTACACTCGGCCTCCAGCACCGACTCGAGAAACCCTCCCGCATCGAGGTACATGGTCCCGATTACCCGACGTCAGCACATCGCTACTCGTGGCGACGAGGCTATCTTTGATGGCTCGATGCAGTCCCAAGTCAGCAACGAAATCCGAACAGTCAGAAACAAGTACAAGAACGCCATGCAGTACCTCTCCGGGGTACAGCTAGCAGAGGTCGACGTCAGCTTGGAATCCACCTCGATCGACATTACACCGCTTGGTCTGCCTGCCAATGTCAGTAGTATTGTGATTCCAGGGACGACCACTCACCTCGTGCTCGGTACAATGTCTACCGCTTCAGCCCAGGTGACCTCGACCATCATGTCCACGCCCGCCTCGGCGATGCCCACTACTTCGGCCATGGGCCAGTCCTTGATAGCTCAAAGCTCTGTATCCTTGGCCTCAGCGTCTTCGGCACCCGCTCCTCAATCCTCTGCCTCGACTGCCGACCCGGCAACACCGCTCGCCGCACCGATCGTTGGCCGAGCCTCTAGCGGTACCATCCCGCTCACCGACTACATCGAGGGCTCGATGGACGTCCTTTACTATGGTCCCATCTCGATCGGTACCCCAGCCCAATCGATCACTGTCGACTTTGACACCGGCTCCGCGGACCTTTGGGTACCTGTCAACTGCCCTAGTTGCACGGCTCAGCAATTCAACGCGAGCAAGAGTTCCACATACTCTACTACCGGCGACAGCTTCTCCGTGGAATACGTAAGTGCTGTTCTGCCCGCTGTTCGAAGTCTGTACTGACCAACGAATAGGGTTCTGGATCTGTCTCTGGAGTCCTCGCTCGGGACAACGTGGCCATGGCCGGTACCTCGGTTAACGGACAGTATATCGGCGCCGTCAACGACGAGTCGGAAGACTTTCAGACTACGCCCAACTCTGGAGTCCTAGGTGAGTGATCTCGATGACTGAAATGTAGTGCCAACTGACAAGCCTCTTAGGCATGGCATTCTCCTCTGTCAGCTCAACGGGCAAGGCGACCTACTTTGAGAACTTGATGAACGCAAAAGCCGTCTCTCAGCCACTCTTCGGCTTCCATTTGACCCGAAAGCAGGCAACCGGTTCCACTGTGAGTACCCTATCGCACACAACACCGGATCCCGCTCATTTCATCCAGCTCTGCATCGGCTGCTACGATTCTTCCAAGTTCACCTCCAACATCAACTGGGTGCCAGTGGTCTCGCAGACGTACTGGTCTGTATCGATGACTGGATTTTCCGCCAACGGTCGACAAAACGCCTTGAAGGACTCGATCATCGGAGTGAGTCACTCACATGCATGATCAGGAATTCGAGCTGACAATCTGTAGGCCGTTGATTCCGGAACAACACTCATCTACGTCCCTACCGCCATCGCCGACTCATTCTACTCTCAGATCTCGGGATCATCTCGAGCAGACCAGTTCGGCCAGGGTTTCTACCAGTACCCCTGCAAGGCCAGTGTGTCCGTCTCGCTTGGTCTCAACGGGAAGAACTACGCGGTCAACCTCGCCGACTTCAACTTGGGCAAGACCGGTAGTGGATCATCGTGAGTAAATGCTAGCTCGGCATCGGACGTCGCTGATCCATTTTACAGGATGTGTGTCGGTGGTGTTTTGGCCATGGGTGATGGATTCCCAGACAACCTCGCTATTATCGGCGACGAATTCCTCAAGTCTTGTGAGTACCGATCACGAATGTGTTCAATGAATACAACTGACATCTGTTCAGGGTACTCGATCTACGACTACTCGAACGGAGCCAGGGTTGGACTCGCTGCCAGCATCAACAACAAGTAGTGAAACGTGGGGAAGATTGGAAGTGGATTCGTAACACCCAATACAACATAGACCATACCCCTATAGAAGCAACGATGCACACGTGATTCCCAGACTACCAGAAGCATCGGCTGGGCGTCTATCCCTACGCTTCGCATGTCTGACAGACTTAGACGCTGACACGCTGACTTGTTTCGTCGGACGGGTCCAGTCTTTCGGAGAAGACCCTCAAACAAGCCTCATCCGTTTCAACCCCTTTCGATCACCTCCTGAAAATGTTCGGGGTTCTCAATGTGTTCCCTTCAAACGACTACTTTCCCCGAGTGCTGATGATTACAGTGCTCGACTCTGTCATGTACTGATCGCAGTCTGGAAAAGATATAAGCATCAAGCATCAAGCGAAAGGCAGCTGGGCTACTTCTTCCACTTATGACGATCGCATTTCCCGTTCCTTACTCACCGTATACGCTCTTTTCTGACCTCACTTCGACATGCGACTAGCCGCTTCTGTCTTACTCACCCTTGCCACCTTTACCGCATGCAATGCTGCTCCTCCGGTGATCCACTCCGTCGAGCCAAGGGCCACGCAGGATCGTTATGTCTTCGCGTGAGTTTGCCGAATGTATGATACAGAACTCCTGCTAATCCTCATTCTTCGAACAGCCATTTCATGCTGGGCTTTGTCGGCCTCTACACCCGAAACGACTGGACCCGGGATATCGCCCTAGCCCACTCCAAGGGCATTGATGGTTTTGTGAGTAATCTCACGATCAAAGCAAGGCTAACGTCTAGGCGCTCAACTGCGATGGGGCTGCTTTCAATGCCCAAAAGATCAAAGACGCCTATGCCGCCGCGGAGCAGTTCAACACTGGTCTATCAGCCGATCAAACTCCCTTTCAACTGTTCATCTCACCTGATTTCGTGCACTTCTCCCCGGATAACCCTGGTCAAGTCGCCTCGTTCATACAGCCATATTTGGATCTCCCCGCGCAGTTCAAGTATGACAACAAGCCTTTCGTTTCCACCTTTCAAGGCGAGGGTACCGACTGGAAGAAGGTTGGTCAGGATGTAGGGAAAGACCTATACGTCGTGCCGTACTACTATGCTAGTCAAAAGGCGGCAAGTGATAATGGTATCAGCGGTCTCTTCTCGTGGTGAGTTGGAGTCCGTATGAGGAGGGGCACTGCTCAAGGAGACGTTTACAGGAAGGTCTGGCCTGGAGAGTCGGAGAACGGCAAGGTATTCGCAAATATCACAACCGCCTCGGACGAGAACTATCTTGGTCTACTCGAAGCTCAGAGCAAAACCCACATGGCTCCAGTGAGTGGAACGTACTCATTATAGAACTGCGTGCTGAGTTCTTGAATTGCAGGTGTCTCCATGGTGTGAGTCGTTTGCCCGGGACTTATCGTGCTGTCTGACCTTATGACCAGTCTATGCCCATCTCCCATCGTCTACGGGATATCCCAAGAACTATCACCTGTACTCTGACACACTATGGACCACTCGATGGTCACAGATCCTCGATTTAGGCGTTAAACATCCCGACGCGATGAAGTTTGTCGAGATCATCACTTGGAACGACTGGACCGAATCGTCGTCGATCTCACCCTTCCGAGGGGGAAAGATGGACGATGGGGTGTACAGATGGGCCGACCTCGATCACACTGCGCTTATGGACGTCATGGTGCCATACATCCGAGCCTTCAAGGCGGGCCAGCAGGAAGTCACTATCGGATCAGGGGAAGAGGGCTTGGTCTGGTGGTACAGGCCAACCCTCAAGTCTGCAGTGTGAGTTGGTATCGAAGTCCGGTGCTCCTCATACTCATGGACATCACAGCTGTGACTCGGACATCGTGGGCGCAAAGCCCGCTGGATGGGAGGTGAGCAAACTCATTATTGGGTTGTACCTGTCATTGATCGCCGTCATAGATGGCCGCCGACTCGATCTTCGTCGCGGCCATGACCACTGGCCCCGCGGAGATCACCCTCACCACCAACATCGGTCCTCAGACCCAAAGTGTCGACCGAGCAGGCATACACACCCTCGCTTTTCCTATGATCCCAGGGAAGCAATCGTTCTCAATGTCCACCACCCAAGGAAGCGCCCAGGGCGTTGGTGCCGTGGATGTCTCCGCGGATTGCTATGTGAGTCCTTCGACCAATCTAACGCGCTGTTCTGACCAGAAGCAGAACGGTGCATACAACTTCAATATCCTATCTGGCTCGGCCAAGGTTCTGGCCGGGTCTGGAGGTCTCACTAACTCTCCAGTTCTCGTCGTCGACTCCCCAGCGGAAGAAGCCCAATCCACTTCAACCCCTGCCCCAAGCGCCTCATCCTCATTGGCATCTAGCCCATCTACCACCTCGACATCCCTCACCATCTCCAACACAGCCGTCGCCTTCACCTCCGCCAGCTCTGCTACTGGATCCCCGGAGACCTGCGGGCGAGGAGGCCGTCGACCCCATCGAGCTTAGTTATATTAGACATCGTTATACCAGCACGCCAGGGCCGGTCCCTCGTTATGCAGCTTTCCTACTCTATGATCGTTCAAGCATATACATCAAGCATAGGCATCGTCAATGGAGTCTTCACTGATTGTCGTCAAAATGTCGTCTAGGCGAGTACTCGTACAATACACAATGATTTTGTTACACAAGATGGGCCGTGATCCCTTTGTCCAGATCGCTCTCCAAGAAAACTCGCAGTCCTCACATCCCTTCCTTCCATCTCAGATATCCTTCCTCACTCGGCCATCACAATGTCACCATCATGAGCCGCGGCAACACCGCTGAATCCAAATCCACTGCCACCGCTCAAAACATCCACCAGCCATCTCGGGTCTTCGGGTGCCAAAGCGTCCTTTCCATTACGAGCTCGCTGGACAATTGGGTGCGAGACAACGTGGTCGATGCAAGGTCGACTCGATGGGTCCGAGTGCATGCAGCTGGTGATGAGATCGGTCAGGGCGGGCGACAAGGGGGATAGATCGACAACGGTGAAATCGTTTGTACGCAATGCCTGCCATGGAGCGCCTCCATCCGGCACGCAGATGTTGGTCGAGACCTCTAGGATGACTAGGCCAAAGCTACACTGATTATCAGTGACGTGTGCCGGATGCCTCGGAGACAGACTGACCTGAAGACGTCGGCCGCTTTGACAAAGACACCCCTGAGCATCTCCGGGGGCATATACACTCGATCACCCTCCCTCTCCAGTTTCTCCATATTGACATCCGTTGGCACGACTCCGCCCAGACCAGAACCCTCGAGAATGACCGATGGGTGGACCCGTGGCCAGCGTGTGGCCAGGCCAAAGTCGCCAATCTTGAGCGAACCGGTACCGGAAATGAGGATGTTTGCTGGTTTGATGTCAAAGTGGATCACTCCGTTCGAGTGGATATGATTGATGCCCTAAACTGGTCAGTGCCCTGTCTTTTATCTCGCCGAGGTCACTCACATCGCTCAATTCACGAACAATCTTCCACACCCGTCCTTCATCCAACCTCTCGACGACTCGACCATACTCCTCGAGGAAGAAGGCCAGACTACCGAGACACAGCTCTGTCTGGATGTACAGCTGTCTATTCTGCTCCCAAGCATCTTCAAAGTGGATGACATGCTTGCAAGGTGTTTTGCTCAGCAGTCGCAAGATGTCGACCTCTTCGAGATGCCTCAGTCTGTCCTTGACGCCGTCAAACACCCCTCTAGCCTTCTTGACTGCGTATAGCCCATCACCATCTCGATCTTGGACCTTGATGACGGTGCTAAAGGCGCCTTTGCCGATCTGCTCGAGAGTGATGAATCGTTTCTCAAACAAGTCCTCCTCTTCCGCCTGAACAGCATAGGTGGCCGGGTGGGACTGTCGGTGATGCAAGGTCCGGTGAACCTTTGGATTGGCAAAGGCGGGAAGTGAGAGCCGGGGCATGATGCTACCTTGACCCGAGTGATTGGTCGAAGGATTTCGCATGGCAGATGGTGGGGCGGCAGCGTGGCGTAGGTGAGATTTGCCCGGAGACGGAGTTGGGGTCTTGAAGACAGGTTGGCCTGTAACTTGTTAGCTCGATCATAAGACTGCCTTGGCAATGCTCACCAAGTGCGGTCCTGTCACCTCCACCTTTGGTCGGCGTGCCTTCCTCTTCGCTCTCGCTGCTTCCAGCACCGTTGCTCAGTCGCCTGAGTAGGCTCACCCGTTCCACTGGAGCTGCAGAGTCCATGGAGCGTAGGGACGACGCAGTGAGAGTCGTCGAGCTGACGCGTACCGTTGGACTCGACATGTCGGCGTCGACTGTCCCAGGAGATGGTGATCCGGGTGACGAGGTCGACGTGAGCGTGAGATGAGGAATGACGCTGATCACTTGTGGCTTCTTGACCGACATTGGCGGGAGTGGTAGTTGAATTTGAGAAGCCTGTCCGAGGGTGTTCCTTCGACCTCGTCCTGGCGCCAAGTTGACTTTGGAAGAGTCGGTCAAAGTACCGCTGGTCGTTGCACCAGCCGCACCTAGGGATAGTCGACCCATGATCTGCTCGTTACCAGCTCGCGTACCGAGGTCAAAGGTGTCGGCGTTGAGTGACGGCTGGGACATTGAGTGTCCCACCTTGTGGTGACCGAACGGTCCGCCGCCGTGAGAGTGTCCATAGGCGTGCTTCTTCACCGGCGTACCTGGCATCGAAGGTTTGACGTCCCCAGAAGCGCCCTTGGTGCCAATGCCCAAACCAGCTGCGCCCTCGCCCAAAAAGTCGAAAGCGTTGGCATTGTTGGTATTGGCGCTGTAGGCGAGAGCTGGCCACCCGGTGTGCTCTCCAGGTCCCATGATGGGCGTCTCCAGCGGTCGCTCGTACCTGTCGTTGCCCATCGACGATGTCCTTTTTAGCATCGCAGGTCGTTTGGGCTTGACACCAGTACCGGCCAACAAGAACCCTCGATTCGGCTTCATCACGCTTGGCGGTGGAATCAAGATTGACTTTGTCTTTGTCTCTTCATCTCCACTCATAGACACACCAGAGTCTCTAGGCTTGAACTTGCGCGACACTGTGGCTGCAGGCTGCTCGAAAGCCTCGGCAAGGGGTTTGACATCTTCGAAGATGGGTGGCTCGGCGGGCGAAAAGGCTGACGTTGTTGGTGTCAAGTTTGTCGTGTTTGTTGACAACGATGAGAGTGACGAGTTGGAAGAATGGTTAAAGTCGGGTAACGTGCCGAATGCAGGGCTAGGCGTGAGGGAGAGTGCCAATCCGGATTTCTGACCCATTGACCGGCTGATAGATCCCGCCGCGGCACTGGCGAGGTTGTGGTATTCCCCAGAGTTAATCCTTTTGTGCGCTCTACCCTCTCGACCTGGCAGTCCGCTGATTCCAGTGGAAGATGAGGGTCTCGATTTCTTGCCGAGCGTCGATGCAGGTGGGATGGGGTGTCCGAACGGCTCGTCACTGCTGCCGCTGCTGATGGGAATAGCATCGAGCGAGACTGCCTTTTTCTGACCGAGCGTTGGCCTGTCGACTTCAGTGGATGATCTTGCTCTGATCGGATGCGATGTGGATAATCTCGGTATTCGCGACTCTTCCGACCTTCTTCCTGTACCACTCTGATTGGCGTTGTGGAAGAGCGATCTACTCTTGGAGGTGGCACCATCGCAGTCCTGCGATTGAGATGCTCGGAGAGGTGGGAACAAGGGCTGACGTGGAGGAACAGGTGGTCCGTTGCCTAGGGGCATCTGCGATAGTCTCGGAGACCCATCGTTATCCTCCTCCTCCGGATCATCCATGGTCCTCATCGTATTCGTGGTCATCTGCTTCAGCGGACTTGTAGGCACGTCTCGCCGTATGCCCTGTTTGATGGCTGCCGAAAAGATGTTCCTGCCCTCATCCTTGGGCCCTCTGGCCAGACTCCTGCTTTGTCCGGGAACTTTTCTGATCGGACTGTCGTCGTCGGCGAGTTTCAGTCTCGCCGTGGCGTTGGCGACCCCACATGCCGGCGTAGGGCTGTCCTCGGCTGGCGACGAGCTGGAAGAGGCCGATCCTGAACTCGATCTCATCATGCTGTTGGCTGACGACGTCGAGCCGATGTTGAAGGACTGATTGGCGTAGGTAGGATTGGCAGTCGAAGGAAATGGTGGAGGACGAATTGGGGAGATCATGACAAAGTCGTCTTCGCCGTATGTGTGTCGAGGAGAGGGCGAGGGAGATAGCCTGTGTTTACCCTTTGACGATGGAAATGGCGATTGAAACGAGTGAGCAGAGGACGCAAACGGGCTGGGAGATGATAGGCCCGCTTGATTTGACGTCCTTGAGAAGCCTCTCGATGCTGTCGTGGTAGTCGGTTGAACAGATCCTGATCCCGAGGCACCTGATCCTGCTAGTCCAGATCCTCCAAGGGTGATTGTCTGACTGGACGAACCAGAGGAAGATGACGATGACGAGCTTGTCCTGTTTGATCCAAACGACGAAGCTCCGAACCACGTCGTCGGTCGGTTCAGCCCTTTGCTCTTTGGCAGCTTGAACGTGTTGTTTGGTGCGTTGTTTGACATTGCGGCGGTCGTCTCTCCCTGCATGTCCGTATGTGCGGTTCGTCCGATCCTTGCCTCTCTCTCCTGTCTGAAAATGTAACGGGCTGGTCTGGCAGCGTCGACGCCAGACGGCTGGTGTTGGTCCAGGAACGAAGGAGACGGTGGAATGTCTAGACAAAACAGTCGCGTGGAAAGAAGGCTGGTCGGCAGCCTGGAACCGATAATGAGACACGACAAGGGATTATATCATTGATTCTTCGAGATTGTTGTCGGTCCCAATGTCGACGCGTCAAATTGATGTTTCTTTGTCGAAGCCAGTTCGGACAAGGATGCTTTGGCGTGTAAACGAGCGTGTGTGCGGCAAAGGCGAAGAGGGAGCGTGCTGTCGAGGATGATTATACGAATGATTATATGTTCGACGCGAGGGTGTTGAATCGTGATCCCAACTTGTTTCTCCCTTTCGCGATCTGTGCTGATGAAACTGCCGTTGACAAGGTTGTACACGATGAGGTGGAGCGGTCGGCGGCGTGATCGAGTTTGTTATTGTTTCGATCTGGGTGCTGAGGATGGAGATAGCTCAATGGATGGGACAGTGAACCGCCTTCTACCGTATACGCAGCTGTGCCACGGGGCAGCAGGAGGGGAAGAGAAATCAGGTGCGCCTGCACGGTGCGTTGTTTATTTCCGCAATTTGATTCCGTTAGTGGCACTCCTCCGCTCATCGGCATCACCGGATGTGTGCCGCTCGCTTGTCTGCTGATCACCACTATACTCGGACCCACCGACTGCATTATGCTAGCTAGATGACAACAATAAGAAGGTAACCAATGAAGGCCATAGGGCCGCGAATGATTAAACAAGACTAATGTAGAGAAAACACGACACCAAATGTGGAAAGAAGGAAAAGCTTGTGACAACTGGGAGCGTGGACAAGATGTTTTTGATGGCATCGCATATTCGTATTGGGACCCTGTCGTATCCTGGTCAGCGCTGTTCATCCCGCCTATCCAGATCGATTCCTCACCTGAGAGGCTTAGTCGCCACCTGCACTCGTCACCGACTTCAAGTCATAGTCCCTCAATCGGCCAGGTGTGGTGACCTCCCGCTTCGCCCTCTCCCTCGCAGCAGTCCCTTCCACCGACCCGATACTACTCGTTCTCGCCATTTTCTTCCCGCCCATAGGTCCTGCAGCGGATAGAGTCCTGCGCATGTCGACAGCGGAATCGTCGCTTTGGGCTAGAGAGCTGCTGACTCGCCGGGCCTGCGGAATGAGCCTGGCATGGGGAATGGGATCGGTCTTGGGCGCGGCCATAGTCGATGGGAGATCTGACGATCGTGCCTGCGGGGATATCGTATTGGCTCGCCTGGACAGTGTTCCTTGATCGTCTTCAGTCGGACCGTCGCTCCCGGATAACCTAGACCTCTTCTTCTGCCTCCCGGTGCCATCGTGATCATCGTCGGCAAGACTATCCAGCGGACCAGTGACAGCCCGGAGCGGACTCGAGACGGCTATTCCACTGCCGACAACGCCACCGCTGTTCGATAATGTGGTCGAGATGCCCAGTCCTGTTGATCTAGTTCGCTTCAGTCCACCTCGGGCGGGGAACGCGGGAAATCCGCTGCCGTTGATGACTTCGGCTCCATTTGTCGATGCCACCGGTGCAGCATCTTTTGGAGCGGGCTCGGTGATGATTGCAGGCAAGCCATTGGCTTCGTCCTTGCCGGGACTAGCTGATCGGGTGGCCGCACCGGATCTTCCGCCCCCTCTGCTCCTGCCCCCGCCTCGTTTTCTCTTCCCGCCGGCATTGGCAGCCGCTGCGGCGGCTTTGGCGACGACATTCGCCCTGTCCTGAGTGGCTTTCAACCTCATGTTTTCCTCATCTATCCTCTTCTGCCTGGAGACCTCTTTCGCCGAAGGAACGTTTGACCTGTCATTCTTGGTGTCTGCAGCTCGGGAGTATGGGTGGATCACTGGCCATATGGGGCCACTCGTGATCTTTGCCTTCTTGGCCGAGCCCGACGTCTTCTTTCCTGCGCCATTGGATGTGTTGCCGCTGTGAGGAGGCGATGGAAGTGGGGTAGAGGAGGATGAAGTGGATGAAGTTGTGTGACTCGACTCGGCGGCCTGTGGGAGACACCGAGTGACGATGGGTTGAAGTAGGGGAGTGAGCGTAGCTGATCGCTCCGCGGTGTCCTGTAGGCGAGCAGGCCGATGGATTTTCCGCCTGTCCCTCTTCACCTCTCCAGTGGATGAGTCAGGATTAGACTGTCCATCATGTGCATCCTGAGTGATCGAGGTCGGATGCCCGTTGGCGACTTTAGAGGCGGATTTCGCCGGCGATCCAAACGTGAAGTACAGAGAGTGAGAGGAAATGTCGCCATTTCTGGCGAACTTGACTGGACTCGGATAGAATGCGTGAATCCGCTTGGAGGAGTCGCCTGGACGAGAGGACGATGAAGCGGGAGATATGTGGGAGGGTGAGCCCGAGGCCCGATGAAGGACGATGGGAATAGGGGGCATGATGTTGTAGAACGGATGGGTTCGGTGTTCGGCTTGATATCGCGTGTCGTCGATGACAGTGAAGGATTGGTGGGCTGAAAGAGAGATACATAGGTTCGTCAATATAAACGTGCACTGGGCAAAATAGGGGTGAAGGGTGTGGTGTGTTGGCGCCTAACTCAAGAGGGTAGAGCTCGTCGGGGTCGTACTTACCTTGCTGTGGGCAGTTCTATCGCGAATGCGCCGTCACACTAGCCGGGGGGCGACACGAGGTGTGGGAGTGCTTCTCGTTCCCGGGGTGGCTCGAGGATGGTGTTTCGGTGGATGAGGGCGAGTGAATCCGAGAGTGATTTCCGCGAGGCTCTCACAATGACTACTACGCTACCTGAGGGAAGGTAGAGCGGGGATGAAAGGATATCGCGATGAAAGTTTTCCTGCTACCAAGATAACAAGATGGTGAAACGTGATGAGCGCTGTACAATAGGACAAGGGGTTTGCTGCACAAGATACAAACGTGTGTCGGTGACGCTTAGTTGTCGATTGGTATGTGATGTGAGATTGTGACAAGCAGTGCGATCCCTCTATTCAAGATGATGTACTGATGCTTGATGATGCAGGCGCAATGTTGTGACCTTCGAGCAGGAGTGAAACCGGTCTATGCTGTATAGCTGTCGTCACTTTTTTGCCCTAATCTCGCTGCTGCCACCTGCCACGAGCGAGCGGCGCGCCCCGCGTCCGGCAGTCGGGATTCAAACGCGCACCGGCGGACACGTCCGGCCGGGATTCCGGGTACAGCGCAGGCGGTGATTGTATGGGGGGATTGGTTATGGAAAAGCGCTTCGGGCTCAAAACGGCCTCGGCGATTTGCTTACGGCATGTTGCCTGCCGGTTCCCGAGAGCTCTCGAGAGCTGCAACAGGCTGCTGCTCAAGATGAGATCCTCCTGGACTGAGTGGCCGTATCAAGGGTGCCCCTTCCATTGATCATATGCCCCGTGAACAGCGAATCATCTCTAGTCTCGACCATCTAGTATCTAAGCAGATTCAGTATGCACTCTCATCCTCACGCCTGTCCCAACCTGTCCCAACTGATCTTGATCGGCAGACCCGCGAGTCGCGACTTCAACTTGCGCCCCAGTTCCAGCCCTTTTTTCTCTCATAATCGCCTTTACTCATCAGCAGAGGATTACGTCTTGGATATTTATCCGTCTCCCGGCTTGGTTTGGACACGACTGTTCAAGCTTACTCTAGCTTGCTGCGGTAGCTCGGTTTCAGCTGTAACTCTGCCTGCATTGCGGTGCCTCTGCAACTGCCATCCACCTCGAGATCGTCGATCGGCAACCACTTGCACCACGACGTACGGTACATCACCGACCGCTGCACCGGTACGACAGGCTCTGACAGCCTGCAATTAGGAAGCAGCCGTCGTAAACTTAGAACTGGATCCTCGGATTTCATCTCCGACCGCCCGGATCCACTTCACCCCGCGCTCTCAGGCCTCTCGGTTCCCACGCCTTGTTCGAAAAGCAATTTGAGTGTGGCTTGGCCCCCCTGCATGCCCTGCACGCCTTGCCAGAGAACATCCCGGCTTTGCTCGAGCGAGTCTACCTCGCCTTCTCGCACTCGCATCCGATCTGGCCTCGACCATTGGTAACATTGCATGACATTGTACAGTAACTCGACTCGACGCAAGGTCGACTGCAACCATCACTATATCGCAGCATCCCGCGACTTGCAGCATCTCGGAGCTGTGCCTCTCTCGCTTTGTCAAAGTGGAGGTCTCGACACTCGCACTTCGGAGAATAAGCCCACCATCAATCTCATCCGTGTGCCCAGGTAGGCCCCGGTGTGCCCACTCACACAGCCCTGTCGTCGCCGGCGACGCAGATAACTACATCGATCGGCAGTGTGCCTGGTTGCATAGTCAGAACAAAAGACAAAGACATCGAATCGGCAGCATCGATTCCGGTTCATCATCTTCGCGGTCCGCGGACTCGCACACGAGGTCTCAAACGACCCCACGGTGGACAGCTTGGTCATAGCCATTGCCCAAACTCATCGCTTTATATCATAGCTCTGGCACTGTCTATTGACCTTGCCCTTGACGACAACCCATTCACGACTCATCACCACGCATCACGACCAGAGCCGAGTAACTCCGCTTTGAAGTACTGTAAATCCATATCCCAGCAACCCATTGTCCTATTTAAAGAACCAGACCTACTCCAGCAGCAATGTCGACCACCGCTATCCGAATGTCGGGACCCTCTCCATCCCCCTCATACGTGCCCCGAAGCTCATCCTCGAGACCATCATCACCCTCGATGCCTGCTTTCAGCGGTGCTGCCGGTCCATCGGGCCGGAACCCCACGCCGCTCTTTTCCCCATCGCTCCCACCCAAGCCAGAGCCATACACCGGGCCCACACGCGGCGGTCTCAGCAGTGGACATGGCACGCACCACAGGTCCACCAGTCTGCCCACATCACCAGCGCTGACGCCGAGGCTGGCGAGCATGGAGCGCCGGGGCAGTAGTCATCTCCGACACGAAGTGGTCAGACTAGACGACAAGGGGAGCCAGAGTCAACCTCGACAACGAGTCATCACCGAGGGTGCCAAGGCGATCCTCAAGGTGAGAATAGCTAGTTCTGAATGAAGCAGGAGGTAGCTGACATCCACAACATCAGATGATGGCCAATCTCCCTGCGCCTTTGCCCGCCGAGCTGCCTACCAAGTTTCTCCCCACGCCAAACCCCACGCCAAGTCCACCATCCTCTGCGTCGTTCGCACAGTATGCTCGAGGCTCTACACCTTCGCGGAAGAGGCGACACGAGAGTGCCCTTGGCTCAGAGTCCGACTCTGACATTTCCTCGAGTTCCGCAACAAGGCTTCCCGATCGGAAACCGGTCGGACTCGGCCTCGGACTCTCGATGGCAATGGGCTCCTCGGAGCGTGGCGAGGTCAATGGACCTTCAAAGAAGCGAAAGGCATCTCCTGGACTCTCAGACTTGGTACGATCTGCTTCGCACTCTGGTTCAAAGCCACTCAAGTCGCCCGAGATCCATCGATCAAGTAGTGTGTCTTCGATCACGACTCTTGCCAACAAGGATCGTGGTATCACTCCTTTGGGCTCGCCAGGGCTACCTTCCGCCACGTTTCCAAAACGGGACATCAAGGGTCAGAGCAGCTTGCGCCACGAGCTTGACAGCACGGATGATGCGAAGACCATGGCCAATTGGTCCAAGGACAAGTGGAGGGAGATGAGTTCAATGTGAGTTATTGATCATCGCGTTCTGTCGGCCCCCATGCTGATCAACCTGTCGCAGGTACCGCACGCGAGCTCTTCTTGTCAAGCGGCACGGTGACGCCTATCAACGGTCGCAAAGCGCTCAACCTCATCTCACCTCTGTTTTACCAGCGGACCCGCTCAGAGGTCTATTGTGCTTTTCAGATGCCGTTCTCTTGTGGCTCTTTTCTTATTGGGGTGGGGAACAAGCAGACGTTCGGGTTCGCGGTACGCCATATCACGAGTCTCGACCTTTGAGAGAGTTTGTCAGACGAGGATGGGAGAATGAGATGAGAAATGCCGAGGACGAGTCCAAGCGGGAGATGGCTCGGGCAATGGTCGGATTGATGTGAGCAATCACCACTGTTATCCGGTACTCTACTGAAGACCATCTCCAGGCACATGATCGAGGCTGTAGTCTCCTACCACCTGTCTACCGAATACCTGGCCCATCTGTCGAAACGCGGCCAGGAGATTGTGTCTGCATCTACGATGCACGGTCGCTCGCCGCCTTCATCATCTGGTTCCCCGCCTTCTGCCACTGGACCCTCCCCCGTCCCTTCACACTCCGCTACGACTGGTACGGCCGGCACCATGCCAAGCAACTCTGCTCAACCTGGATCAAGCTCGTCTCCCGACTCCCACTCGAGCCAAAGCAACATGATATCAGATCTCATGCCTCTGATCGTCAACTCGACAGGCACATCCAGCAAAGCCCAGACTTTCCTACTTACCTCTCGACATCACTTGTCCCTAAGGATCCTGCGAAACCGCTTCCCCATCACCTTTGACTACGCCATCAACTCTGAGCTTGCGGATGAAGCATTGCCCGCTCCTGGAGATATGCTCGGCTCAGCCAAGAAGCTGGATATCGACCACGTCGAACGGTTCGCTTGGCCAATCGAGCTCGGGATGCACTGCCCCGTCGCTCATACCGCCGTCTTTGGCAGGAGTATGGTCAAGGAGTACGCCGAGGCCACCGGTGGTGCTTGGGAGCTGCATCTAGAGGGATAGGACTCCTTACGACTAAACGTGTACGAGCGCAACAAAATCAGGCCTCTTATACTTGTACTTTCTTTGGTGTTTTCTTTTGTTCACTCACTCCTTACTTACGCATCTTGGCACAAGCCCACGAACTCATTCTAATTTACTTTGTTGTTGCCATTTGTACAGATCATGCCATTGAATGCTCACTCTCATGTATTGTTTTTCACGAATCGAGTACCCGACATTGGCTTGTTGAGTAACTCGACGCCTCACATTGGCTTCGTCTACAGCGAGTCAATTGCACAGCAAACCCTTTCATAGATATACAACGTTGATGGCCCCTAAGCTACACCACCCAAAACCCAGATCATAACCTCGCCTCGACGTCTTCATATAGCCTGTCCACTTCATCGGCATTGGCTACCAACGAGCGTGATCTCCGTCTCGCGGTGTTCTGCCCAATTCTAGGTGATGCCTCTCGCGTCTCTATATCCGCTTCTTCATCCAAGGTTGGACGACGTCTTGAGCGTGCGGACGCCGACTCAAGTGGCTCGTGGAATAGAAATGGCAAGGACGGTCGTCGGAATCCCCATATCCCAAATTGGGGACTCGGTGCTCGTTGCTGGGATAGCTGTGCCTGTACCACATGGCGCTCAGCCTCGTCATTTACGGGCGCCGTTCTGACGATGCCAGGCACCCTCTCGTCGCCAGAAGAAGTTCCGACTGCGTGGGTGTCCATGTCGAATCCATCGAATCGAACTGCCTTTTCACTCGAGTCAAATCCGTCGCCATGATCGTCGCCCAATCCGGGAGTCTTCAATTCCGAAGTAGACCCATCTGACTCTTGCGATGCCAATCCTAGTATCGATGCGGGGGCCTCGTAGTCCATCTGCACCACTTCTCCAGTTGCGGGCACACCAGTTGGCAGCGTTGTCTGCGGTCCAGACCGGAGTCAGCCAATACTTTTGTGTCGACCAAGCGACTCACCCCATCTGGTGCAGTGTAAACCGTGATACGAGCGGCTTTCAGACCCTACACGGAATAGGATTAGTCATTGCCGGTCATCGACAGGCCCCGGGTACTCACTCTTCGCAAGCAAGGGTCAACAAAGATGCCCAACTATCACTTCGTGTCAGCCACCTTACTCTTCACCCTATCCCCTATACTCACCAGGCCAAAGATCAGGCCTCTTCCTCCGAAGAAAAGTGAATACACAATCATCAACAGGAACTCTGGCATGTTCTTTACGCCCCCAGTCTCGTTGTAGTACAAGTCGCCGACTGAAAGGATCAACGATCAGTCTTTGCATTCATCCGCGTGTCGACTACAAGAACTCACCCGTCAGGATGGTGTTGACCACAACCAGGGATATGGGGTACCAGCTGATTCTCACAGCGATCCCCAGGAATCGATCCTTGAGCAAGCCAAATTTCGCACTGGAGATCTTGTCCCGGTTCGCACTGGTATCGGCGTTCAAAGCATTGCCGAGGTATAACAGCTTTGCGGTCTTGCGGCCCTGTTTGAAGAGCGTGACGAGTACCTGAAGAGCGTGTCAGCACATATCCAAGCTGAAGGAGGAGAATGGCTAGAGGACTCACTGAAGTCGTGGCAATGGTTGAGATGATGCACGTAAGTCCTTGCCAAAGGTACTGCAGGAAGTTCTTCAGTATCGAGCACAATCATGATCGCCTGTCAAACTCACCACATCCAATATGAGGTCAAGCCGTCTCTTCTCCGGTGCTAGCAGTGGGTAAGTGATTGCTGGGGTATCAATCGCATAGCGACGTACGCTGCGTCATGAAGCTGATCCACAGTTAGCTCATGTTTCGCCTTGTTCCTAAGATACTCACCACGTCCCGTAATACTTGTCCTTGCCGAAATGGCCTAGTATTGCAGGCACAACTGGTACTCCGATGCCCAAAACCAAGGAGCCAGTGACGTACCACCGCTCGAGACCTTGGTTTACAGCGGTCAGCCGATGAGAGCTCTTTCCCTAACATTGATTGCGACTCACGTAGTTGAACGGGATTGACCCAGAAGACGATAGTCAACATCAGGTTCAGAGCTATGCAAGTGCAGAACCAATTGACGCTACGTTGGATGGTCAGTAAGACCGAGAGATATCGGGAAGGAACTTTTGTACTTACGTGCCCATCGACGCAAACATGAGATAGACCATCGCGCTACAGTGAGCATTGCTCAGTACACGGGGCTGCCGAGGTTATCGTCAGCGACGTTATCTAGTCTCAGCTTTCGAATTCCGACGAGAACTCACATCTCGGGCGTAGATGGCGATATAGGTGGCAGAGTATATGATCTCCACGGCCATGGACCATAGTAAGAGTCGGAACGAGACTCTATCGATAGCATGACGAGCATGTGGTATGCACCAGATGTATAATGCTGTTAGGAGAATGATCAAGGCGACAAGGATAGCTAGGCCGGACAGGACGAAGGATGCGATGTTGAGTTTCTACAACATGACCTTGGGTGTCAGCGTTCACGATGTAGTGGGGCATACGAGCAAAAGGATGAGTGAAGGAGACGACAAAGTGACTCACACGAAACACCTCCGCGGAGAAGTCCACAGACATGGCGTCCAGGGCCTATCTTCCTGCGAAGATTGTCCACAGTCCTTGCTCTTGCTCTGTTGTTCTCTGCGTGTTGGGCCTAACAGACTGTCAGGTCCAACATGACCTGGCACAATCTCAACTGTGGGCTCCTCTTAACTTGTATTTTGTGAGCGTTGTAAGAGCCGTTATAAGTCAGGTAGAACAGGAAGACAAAACTCCAAACTCATCTCCATAACCCAGAGGCCAGACCCACTTAGGCCCTTGGGTCCGGGGTCCGGAGTGACGGAGCAGACAAGGGCAGACTGCAGCGTATACAGATGAAGATCCTCGAATTACCATTAGCGAACGAATCGAAGCTTGCTGATTGACCTTTACGTTGTTTGTTTCTCGCTCTGTCAAACATGCCATGTTCGACGGGATGGCAGCAGGACTCAGCAGGAGAGAGCAGAAGGCAGCAGGTGGCAGCAGAGGGCAGCAGGTGACAGCAGGGGCGTGCCTGCGCATCCTTCTGATTACGAGATTCCATGTCTGTTACCTGAAAACCTAGTTTGTCCGGTATCTTACCAAATCCCGGTCTATCCCGGTTGCGATGTGGATTCCAGCAGCTTGGGAGATCGTCAAAGATCGTCGAACGGACGAATTGATGACCGTCGATCAGCAGCGAAAGCCTAGGTGCGAAAGGAACTCGCGGCAGCCAGGGGGAATCGAGGATGCTTCTGCTCAATGACCACAGAGGACCACAAGTGATCACCCATAGACTAGTCGCGCACGGTCGCGCAGCGTCAAAACATTGACGGCAGCACCGATTGCGGCCCAGGCCGAATCCCCGCCGAATCCCTAGAGTATGGAGGTGTGAATCATCTCCGTGAACGGCCAAACCCCATCAATTCGAATATTTCCCTCTGATCGATTTTATTCGAAATCATCCCAACGGATAGGTCGCCATCTCACCACGTGGAGGTGCCTCCGTCGAGATTTGGTCTTTTGTCAAGCAGCAGCTGTGATTTCGCCGTTCAAGCCAGAGCAAGCCAGAGCCAGACCTGTACTACGCCGTCTAGAATCAAGATCACGCCAAGCTAGACTGTCAGACTGCCATCACCTACAGAAAACACCTGGCACATCTCGGACCGTACCAAGACATCACGAAAATAAGGAGGATACACTCAGCAGCAAAGTTCAAGCCAAAGCCGATCCCAATTTGAACAGCTTTCGAATACTCAAGTCCATCTCATATAGTCACAATGGTGAGGGGGCACGGAGATAGCACGGGCTGGTGGTATCGCGAGACTAATAGTATCGATAGCCCAGCGCTCCGACCGCCATAGCCCAGCTAGTCGTCACTGCCCTTCGGGGAGTAGGCAAAGCCGCCGCGGCTTCAGGAAGACAGATGGTCAAGAGTGAGTCAGACATGATCATCCCAAGCGGGGTGCCCTGTGTAGCGGATATCGATAGTACAATGACGTGCGAGTCTGATTGCTGATATTTAGCTAGACTTCCAGTATAAACCAGAAGGGGTCGAGACGACGTCGGCAAGAACATCGAGTTCAGGTGGAAAGCAGAATGCCAGAGTGACGGAACAGATGAACATGTCGATAGAAGAGGCGCAAATGATTCTAAATGTCAAGAAGGAGGATTCGATGGAGAACATCCAAAAGGTGAGTGAAGCGGCTGATCACTCTGTCCTGTCATTGGCTTTGGACGATCCTGAGCTATCTCTCCTGCATTGAAAACCGGAGGAGTCTCTATTGAATCGTGTATAGATCCTCAGCTGATCAACCTCTCAGTCCTACGAGCGTATATTTGCTGCCAACGGTCCCCCTCCTCCACCCACAGCTGCCCCCGGTCAGCCGGCGCCTCCGCCATCGCGCAAACTGAGAACACCCTCTCATTCGCATTATCTTCAGTCTAAGGTGTTCAGAGCTCTGGAGCGGATAAAAGCGGAGCGAGGAGACGAGGCGCCTCCAATGATGAATGGGGATGCAGCTGCGGCCTCGGCACCACCACCACCCCCCTCCGGTCCATCGAATCCAGGCTCGTCGAGTTGAGCGGTAGACGTTGGAGCACAGTATGCATTTGCACTCCTCTGTACAAAGACGTGGGGAGTCGTGTGCTAGGCGTGCTATTCTTCCATACTCTTAGCTTTGCAGTCGTTGGCCGGGCTCAAATAGCGCACAAGTCAGATCCTATCGCATTGACTTCCCCTGACGCCTTCTGCGCCTCCACCTTATCAGATGCGTCATGAAACCGAACGTACCGACCCTCGCGTCGCGACATGATTTTAGCCAAGCTTGATTAATGATTGTCATCTTTAGCCTTTCGCGCCCTAGACACCTCACGCCAATATGACTGAAAGCCGGCCACTGTCTGGGTATCAGGACCTATCGCTCGACGACGACGATGATACGAGCAGGGTGGATCCTTGGCAGCCGAAGGGAGATGCCAAGTCGCCTTCATCACCCAGTACTCACCGTTCGACATCGAGATTCTCCACCGGATCCTCAGTGCATGATATCAATTTTGCCGAAGCAAGCAGTAGTAGCAGGCCCAGCTATCAGACATATGACTCGAGCTCGACTGGCGTGACTAGTCCGACGCACGAAGAGGAGGAAGCGGGGAAAGGGTTGTGGACCAAGTCGAGGTTTAATACCTTAGCGGAAGCGCCATTAGTGCTAGGTGTAGCGGTCGTGGATTTCAATCACCTGGTGAGCACTGTTGATCACTATTGGGTCAGCTGCACGAATTGATCTGATGTTCTGAGCTCAGGTTGGCCCAACCGTAGAGTTTGCGTACCCGCCATCATTACAAGCGGCACTAGATCACGATGAGGCTCTGAATCGATTACTGCCATTCCTCGCTCTTCCAGACGGCGCACATCTGGTTTGTGAAGTGTCTCATGTCGAAAGGGAGGAGCACTAACGCTTCGTTTCAGAGTGAGGAGGACTATTCGTACTTTGTGAGCAGGCCATCCGTCGACGGATCGTTGGTTTGGTATCCTGACTCATTCACAGCACTGCGCGTATGACCCAGCGGACTCTTCTGCCGATACAGAGGTGCCCGTTAACCAGACGTTGTTCGGTATCTCGTGAGTCATGCACGGAGCTTGGATGAGGAACCTGATGCTTATATGATTCTAGGTGCAATCGGCAGCTCGCAGCAACCGACCTGATTCAACGGCCTAGTGATGTGACCAGGAGTACGGTGCAGAAAGCCGTTATCGTGATCGCGTCCCAGCCGGTCTTCGTGAGCATTCTTTCGAGCGACGAGAGTTTTCAACGGCTGATGTCGACTCCGTAGGGGCCTATACGGTGTGTCATGTTGCTTGCGACCGTCTCGCTCGTTGCTGATTGTGTGATAGAGACCGACTGGGTATTGTAACCAGAGCGTTCTTCGCGCAGAGGTGAGTCACACTGGAGGGCCGAAGAGAAACAAGCAGCTGATAGTGCGAGACTAGGGACTTCACCCAAACCGAGATCCTGAAGGACTTCTACCACTCTCTCGAGACGAGTCTAGAAAGCAATACCGGCGAGGGATCGATCTACATAGGTGCGGTCTCCTATATGCCCCTCAAAGTCAGAAGCTGACGGTCCGTCTAGGAACGAGCTTGCGAGATCTGATACACAAGTTCCGGCATCGCACCCTGGTCCTGCTGAAGATGCTCATGCTGCAGAAACGGGTGAGTCTATACGCTTGCCGCAATGGCCAGCTTCTTACTCTCCTCAGATCATGCTGTTCGGGTATCCTGTTGAGATGCTTTGCACGTATCAATACTCCCTTGTGTCGTTAATGCCTGGTCAGTGTCAGGGCTTAGATAAACACGTTCACAGAACTGACGCATCCTCCGCAGGCCTTCTGATGAATCTGCGCGACTCTGGCGTCCCGGCTCTCGACACAAAAACGACCCGAGCCAGACCGACATCGCTGCGCTCTTCAGATCGCAGTAGTCTACTGCGATACATGGGACTTCGTGAGTCTCCACACGTAGTCTACAGGCATCGTATCAATGTTTACCCCATATCCAGCTTTACATCTATTTGGTCGCCAGTCCTTCTTTCAGCCATACCTGCCGCTTCAGCAGGTCGAGATGCTCACCACAAGATCCTGGCTGGTGGGCACTACAAATCAAATTGTCACGCAGCAGAGGGATTGCAAGTACGATCTTCTCGTCAATGTGGGTTTGCAGTCTATCTGGGACCTGAAGCAAAGGCTGATTGGTGCAGATCGAAAACGTCTCGTTTGACTTTGCCGACCCAAAGCTGGAGCGACTGGTTGCCCTGACCGCGGCGGACCGGAAGTGGATGGACGATGTTGTCAGGACCGTGGAGGAGACGTGGGAGCAGGTGAGTCGATCTGATGACAGCGATCACCCTTGTGATCAGGCTAATGTGCACAAACCACCGTCAGGACCAGGCGGCGACCGGTATACAGTGAGTTGAGGAGCACAGTCGATCCCGATGAAGCTGACGCTGGGTCCGACAGCTTCCGAGGTAGTGACGACGATCTACGGTCGAGATTTGAGGAGTACATCTGTGCAGCATTATCGTCGATCAAATTCGCAGACTTTTTGACCAAAGGCAAGGAGCAGGATCTTCAAATCATTGGTGTCGGTGAGTGACAATCGGAGATCGACCAATGGGATTGCTGACAATATTCGAAGGAGGTGAAGATGGGATACTGCATAACTTCGGAGAACCGTGGCTAGCTGCGTTCAAGCAGACAGAGGCGTTCCACGTCTGGAATTCGTGCACGGATGCTGCTTTGTTCGACATCATTGAGCCAAAGTGAGCACTCGGTCAAGCATTTGACCCTCTGAGCTGACCTTTCACAGACACCCGTGCGACGGACAGGTCAATGCGGTATCTGATCTAGGTCTGCGTCTGGCTGGTGAGTCTTGAGTACGACAGCATGATGCGACCGGGCTGACATGGTCCTAGAGGGTCTACATGACCTCAAGCTGGACCAGCAGCTGGCCCCCACCCGCGAAGTGTTATCTTCTGCCTTCTCCGCAGGCTCTACCGCCATCGCCGCGGGCTCGTCATCACTGTTCAAAGCCTTCGATGGGGTTAGGAGTGATATATCCTCTAGATTAGAAGCCGAGAGGGCGAAACGGGCCGTCGCTAGTCCTTCATCCACGGCAAGCGGTACTGAGGCGACTGAAACGCCTCGATCTGCCAACTCGAGTTGGCGTCCATGGGGCGGAAGAACAAGTGGTGAAGCGGCCAAAACGGAGACAATCGACGATCCCACTGTTAGGAATGATATCACGAATTACACGACTCCACCCCCAATAACGCAACCCAGTGCCGCGAGCGCCCAGATCCCCGACATCAGAGCGACACTGGGTGGGATCGGCTCGGGGATTGGCAGTTTCTTCGGCTCGAGGGTAGCCAGTTTGAGAACACCACCGCAGGAGGTATCGAAGGATGCGAAGCCGCCTTCGGGGCTGAGACCGATGAGTCTGACTCCCACGGCGAAGCGGTAGGCGGCGGGGAGGGAGGGCCCGGGAGATCTTTCGACATTTGATGATGAGTACCGTAGAGGACAGTACTTGAGACCAGCATGTAACATGTATGGAGTATGCTTCTGGACGCTATATGCAGCCTGCAAAGGCGTGTCGGGCACAAAAACACATGCAGATACATCCCCAGACTCAACTGCAACCTTGAACGAAATTGAGCGTGAGGATCAGACGGCAAGAGCGTCACTTTTGTCCTTCACCTCTCCCTAATTCTGTCCCAAAGAGTCTACGAGGAACCTGCCCATCGCCAAAGCCTCGGCGGGCCCAACTTCAGCTACGAGCTTAGCTGCCTTGTCCTCCATAGCCCGCTTGTTTCGAATATCCCGGGGCAGAACAACGTCACCAGGCCTGCTACCCAGTTCCGAGGAGCTCTTTCGCGGCTCTGCCTCCCTCCTTCGGGATTTTGATGGAAGCTGGCTGTCCCTCGTTACAGGGGTGATACGCGACCGGGAATTCGAGGGTCTCTCTCGCAACACCTCTCCCGGTGTGGGAGCGGCGGACGCCCTCTTCTTGCCGTCCTTCTTGAACTTGTCACGCGACTGACTCGCATGTTTGCGCTGAACGGGAGGCACAGCAGAGTTGGTCTTCCGCTGTTTTGGTGGACTAGGACTGCGACTGGGGCGGACACGGACGAGGAACCTCTGCGTTTCTCTCGTAGGAGGTGGAGGTGGTGCATGGGCTCGGGGAAACTCTGTCGGGTGTCGAAGTGGTAGACCAGATAACTCGGCGTTCACGAGTCTGGCTCCTTTCCGTGGATTACCAAATATGCCAGTAAGACGGTCATACCAGGGACATCGTTGGTAACACTTGCCTGTGGGATGATCTCAGCCAGGCGAGCCAGACCATTTTAGGAATCAAGCTTTATATCACACCATGATCAGTTACTCACGCCTGACTTGATAGAGCACTTCTGCCCTTTCGCTTTCCGGAGCATTCTTCACCAAGCCCGATCCACCACGCTCGTCTGTTTCGTTGTCCCACTGATTGATTTCTTTCCACAGCGCGTACAGTTTGTATACCTAGCAGGGTTAGCCCTGGATACGACAACAGGCATGCGGGAGAGCGCAGAAACGCACCTTGGTTCTGATCGCAGTCGGAGTTCGCCTGGTTGGGCAATAGTGTGCCTTGAGCCACTGCGAACATTTTGCGGAGAGTACCATGGGCCGCACTGCACGCGAAAACAAATCCCAGTTCCCTCGGATCTCCAACCATTGGATGAGTAGTTCGAGCGATGATGCGTGCCCCCTCCATCCCTCTGAATCCCAAAGCCTATTTCGAGTGAACCAGTATGTGTCGCCCTTACCATCGACCAGAGCACGATTGTGCCAATTCCTTTCCAACTTGGCGAGGCCTGCTGCTACGGGCTCTGCGGCACCTTCGACTGGAGAAGCTCATACAATCATCGGGGGAGCCAACTCGACTCTGGACGTCCTGTCCAGGATTGGACTGACCTGCTGGCTGCATGGTAAGATACTCCAGATAGTCGGAGGTCTATCTGCGAGGAGCGTGCGGTAGGGAAGTGTGAGAGGTTCGATTGTCGTTTAGCTTGTCGATGGCTTTTCTCTGAGCAAGTTTTCGATAGGCTGATGTCGAGAGACGTGAGTCTAGTACCAGGACTTACTCGTACAAGACGACTGGTCATCATGGAGCGCTCCGTCGACAGCGCTAAAGTTGCTCCTGCTCTTGCTGAGCCGATGACGTCATCAAGTCAAGCTTCGGCCACCTCAGGCCTCAGCTTAGCCGCTCAAGATTTCAGACATCCACGTTTCGAGCCGTCAAGATCACGTCGAGGGCCAGTAGAGTAACCGTACCAGCTCACGCGCAGCGATCGACTATGTCCAATAGCAGCCGAAAGGCTGGTCCCAGCACGGTGAGCAACAGCAATCACTCACACCTGCGGCATGTGTGCTCATTATTCGCGTATTGAGCTAGCAATCTACAGCATCCAAGCCGACAAAGGAGCCAGTGTCTCTAAGCTGGGAGAAGGCTTCCAGGACCGGCGACGACGCCCTTCGGGCCACTGCTCAGCTGATCAAATCTGGGCAGGGTGGGGACCTGATGAGCTGTGTAGCCGTACAACGCTGATCGAATGCTTGAAGCCAAGAACATCATCGTACTCACCGGCGCTGGCATCTCGACGTCTGCCGGTATCCCAGATTTCAGGTCGCCCGAGACGGGGTTGTATGCGAATCTACAGGCGTTGAACCTGCCGTTCCCAGAAGCCGTCTTTGAGCTCGGGTTCTTCAAGCAGAATCCCAAGGTGCGTACTGCATGGCTCGAGGAGAAAATCTTCCCTAAGTCAGGATCGGCTTAGCCCTTTTGGACACTGGCCAAGGAGCTCTATCCCGGAAAACACTTCGTACGTTCTGATCTCTATCACATAGCGCAGAGTATTGAGAAGTTTACAGCCAACCCTCACGCATTACTTCTTGACACTGTTGCACCGGCATCAATGCCTCAAGCGGGTCTTCTCCCAGAACATCGATACACTAGAAACGCTGGGCGGCGTCCCCTCGGACAAGATTGTCGAAGCACATGGGTCGTTCGCCACTGCCCATTGCCTCAAGTGTCGAAAGAGTGCATCTACAGAGTATGTACTCCAGGCGGGGGTGCGTAAGGGCCAGATTGTAAGATGCGGCGAGAAAGCATGCGGGGGACTGGTCAAGCCCGACATCGTGTTCTTTGGAGAAGGCCTTCCTGACCGCTTCTTTGAGAAGATGGGCGTGAGTAGCTGTAGTTCCAGGGCAAGTAGGGAAAGGGATGTATGCTGATTCGAGGTGCCGCAGGACTTGAGTAAATGCGATTTATTGATTGTCATTGGTACATCGCTCCAAGTCGCCCCCTTCTCCCGTTTACCTGATATGGTTCCATCAACCTGTCCCCGGCTCCTAATCAACAGAGAGGCTGTTGGCCCGTTCGAACCCTTGTCTCGGGATGGGGTGAAGGGCAGTGCAGGGTCAGGCGGCGGAAGTCGGAAGCGCGACAAGTACTGGGAGGGGGATTGCGATGAAGCTGTGAAGAGGCTAGCGGAGGAGATGGAATGGAGCGAAGAACTCGATAAGCTTATGGCAAACGGCAAGGCAGACCTAAATAGGAGTTGGGAGCAACTGGAGAAGACTAACAGCATAGGTGACAGTAAGGCTGGTGTGCTCGACCTCAAGCCGTCAAAGGCCGAATCAGCAGGCGTCAAAGCGGTGTCGCCAACCAGGAATGCGACCGAGGAAGCAGGTGCGGAGGCCAAGTCAACACCAGTCCAATTGGATGACGACAAGGAGGGTCTGGCAGCAAGGCTGAGCAGTGTCAAGTTGTAAGAGCATCAGAATCATGCAAACCACGGGAACGGACTCCTCGACCTTCGTAGCGTTATGTCCGTGAAGGTTGCATCGTGTGGTGGGCTTGGAGAACCTGGTATTGAGTATACTGAAACAACAAGAACTCGCGGGACAAGGGAAGGGGAACTGGGGAGAGGACTGCTGACCTCGCTTTGTCGCCCGATTATAGTACAACACACCCACTCTTCTTCCGTATCCCTTTCAAACCACCTTTCTTGAGACTCTCACGAATCGCTGCGTCGAACACCTCTCTGACGCCTCTTCCCTCCTTCGCGGAGCATTCCAGATACCTCTTCGCTCCAATCTCCTTTGCTACCTTCTCGCCTTCCAACGGCGTGATGGGTTTCGTCCCCTGAGCGGCCATCAATGACGTCGTATTGGGATCGTTCCGGAGATCCGTTTTGGTGCAGATGAGGAGAAGGGGTACAGATTCGCAGAAGTGAGCCATTTCAGGGTGCCACTATCAAACACCACTTCAGCTCAATGGCAATCAAGGCAGTATCGAACGGAAGACCCACCTTATCCTGGACGTTAAGCAGACTTGGCCGGTGGTTACACGCGAACACGACGAGAATGACATCCGTGTCGTTATAGCTCAGCGGTCTCAATCGATCGAAATCCTCCTGACCAGCTGTATCCCACAAGGCCAGTTCTATTATCTTTGAAGGGTCCAGAGGCGAGGGAATCATGGTTATCAGGTTCTCGAAAACCGTCGGCACGTATTCCTGGTTGATATGATTTTAGTCCGTTATTATATCATGCCGGTGACTAGGCTCACCTCCGGAAACCGGTTCTCCGCATAGACCGTCAACAAACATGTTTTACCGCAACCTTCAATCACATCAGCGCTGTGACAGCAACGGACAGCAGATATCCTCACCTCCATCACCGACAACCACTAACTTCCTCTTGATGTCCGGCCGTCTCATCGCCGCGCCATCATGCTATGTGGCGGAGGGATCAGCCTATGTGAGGAGGGCAAGTGAAGTTACTCACGGACATGTTGACTGATCAAGTCCAGGCGACCAATGCGATACCAGATGCTACTATTTTGTTCCTGCGAGTTGTGACTGTCGGAATGATGAAAATTCCAGCCAACGGGCAATGAGAACTGAGTCGAAGCAGACGGTATGTATGTTCTGATTGCGTCGTGTCGAATGTATATCGCAATTGTGTCGAATGTATATCGCAATTGCTGAATAGCTCCAGAGTCCAGCAGACGGCCAGACGCGTACCGACGTGTTTCATCAGAGCGAAACCTGGACCTTACGTAAATCTAGACCTGAGCCTATTTGCAACACGTCATGAATAACGGCCCGGAATCAAATAGATCAAAGACCAGATTACGGGGCTCCTCTGTTGTTCTTTTTTCTGTTCTGGCAAGGTTGTCGGTCGTCCTGCCATAAGCTTACACCGCTCGCTAGCTACTGGCTGCAGAGTATCGCGTTGACTGGTGCTGCGAAGTGTGGTCCACGGATCACTTACGGAGACGACAAGATGCTGGCAGTGGTATCGAGGCGGCAAGATACCTTTTCAGAGCAAGCTGTGGCTGGGCCATCGTCAAAACCGATTCTTGCGCCCATTCCTCGTCGTCCCACATCTCATTCGCTACGCTCGACAGCTGAGACTGAGGGCCATCCCGGCGCCCCCTCTCCATCGTCGATCAGGCGTCCACCTTCTCGGACTGAGAAGAACTTCGTATGCGAATACCCAGGTTGCAATAAGGCGTACTACAAACCCTCGCGTCTAGCAGAGCACGAGCTCACCCACACCGGTGTCGTGAGTTTGCGTCGGGTCGGTCGCCGCAGTCGTGCTGATAGAGTTTCACCATAGAGACCGCACCAATGCCCGCACTGCGACCAGGCGTACTTGCGAGCATCCCATCTGACTGCTCATCTGCGGACACACCTGAGCGAGGAGGAAAAGCCTTTTGGATGCCCTCGGCCGGATTGTCAAAAGCGTTTCTGGACGGCTACCCATCTAAAGCGTCATGAGAAGGTGCACGATCAGGTACAATCGTATCAGGTGAGGACCGTGTTCTGATCTACAACGTGGCTTTCATCTAACGTGATTGACAGTGCTTGCAATGCTCAGAATCATTCACAAAAGCTCACTCATTGCGGGAACATGTCACCATGACCCATTTGCCAGAGGGTACGAAGCCTTTTCAGTGCACTCATAAGCCGTGCGAATGTTCGTTTTCGACTAAGCAGCAGCTTCGAGCTCACGAGAAGACGCATGATCGTGAGAACAGCCCCTTTCCCCCCAGTATGTACTGACCCGCTCTATCAGCGACTCGTTATACCTGCTCTCATCCGTCGCACGGAAATGAGATCCCGGCTTTTCCTACTTGGTCAGCCCTGCAATCACACATGCACGAGGTTCATCCGCCAACATGTCCCCACCCGGAGTGTAATGGCAGAGTGTTCAAAACGGCCCAGCGGTTGAAAGATCACCTAAAAGTGCATTCGGACAGGCGGTCCGATATCGAAGGCTTGATGCACCTCGGCAACTCGGAGGTATTGTTGGACTCGGAGGACGAAGCAGAGACTAGTTTCGGGCTGGAAGCGGATCAAAAGGAATCACGTCGATCTCGCAAGAGACGTCAAAGCGAGGTTCACCTTGTTAGTGAGCAGGGAACGCCAAAACTGCGCAGATTGTCGTTCGGAGAGGCTGGCAAGCAGTTTAGCTGCGAGGAGGAAGGCTGTCAGAAGCGCTTTAAGACGGTGAGCTTCGTGTCCGGTGCGGTTCTGGTCGACGATAAAGCTGACGCCCCATTCGCTTGAGTAGAAATTCGCCTTGGCATCGCATATGGCCGCTCGACACCTAGATCTTCGCCACAACTGCCCAACGGAAGGATGCGGAAAGAGCTTTGCGCACAAATCCAATCTACGTCGCCATCTAGCTGGCCACAATCGCACCACCTCACCGCCGGTCGAAGCGAAGATGCCGCGTGACGAGGACACCAAGAGCCTTCTCACGGGTCAGCGGAAGAGGGAGATGCGGCACGCCTGCCCCATAGGATCGATTGTTCCCGAAGCTGCGTGCAAGGGGCGATTCAACAGGGTGTACGATATCAGACGACATCTGAAAGGAGACCACGAGATAGAGCTTGACGATGCGGAGGTCAGAGCGTTATTGGCAATCTGTGAGCGCAATGAGAAGGAGTGATGATCTCTTGTTTGGATTGGACCATCGTAATAGACGCTCGAAACCCAGTTGTATTGACATGCTTGTATATAACTCATTCTTGATAGAGAGGATCTAGACTCCGCCTTCCCGAATTGCGCAGTCTGCTCAAGACGCTTGACTTGGCTCGAACGAGGTCCGCATCCAATAGACTGATGATAGTCTCGCCCTCATGAACATCCACTAGCTCATAGCCGGTGTCTGGGCCGACTGCGTCCTTGATAGCAGGTGGAACCAGTATGGGTCCGTCGAGCCAAGGCGCACTCATGGCTTGCCCCGCTGTCATACGATGACCAGGTGAGAGGGTCAGACAATGTTCGAGGCCTTCTAGGGCGTCTCGTTTGGTCGTATCGTCTTCGATAGTGCGTAGTGCAGGTAGATGGTCGCCAAGGTCCTGCTTCGGGAAGTGCTCGAACTCGACTTTACCAGAATCGGGAAGGGAGCGAAAGTCCTTAAACAGGGTCAGTACGACGTCTGCGTTTCTGAGGGCATGACACTACACTCACTGGCCAGGTCTCGTCATTGGGCGATCCTCTCAATCTGAAGATACTCGCTGCCAAACCGATATCCCCGAATGAATCATCGAACAAGGCTACGTTGGTCCTTCGGGGCAAATTGTCCCATAACTGCTCCAATGGGTCGACCTCTAGATAAGAATGCGGATCTATGTTCCCGTTCCCGGTGAAGAATTCGGCGAGCATGACCCCGATGGCCCAAAGGTCAATGGCTTGCGCGTCGTAGCGTTGTGGTCCAAAGAGCAACTCTGGCGCTCGATACGGTCTGCCCGGAATCAGCCGTGTCCTCATGACGCGATATAGATCATGTCATAACGAGCTGAATTGAGGCCGACTCACCCAGTGCCGACCGCACAACTCATGTATCCCTCTGCTTCGTCAGGATCATCGGGGACTGAAGCGCCGTCCCACGCAGTACCAAAGTCGATTAGAACCACCCTGCCATCCCATCCGAGCATGACATTGGAGGGGTTGATATCTCGATGCGCGATGCCAGCATGATGTATGAATTCGACACCATGGAGCAGCTGGAATGTCACAGACTTGAACAGTACCGCCAGAGGTTTGGCGCTTCGTGGCGAGGACATCAGATCTCCCAGAGTTATCGCGAGGAGAGGCAGGCTCAAGTACCACCGCCTATCCTCACGGCTGTACTCATGGTCGAGCAGTTGAACGACCTGATCAGATGATATTCTGTCAGTGCTCATGCGAGGCCAAAGCTGTGCTCTGGGTCCAGGACTTACATTCGGATGATGAAGACTGTTCAGTATTCGGACCTCTTTGAAAACATTGTGCGGCCTTCGCAGCTGGTTTATACCATGCTCGTCCGCTTCCGCAATTTTCAGCACCTTGGTCGTAGAGATGTCAACGGCGTCAGAGATTGTAAATCCTGACACGTCGGTTGGACCAGAGAAGGCGACGACGTAGCTGCTGGTTCCCTAATGACGATGCTCAGCCAATGCTCAGCTAGCATTTGATTTGGCCCTGCAGCCAAGAGACATACTTGGGCTAGGAGGACCTGTGCCATCTTTGCTGACCCTCACGTTGATCGCCATCCTGGGATAGAGCACAGCATGGCTCTCAATTGGTGTGAGCGATGTGAAACTGTGGACCCAATGTGGACCAGTCATGGTAACTCGTCCAAAATGCGGGCAGACTTGATGCTCACACGGTACATCTCGATACACGTGGTGATACATCTTTCGGACTTAACCGAGACAGAGCGTGCTGTCGGGCGATCATCGATCATAGCTGAGCCTCTGCTTCTTCGAACAACTTCTCAAGATTTCGTACAAATGCCTGCGCCTCCCTCCTACTCCGCATATACTGACCAGGGATCACTCCTCCCCGCTCCCGATCGGTGTGCAGGTGTTGCGCTTGCACAGCCAGCGGAATAGCAGGCGAGAAAGCGTCTTGCCAGGCCCTCGGCAGAGGAGCAACCTGCTCTGATTGGGGGACTGTCTCCGACAATAGTTCTCCACCCGCAAGTCCGCTCGTTCCTGATTGCTGGCTTGGGCGTCCGAGCCGATTGGTGCTGGGTCCATCTGGCGATGTATTGAAGCGGACTTGAGCGGCAACGGAGACCGGCAAACTACTGCGTCGACCGCGTGATGTGTCAAAGTTGGGCGTCATCTTCTTTAACATCGCTGTCGGCCCCATGGACAGGACCTGCTGAATGTCCAGCGAGGAGGCGATAGACCCAAAACGGCTCTGACTCCGGACGGGTGGTGTTGCCGCGAGTATCTGTCTTAAATCACACGTCGAGACATTTTCTGGTGGTGGTGGTGGAGCCGCAGTGGAAGCACGAGCTCGAGGGACGACCGAATTCTTCGATTCTTCGATCCTCTTAAGCCAAGCCCTCCTCTCCTCTTCCTCCTCTTCCTCGCTGAGGCGTGTACCAGGGGTGTGGGTGTCGCACGAACCTGCAACGCTACCGGGACCGACAGGGAGGTATCCAGTACTTTCCATTCGATCCAGGGCGACGTCACTGCCGTTGTAGTCCAAGGTGTGCAGAGGGTATGTATCGGGACGATACTCCTTGCCGAGGTCTTGTTCGAGACCGGCATCCATTTTAGGGTCGATGTTCTCGAAGACTGGAATGTCCGACTGCAGCGGTGTCTGCAGAGTCTCAGCAGTGATTGCAGACTAGGAATACTGATCAGCTCATCTATCGCTTGTAGGGACACGACGGCAGAAACATACTTTGGCGACAGTGCTCAAATTGCTAAACCTGGATTCTTGATGCTGCTTCCAAGTCTGTTTCAAGCCCTAGGATTGTCAGACGACTGGATCACAGTGCCCTTGACCTAGCTCACCCTAAGAAGAGTAGGATCGACCAAAAGTCCGACCTAAGATGTAAGATTTAGCTATATGACTCTTCGTCCTGAACTCCGTTACTTACACCCGCAAAGCAGAGGCCTCTGCCACCATTCAGACACTGGAAGAAGGCGAACAGCGATGCAGGAGGCGGCACTGCGTCTCTGGCATGTACAGCTGTATACAAATCTGCGACTAGAGATACCACTCTCATCAGCCGACGCCACGATGTATATGGAGTCCACTTACAAGCCATCAAGGTATAAAGGAAGACCAGGGTCAAGGGATACATGGTAATCCTGATTGCGACGCCGAAGAAACGGTCTTGCAGTTGATTCATCGATATCCTGACCTCACTCGCTCCGTCCTTCTTGGCAGCCTTGTCGACCTTTTCGCATTGAGGGCACGCCTTTCGGTTCCTCCACAGATTCTGTGCTCTTCGAGGCGAGAAGGGATGGACGTAGCGATGATTGCAGCTGTCGGCGACTGAAATGGTGCCCGAAGGAGGTCCTATCAACAGCTCTGGCTGAGAAAGACCGGGGAAGTTGAGCAGTGATCGTGTTCTCCTCGCTTGGATAAAAATCGTGTGTAGCGTCTTCAGTGTGATCAGCGGCGACCCAAGTAATGCAAGCATTTCCATGATGGGACTGCTGCTCACCACGATGATCGAGATACTAGCGATCAGGCAAGCGATTGCTTGCCATAGCCACTATGATGAGTCAGCATCGCACCAGCATGAGCAACTCTGAAACCCACCATGCCCAATATCAACTCGCGAATGCGGTCTTGCATGTCGACTGACGGACATTTGTCAATCCGGAAGGGCCACCTGAGAGAGATCTTCCAACTCACCATCTCTGTAGTAGCTGCGTACCTGTCAGCCTGCAGTTCCACGGAAATACTTCATGCCACTCACCATGCTCCATAAATCGCGTCCCAGCCCGTTCGCCCTCGACAAGCTGCGATTAACGGCATGAGTATGCCGAGGAGGTACGAGAAGCCTATGTAGTATCTCTCCAGGTCTGTCCGGGGTCAGGTCGCATACTGCTGCACAAAAGGTTAGACCTACGGTATCTGCGGACATTCACTCCGAAGCGTATCGTCAACATCAAATTAATAGCGATGCAAGTGAAGAGGTAGTTGACACTGAACAGATCAGCCCTCTCTTGTGTGATACCGGTATGATTGACCTACACGCTCATGGAACCTTGGAAGAGCACGACCATAGCATTGCAAGCTGTGTACCACGGCCGCAATGGAGTACCCTAGATCGAACGGCAAGGTCAGTCTCGATCCCATTATCTACTTGCCGACAACTGCTTACCGGTGAGTACATGATGAGGAAAATTGTGTCGCCAAAGATCTGAGTGCACATTGCCCATATGAATATCCGTAAAGACACTCTGTCCAGAAAGTGTCTCGCTGATTTGTGTAGTCGGATCCACGTCGCAGTCACAATGATGCACGAGCACATGATCAAAGAAAGGGACGCTCCGCCTGCGCCATATGGCTGGCCATGCTGCAGGACATTCAGCAACCCTATTCCAGATCGCGTTGACTCACATCGTAGGTCGGTTCTGGGTTCACGGAGTCTCGAACATCCTCCATGTTGACCCAGTTATCCTTCCAGTGGGAGTTGAGACGGGATGTGTGAACCAGTTGGGAGATCGAACTCGACACCTAGATGGTACAGCGAGTCTTCGCTTTGATCGATGATCGTCTAGGTCATGAAGCCGTTTTGGTTGCTAGTGCACCGATGTGAACAGTTCAATGCGAGGTAGGACTTGGGATCGGTCTTTGACCTTCTACCACAAAGAGTCTAACTGAGCAAGTCGACCCAGAATTGGCAGATCTGCCTTGACTGGTCAGGACTGGTCTTAGAGTTGACGCGGGCTGCTCTCTCTGTTGCTCTCAGAAATCTGCAGATCGAGTTACAGATCTTTCTGTAGTGCCTGAAGATGGTCTGAAGATGGCGTTTGCGTTTGAATACCGATGTCGTCAGTTCTTTCTACTTCCTCAGCCAAACCAGGCCAGACCTGGCCAGACTTAGACCAGCGGATTTGAGAGGACTTGGGTTACCACAGGAGCCGCGCAGGTCAGCGTGCGCCAGTGGTCAACTTCTAATACAGACACAGCACGACACGGAGGGACACGGAGGGACACCCTGGGACACCGTGGTAGTTTTCTCATGTCTCACATTTAGAGATCCCATCCGATGTTACCTGCTGTTGTTACGCACATTTCGCCCGTTCCGGGATTTTCATGGTTAACCGTCGATCGTCATCCGTGCCTATCCGTGCCAGTCCGTGCCGTGCCGTGCCTGCCCTGGTTACGGAATCTCAATCCCCTACATTAGGATCGGTGGTCACCGGGTTGTCACCTGTTGTCCACCGAGTCCAGACAGGTCCAGACCTCTGAGCAGTCGATTCTATTCTCAATACTCAATGCTGGTAGATGCTGGTCCACGACTGTCCACGTGAAGCATAAGCCGAGGTCGCATCCAGGATCCAATACGCTGCAATAATATACGCAAATGCTCTTACATTGCTACACGTACCATACTCTACCATGTACATGGGTACAAACCACACGGGCCAGATCCTTACCCGATCACAAAATCATCCCCGCTTCCCAGTGAGCGCTGCAAGTTCAATCTTCTTCAACATGGACCGCAGGTTCTTGCCCCCCTTTTGGCAATTTTCCTCGAGCCATCCCTCAAACTTGACTCGGATCGAGGACAGATTTTCCGTGATGGGCAACTGGCCTTGTTCTACTAGCGTCGGATTGAGCAATGTATCGAAGAGCGGGATCCAGAGATCGGATTGCCAGTACTAAACATGTCATCAGCTCGGTCTAGGTGACTGCATGGGACTAGTGTATAATAATCACTCACCCGTTTCAGAGGTTGATCAATCTTGTACCTCTCCTGGCCGGCGATTTGCTCCGTTTTGATGTATTTACCAAATAGCAAGCAGTAGCAGATACCAGCTAGACCAAAGTAGTCGGCTTGATAAGACCAGGGTCGGCCCTGTCGCAGCTCCAAGCAGTCTCGCTCATCCGTCTTCCAGTCTGCGACAAATGTCTGACCCTTGCCTTGATTAGGGAACAGATCGAGATCGATCCCTCGCCCGAAGTCGATCAATTTGACACCCTTGTGTGACCACCCATTCTGCCCGTCTCTGCTGTACTGGGATGACCAGGCCGAGTTGCTGATCGACTCTAGGCGAACCAGGCAGTTGTCAATCTTCAGGTCCCCGTGGATGAAGTTTGACTGGTGTAATGACTCGACCATACGCAACAGCTCGATAGTGAAGAAGATCGCCAGGAGCTCGTCCATCGACGACGGGGCACCTGCCGTTGCAGGGGCTACACCAATGGAGGACGCCTTGTTGACCACGTCCAGTAATGTACCCTGACTTGAGAAATCTAACACCAGGTAGGACTCGTCGGCGAAGGCAAACAGCTGCCTGGCTTTGATGATTGACGAGCAAGCCCTCTTCTCCAACCGTCTGTGCAACCGGTCTAGGATGACCGCTTCCCAGATTGCAGCAGGCTTTTCCACCTTGATCGCGACCTTGCACTTCTCGTCCGCGTCTTCATCACTCTCGTCATCTTCTTCGTCATCGCTATCGGCGTCGTCTTGTGCTTGTCTTGCGGCAATGTCGATAGCGAGGAATACCTCGCCGAATCCTCCTTCACCAATCTTGTCCATGACCTCGTACGCAGTTCCTGGCAGATCGAGAGCGAAACCCTCTTCGGGAGCGATTGAGACTCTTGAATTGGAAACACTAGTCCGGCGGATCTTGGACTTGGCGAACTTCTTGATCATGTCAAGTCGACCCATGCTGGCGTGTCGGCAGTCCACAAAGCCCGTCAAGGCGGAGACGGGCGGCTCGACAGTAGCAAGCAGCTCGGCGATGATGCCTTCATCTGTTGGATCACATGGGTTGGGGATACCGCCATGTTGGGCCGTCACAAAGGCAGTCGACTCGTCCTGGGTCTCCTCGTGCCTGGTTTCAGTCAGGTCCCTGTCGTCGACAATCACCATGGTGTGACCAGTGGACCGAGTAGCACCACCATGAATAGTGAAACCATCAGGTAGTTCGAAGCCTGTTCCAATATCCCCAGATCGATCCTCATTCCTCGTTGACATGTCAAAGAATGCGGTAGAAGGACTTTTCGATGAGCGAGGCGATGCTGTAGTACTTCTGGCTGAGCGCGATCTTTCGTCTTCTTCCACAACGGCTTGGAGGCTGGACCCCACAGTAACAGTTTCTGACCGCATGAATGCGTCGTCTCCGTCGTTCACGCCAGCGCTGGATCCCGCTGTCGAGAAGATATTGGCTGTTGAACTGCTGCGCCTCGAGGTGCCACCATTCTCCGAGCGGAAGGTCATCATTTGGGAGAACTCGCATGTTCTCTCGGTGATAGGGGTCATTTCGTGGATCTGGGGGAAGCGGCCTGTCCGGCGAGGTCGTTGCGGCTCTTCGTCGTCTTCCTCATCGTTGATATTCACAAAGTGCTCATGAGGGTGGTCAACTGCCTCATCGCCTCCGTCGTCCTCGGGGATGTGTACTTCGTCTGATCTTCCTGGTACTTGTTCCTGACCCGTTGGACCTGCTGGCGATGCCTGCTCCTCGGATTCCTCCAGGAGCGTCTCAGTGTAGGCGAGCCTCTCTGGTCGTTTCTCCGCAAAGGGCGTTGCAAAGCTGTTCATAGAGCCAAGTGGCTGGCGGCACTTGACGGATGGTGTAGACTCGACCTCTTCGGCAAAGATTGAAAAACCTTTAGACTTGGACGAGCTTGCGACTGCAAGTGGTGTGCGTTGTACAGCCAGAGGAGTCTTTGCTGGGGTCTCAGAGAAGACGTTGAACTTAGCCACCTTTTGTCCTGTAGCTGGAGCATTCTCATCCGCGTAGACGGCCACCGATGGGGTCATCAGTTGACGATGGTTCGGGAAAGCACCTTGTGGAGTCGGAGTTGGCGGGACCATACCGGCAGATGGACGCAGCATCGACGTCGACGAAACAGACTGAGGTACAGGAAGCGGTGTTGGCGGAACAGCGGCCATGTCCTCGTCTTCTTCCTCCGAGTCGGACTCGCTGTCCGAATCTCGAACTTTACCACCATGAATCGTCTGGTCGAACATCATGGCGACCTCCTCAGCTGCCAATTTTGTGTTCACCGTAGGCGAGGGCATCGACTTCCTGACCTCTTTCTTAGGGGTAGACGCTGGTTTAAGGGTCAGGATCTGAAACAACAGTGACCTAACCATACTCACTTCCAGGTCGATGCCAACCTCTCTCCCAATCCTGTACCGCACCCCGCCATTCTTTTCCCAACAAGCCACGTTGCCTGGCTCTCACTTCCTCAAAACTCCATTCCTCCTGATTCTTGAATACCTGGCTCCAGTCGAACATCCGTCTCTGTATCTTGCCCTTGGCATCTTTCACCTCCGGTCCGTCAGCCGGACACTCCCATGGCAGCATGACAAAGTGACTCGAGCTCGACTTGGGCCGGGACACCTTTCGAGCGACAGGTGGAGCTGGCAGTGATGGTATGGTGGGCAATGAGGAGCTCATGGCTGACGTATCGAAATTTTGCAGCGGGTTGGATTTGAGCATGTCCGTTTCGTTTGAGCGTTGCCTGACACGAGTGAAAACCTCGTCGGCTTTTCTGACAGAACCGTTGTCAGACTGAAGAACATGTGTCAGTGTCTCGATCGTTATGTAAACAAGAGTGAGACCTACCACATCTCTGAACACCTCCAGTTTGGGAGTTCTGGGAGCCACCGAGCGCTGAGGTAGTGTCTCTCCAGCCCACGGTGTCGCCTCGACAGTGTTCTCTTTGCGTCTACTGTCTTTGGTACCGAAGTCCCTCCACTCTCCAGCAGGCGCATCCGAGGACGGGCCTTTGCCATCTGTGAAGATCTCCAACTTCGCCCCGTTATGGGCTTTCGAAATTCGGGTCGAGGGTGCAAGCTGGGTAGCGCCTGAGATTGGTGCGGGTCCTGGAACTGGCACACTGCCCAATATAGATCTTCCGGGAGTTCTAGTTGCCAGAACGGCGGGATCGTCGTCTGGTACCACTCCGGAGGGTGGGGCCATTATCCGCGCCAGAAACGCTTGGTGACGCGTTTTTAGTCTTTCTAGAGGCATGGCCTTGCGAGCGATACCTATACGGTAGATCTCATCCGCCTTCTTCTTCCTGTGACATGTCAGCATACGATACCCGCACAGACCTTCAACCAACTGACCGTCCAAGTCCCTCGGCAGCCAACGCCCATTCCTCGTAGAACTCAGCGTGCCTCGTTCCCACGTCCTTGGCCTCGAGAAATGCCCAGATCTCCTCTCGCCTTTCGACTTGTCTCGAGTACATGACCCAGTGTTTCAGGTGCCGTATGTCTTGAGCATACCTTGAGTCGTCGACGAATCGTCGGGTGGTGGACTCGAGCAGTGGAATGATGTGGGAGGCTGAAGAAGGGTGGTGCTGTATCGTAAAAGTGATATACCTGTGCACTTCAGCGACGACACTCGACCTAAGCGTTCACTCACCTGCCGTACACGTCGAGCAGGTCCATGGCCCCATCGGCCATATCTTCGCCTTCCTTATCTCTTCGTTCGGCTTCCGCTATCGCATTCTGGTGAGCCTCATGGCCCTCCTGAATCACCTTCTCCACCTCTCGATCGGATTTGTCGAAAACATTCGAGAGGGCCACAGCGGATCGCCCCGTCGTAAGTGGTCGAATGTTCTCCTTTTGCGACTCGATCAATGCAAAGTCTGTCGTTGGAGTCGCTTCCATTTGGCTCGTACTAGCGGAAGCCTGCCGGGGCGTGCGAAGCGAGTCCATGGTTGGTGTTAGCTAGGATACTGTTGATGAGAGAGAAATCAGTCGCCTCATCAGAGGACAAGGGACATTGTTTGGTCCGAGCGGAATCAATCTTGTCACTGAAGCTGAACCGTGAGTCATGATTTTGCCACCCCATATCACACGCGTTGTGACCGGCGCGCGTGTGACCGGAATCAGCCGCCACGCGCGCCGGCTTCGGGCTTGGTGCGATGACGACGGGATCTGCAAGATGATCTGCGCAACAAGCAGGTCATAGCAACGACGGTGTCACGGGTCCACTAGGGAGCTTGCTCGACAACGCTTACATGTATGTCATACCCTTCGACACGTTTGACATCAGCTACATCTCCACACACTAGCTAGCACACTGATCAACCATGACGAGACAGCACGACGAGCAAGCACAGAGCGGGCCCGACCTTTCGCCAAAGCAAGCTGCGGCGGATGACAACAAGGTACCCCTTTACATGCGTGATGACGTGTCAGATACCTCACAGCCAGAAGAGGATGAAGCTCAAGAACCGAGTATTGAAGTCAATGAGGAGGAGGAGAACAACATCAAGCTGTCTACGCAGATAGCTCTCGAACCTCACAAAGCGATAGACCAGAGCAAGGCAGGAGAATCGTCCAAGACCGGTATCATGGGTTTGTTTAGGAAGCGCAACACCCGTGTGGGTCAGGTCGAGGTGGATCCCGACATAGGTGAGTGCGGCAAATTCTTCTTATTAACGGCGCTCACTGAGTCCACCTAGACTATGCCGACTTCAAGAAGGACGGTCCAGGTCTGTCCTCCCGAGCGACCATTACAGAAGATGGAACTATCAATGTTTGGGTGGACTTGAAGAAGGCGCTACCAGACCTGCACAAAGACTACGCCAGGCCTGTCAAGGAGTATGCCACGGATCCGTTAACCAGTGACAACTGTCCGCCCCTGAACATTGTCATATTCATCGTCGGTTCAAGAGGTAGGTCGGAAATGGATGTCATACCTGGGGGCCTTGCTTATGCCTACTACAGGAGATGTCCAGCCTTACCTCTCCCTGGCACTGGAGTTGATCAAGTCAAACGGCCATCGAGTACGAATCGCCACGCACCCGGACTTCAAGGAATTTGTGTTGAACAGCAACCGAGCTCTGAAGGGTTTGAAGGGCAAGACCGGCCAAGATCTGGAAGGAAGACTTGAGTACTTTGATGCTGGAGGTGATCCCAAGTCACTCATGGCTTACATGGTGAAGAGTAGGTCCAGGCTCGCGCCAGTATATGGATGTTGTTAACGATATGTTAGACCCAGGCTTGCTACCTGGTATCGAGGCCATTACAAGTGGAGATATCGGCTCAAAGAGGAGGATGACCGGCGAACTGCTCAGCGGTTTCTTCCTGTCGACCTTCTCACCCGACCCCGTCTCTCAAAAGCCTTTTGCAGCCGATGCGATCATCTCGAACCCACCAGCTTTTGCCCATGTCCACATTGCGGAGGGTTTGGGTCTCCCGCTACATCTGTCTTTCAGTGAGTAACAGCGTGTAATGTAGGACGACGCCCGTTAAGCTGAGCCCCTATAGCCATGCCGTGGTCCCCTTCGACCCAATTCCACCATCCTCTGGTAAACGTCAAGAAGTCGAATGCGGAGAAAGGGTTGACAAACTACCTTACCTTCTCTTTTGCCGATATGATGTAAGCCCACCCAAGCTAGCTGAATCAATAACCCGCTAAAGCCCATCTCAGGACTTGGCAGGGACTCGGAGATGTTATCAACAACTTCCGAATTCATACACTTGGCCTCGAAGCGCTTTCTGCTAGATCTGGACCAGCCGTCGTCGAGCGCCTGAAGATCCCTTGGACGTATTGCTGGAGTGATGGACTCATCCCGAAGCCGTATGATTGGAAAGAGCACATCGGTGGGTACATGGAATTCTTTTACGAGTGATTTTCATGCTGACGAGCTAATTTGTAGACATATCTGGCTTCTACTTCTTAGAAGGCGATAGCGATTTCAAGCCCGACCAGGAGCTGGTGGACTTCATGAAGGCTGGTGACCCACCCGTCTACATCGGGTGAGTCTTTTCCTGATAACCGTAAATGTAGCTGACGGCCTTCGCAGCTTTGGCTCCGTGCCCGTGGAAGATCCCACAGCCATGACCCGTAAGTAACGACAGGCTACCTGCTTGTCAAGATTGCGGGACACTAATGTACCTACGACCGCAGAGATTCTCCTCGATGCAGCTGAGAAAGCCGGCGTCAGAGCTCTTGTTAGCGCAGGTTGGGGTGGACTGGGCGGAGCAAATGTGCCAAAGAACGTTTTCATCTTGAAAGGCGAGTGGGTCCCTTCGCATCCTTGAAATCATGCTGACCAAACTCAGGCAACATTCCTCACGATTGGCTTTTCGCCGAGAACCGGGTGTCTGCTGTCTGTCATCACGGAGGTCAGTTCCTCTCTCTTAGGAAGACGAGCGTCCCAGACTGAGGACAACACAGGTGCCGGTACTACAGCCATCGGTCTTCGAAATGGGCTGCCAACCATTGTTGTGCCCTTCTTCGGCGACCAGCAGTTCGCCCTTTGCTTGCCCTATAGCTGGAGGGACTGCCACTGACATTCGTACAGATTCTGGGGAGACATGATCCACGAGGCGGGAGCCGGACCAGCGCCGATTCCGCACAAAACGCTCACCTCGGACAATCTTGCGGCTGCGCTCAAAGTAGCGTTGTCACCTGACGCAAAGAAGGCAGCACAGATGATGGGGGACAAGATCCGAAGCGAGCGGGGCGAAGTCAAGGGTGTGAAAAGCTTCCACAGTCATCTTCCCCTCAAAACCATGAGGTGAGTAACAACACTCTCAACCCAGAGCTGCTATTGACTTACTCCGAAGATGCGACATCGACCCGACGAGAATAGCTTATTGGTGGTCCCCGGAGCTGCTCCTGAGGCTATCCGGTGCTGTGGCGGGAGCTTTAGTTGAAAAGGGGAAGATGACGTTCGACAAGCTCGAACCCCTTCGTATGTTCATCCAACAATCGAGCGTCATGCTTGGGCGTTACTCATCGTTTACTCAGGCGCCAAGGAGTATCAGTCACGTCACCGAGCCAGCGATCCAGTGACAGGCGGCTCCATTGCCGTGCTCACAATGGTTGCCAATCACTACAGCGGGATCGCACAGCTATTCTATGCGCCCGTATGTCATGTGCTAAACTGATCCAAGGACTTGCTGACGGCCGTTTCAGTCTAAAGGGGCTGTCAACTACGCAACAGCTATTCCGCAAGGTGAGTAACACCTCAAATCTCAGCTTCTAGCTATGCTGATCTCCGTTTTCCAGGCCTGTTTGACCTCGTACGATCGGTTCACGAAGGCTTCGCAGCAATTCCAGAACGACTTGGGTCCAACATCAGACCACAAGAGCCTGTCAAGGACTTTGAAAGCGGGCTGAGAGAAGGTGGCAAGGGACTGTTCTTCGGCTGGTGGGATGGTATCACTGGCTTGGTGACTGAACCGATCGAAGGCGGAAAGAAGGAGGTACGTGATTAGCGCCTCCAAAAGCTCAGTCGCTGACAGTGATACTTCACAGGGTGCTATCGGAGTGTTGAAAGGGATGGGCCGGAGTTGTGAGCGCGCTCTTCATGGATGCAGAATGGCCAGCTGACTTGGTTTTCAGACGTCAACGTGACCGCACGTCCCGCGGCAGGTGAGTGGCAGCTAGCTGTACTGTTTCCACGTTAGAGCTAATGACAAATCAGGTATAACCGGTGTCATGACTTTACCGCTACAGGGAGCATACATGGCCTTGCGAAGAAAGGTCTCTGGAGCGCCAAAAGACACGCTGAGACCCCCTCGAGAAGCCATGTCCAAGTCGGCCGCATCCGAGCTCACCGAGGGGGAGAAGGAGGATCTCCTGAAGAAGTTCGCGTCAGCGGTAGACAAGACGAAGGAGAGGAAAGAGGAGTACAAGCAGAAATTCGAGCTGTTCCTGAAGAACGCAGAAGAAGAGGAGGAGCAAAGCAAGACGCAAGAGAAGGCGGATGAGGCGGTTCTCAAGGAGAAAGAGTAAAGGCGACAGTGTTGACGAAATATGATATGCCGTTGTCGATGTCATGGAGGACTCGGGAGATTTGTGAATATGGTCTACAGTGTACAATCATCGATATGGGTGTGTTGATGTATTCTTTTGAGTCTCTCGCAATGATCTTGGAAGGTCTTGGATCACTGGCTGAGGACGTATGAGGACTCGAGAATTCCGGATTAAGCCAAGATTAAGCACGCATCAGGTTGTGTTCGGCGAGCGGCTGTTCGGCGGGTCCCCGACACGTTGTTAGCCTCTTCCGTCGGATCCAACGGGTTTGCCGATGTCCGAGAATAGCGAGCCAGAGCGAGCGCACTCTGCGGTATGATACATCTGATAGCATGCTGTTCAGAACCTTGTGTATCTCAACATCAGCACCTCGACAGCTCGCTGGGGCGTCCCTGTTCCTGGCAGTCAGGAATTGGCTCGTGGGATCAACACTTCTCACCTTCTAATACTCTCAGCAAAGACTAGCAGAATGGGCGAATCCAAAGACAAGGTCAAGGTGGACCGTAAAGACAAGGGCAAGCAGGTGGAGCCGAGTGGATCATCGAGGCTCGATGGGCCTCCAGCTATCACCACGATCGCCTCATATCAGTCATCATCCTCGATATACGACAGTCCTGGACCCTCATCACGATCTACACCAATAGCCACCCCGTCCACCGTCACTACACCATCGACCGCTGGGTTTGGCGGTGATGAGACGCCATACCACTTGCGGGATGAGGAAACTCCGCCAGAATATCCTGGCGACAGGCTGGATGGCCAGGAGGCCGAACGGCGGAATAGACGATTCACTTTCATTCCCTCTGTCGGTGAGTACTGGTGCGATCTAATTCTGCACACTTGTTGACCGTTCAATCTTAGACAAGACCGGTTTCACCGCCAGTGGCCCCGGGCTGGATAGCGAAGCGAGAATGGGTGCCTCTGGAAAGATAGACATTTCCCTCAAATTGAAGGGATCGGTCCCGGGGTTGCCGACAGACTACGCCGAACCCGTGGTGGAATTCGGTGTTGATCCCAATTCGGGCACGAAGTGCCCTGCACTTAGTATCGTCATTTTCATTGTCGGTTCCAGAGGTGAGAGACGCAAGTATACTCCGCGAGTTGTAGAACGTTGACTGTCGGCGCTCAGGGGATGTTCAGCCATACATAGCGTTGGCTCTGGAACTGATAAAGGCGAAAGGTCACCGTGTACGGATAGCCACTCATGGCGAATTCAAGGATCTTGTGCTCAGTGCAAACTCGCATCTGAGAGGTCTTCACGACATACACGGCAACCAACTCGAGGGGAAATTGGAGTTCTTCGACGTCGGCGGTGATCCAAAAGAGTTGATGGCGTATATGGTCAAGAGTGAGGCTTTCGTCATAAGGATCTGCCAATCTTGCTGATGCACACCACGGCGCGTTGTAGATCCCGGCCTCCTCCCTGGTTTCTCCTCAATCGCGAATGGAGATGTCGGCTCGAAAAGGAAAATGACCAAGGTCTTGTTGAAAGGTTTCTACAATTCCACCTTCTTCCCAGACTCCCGGAATGGTCCCTTCGCCGCAGATGCGATCATCTCAAACCCTCCCGCATTCGCCCACGTACACATTGCAGAGGCACTTGGATTGCCTTTACACATGACTTTCAGTGAGTTGGTGTGATACTTACGAGCGAGGGAGACTGAACAGGCCTTCGCAGCGATGCCATGGTCCCCGACTGTGGCCTTTTCTCACCCACTCACAAATGTCAAACAGACCAATGCCGAGGCCGGCCTTACGAACTATCTCTCGTTCGCTATGGCCGATATGCTGTAAGTCAATATACACGCATGATGGCGGACAGTGCTGACTCTCGCTAGAATGTGGCAAGGTCTTGGCGATTTGATCAACACCTTCCGGACGAAGACATTGGGGCTTAGCAGCTTTTCTCTACGCGAGGGTCCGTCGATAATGGACAGACTCAAGGTCCCGTGGACGTACTGCTGGAGCGAGGGCTTGATTCCGAAGCCTAAAGACTGGAAGCAACATATAGGTATGAGCGGACTTGACTTTCAAGACACTCATTCGCTCATAATACGGCCACAGATATATCCGGGTTCTACTTCTTAGAGGGTGAAACCAACTTCAGGCCAGCTGAAGATCTGGTCCGCTTCCTCCAATCGGGACCAGCTCCCATCTACATAGGGTGAGTGGGTCATACAGCCCATCTGTAAATGTACTGATGGTCTGTCAAACACAGCTTTGGCTCGGTGCCAGTCAAAGACCCAGCAGCCATGACGAGTGAGTTCCAGTCGTCGAGATATTTTCGGAGATCATTGTACTGACATCGGCATAGATACCATTTTTTCTGCCGTGCAAAAGGCAGGGGTAAGAGCAGTTGTCAGCGCGGGCTGGGGTGGACTTGGAGGTCTCGAGCCGTCCAAAGATGTCTACATCATCAAGGGTAAGCTGACAAGACACTGCGAGTCTTTCACAATTTCTGATGGGAGAGCAGGCAATATACCTCACGATTGGCTGTTCGCCGATGGTCGAGTCGCTGCTGTCTGTCATCATGGCGGTAAGTGGTCAAGCGGGTGAAAGCGACACTTGCTGATCATCTGTTAGGGGCCGGTACTACAGCCATCGCGCTCCGAAATGGTCTACCGACGATCGTGGTACCGTTCTTTGGGGACCAACAGTCAGTGTTACCACCACAAGCTGTGTATGTGTGCTGACGCACCGCCAGGTTTTGGGGTGATATGATCCACAATGCCGGAGCTGGACCCTCACCTATCTCTCCCAAGAATCTCAACGTCGACACCTTGGCCGAAGCCATCTCTGTGGTTTTCTCACCTGAAGCCCAAACCGCAGCTCGAACCATGGGTCAGCAGATCCGTAGTGAGAATGGTGTTGAAGAAGGTGTAGACAGCTTTCACCGGCATTTGCCCTTGCTCAACATGTGGTATGTCGCTAAGTAGCATCGTGTTCCCCACGAAGGCTGATCACCACTGTACAGGTGCGAACTTGACTCGACCCTGGTGGCACATTGGTGGTCAGACTCTCTGGCCCTACGACTCTCGGGTGCCGCAGCAGCGCTGCTCGTGGAGGAAAGGAAATTGACGTTTGAGTCCCTCAAACCGCATCGTGAGTGTACCTTCCACGACCTGGACTTTTTGCCTCAAAACACTGACTCTACCTAGGCTCCAAGGAATGGGATACGCACAAGCATCCTACGGATCCTGGGACGGGATCTGTGCAGGGCATCTTCACAGTGCTTACCACTTCGTTCGTTGGCGTCGGCGAGCTATTCTACGCACCGGTATGGTCTGGTTTGTCGCCGTGTCGCCGGATCTCGCGCTAACGCTGGTAATAGCACCGAGGCGTTGCCAATCTGACCTTTGGAGTTGCAGCCGGTAGGTCCACTCGTAGCCAATAGATTCAGTAGCTGACATGAGTCCAAAAAGCTGCCGTGCGTATAGTGGGAAGCCTGCAGGAAGGGTTTGAAAATCTGCCAAAGTCGATGGGATCGGATTATCGGCATCGTACGCCAATCAAGACTTGGAAAGATGGCTTTTCGCAGGCGGGTTCCGGGTTTGCCTATGGACTCATGGACGGTATAACGGGTTTGGTCACTGAGCCGATTGTCGGCGCACATCAAGATGTAGGTATTCTGTCCCCAACATCGACGGCCTGTCAGCTGACGATGCGCAACTAGGGTGTTAAAGGAGTAGCCAAGGGGATGGGCCGGTCTCGTGAGCACCGATTTTGAGTCAAACCGTCTCACTGTACTCACTTCGATCATCTTACAGTTGCCAACCTATTCGTCAGACCTATAGCTGGGTCTTTGGGCCTGTTCACTCTTCCCGTTACAGGTATTTACCGATCCGTGGCCGCCTCGATGCGACGTCAGCCTGAGAAAGTACTCTTCACCGCTCGGAAGGATAACAGTATATCCGAATATAGAATGCTCAGCCAAGATTGGCGAGAAGCAACCCTTGCAGCATTTACATCCGCCTTGAAGGACACGAAGAAACGCAAGCGGAGGCTGAAGAGGCGAGCCACAAGGTTCCTCTTGACGGGTCAAATGGTGAATGCCAATCTCCCCAGACACCGCCCAAAAGACCAGACATACGACCCTACGCCGTCCATAGACGAATCAGCACCGCCAATGGTCCTGTCGTTCAATGGTCCCGATTCCGATCCAGAAGACACCGAAGCGGCTGAGAATGACGACGACGATGACCTTGGGTATGAGGGTATCGGTAACGTGGCCATGGGGGCAATACCGACTGCATCAAGAAACGATGGTGACCAGAATGCCGCAGAGGCTTACCGCCGCTTGACGGCGTTAGACGAGCACGACTCTCAAAATCAAGCAGGCCCGAGTCAGCCCCCACCACCGGACTATGCACCGTCGCAGTCAAAATCCGAGTACGTCGCGCAGTTGGACAGACACAATTCGCTCCGGGAGACGGTCAAGCGGGAATACATGACGACAGTGAGGGAGGCCGAAAGCAGTAGCACAGCATCTCAACGATCGAGACAATCGAGTGATCGGGAGAAGCCTCTACCTTCGATCCCGCAGGGAGTGAACAGTCCGCATAGGACGCAGAGTGAGAATGTGACAAGCAGTCAGTCCAGTCGACATCAGCCGGACCGTAGCGTTTCGGATGACAGGATATCCTTGACAAAAGCGTTCCAGCGGAGGATGGCACTCGAGGAGGCAGAGAAGGGAAGCCCACGTCGGAGGGACCAGGAATGATCATGCGAACCAAGTCTTCTATCATCGTCATTTATACACTGCGATAATGCATGTGGTTGCTCATTCAGTTGACAGAGATGCAGGGAAACCTGAAAGAGCTGTTAGTAAGACTACCGTACGTGGTGCGACTGAGGACGCTCACCTGACAGATCCTTCCGAGTTACAAGCTCTACCAGATCTTGTCGCCCCAAGCTGCGATCGGTCTCAGCTTTGGGTGCATTTGCTGCAGGGAGTCTACTCACTGCATACAAGCGGTCTTGAGGGTAGTCCAAAGTACCTCACTCGTCACACCCTTCGTGGACACATTGGCGCCTTTCGACGAGGCATATCCCTCCGTAGCATCGGCGTGTTGCAGTCTCAAAGCGTTGAGGATACGCTGGGCCGCGACATCGTACTGCGTGAGGTTTATGTATGAGATACCGAGGTTGAACCTAGATCGACGTGAGCAATGAGGCATTGTAAGCAGAAACGGAGGTACTGACAGTGCTCGCACAAAGTTGGGGTGAAGAGCCAGAGCTTTGTAGTAGTATTCCACGGCCTCGCTGCTTCTGCCGCTATTGGCGAGCGTGGCCCCGAGCCTATTATACAAGAGCCAATCGTCTGGTCTGACCGATAGAGCGGCCAGGAAACAATCCTCCGCCTTGTGATACTCCTGCAAAAGCGAAGTATCGTCAGTCACGACTTACGATACCAAATGGCTCTGCCGCACTCACCTCGGACGCGTTGAACATGACTCCAAGGGCGATCTGGACGTCAGGATCCACCTCATCTGGACTGCGGCACGCAATATCTATCAGACGAGAGACCAAGTTGTCTCGTTTCTCCTTGGTGGTCATATTGCGGTCTTTCGCCTCGGCTGCCAGTATGTCCCCCTGATCCAGGCTTGCTTGTCCACTTTCCCCAAGCTCGATCCACTTTTCCAGCATCGTGTTGGCGGAAGCTCGCTGACCCTCGTTGGTGTAGCTGACAGCCAAGGCGAGGTACGCAGGTCGATGCTGCGGGTCTAGTTGTATCACTTTGGTAAGAGCCAGGATGGCTTGGTCTTCCCTTTCGTTTTCCTGCTGTTTCAGGCCGAGAGTGAACCAGGCCTCTTGAGAAGATGGGTTGGCTTGAACCTCCCCTTCGAGTTCGAGTACGCCCTGATCGCAAGCTCAGCTCTCCTATCTCTGCGAATAGGCAATTGACCACCACTCACACGTATCGTAGGTGATTCCCGCCCGAACCTCTCGGCATCCACCACACCAGCAGTGTATGGGTTTCCTCTTTGGAACAAGTACCGCTGTTTCTCGCCATCTGGACCGAGCCGATTCAGAGCCTGATCTATCTTGGACACGGGCTGTGTCCTTGTGAACTGATCCCAATCTTTCTGCATCTCACCCCAGCCCTCCATCGCTCCTACTCCGATGTTGGGGGCATACGCTGTGCGCAACGGTCCGTTGAACGCCAAAAACGAGTCCATGTCGAATTGGTCCTCGATATCCTCGGCGGAATTCTGCCATGCTTCAGTCGCACCGGGTATGCTAGTTGAGGATCGCAATGCCTCGCCCAGAGTTGATGGGATTCCATTGCCAAGGGGCTTCGTTTCTTCTTCTTGAGCGTCGAAGTCGAAATGCACAGCTCGATCCTTGGCCGACATCAATCCTGGTTGCTCCTTCTTCTCGCTCATCAAGATCGCTTCTTGGTCCGCGAATTGTTGGTCCCAGGCTGACTGCGAATTTGCTCCCCTGGCAGAAGTCTGGGATGCGCCTGTTGATGGCGGCATGAGGTGAGGAGGTTGGTGCATCGTGATTCCGTTCATACCGGGTATCTGAGCAGAAGATGAGATCGGTTGATGCTGCGAGGTGGAAGGTTGCGAAGAGCCACTCGAGATCCGTCCGAAGTCTTCCGCCCATTCACTGTTCCGAGAGGTGGGCACAAAACTGGCTCCAATACCGACCTCTTCTCCATTCTCCGCTGCTTTGCCATCCTCCACCACCACCTGCTTGTCGCCCAGAGCTTGCACCAGCTGCATGAATTGACTCTGAGCCAATTTCGGATTATTCCGCAAGATCTTGTCGTTCTCTGATAGTTCCTTGGTGAATGCGCTGGCCGTCCGAGCCAGTACTTCTTGTGAATCCTTCAGATCCGGTTCATGCGAGTGTATGGAGTGTGTCCGAGTGGTCTCCTCTTGTGACGTTTGAGGGGGCATATGGCTGATTTGCGAATTCTGGGGAGGTTCGTAGTCGAAGAATGGCTCGGGTGCCATATGGTGTGCGTAGGGTTGGAGATTTGTCCGTTGAAAGATCGTAGGTCCAGTAGGCCGAGGATGATAATGCTGCTGATGTTGGTGTTGTTGATGGTGAGGAGGAGGCCCCTGATTTAATGCCATAGATCTTTCAAATTCTCTCTGCCATGGTGCGGCCCCTGCTTGAATAGCGGTCTGGGCAACGGCGGGCCGGTATGACTGCTGCTGGGGTTGTGGCCGAAAGTCATGTTGGCCATTACTATAGCTTGGACCAGCTTGAGGGAGGAAAGAATCTGCCCAATTCGATTGCGCTGATCCAGCCAGGGGAGATGCTTTCGCTACAGGTGATGGCAAGTGGGCTCTCAGGGTCGACACATCGAAAGCGGGTGAAGATGATACCGGACTGCGACCAAAGCCTTGATGCGAGTTGGCCTGAGCGGGTCGGTTGAAGGCCTACAGAGCCCCGTCACCATACGTCTACTATAGGAGGCTGTCGACTCACCTGCCTGGACGAGCTCGCTGTGTTGGGAACAGATACAAGCCGATCCTTTGACTCTGAGTCAGCCTACGCCCGACGTGTTGATGGAACGCCGCTCACCTGAGATATACCGACATCCCGTTCTAGTCTCCCGGAAACCTGCTTCAACGCATTTGATGGCCCACAGTCCGCTCCGTTGAGGAAGGACGTCATTGCTGGGCGAGATGACCCCAATGTGTAGACGAGCAACGATATCAGATCGCAAGGCGGATGCGGATCATGCGGTATGAGTTTGGCTGGCCGGGTAGATTCGACGTGACAGCTAACCGGCAGGCGGAATCAAATTTTTCGGCCAGGCGGAGATCGCCGACAGAGCCCCGCTGACGGAACGAGCGGGCCATGACCGAGCGAGCAGGATCGCATCTGCTCTGCTTCGACTGTAAGTGTGGCTATCTTATTCTTGGCTATCAAGGACCAAGTGTTCGCCAGCTACCGATATGTCTGCGCTGGGCATCAGACTGGTGGGAACCAGCTTACCACTGAGATCGTTCCCCGCTGTAAGGCAAGCTGCTGCATCGACGTCAGCTCAATCTCGCTCGTTCTGCAACTTCGCTTCGACATCCCTCCGGCCAAAGCACCCTAAGTCCTCCCTACAATCGCGGCATGTATTGCTCAGATCACTCTCCTCAGAGTCGCCGGCACCAACAAGACATGCGCTTGGCCGCATAACACCGAAGAGAATTGCTGTGAGGGCCCCTCGGAGTCAGTTCAGGTCGTCCTCCTCAGCAGAGTTCGATCCCGATCTGCCAGAAAAGACAATATGGCGACCTATCATCGTGGGTAGAATCCATCTCGTTAACGTAGGTGATAGACGAGCTAACTATACGTGTTCCAGTTCTGCATTCTACTAGGAGGAGGCACTTTCATGGGTGCAGCCTTTCTCACGAACGCCAACGCCGTGTTCTGGCGGGAGAGAATCAAATCGGCAGCGGGGGTGGTAGGGCGGCTTAAGACGCCCTCGGACAGGGATCTGGCTCGAGCTAGGACGATGAATGATCTTCAGGTGAGTGGCGCAGTCGGGTACCCTGTTCTCGCGAGCTGATGATTACTGAATGATCAGCACGCTCAAGCACAAATGTCATCCTGGCAAAAATCGCTGAATGGTTATGTTCCCGCATTCATCCTCACCCCTGTACTACGTCTCAAGGTCGCATATGAGAACTGGAGACTCAACACACCGCCCGGTCAAGTCGCCTCTATGAAGGTCATCAGCGTCATGGGTACCGTCTTCCTCATGTGGCGTTTACCTCGCATACGGCGCACCATGGATAAATGGTTCTTACATCGTCCCGTGGTCTTCGGTCTAGCCAAGCTTCATCCTTGGAAACAATGCGTTACGCTGTTCACCAGCACGGTGAGTTCTGGTATCTATTTGGCTTCGTACCAGTCTCTCACTAACTATGGGCGCAGATATCACATACTTCTCTAACGCATTTTGGTTTCAACGCACTGGCCCTTTTCTCCTTTGGATCAGCTGCATACGCCTACATTTCTGTGCCGGTGGCAGGAGGGCCGCGATTATCGACCGTTGACAACACACCACACTTTTACGCATTCCTCCTGTGTGCTGGTCTCTTCGCATCGCTCTCTTCACATCTGTATACCAACCTCGTCAAGGTACCTCGTCTGCTGAAGACGCTACGTAATCCAGCAAGGCTGTCCTCGGCTCAGGCTCTCGCGGCACATCACTCAATACTCCCTTCTTTGGGCTCCAGTGGTGCCATATACTCGGCTCTCGCTCTCACTGCCTGCGCCTTGCCTGACACAGAAGTCTCCCTCATCTTTCTGCCCTTCTTCGCCATCCCAATCGGATACGGTTTCGGTGGTCTCGTCCTATTCGACCTCATTGGCCTAGTCAAGGGCTGGAGGTGAGTCATGGTCAGTGCGATACCCTCGGGACTGATTGTTTCGGCTATAGGGCACTCGATCATGTTGCTCACTTGGGAGGAGCACTCTTTGGCGTCCTTTACTGGATGTTCGGACGTCAAGCTTGGCAGAACGCGAGATTAGCATCAGCGCCCGCCGTCGAGCAAGCAGCTGTCGAAACGTACAAGAACTGGGATCAGAAGCGCAAATGAGGCAAAGGTGGAAGCGGTAATTGATACGCTACATCAGCATATAGACACAGCTCAGCAATCTCTCCTGTACTTGTACAGATGCAGGGACGTATCGCCTCTCCGACGGTGCTAAGTTGATGAAGCCATGGCTCCATCTCATCGGCGCTCACAGAAAGCCCACAAGATAGAGCTCTCTTCACCCAGGTACTTAAGTTCGTGTGTGTGAATGCATAAAAAACGCTTGCAGAACCGCAGAATCTATCATCGGAGCTTCTATTCGCTCTATCAGGTCTATTTCTTGTACTCGTCTCGGCCTCTGGCGTCGGTTTTGGTCCAAATGGCGATACTCTCGGCCGGGCAGTGGAACTCTGCCCATCCCTCTGCAAGCATGGGCGATCAGCTCGGGCCCCAATTGAGATGTGTGGAACTGAGCTCACCCTCGTCGATTGTGATCTCGCCCTCGGACCATCCCATGACATCGGTCCACTTCTCTCCGGCGTGGTCCTTGCCCACGTCGACTTTCTTCATTCCCTGTTCCTTTCCATTGCAAATGACGGTAACACATCCGTCGTGCTCTTCGTTACCCTTTCGCAGCCAAGCGACACAGTTGGCTACGCCGAACGCGTTCAGCTGATCATTCTTACGGGGATCACGCTTCACTCACGGTGGTCCCAGTAGTCAACAAGCTCTCCGTAGCTGATCGTATCCGACGTCAGCCGTGTCGTTGAGCACTGCACTGTCCACTCACGCAAAGTTCTTCCTCGCACGGACGATGTCCTCGAGCTGGCTCACCGGTTCCTGTGGGTTCTCACCGGCACAGCCGTACAGATCACCGTAGAAGACGCATCTAAGTGGTATCAGCAAAGAACAGATATTGATGTAATCCAATACTCACGGGTAGCCGTCAACTCGCAGGAGGATCAGGGTGTAGGCAAGGGGCTTGAAGCCAGAGGAAACCCATCGTTCGAGGGATTGGCCTACTTGAGTGTCGTGCTGAGGCATAATTAGTCTCCATACAGGCCAATTCAACACAAGCTCGTGCTCACGTTATCGACGAGTGTGCTGATCCAAGGTCAATAAAACGTTTTCTTAACAGGCTGTTCAACTCACACAGCATCGATAGGTCGTCTCTGAACCAAGCTGAGATCCACGGTCAGCGGGTGGACCCCCTCTGCAAGCCATTCTGACTCACGTGTTGTCGAAGATCTTTCGCAAGTCGTAGTTCTCTTTCGCCTCTCCGGCTTCCTGTTGAGGAATATCAGTAGAGAACCGAGTCAAAGCACGCAGTCAGCTAACCTTGAAGTTCGCTATAGAACGCAGAAGTAAGCAGGACTTCTGACGAGTCAAAGATGACCTACCTTGGAGACACGAATCGAAAACAGAGAGCTGAGTGTCGAGACCCTCAAGGTATCTACAGGTGTTGTTGAGCGACATTCCCGCACTCCCGCATCGGACGTTGCCAACACTCACTTCACCAGGGTGTCGACGGAATCTGCGGATTTGAAATTTCAGTATACGGCCTGCCGATCCGCAAGCTTGTACGACTCACCCTTCCAGAACTCGCCGACACAGAAGGCCTTGGGTTTTCCACCCTCATCCGATCGAATGTTCTTGACAAAGTCGCCGATGAAGTTTCGCTACACTAATCAGTGCTGCTCGCGACCACATTAGATTCACTCACCGAAATGTGCTTGACAGCATCGAAACGGAAGCCGTACGCGCCGGTCTCCTTCAGAACCCATTTGCCCCATTTGCTAGAAGGGTGCCTCAGGACAAATGGTGGTCCTTTCTGGAAACCAAATACTCACTAGAACTCCTCAGCGACGTCTGGGTGAGAGTGGTCGACTTCGCGGCCGGTTAGTGACTTCACTAGGCATTCTTTTCGTGCAAGTCACGTACTATCCGCCTGGAAGGGAGATCAGCAAGGAAACCGAGAGCTGAAGTACCCGAGCTGACTTACAAACATCAGGTAGTCAAACGAGCCTGTCCAGGTCGATTGTCAGTCTCGTCCTTTGCGCGTTATTCGGAACAAGCTATATTACACACCGTTCTCCTTGTCGACATCAGAAGCCCACGACTTTCCGTCTCCTTGGATCTGGAGTCGGGTCAGCACAATAGAAGGGTTTCACTCGTTTGGGAGGCTCACCCGGAAAATTGCATTGGTCTCGGTTCCTGCATCGTAGTCGACACCGGTGAAGTGGTTGTAGTTCTGTGCCTGGTCAGCCGTGCCTGATTTAGGTGACTTCATCCACGCACCCATTTCATGTCGGAGTACTTGTCGCCTCGACCTGGGAAGGTGAATCTAGTAGAAATCAGCTCAATACCCCCTAACCCTTGAGACAGTGCGACTCGGCTGACTCACTTTGTCCAGCCCTCGATGTTGTGCATCTCCCCGACATCCTTGGTTCGGTCATTCTGGTCGACCATGGTGGCCATGAAGGTCTCCTTGTCGTCGGCTCCGGCTCTGAGTTGTCAGTATTCAGTCAGTCTCGAGGGCAGACTCAGCTCTCACTTGTGGTTCATGACGGCGTCGATGTAGACGATGATGCCCTTATCAGAGGCGGTCTTGATAGCTTTTACAAGTTCTTCCTTGGTTCCCCAATTTGTCCTGACCGCGCCTTTCTGGTCAAACTCTCCCAGGTCCCAGATATCGTAGCTTCAAGAGGTTTCAACTGGCAGCTGGAGGTGTAGGAAGTTATCAAACTCACATATCGTATCCAGTACCGTCGCTTTGTTGGCTGTCAGCTTGACAACAACGCCATACTTCGACAATACATACACGCTGGAACCCTTGGTAGGAGCTGAGAACCCAACATAAGTAATACGAACGACGATGTGCTATCTTCTGCACTCACGAGGGAGCCATGCGGCCGTGATACCCATGGACGAGAGCCTGTCGGTCTCGTCTTCAAACTTCTTCCAGTGGACTCCTTTTCCCTCTGCATACCACCTGCCGGGAGATCAACGCGTGCTCATGTTCCATCTCGTGTCAATCTTCAACTCACTCGAAGTACTGCATCATCGTGTAGTTGTCTACCCATCGTTTCAGCTCTTATCTCACACACGTTGGGCCGTGCCCACGTTGACTGACCATCTTTCCCGCCCCTGTGCTCCTTGTTCGCATGATGAGCCATGGTGTCGGTCCAAGCGCTGTGATGGATTCGGGTGGATGCGTTGGATCTCTAGACACGAAAACAACGACGCGTTGTTGTTGGTTGTTGCAGCTGAGAAGAAGAAGTCCACAGAGCTTCACAGAGGTGGACATGTGTCGTCGTGGCCAGACCCTGAGAGCGATCCCAACATTCCAGGCCATAAAACACCGTGCCTGACTCGTGCCTGGATTCGGAACAAGCAGCTACGTCATCTGAGAATCCCAAGGATTCCTCTGCTTCAGTTGCAGCCTGTTACAGCGCTGGCCCTTGCTGGTCAGACCAGCCTCTCTGCTCAATATATGTAGTCAGATGGCCAGCCAAGGCAGCCTTGCCTAGTAGTGCTCTTAACACAGCCAGTGATGTATACTCTAACAACAATCGCTCTTGCGATGGATATGACTACCGGTACAGTCCACAGCTCCTCAAGCTAGATAGTGCAACAGGTTACGATCCTCCTCGTCTCTCTTCAGGAACTGAAGCAAGGATATCAGCGAAATCTTCAACTGCACGACAATGACCCTCACCTCTCTTTCAATCAGATTCTCCATTCGTTTTTTGATCTCCTTTACGTCTGGCGGGAATCGCTTGCTGACATCCGTGACGACCTGGTCGATCAGGAGTTGCAGTGTTAACTTCTTCCTCGCCTTCATGATCCTGACAATCACAGCTTCCAGAACGGAGACTCGGTCAATGACGATTTGCTCGTTGGTCTTTCTATCCTCCTCGGCGGACATGTCTTGTTGGATTTGATTGATTCGGAATTTGATACGATCCGACTGGAAACCCTTGTTCCATGCGAAGATGTCGGTGGGCTGGATCTCCTTCCCGGGCGGCTTCTTCAGCAGCACTCGCGTGCCTTTACGTCCCAAAGCGAGAGACTGCACAATCCGCACGAGCTCGGATTGCTCTTTGAGATGTTTACTGTCAGTCGAGATCTTATAAGGTGATTGCTGTCAACTCACCAATTCCAGTCCTGTCTTTGAGATCCTTGAAACTCAACGTATCCTCCTCGTTGAATTGTATCATGACCACAGCTTGGAACAGACTGACTCCAATCTCGTATTTACCCGACGGGAATCTTGCGCTGAGACTGACGGTCGCTAACTGCCATCTCCAGCTGAGCTGCCTGTTCTTGTGCTGGGTAGAGTACCAAGCCGTAAACTGATCGATGGACGCTTGTAGCTCTGGCGTCAACTTAAATGACCATCCATCCTTCAACAAGGGATATGCCGGCCAGGCAGACTCCGTCAAAACATTGGCGGTAAATTGACCTCCTATGTCACTGAATTCGGAGGGGTTCTTCGACTGTGCTGATTGGTACGACTTGACCAGGCTAAATCCATCGTCAATTAGCTTTTCCGGGGTCTGGACAAGCTCACTCACGTCTCGGACAAGGCCAAATCCTTCATCATAACATCGCCACTGGTAAACTCCTCGCCCAACTCGTTCTGCAATTTGACGATCATGTTCCGTTCCATGTCGTCACTGGCGCTCTTGCTGAGTAGAAGTCGTTTGGCCAGTTGAGTAGAGTAGAACGCCTTGAACACGTCCTTGTCTCTGGTGAAACCGACCAAAGCGATAATCTCGTCGAGTTGGCTGTTAAACTGAGCTTCGGTGCCTGAGCCCTGTCCTCTTCGCATGACGACGTCCAGGTGTTTGGCTGCAAGGCGCGTCAGTTCCCGGGCAGCTTGCTGACGAGTGTCATACGTACCGATCCACTCGGCAGGGGCATTCTGTCGGCTGCCCATACCAGCCTTGAAGCCAACCCGAATTGCGTCCTGCAGCTCGATCAATTGTCTAGCGTCTTGTGAGCTCAGAGCGGTCGAAGGGCTCTCTTTGGAGAATGGCTTCATGACGGCTCCATCGGCAAAGCGCTTGAGCTCCAAAGACCCGTCGATCATGTTGGCATCGTTGGCGGGGTCTGAGATCAGCGTTTTGGTCCGGTCCTACGATGGAGATGAGGTTCGCTACTTATTTGTCTGACGGGACTCAGCTCACCTCGATGTGTGTCCGTAACGACTTGACCATGAGCTCGAATAGGTCGCAATCCTCGCAAAAACGGTACAATCTTGTCAATGCGTCTGCGTCCTTGGCATCCATCGCTTCATCCAGGGCTGTGTGTGTCGTGAGTTGTTGTACCGCCGGGTGACCTGTGGGCTGTAAGCTCACCTTTCTGTACGATCTTGTGACCTTGCTTCGAACCAGCCGCATCTCTGACGTGAAACACCACATTTTTCGCCGCGTGAGAGTCGAAACACGCATCCGCACGATCCCTCTCCTCGGTCACCATCTCTAATGCCCATTCGACGTATCGTGTCGCGGACATTTTGCCTGCCTCGACTTGCTGGACATGGGCGTTCGATGTATCGGTGTAATAGTTCGTGGTGAATTCGAGGTAAGGGCCCACCAGGGCCCAGAATTCCGGTTCCGATAGCGTTTTGGCTAAAGAAGAGATCGCTGTGATTGTAGGTCGTATACTCGGGTCAGGTCTGTGAAGACAGTCAAGTCAGTGTACGTGCTGCGTATGGAAAGGAATCGTGCTCACGCAGATGCCTCCCGTTCTGCCGAAGACCACGCCAGCACGTCATCGCGTGTTTTACTGTACAGCAGGTCATTGTCCCAGATGCCGTTCTTGAAAGTGACTGTGGCGAGTTTCCTGGAGAAGAATTATCAGCTTGATGTGACCGAACGTGTGAGTGGACTCACTGGATGCTTTGCAACCCATTACCACTGACGTGTACTCGATCTAAGTAGACGAAGACAGAAGCCAGAAGAGCCTAACATTGAGTGTCAGGCTTGGATCGCGGGCAGCAACAGAACCTTGGCTGGTACTCACCACATTGGCCTCATATGTGTCCCACCCGGATTTCAGTCGTTGTAACCACCCCCCTTCGCGACTCATGATACTCCCCCGCCCTTCCCGAGCGAGACTAGCCACAGTGCGCTCCAATTCGGCTGTGAGGGCATTGTAGATATGTTCTCCACGAGAAAAAGGCGGAGAGACGGCTTTCCTACATATTGACGAAAGGGTCTGGAACGAGAGCTGCGGTCGTTTGCCGGAGAGGAGAGGTGGGATCGAAGCGATCAACGAGGCGATCTGATCATCGATGGATGCTGCCCCTCCAGCCGCTACATCGAAGACAGTATGAGTATGGGTACTGAACGCCTGGATCGGGATTCCGCAGCTTACGCTTGAAGTCGATGGCGATCACCTGGGATTGGGCATTGCCAATCCCGCTTTCCTTCCGCTTGCCCAGGGTTTGAGGTAACAAGAAATTGTTATACGCATTCGTGCTGGGCCTGTATTCGGAGAAAGCATCAGATTTGGTGGGAAAGCGTACGAGCGAGGTCATGGCGCCCGGATATCTGTCCTCGATGGGCAGTGTAGCTTGAGTATAGCTGAGCAGAGTACAAGTGGGAGATGGTCATATCAAGAGCGATCGTCCTCTATCGTTGGCTCGACGCCGGTCATCGGGTGGAGGATGCCGGTGGAGGTACGAGGATGACTGCTTGAAATGTCCACGTCATCATTACACCCACCTTCTTATCGTTATCAACGCCCTTTGTGCTCGGGGACCACGGGTCCGGGATAAGCGTGGAACGGGATGCGCGGAAGTGCGCGGATATCTACCTTCCATCAGAAACAACCTGGTCTTGTGAGAGAATTTCCAGAAGTTGGTGAAGCAAAATCAACGGGCAGCAGATCAGAACAACGGGCGGCAGTATAGCTCACCACCGGTCTGTCATGTCAGACTTCTCGCCAATCACGGCAAAGCCGTCTTTGGCAGAACTGAGCGATACCACGATTCGTCAACGAAAAGTCCTAACGGACACGGTCTCCCCAAAAGTCGAGCACCCGGCAGATACAACTGCTTCGGACGACAATGGCAAGCAGAAGGCCAGCGATGAGGAGATCAACTGGGGCAAGACGCCCGCTGGTGATGGTGAGTGATACCTCCGCCCCTGCATGTGTCTGCAAATGTCTCGAGATCCAAGCGCCTGGGCACGGGTACGAGAGCTCTGAGCTGATAACCTCGATAGTCTTCCGGGTGCCTCAGACCCACTCCTTCATGCACACCATGACACAGACTGTTCACAAGTCCACCCTTACCCGGCTTACCTTGCTCACACTGGTTGCTCAACCTCTCATCTTCTACTTGCTCTGGAATCACCCGACCATCAGATCCGCCTTCTTCCTGCTGTACTTTGCGTTCTGGCGAGGCGCCTATGACTGGGGCTTCGCCTGGTTGCTGAGGAAGCAGAGTGAGAAGAAATGGATTGTCAGGTCACTCAGAAGCTGGGGCTGGCTCGACGTCAATTCGACACAAGGAGGCGAAGCGGGACGTGAATGGGCCAAATGGTGGAAGAAGGAACTTGAAATGAAGATGGGCACCGGTTACAGATGGGAGGACGTACCTCAAGAGTTCAACTCGTGGTTGATCTTCCGTCAACTGGTGGATCTCGTTCTTCTCAAGTGAGTGTTAAAGCGTCGCAACAGGGTCAAACGACTGACATCCATCTAGCGACTTTGTCTCGTACTCCTGCTTTGCTTGGTCCAACCTACACTTCCCGGCCAACCACTCCTTCTTCATGCACATTTTCCGATGGGCATTTGGCTGGTCACTCATCATGTTCAACCTCTGGGTTAAAATGGACGCTCACAGGGTGGTCAAGGACTACGCCTGGTACTGGGGAGATGCTTTCTGGCTCATGGTCATGCAGCACGACCTCGTCTTTGACGGTGTATACGAAATCGCCCCCCATCCTATGTACTCTGTGGGGTATGCCGGGTACTATGGGCTGTCCATGGGTGAGTTGCAGCGCGATCGCGTCCTAAGAGAGTGCTGACCCATGGGCTAGTCGTCGGATCATACTCTGTTCTGTTCGCTTCTCTGGCTGCGCATGCTGCTCAATTCGCATTCTTGCTGTGGTTTGAGAACCCTCGTGAGTCTGCCTGCATTGAGGTCCAAACTTCGCTGAAAGCCCCTCGCAGACATTGAGCGTACCTATGGTGGTGGCAAGAAGCCGCTTGCCTCTCGTGTACCCCTCTCCTGGGGCGAGCAGGTGAATCACAGCGACTCTCCCTCTGCTACTCTGGCGGATGCGGGCTCAGCCCTGTCTATCGAGCACGACGTAGCGGACGCCGCGACGCCGGGTGCCACGGAAGGTTTGTTCGGCCCCAATGATCTTGCTCCTATCTGAAAAGCTCACAACCGTTGTAGGCGAGACTGAGACCGAGCCTGAACTCCCGGAGCTTCCGACCATACCAAGCAGCAACCCTAGCGTCCGAAATCGATCAGACAGTACTTTCTCTTCTACTTCATTCTGCAACGGCGCAGATGGGTCATACTCGGCGTCAGCTAGCCAGAAGCGTGCTGGAATGAAGCGTTCTAAGAGTATCTCGATGCACGACCTCACCCACCGGTTCTTCCGACAGCCAATGGTCGTTCTGTCCCGATTGGATATGTTCAGGTGAGTGAATCAAAACAGCATTCACTGACGGGACTCAGGAGCACCGACTTTGCTCTCGTCGTTCTGCTTGGTTACGCCTTGTCAACGCTCGTTCCAGCCCTCCCACCCCGCCTGGCTCTCACCGCGCACTTCCTACACGCCCTATCTTGGCGAGTATTCCATTCGTACGGTCTCGGACTGTTGCTGCGTGCGCAATCGAAGAGCAAGTGGCTCGTCAGGCATTTCCTCAAGCATTACCACTACCCCGGCGAATCGACCACCGAAAGCGAGAATAACGAGAGAGAGAGCGTGGTGAAGCGCGCTACAGAGGAGGCGTTTGGCAACTGGCAAGTAGGGTACAACATCTCTCTGGTCATGACTTATGGTAAGTATAAGGAAGGTAGAGCGGTACAACAGCTTATCCCCCTCTAGTCTCCTTCGCTGGCCTGGCGTGGAAGACTTACCACCTGCCGTACGATTGGACCGTCAGCGGCGTCATCCTCCGACACGTGCTTGGTCTGGTGAGTCGCCCATCCCCGTGCACCTGCTGACTTCAGTCACTTGTCGCCCTGCATGTTTGGGCTGCGAGATCTTCTTGGGAGGTCCTGGGCGACTTTGGCTGGCTGTACTCGGATTTCTTCCTGATTGAACAGATCCCATCGCGACTAGCCTACACCGGCATCTACCGATTCCTCAACAACCCTGAGAGGTCGATGGGTGGCGCCGCGTTCTTCGGCTTGTGGTTGATGAGCAACTCGAAGCTCGTGCTTTGTCTGGCAATTTTCTCGCATCTGTCTCATTGGTGGTTCCTCTCGTTTGTGGAGAGGTGAGTCACAGTCGGGAAGTAGAGAGCTGACTGTAGACCTCACATGAAGCAGCTTTACGGCGAGAGGCTGAGAAAGGACGGTGGTCTGACCAAGACGCTCAAATCCGTCGCTGGGAAGACTCTTGCTGAGAAAGCAGGACGACATGCGCCGAACATCAACAGGGTTGTCCAAGAAGTCCGAGGTTCTATTGAAAAGGTAGAGGATCGGGTGACCGAGGCTGTAGGGGAATTCCTCGACCATGGTGAGTTGGGATTGCTAAAGAGCGGCGCTGACCAACAGCTCGACCCATGTTCTCGGACATGGTCAACGACACCAAGTACCTTTTACAGCAATCCCGCGAGCGCATGATCATCACGTGAGTATCAATGGCATCCGCAGCGACTCCCTGTTGAAGAGAGTACAGTCGAGTCGCCAGCGACATCACCTCGTACGACACTTCTCGATACGCCTTGACCCTTGCCACGTCATCATCCGCCCCTGTGCCCCGATACCACGTTGGCCAGCCGATTCGAGTGTCTTGGACTGCGCCTTCGAACCACTCGAGGAAGGACTGGATTGGAATCTACCGCCTGGGCTCTTGTCGATCTCAACTCGTCACCAGGATCTCGTCCGTCGGAAAATGGATGCCGATCTATGAGGACGAATGGGTCGGAGACGAATACGTCATGCCGAATGGAGAAAAGCGACAAGAAGCTGCAGGAGAGGTGTTATTCCGCGGAGATCAATTGCCGTGGCAGGCTGGGCAGTATGAGCTAAGGTACCATCATGATGGCAAGCACAACGTGATGAGCCGAGTCGCCCCTATCGAGATCTTCGGTGAGTCTAATCTCGTAGGATCGGAGCTAACGGCGTTCTAGTCACCAAGCCGAAAGATGGCGGATCGTACAAGTCTATCCACTCGACATTGCTCGACATCGTCACGGTGTCGCTGGACTCCAACCCGAGTCTCCTGCCCCGATCGGCAAAAGCGACAAACTACATTCTGGCTGGAGACAACGCCTCCCAGACCGCTGAAAGGACGAACGGCGGATCCGATGGCAGCACTCCTATCGACCACACAGCGCGATCTTCAGTTATTGCTGCTACCAATGAAGCCTCTCCCTCGCTCGACGGTCCCAGCTTCGAAAGCATCCATCCCGACGGCGATCTCGAGACCACCGGCGAAGATGGGCGAGACCCTGACGACTTCATCATCATGGATGAAAAGCAAGCCAAGCGGATCGTCGCGCTGTGCGAAATGGCGTTCGACGTCGAGCTCTCTATAGACGTTGTCGTCGCCGATGCCAACGTCTCGTTGTTGAGCAGGCGAATCGTAGGCGCAAGGAGTCTTACGGGAAACACTACGGCGTCGGCGAATACGGTCGGTACCTAGAAGCGCATAAGATGGAGGTGAATTGAGAAGGGAGGGAGGGAGGACATGGGAGCTTGAGGAAGCAGGAGAGGACGACATGAGGACGAGCGTAAGTGGTGAAACCAGCTGAGAGAGGATGAAACAAAACCTTTGTGATGCATAATGTGCTTCATGAGCACGGTAGGGATTTCGCGTCAGCTAACCTGTCAGTAGGCGGACAAGCCATGGTCGAGTGAGACTATATCGTTTGACAGGATACATGTGGACAACTCATAAAGCTTCTACATTCCTTCTTTACTTCTTACATCTTCTCATTCTCGCTCGCAACTCCGCTTAAGCCTTGTTGTTGTTGTTGAGGCCGAGGGCGTCCTTGGCAGAGTCGAGGATCGATCCAGAGTTCTGGTTCTGGTTGCCGGAGATGGCGTCACCAGCCTGCTGGGTGAAGGACTTCTGGGACTCTGGCTGTCCGGAAGAGGCAGCGGACTAAGGGTTGAGTCAGTCAGGTGTGGTAGTGTGGGAGGGTCTGATCACTCACGTCGGCCTTGCCAACAACGGTGTCCTTGGCCTGCTCGAGGTAGGTCTTCTGGGAGTCTGGCTTGAGGGCGGCTCCGGCCTTGTCACCTAGGGATTGTCGTCCTGGAAGGAGGTTAGCGGGAGTACAGGAAGGGAAGCTGAGGGCAACTCACCAACGTCAGACATTGTGTGTGGTTTGGTTTGTTTGGGCTTAGGATAAGTGGTAGTAAAGTGGTGAACTGGATGGAATGTGTGGATGAGGAAGAAGAGCAAGTTGGCGTCTCGAGGAAGGTTATATACACGACAGGCCAGCAAGTCCACCCCCGGCCAGCCCCGGCCGCCACGTCGACAGGCAAGCTATGACCTGTCATGACGTAGGATTGCCGGTTAGAGAGACGTCAGGGTAGCCGCTTAGCCCAGTTGATGGATCAATTCGTCATATTCGCTGGAATTCGCTGGTCACTTGACCGGATCTGAGCTTGCCTGCGCTTGGTCTGACGCAATCTGACGTCGGGCATGTCGATCAAACAAGCTACAACGGGTAAGAATGCATTGTGCCAGAAGGTGCCAGACTGTGCCAGAGGACGCGAAATGACCTGGAATGACGAGGAGAGATCGTCACCGGCATCTTGAATCTTCCGGCAGTCACCCTCAATTTCAGATCCAATTTCAACTTTACAGCTGCCCAGAACGCAAATACTTCGTCATCATGCGCTACTTACCGCGAAGTGAAGGCAAGCGCCAAGTTACAGGCGTCAACGCGCACGCGCCGGCGAGGCACTTGGGCAGCTGCAGCCGGGGGCAGCTGGCATCAGGGGACTCAGGCTGAACTCAACCAAAGTGCTAGAAGGAGAGCTGAGCCCTGAGCAGTCGGGATTGACGAGATCTGTCTGTGCGGGTCTGCACAAGGGCCTCAACCTGCTTGATTGTCGTCGAGCCCGTGTGGTCGAGACATGCTCGATACTCGAGAGCGGCAGCATCATTCACTAGTTGTATTCATTCGTATGGTGTGATGTGTTATGCTACAATGCTCGTCCTCGAGTTCCTTACTTCTTGGCCGCCTCGGACTGAGCCTTGGCCTCGTCCATCTTCCTGATGATCTCCTCGTCGTCGTCGAGCAGCTCCTTGTCCTTCTTGGCACCTCGAGATGGCTCGTTTCCGTGCGACCTGGCGATGGCAGTTGGGTCCTCGTGGGCCTTGGCCTCATCGGCAGCCTTCTCCTGCTTCTCAGTCTTCTCAGCGTCGGCGAGGGTGTTCTTGATCGATCGCTCGTCCTTGGAGTCGAGTCGGTTGTGAGCATCGGGTGGGGCCTGCTCGAATCGCTCTCCGGTCTGTGGGTTTCCTGATACAGATCAGCAGGAATTCAACGGTGATGGAGGGAGATAGCTCACCGGCAGTTCCCGTGGCAGGGTTGATGGCACCGCCCTCGGCGTTGGTGGATGGCTGGTCGACGTTGTTGTTGGACATTATGGCTGCTAGGGAGTGTCAGTCGTGCAAGCCTGTTGATAAGATGGCTGCACTCACAGAGTTAGATATGAGTGAGGTTGTCAGAGGAAGCTTCGTAGTTGTGATGGTTGGGTTGAGGTTGAATGATGAGATGGAATCGCTTCCAAGGGCAAGACCATGCTCTACAATTTCGGTGTCTCTGAACGATGACGTAGTGACGTCACATTCGCTTGACAGGGAGGCCGGGTAGAGCGACGAGGCACGTGGAATTGATTCCTCTTGGGCCGAGTGAGCCCTGCGACGCGTCGCGTGTCTGTCGCGTTGTCGTCGTCGACCTTTGCGCCCCATTCGGCCATTCCCCAACGGTCCAACCCAACGGTCCAACCCAACGGTCCAACCCAACGGCGAGCCGCGAGAGTCATTCCTCTTGCTCGCAGCTTACGATATCGTACCACCTCTGGAGTCTGAGCCAGTACTGAGTCGAACTGTTATGCGGTACTTAGGGTTCCTGGAGACTGGATGGACGACTGAGGACACCAGCGACGGGCTAGCGGCAGTAGCAGCTGATTCATCTGACAACAATGTTGACAAGTAATCTGAGCTCGAAGGGCAGCAGCTGAGTGAACCCGCTCTGTATGGACTTCACTTGTACTTTACGCACCGTACGAACGCGCCGTTCACTCTATGCATACGGCCGCGCCTCCCCAACCGACATAGATTCACTGATCATCATCATAATTCTTCGCGAGATTACTCGTCCTCGTCATCCATCACCGAATCCCGAACCAAGGACTCTCTCCCCGGAATGTTGCTGTTGTCAATCGACTGGAAGATGATCCACGGGTAGGACAAGGTGGTGCCTCCTTGGGCCCGACTACCGATCAGCTTCGCGATCTCAGCACGATGGCCAGCGTGTGACTCCTTGTCGAGCAGGGCGGTCAGTTTGAGACCATTTTGCTCGCGATTCTCTTTCTTCTGAGCGGCTGTGTAAGTCTCCTTCATGGAAGAAACGCCAGAGAAATTTGCTGCCAAAGCTGAGACTGCGGCTATCTTTTCGACCATGGTCATGCTGGAGTCTGCGGTAATCTCTGCCATGGCGGATTGCAGAGCCGAGTTGTTCATTGCCCCTTGAACACTCTGGATGGCCGTCCCCATCGAGTCGGTCATCACGTCGGGCACCCTGATCAAGTTGCGGATTTGGTCGTCCACATTCTTGACAGAGGTGTCGAGACGGCGTTTGAAGTCTGCCACCTGGGCCTCCAACTGTGCAATGCTGGGGTCTTCGTACTGTCCTCGTCGTACTCAGTCACAGTCACGATCGTATCACCTGCAGGAGACAAGGCGGCATAAAGATCTTTGTCCGTCGCCAATCTTTGTGGGTATCGTCCAGACATGATCTCGGTGCCATCGGACAGGCTCACGATATGGTCGTGCACCAGAGTGGCCTTCTCGATGTTGTGACAGTAGCTATAGCATCTCTTTAAGTATGAAGATAGATGTCTATGAAAGAAGGGGTAGGCAGCGAGAGACGCTGCGAGAAACGAAACTGGTCACGTGATAGCTAACTAGACGAGTCACTCCAACACTCGAGGTAATCGACACAGCTGTCGACTGCCGTGTTGATGGCATCAGAAGCAGCGTCCGTCTCAAATACACTGGACGCCGCGGTGAGCGATCTGACTGCAGCCAGGGCAGAGAGCTGCAGATCTTGCAGAACTTGAGTAACAGCAGTCATCGAGGTTGTGGGACGCTGTGTAGCCACGTCAGTGGTAGGAAGAGTATGGAGAGAAAAAGAGGAGTGAATGCGATCTTGGAGCAGGTGTCGCAGCTTAAGAGGGAGTAGCGATAAGCCAGAGCAAGAGTGGGAAGCCCTCACCCTGTCATATTCGCCTTCACATCGCCTTTCTCAAACAGCTTGTTCGTATCGTGTTCAAAGGAGGCGGGTAATCAATACAAGGATGACCCGGACGCCTGACGCCATAACTCGAATGTCGCGAGAACCCCAGCACTTGCATGATGCGCCATGACCCATGACTAGGCGTGACCTCTCCACTCTCATATCGCCAAACGTTGACGATCTGATGCGCGGGCGCCGAGCGGGCATCCCGTCCTCACAACATGAACAAGGAGAAGGCTCGACTTCCGAGCTCTCGAAATTTGATCAGACAGAAGGCCAAGGCGAATGCTGTGAAGGTGCATGCCACCCGAGCCCAAGCTTCCATGTCCACGCCTTTCAGCTGTTGAGGAGTGTAGAGGAGCACAGCTGACGATGCTGGCGTTGCCAAAGCTACGGCATACATAGTCCGCCGGGTTTAAGCGACTGGGGATCACACATGCGGGCCTCGCAAAGTCTACCATGAAGGTTGAGCCGCCGGTCTTAAGCTCTCATGCAATTGGTTCCTACCAGAGACGAACACCTACTCGTACCCCATTAGCAGTCGAATGAGGGACAGCAAGAGAGACCTACTTCCTGAGTCGAATGTTTCTTCAGATGGGCCAAGTGTGAATGCCGAAGAGCCATTGAACGTCTCGCCTAGCGAGCTGGAAGGGACTGTGGGTAAATCAGCGACAAGTCTTTGGCCTTTGCAGTTCACCTACCTTGGCTGGCAGCATCTTGATTCGCTTTGTTCCATGCATGCTGCAGCATGTCCGTGAGCTCCGATAACGGTACCGTGTCCCGGAGCGCCGTCGCCTTCTCCTCTGCAGCCGTCGACCCAGTCCCCGGTGCTGCTGCTGAACCTCTTTTCCACCATTCGAGCGGGCTCCACCGACTAGGACTGCCGGCAGCAGAGGGGGATCGGTTGGAAGTATAGCCTAGATCATTCACAACTTCAGTGAGTTCAGACATCGAGGACATCGTTTGCTTCTTCAAGGATGCTGGTGAGTGGAAGAGCCAAGCGAGTTGAGAGTTGTGAATGTGATCTGGGATCAGTTGTCACAGCTTATATAGAGTGGCGTCGGCGATAGCCTGGCGCGCAAACTCTTATGCTGCCAGATTAATCGCATTCTGACTCAAAGGAGTGCAATGCATTGCGTGTAAGGAGCATGTGCAACTGCAAAACACGTATCAGCTCTTATCCTAAACATGGGGGCAACTAAAAGGGTGATGTCTGACCGTTAGCATTATGGCTGAGCGCTGAGCGCTGACGCGCTGACGGCTCGCGCTCATGCGCCGCGGGGACTCTATCATGGCCTGCATGATACCCAGTGATACCTCCTAGGCCGTCTACGCCAGCCATCCCTACGACGAGGCTCTTTCGTGCGCTCATCCTCGCGGCCCGCGGGCTCATAGATCGGTCTGACGGTGATGAAGATGGCGGTCGGTGGAAGATGTACGCCGCCTGAGCCTATGCTTCGATGTATACGCCTTCCAGCTATTGATGGAGTCCAGTCCGTAGAGAAGCGTAGTCGAAGATGCTTGCGATAGTGAAAGTGACGGTAGAACAAAGCAATGAGAAAAAGCACAGCCCCGTCGCGTTGATCACGTACAAACGTCCCGCCGCCGAGCACGAGTTTGCTCAGTCCCAACTTCTGATCGTCCGTATTTTCCTCCTTGTTTCCTCGTTCAACGTCGACCGTCATTCCACTACTGTACTTCTACCAACATACCTACGATTCCACCGCATCTGACATTCTGAACCGTACTCTGCATTGAGCAACCTGCTCGATCGATCATTACGAGCACGAGATCAAAAACGCCTCGATTTCAAAGTTCCTTTGGCCCACGCATCTTTCAACTCCCCTCAACTCGACTATCGATCTCGACTCCATTCTACTTTCCACTTGACCCTTCTGGCCGCATCGCGCCATGTCTGCCGCACCAACTGGCGCCTCGCGATCAGCGACCAACTCGACGCAACCCTCGCGAACTTCGTCGATCTCGATCCCGGGCACGGCTGCTGCTGGGGGTATCACCGTGTTGCAGCCTCCTTCGACCGCGAGTCCGAGCTACTATAAGATCGCAGAGCATGACTTTGTGACGTTTGCCTGGAACTTGACAAGTCTATAGTGAGTCAATCGAGACGCCCTTACCGTCACCTTCTGGCAGCCACAGGATCCCGGCTGACCCTCTATAGTGTCACGCCTACACACCTCACGATCATCGCATCGTGCTCTGCTAATGGCAACACCTACCCCGTCGGCCCTACAGGTTCACCCGGCAATGTTATCCCCGCGAACCAAAGCTCGGTCATCTGGAATCCGTGGCAATGGGAGCAACAGCCCGGAGCGACTCCGTTTGCCGAAGCGACATATGTCTTGAAGATCTGGGACGAGCGAGGGCCCGGCGTCGCCGTCAAGGGAGGTTACCTATCCCCATATGCCGGGACGCAGTTTGCGATGTATCGTCCCGCCTCGTATCAATCCATAGCAGGTGAGCACCCCTTTCGAAACACAGCGCAAAATCGCTGACCCAAACAGATGGATGGAAGTGTACGACATGCACCGCCGCAGCGGAGAAGCTGAGAGAGCCCGCCGGACTAGCCCTCATTCTCACCTTCACCCTCATGTTCATGTCCGTTTGGAACGTGCTGAGGCGGTAGCCAAGTAGGAGAGGGGACTGTGAGGAGACTACATGAAAGATGATCCCACGACGTTTACGATTAATACTACGCCATTTTACGCTCATTCTGTTTGTATCGATCGTGATGGACAATTGCATCCCAGTCTGGTAGAGTACATGACGAGCAAGCGGAGAATCCCCCGAGTATCGAGCATTGATCCCTTCTGATCATCACATTGTTGGACCACCTCCAAGATTCAAGTGGCGTGCGGGGTGCGTGCCGATTGCAGCAACTCCTAGCAGAGTACTTGATACATTTGGACTTCTTCTCCTAGTCTTACTCGACAGCAAACGCTATGATAGAAAGCTCGACTACCAGTAGAACCGGTGCGTGGGGCATTCATAGCCGCCGGGGTTCTTGTCCACTACAGCCAAAAAATTTGTCAAAAAGATCATCTGGCACGACACTCACGGTACTCCTGATGATAGTCCTCTGCGTTGTACCACTTTCCAGCCTGCACAATTGCGGTGACAATCGGCCTGCCATTCAGGCTGCAATCCATCGTTAGTCTGTGGCTCTCGACGGATGCAATCAAACTCACTACTTGTCCTGAACTTCAGCAGTGACCGCCTTGGCGATCTCTTCCTGCTCAGGCGAATGGACGAAGATTCCACTTCGGTACTCTGTTCCGGGCGTCAGACTCCAATATTAGGGCGCCTCCCGGCTAGCGATCGATCGGTGAAGTAGTACTCACGGGTGCCCCTATCTGGTCCTTGTCGGTCCTTTGTAGTTGGGTCGTGTGTCCTGTAGAAGAACTCCACGAGTTCTCCATATCCGATCGATCCTTTCTGGTAAGTCAATTGGACTCCCTCAGCATGTCCTGTCGTTCCGCTGCAGACTTGTCGGTACGCTGCGAGGATCGAATCAGACTGTACCTACACGCCGATCGAGTATACCACTTACATGGATTCGAGGCATCGCCGCCTGTGTATCCCGAGACGCACTTCCACTGAGGAAGGTGAGAGAAATGTTGGTTGAAGACGTGCTCTGTTCCCCACTAAGGACCCTCCGTCAGCCTGCAGCTCAAATCCCGATCGATTTGGCCACTTACAAAGCAGCCAGAAGCAAAGGTAGCATGCTCAACTAAGACAACAGCATCAGCATAACCCCGTGCGACGGCTGATCGCGATCGCACGCACCACCGTCACCGAGCTGTGCCTGCTCTGAAGTTCTGATCGCCGTTGGAACGGTCGGCTTGGGTGGCGTCTTTTGGACCATTGTGTGTGCTGGCCTCTGTGATCCTAGCAGCGATCTCAAAAAAGACATATAATTCGTGTTGGAGATGATCAAGCCTGCGAGTAGGGCCGAGACTGTGAGGAGTGCTGTGAACGGCTTTATTTTGTTAGTCAATCGGACGAGTGTATAAGTCGAGAGCAAAGATGACATGAAGATGGTCGACTCCCCTGACACTTTTGTCATCGCTCCAACCTCCACCTCGCGGCCACTGGAATCGCATCATCGATTCATCGGCAACGTCCGACGGTCATCGTTCGGAATATCGCCCTCGTAGAATGAGGGAGCCGAGCTGAGCTGGGAGAGGCTAGGAGGCTTCGATCCTCCAACGTATTTGCAACGTATCAACGGTCTATGGATCTACAAGTCTTACATATGGTCTAATTCCTCCTATTTGATCTTCTTGTGGGCGATACGCAGCGACGAATCCCGATCCCCATCGTCAAAGTCCCACGGTCGAGCGACCAGAGCCGCGGGGATGAACCTAGACCGGTCAGATTTCCTCTCTTCCACGACTACCTACCATGTGGCAGCACACACGACGCCTTTCCCATGATCCTGCGCTTTGAGCATGTTCCATCTATGAACATGATCAGCCTTAAACCCGGCTGAAACAGTTACTCATAATGCTTTCAACGAGTCAATGACTCACTCTGTCTCGATGAAGCGACTCATTACACCGACAAAGGGTGCCAGCTCTCGTGTCCCTCCAGGAACCGCGTAGACGATCACTCCGAGAAGATTGAGCAGTGAGGTCGATATTTCCTTGACGTGTGACAGGTATACTATAGTAGGTGGCGGCTGAACAGGATGAGCTTCATCATGGACAGGGCTAATCGTATGACTCCGCCTCGACGCACCATGACCAGCTCAAACCCCCACCAATCTGATATGCAGGTCAGCCGACTTCGAGGCACCACTGCACCTCACTCACAGGTGTATATGCTTAGCCGGTCGGTTGGCGGGTGCATGCCCTTATGACTCGGTCCCTCATACATGTACACCTTGCTCTCAGCGTTCAACAGCGCATCGAACCCTCGCCTTAGGGTGTCGGCAGTAGGCAGTGCTCCTGCCAGGGGTCTATGTAGGGACATGGCCGAAGGCGGAAGCATGAGGCCGAACGGCAGCATGGGTCCTTGTGAGCTGTCCTCCGAGTCTGCTTCCTCCATTCGAAGGCTAATGAGGGCATCTTCCAACTTGCCCAGATGGACATCGCTGTCCCGCTTGGCGTCTGACTTTGCCGGTTTCAGAGGCTCAAGCAGGGATAGCAATACGGGCAGACGAGCGGGCGCTGGCGGCATCGTCTTCAGCGTCGAGTACTTGTGCTGACCTAGCTGAATCTCCTGCTGCACTCTGGCCTTTTGCGTCTTGGCAGCGTGGCGTATTAGGTCCTCGGCCTTGGACTCGTCGCAATCGAGGCAGACGGCTCGAGTGGGTTCGACACCGTTGGGGGCGATATGTCCATTTTGCTGGTAGAGCTGATCGTGCTGAATCTGATCTTTGTTCAGTCGTCTCGCTTGGGCAATGACCAGTCCTGCAGACTCCGGCTTGAGCAGTTGTGTCCTCAACCTAGCAACGTCCTTCTCTCGCAGTCGAGGCACGGTGGTCTTTCGCGTCGAAGTACTGAGCGAATTCCCAACCGATGATCCACCGCTCCCCCTTCTCCCCTCGGCCTTCGGAGATGTGCGATGTGTCGCAGCAGGCGGTCGGATGTCCGCATCTGGAGGGTCGAGGATCAGCTGAGCAAGGGATAACGCCGCCTTGGTGGCCTTGCGGTGTCGACTGCTCTGGCTGTCGGACAGCCCAGACCAGGATTGAGCCTGTCTATGGAGGTTCAACAAGGATCCACCGGTCCGTCTGGATGAGGGCTGTGATCGGGTTTGTCGATCGCTTTTGACGAGCTTGGACTTGCGATCGGCTGGTGTTGGAGTTGATGGGAGAGCCTGAAAAGGATTGTCGGTCGAGAACACATTGCTCAATCGCACGATCAGAGTCATGTTCTTGGGATGATGGCAGTTGCCGACTCCGGGACTGTGATATTCCAAGCGTGTAGACGTGGTCCATATGTATAACAATTCCAGGGCGGCTACAGCAGATCTCAGTGTTGTTGGTATCGTGATATCCGCCTGGTCGGGATCGAAATGATCGCCCCGTGTCCCGCCTCGGGTACCCCTATATCAGTGAAAACGCTTGCGCTAGCTGGTCCAGGTGTCGATCATACATTACAGCTCTTTGTACATGAACAACGCGGCAAACTTCTTCTTCTGATCTGGTCCGCTGGCGTAATTCGGGATGGTGCCGACCGTTGTCCAACCCAAACCTTGATACAGCTTCTCGGCGTGGTATCCCGCTTCCGTGTCCAGTAGCTGAGGGTCTCAGTGAGCAGGATGACCAGTGGCCTCGTGACAACTCACACAGAGAGTACTCCCATTCGCCTTGGCCTCCTTTTCCAGCTCCCTCATCAATGTCCTTCCTATCCCCCTTCTGTAGTACCGGTCGTCGACTATCAATTTCCTTACCTCGCTCCTGAAACGCCCATTGGGGGCGATGTGAAAGGCGAGCTGCACACTGCCCACGATATCCGCGTCCGAGGTCGGATTCCCGTCCTTGTCCAGGCTTTCCAGTGGCGTTTCATGAGGCTGCAATCTCGCGACCCACATCACAACGCCGCCAGGCCCATGTCCGGTTGCTATCGCTTGTGCGTTGCGAGTGAACAGATGAACTGTTTCCGACGCGGTGTAAGGGTGTACGAAGTTGTTCGCTTGACCAGCGTCGACGTGCCGTGTGATGATAGCTCCCAGGCGAGGTGCGTATTGAATACTTTGGACCAGGTCAGCGATAGCGTGACCTTCCAGAGCCTGCTACTCACAGCGTCTCCGGCGTCACCTTCTCCAGAATGACTTGCAGCTGTGGCGCCTTGTCAGTTGCTGCCTGTACTGAGCTCATGATGAACGAATTCGGGAGACAACTTGGGGAATCGTGTCATGTCGAGAAGCTGCATCTTATCGTTTCCCTGTCCAGCTTGTCAGGAGGACGGACGTCCTAACGTAGCCATCGGATAGCGACCCGTGGGGGGATGAAGATCTAGATTTAGATTGGCCGATGAACCAACCGGAGATGGCCGTTCGATACGTTCGATAAAGGCGTATGTCGCGCTTTGTAACACCGTTGCCATTCTCCGTCATGCCTGTGTAGTACTGGTACAGGACTACAGACCCGTTCACACCCAGCGCACGAGCAATGCTAATGACATGCATGGTACGAAGTATACGAGTATGGATACAACTGAACAATTAATGACTGTACTTGATGGCTGAAGCGAAGCTCCTGATCCGCCTCCCTCCGCTAACACTCTTCTCGTTCCGTCTACCAATTTTGTTCTAGCAGGACGATGATCTATGGCCTGAAGCAAAAGGGGCGTTTCGTTGTACTTCGAGCTGGCGCCGAGTCCCTTCGGTGCAGGGGTCCCGAAGGTTGATCGAGAGCCGATTCGCCCAACAGCTCCGCCGAAGCCTGAGTGGGCGATGATGGTGTCGAGCTGCGAACCAATATCGATCGTGTCGGAGCGACGATAGATGATACTGGGAGCGAGGCTTTTCTGTCGCCAGGGCCGAAGAGTCCACAGTCGTCCGATTTCCATCCACCGACTTTCCCTGTAAACACCTCCTTCGACGACTCCCTCTTCCGACACATTTCCATCGCAGATGGCGACCTGGCAGCAGGGGGACAGAAGGGCGCGGCGTGCCCCGGCGAGAGTGATCGAGTTTTTGGCGGCGGGGAGCGATGCCTCGAGCACCTCTCTATACACGACTCGAGAGCAATGGAAACCTTTCGGCCACGATTGGCCATGCCGACGGGTCCGTCATTGTGTCCTTCGTCGGAGGTAGAGGCGGAATCCGCCATCGAGTCTGAGGCCCGTCGCGGGCTGGAGGTGAAACGAGGAGAGGGCTGGTGATCTCGTGACCATCTCGACGACGGAACCCAGGGTGATCGAGAAGACGGGGCGGTGAAAGTACCGACGAGATCCTCGTCATCGGTGAAACCACCTTCTTCATCCTCCTCATAACCCTCGTCGTCGGATTCGCTCGCTTCTTCCTGCAGCGGACTAGAGTGTCGTGTGAAGTCGTACTCCTCATCCTCGTCCTCTTCGACATTCTCGTCCTCTTCATCGTCGTCGAGATCCTTTTGCAACCATTGAGAACTGTCACAAGCTGGACTTTTGGAGAAGAGCTTCGCTCGATTCGAGGGGAATGGGCGGCAGAACGAGGACAAGGGCGAGTGTCCGGAATCCGAGGTGACTAAGGCTGTGGGACATTTGACGGCGAAAGTCAAGGTGGATTTCTTCCGGCTCAACGCGCCGTAGGGTCGCTGGTCCTCGCTACACGTGGTCGAAGAGAATCCATATCCGGCATTGCCTGATCTGAAGCCTCCGTCTTCGCTCGCACTGGTGCTGGCGGAATTCGATTGAGTGGGCCTACGGAGGATTGGCTTGCCACAAGCGCTTGAGGTAGCGGGCGTAAGGGGAGTCGCGTGCGATGATGCGGAACACGAAGAAGAAGCTTGTCTTGTGAACATGTCGGACAGGAGCGAGGGGGACATAGCGCGACCGTCAGAGACACAGTGATCCGACTGGAATTCCGAATCGGTCGAGTTGTTCGAAGACGAAGGTATTGAGACCTTTTCGAAAACGAGTCGGTTGGGGGAAGGCGGTGAACATGGTGCAAACTGAGGTCTTTGCGGACAGAGCGCGGAGGATACGGCAGGTGAGTCGGTAAACTTGCACGATGCCAATGAAGGCATCGCAGTTGGCGAAGTGATTAATGGGTGCAGGTCTATACGCCTGGCATCTTGTGCTCGGGCGATCGCTACCATTGTGAGAGATGTTGACTATATGTGATTGGTAATGAGAAGCTGAGTGGTGTTTGTTGTGGACGTGAACGAGTCTAGGTGTAGACTGTCTCTTCTATAGTGGCCACTGGCCAGTCGGCCGTGGATTACTGATTATCGGACATGATGTGGGAGGGTGTGGATTCCAGGACGAGCTGAAAAATGCTGGCGACTGGTGAAACTGCCTGTTGCCGCGAAACCGAGAACGACCAGGAGGATGAAGCCTTGGTCAGGCGAGCTGCTATAACGCGGCGACGAGAACACGGTCAGAACCAGTTTCGAGGGGAGATGTTTGGGGAGCTCATGTTCGAGGGCGTGTTGTTATGGGCGAGTTCGCTATGAATAAACCCCAGCATAACAGCTTCTGGTCGGTGCTCTACAGTGCACGAATGAATGCACGAAAATGACGCTCCAGGAACTGAATGCCGTTCTGCCCGCTTGCCCCTCCGCTGCCTTCCCCCCCTTTTTTCTTCCCACTTGGACAGGGGGTTGAAACGGGTCCAAGTAGGTTCAAGCAAGTACCCCAGTTCCTTGACAACAGGGGAGAACAGCAGGGGTTCAGGTAGGTTCAGGTGCATGACGGGGGGGAGCTTCGGCCTGCTTCGGCGGAACAATCTCCCCCCCACTCTTGCTCTCGGCGCGCAGACGACAAGCCAAAGCAAAGCTTTTCCATTGGCCAATCTCCGAGTCGCCCGAGCTGCCGTCGCTGCCGTTAGGTCTGATCAGTGGGAACCTGTGGGAACTGGTGGGAACTGGAGCCGCTGCTTTTTCACATCGCCTTCGGTGGTCCCTGTTCTTCCCTGTTGTCCCTGTTTGCTTCATCCCGTGTTCCCCGGCAGGGAGTTCACCGAGGCGCCACGTCTGCCACCCCTGCCACATTGCGCTAACACGCGCTCTCCCACATGCCGCTGAGCTGATGGGGAATTTCGAATTCGCTTGTCATTACGATTTCCTAACAAGTCTCGCGCATTGCTCCGTATGAGTTGTAATTCTTTGGACCTCGCTTGACTGTTCATGGACTTTCATGGGATTACAATTTGAATTTACCAGTCCGAACGCAAATACAGGAGAGGAAACGTAATACCCCCGACACCCTGACGCTCCCTGACGCTGAAAGCAGCAACTTTCGATTCACCGCTCTTCACCGTCTTACGTCATAGCCGGGGTAATTACGAGACATCAAGCTCGTTTTTTACGTCCTCTGGGGGTGAAACCCGGCGGGAGAAGCCGACAGGACTAAAGCATGGAGATCGACATGATCGTCCGTGCCCAACGCGGACATGTGACATAACTCCGTCCACTGCCGCCAGCGCGGCCTTCGACTGATCTCGAGCAAAAAACCGCTCAGCTCAGCAGCCAACTTGTCAAAGTGCTCCTGCTGTTGCCAACTTGTTCAAACGCCATGACACACGTCGAGCATGGCACCCGAGTCATTCCAGCTCTATTCGGTAGTCATCGCGGTACACCCACAGGTGCTTGAATCTCCCGCTGACGCTTATCAAGACTGGCGAGTTGGTGACATCACGGTGGATTGGGTAGACTTTACTCGTGAGAAGACGGTCGACGGGATGCCCAAGGGTCCGAGCATGCAAAGCAATCACAACGGTCTCGGCAGAAAGAAAGGCTCGTCACCTTCGCAAGCCATACCACGTCAAGCCGGATCCCACCCTAAGACTCAGACTGCAGAGCTCACAAAGCGCGCGGGCCGAACCTCAGTCCCACCCGAAGACCTCTCGCTTCAACCTTTAGTAGGACACTTTCCCGGTCCCAATCCTTTGGAGACATCAGTCGCTTCCGGGCTCACAAACGTCGGACGAGGGGTCCTTCATCTCTTCCGCCATGCGCCCCCATCGACTCTAGTAGCTTCGCTCGACGCTCATCCAGTTGGCGAATCCTCCTCTTCTAGCAAGGGCAACGAGTGGTCGGGCGAGAGAGCAGAGGGAGAGGATGGTAGCTTGGTTGCCATCCTTGCCGTTCCGGCTTGGATGCGACCTGCCGACTTTCTAGAGTTTATCGGAGGCTGGGCGACGTGCTTGGAGGGCGTTCGGATGATCAGGTAAGGCAGAATTCCATACACAACAATTCGAGGCTCATGACCTGGACAGAGAGGCATCCACCCCCAATCGATCACTCGTCCTTCTCAAGTTTAGAGACCCACTGCAAGCTTCCGACTTTCTCGTCATCTTCACCGGTCGGCCCTTTTCCACTCTTGACTCTAGGGAAACATGTCATCCAGTGAAACTCCATCACCTCGTACTGCATCACGAGTCGCCTGGAACACCTCCCACCGCCATTCCAGCATTTCCACCAACTGTATACAACTCTCGACGCTTACCTTCGCTACTCAAAGGGGTACCCGAGGACACAATATTCGAGCTGCCATCCTGCCCTGTTTGCCTGGAGCGACTTGATTCCAGCGTCACAGGTCTGGTCACGCTTCCCTGCGCTCACACTTTCGACTGCGACTGTCTGAAGAAATGGGGCGACTCGAGATGTCCGGTTTGTCGAGTCAGTCATCTCCTCTTACACTCTTCCACTCAACAACACGGACACGAAGGGGATCGCAATGAAGTCACCCGTCTGTCAAAATGTGCAACATGCAGCACTACATCGAACTGCTGGGTATGCGTGGTGTGTGGGCAGGTGGGATGTGGGAGATATAGCCCAGGCAAAGGCCACGCTAGGCGTCACTGGGAGGAAAGCGGGCATGTTCTCGCCATGGAACTTGAAACTCAGCGAGTTTGGGATTACAACGGGGACAAGTGAGTTCGATATCAATCTAGTGTATGGGTCCGACTGACAGAGCCATAGCTACGTACATCGGTTGATACAAACTCGCACCGATGGCAAACTCGTTGAGCTCCCATCCGCCTCGTCGCTTGTCACGTCGCTCCCCTCGCGCCCCCTCCCATTTTCGTCAGCTTCCACCACCCCTTCTCGCACAAACGACAGGCTGACAGCCTCGCCTGCCGCTTCTCATCGCGATGTATCAGATCCCGAATCCCAAGCTGGTCCATCCTCGACCGACCAGGAGAAGATGTCGACCATCGAGGCCATCACCTTGGAATATTCTTACCTTCTTTCCTCCCAGCTGGAAGCCATGAGGCAGCATTACGAATCGCTCTCTGAGACCCAAGCCGAGAAGCTGAGTGCAATCCGGGACCTCGAGGCTAGGATCGAGTCTGCAGAAAAGAACAGGATTGAAGCCGATCAAGCGAGGGAAAAAGCGGAAAAGCGGGCCGAAAAAGCGGCGGGTCTGACCAGGAGTCTACAGGCAAGCCTGAGCGCGGAGAAATCCATGTCGGAAGGAATGAGTGCCAGGATCAATAAGCTCCAAGAGCAGATGGACAAGAGTGAGATGGAGAGAAAGGAGAGGGATGATCAGATCAAGAGTCTCGAAGAGACGGTCAGAGATCTGATGTTCTCTCTGGAAGCCGGGCTCAAGATCCAAGCTGCGGGCGGAGGTGAGGACACTGGTGAGGGCGGATCATTGGTGGTCGTACCGGGCAAAGGAGATGCCTCGGGAAAAGGCAAGAAGAAGGGGAAGAAGTAACGACAAGCGAGACGATGATAATCCACGATGAGTTGTATGAATTCTGGTAAACATGTCGCCGAGCCATACTGAATAGGTGTTCAAGCAAAGATGACAACCTGCTGATATGATTAGAAACACATCGCCTCGCCTGCAACCCGGTTGGAGTACGTATCCGTTCAGATAGCTCACATCGATCCTTTTAGTCACCGTTTCGCACGACCCAAACTGCAATCACCTGAAACCTGTGGCAGCCGACTCGATACACGCCACACGCATAACCCACAGCGACAAAGGATACACTGCTGGACGTGGAATTACAACAAACCTCGCTCTCAGAGTCGTAAGCAGGTTTCTACCACTGTTCACCCTGACATGACCATAGCTCTCGATCAAGTCGCAGCCGCATCGGACGTCATACCCGATGTTGAGGTAGTACAGGACGAGCCTGAGCTCAAGGCCGAATTGGCCGCCACGAAGAATGGTTTCAATCTCGTATACTCGTACGAGGGGGATGAGCCGCCAGACCACATCAGACCTTTACTCAAAGCCGGCAACTTTCGTATCACCAACTCACGTGAGGATTTTCCGGTGAACGACAACGAGGAGTCATGGGCGATTCGCTCGAATGCGTACCGGGCCATGCTGCTGGAGTCACGGAAGCGACGGATAGCATACGACAAAGCGGTTGACGAGCATGGTGAGGCCAAGACGGCTGTCTCGGAAGGCTGGAAAAAGGGGAGCAACAGACAGTCTCTCAGGGACACATTAGCCCGGAAAGCGGTGAAGGTTTCATCGACCGAGGACGTGCTCGTCAGTCTCTATCGCTTGACGGGATCACTTTACGAGTCCCAGGAGGAATTATTCAAAGCCTGGCACCATGCCAATCCCTCAACGAAGGATTCACCTTGTGGGTCAGAATACGAGGACTGTTCAAGGAAGAATAGAAGCTCCAAAATACAAACTCAACGTCTGGAGCAGAGCGTCTACGATGATGCACTGCGAGCTGTTCTTTCACACGCAGACTTCAAAACGAGTCACGAAGTGGAGGGTAGTGGAGCGGCAGCGAGCAAAGTCGATCCCCCTCCAGTCGACAAGCGGAGCCAATGGGTAACGGATGCCATCAATCTGTTCGCTGACGAAAAATCATATTTCGACCGGTCCAACCGTGCCATGGACGATCTGGAGCAACATAACCAAAGCCCAAGCAAGAACTCACGTTCGACTCTTCCGTCTAGTCCTGTTGAATGGTCACCCCGAGATGGTATGCACATGGCTCTGCAGTACACCGAAGAACAGAAACAGCTCACTGCAAGGAAAACACACCCAGTTCGATTCCAGCCGCTCGCAAAAGCGGTATCCGGAGCTATATGGACCGGCCAATGGGTTGATCAACGCGAAGCGGCGGGTCAAAAAACGGGTCAAAGCACCGCGCGGCTCTGCATCCACTCAGGCCGCTTCTCTAGCTGGACCACGAGCCATAGGACCGTTTGCTCCCGACTTACTGAGCTCGAGCCTAGACGATCTGATGTCTGACTTGCAAGAGGCAAAGCGAAAGACGCAGGTGTCCATGAACGATTTCGTGGCATCAATCGTCAGCAACGAGAAGCTGATGGAGCGAGACGAGCTGTATCGACAGGTGGAGCTGGCATCATCGGTGAAATTGATAGACGACGCTATTGAACGATTCCCCAACTTATCAGCACAAGCATGGGAGGATCTGTCGGACGACTGGGACAAGGAGTGTCACTCGCTGGATGCCCGTGTCGAGGAGCTAAAAGGCCGGTCCGACTTGACTCAAGAGGAGAAAGACGTGGTCACCGTGTGGCTCGATCTCGCCAAGCGACGTACCGATCCTTCGACTCTATCGGCAGTTTTTCTAGCAGCCTTCCGTGGGGATCGGAATTTCCTCAAGTCGGCTAATGCGAGTCTGAGGGCGAGGGACGAGAAAGTGGGGGTGTTGGGCGAGAGACTTAAGGAACCATTGTCCAGACTCGGGATCACGCAGCTTCCTGCAACTTATGACAAGCTGGAGGAGGAGATTCTCAGCTTTGCGAAGATCCGCAGGTCCGCGGAAGGGGAGTATGAGGATACGGAGAGTCAGACGGCGGTAGGGGACACAGTCAACTCCATGGCCGCTTGGGAAGCAGACGGAGGTTCGCCGCCAATGCTCGAAGATGTGCAAAATAGGGCCGAAACGCAAGATGATAAGCCTAAGGTAGGAGGCAAGAAGAAGAAGAAGAAGAAGCAGAAGCAGAGCAAGAGGGACACACAATCACAGCCGTACACGGGACCTTCGCAGTCGAGCTTGAACCCCAGACCGGACCATTCGGGACACAGCAAAGTCGGTCTGAACGAGATATATCCCGACGTCGACGGTGGAGGGGAGCAGGACTTCGATCGCATGATCGCGCTGGTTCCGTATAAGCCACCGCCGCCGGAGGACTTAGACTTCGATGTGGCTGATCCGTTGGATGGGAACACAGACGTGGGATCGGTGTTCAGTTCAAAGATCGGGTATGGTGATCACTTGTCCGACGGTGACGATGTGACCCTTCAAGCCACGAGTCCGAGGCCGGAGGATCTCCGGCCCACATCACCTCGATACCGAAACCGCGACATGAATACGACCAATGCTTCGGTCGACACCTCTCCGACGTTGACGGTCACTGAAGGATATGAACCCCCTATGTGGAAACTCGATGTGAGTACGCAATTCACAAGAGAGCGACTCTTGACTGATTACCTCAGGGCGGTGTCACTGGAGCTGAAGCGGATCATGTCACGAACAATCCGGTACCCGAACCGTCAAACGTGCGTGGTCATCAGGTCCCCTCCGATAGCGATGGACCTGTGACCTCCGACAGCGGCTTACTGACCCTCGCCGACGGCGTGCACAAAGATGACCGTCCTCTGGGAGATGATGTCGTAGCTCCCACCAGCAATTGTACTATACCGAAGCCGCCGAAGAAGAAGAAGACGAAGAAAGGGAAACCATACTCGTCCAACAATTGGTCGGGGTCATCTTATGTCCCAACTCAGGGTCCCTACGTGAAGCCGAGACCTGGACCTATTCATCCCCCAACCAGCGGGTATGCTGGGTGGCATCAAGAACCAGGTCGCTCGACAGTGTCTAACGGGACGAGCGGTCGCTCCTATTTCGGTAACTCGCAGACACCTTTTCAACATTCTCGGACCCGACTATCCGACTATAACAGTGCTCAAGCATTCTCAGCCCCTTGGCTACCTCAGTATAGCCAGCGTAGCCAATACCCGTCAATGATCCCGCCGACGATCCCGATGGCAAGCGACCAAGGATACCCGTACCCACTACGAGCCACTATCAGCGTGGGCAGCGTCTCACGACCACATCCAATTTGGTCGAATGCTCCACAAACGAAACCATACCCCGTCACACAAGCCCGAGACGACTTTTACATACACATGCCCACTGCTTCACCGTTCCCCTTACAGCCGCACGGCTATACGCACGACCCCCAATATGTGCCACCGATCTCGGACCCCTTCTTAGGGTCAAGTCTTTCTCAACTGCACGCATATCCATACTCGATCCCCACTACCTTCCTCCACAACGCTGCATCATTCGAGACCTCTGACGGTCCTCCAATGAACTGGCCAAACATAGCCTCAAGCTCAGCAGCTCTCATCCAATGGTCCGAGTATCCCACCGGTCCACTGACCCAACCAGCAGACAGTACCAGGTCTGACGGTATTGCTGACCCTGCAGCTGTTGCAACAACTGTTGCAATCACTGACCAAGCGTCGTCTCAAACCATGGAGTCGCTGTTCTCGAAGGAGACAGCCGAGCTGCAGACAACAGCGACAATGCCCAGTTTGTCTCCAAACGACCCGTCGTACCGGTACGCACATCCCGTTAAAATATTGGCACCCAGTCTCGAAGGTCGGGCCCTGGACTGGACACTTCCCGGTCCATCGAGCCGATACGACGGGACGCGGCGAAACAGTCGATAAGTCTATTTCATACAACATGCAGATGATATATGATCCGATTACACCCATTGTCCCTCTTGTCTCTAGTCTTCGACGCCAACGATCAGCTTTCTGCCTCACCGCGCGGCCAGCGCTGTTCTCGCGGTCGTAGCGGCTGCGCCTCGCTTGCCCTTGCCTCCAGGACCATCACCGGCATTCTCCTTGTCCTCGTACATGGCGTTCTGAGATCTCCTCTCGGTTCGCTGATCCACTGTCAGCACATGCAATTCTGATCCAACGACTGCTATGGACTCACCTCGACGATACTCGTGCCATCTCTGAACCTAGCCTTGAACAGGACATTGGCATTGGTGAACAAGCCTTCTTTGAGGGACACGACGATGAACTGCGAACCCTTGAATCGGTTCCTAAACAGCTGGCCGATGTGCTGAGTATGTTGTAGATCCAGAGCAGCGTCGATCTCGTCGAGAATGTACATGGGCGCGGGCTTGAACTGCAGCAATGACATGATCAAGGACAGTGCGATGAGTGATCTATGCCACAGCATCAGCATAAATCTTGGAAGCTTAGTATCTACTCACCTCTGACCACCAGAGAGCTCAGTCAAACTCGCTTTCCACACACTGCCTAGTCTGACCTTGACTTCCAGACCCTCGGTGAGATCTTGTCCTTCTGGAGGCTGGAGTTTCGCGAAGTTGCCAGGTAATAGCTCGGCGAAGATCAAACCGAAATCGCTAATTTCTCATTAGCGATCACCACAAACCGTTTTGCTACCCTCATGAACACACCCGTTGACCTTCTCCCACGTCTTCATCAGGGCATCTCGCTTGTAACGATCCAGCTCGACGATCGTATCTTCGATCTTCGACTTGTCTTTGAGAACAGTCGCCATCATCTTCTTGAGAGCCTGCTCTTTCTTCTCGACACTGCACGGCCGTCAGCTTCACGTACTCGGACTTAAGCAGATGATGCTCACCCTTCAATCATATTCATGACCTTAGTGTTGATCTTCCTACCCGTGGCCTTCTGCTGAGCTTCCAGCTCTCGACATTGCTCTCTCGCGTGGTTCAAGTTGACACCCTTGAAGTCGTACGGTGATCCAGCTTTGCCAAAGAACCTGCGGATTATTAGCATCAATCCTATGAGGACCGAGGTATACGTACTGATGCTCGTCGGTGATCCATGGGAACTGGTTCTCCAGGTTCTGCTGCAGACCTTCCGCTGAGAGCTTCTCCTTGGCCACAATCCCGATGTCATGCTCCAGCTTCTTGAGGGATAGTTCTGCATCGGAAATTTCCTGCTTCTTGGCCTTGAGATCCTTTTCGAGGTCGGACAGTTCGTTATCGAAAGCGACTAGGATGGCTCGTTCTTCCTTCAGCTTGGCTTCGGCGCCCTGATGGTCGCTCTACACATCCTAGTCAGCACATAAGCGGTATTGGGCTCTTCACGCACCTGTTGCGCTTTCAAAGTCTCTTTCAATGACTTGTGCTCCGACTGTGTCTTCTCGTAGTTGCTCTCCGCCTCGAGCACCTCGCTCTTCGCCGCTTCGAGGTCGCTATCCAGTTGTTCTAGAGGATCTCAGCGTTTTCGATCCGGTAGGAGCCGTCTCCATAACTCACGCAGCTCAAGCTCGGCGGTTTGGACCTCCTTCTGACGGCTCTTCACCTGCAGTGTCTTCTTTCCAAGATCCTTCTTCTTCTCCGCAATACCCGCCTGCGAGAGTTAGTAGCCATCTCATGTTGTCAACCCACCTTGATCTCCTTCAGCTTCGAATCTTTGTTGTTCTTGAAATCAGCCATTTCCTTTTCCAAACGCTTGCACTCTGCCGAAGCTGTCTTTTGCTTTTCTTTGGCCTGGTTGATGACCTCTTTGAGCTCGGCTAGCGATTTCTTGGCGGCCTCGACTTCGCCGATGATCTATACAAGGGTCAACGACCTATCACGGTGTGCGGAGGAGGGACTCACCTTTGTCGCATTGCTGCCATTGACCTGCTCTTCAAGTAATCGGACCTCGTGATCCTTGAGATCGAGCTCTCGCTTGTCCTTCTTCCACGAGTCGATGACCTTTTTCGCGGCCGCCAATTCCGACTTGACTCTGTCCAGCTCGGTCTTATGGGTGGTCATCTCTCTCTCAATCGCTCGCAGCTCTTGCACCTTGACCAGAATACCACTGCTATTCGGGGCAGCTCCACCGGAAAGCGTTCCAGAAGGATCGTATACGTCGCCCTCGAGAGTGACAGACTTGACCCCGATGTTCTTGTTGAACGTGACGGCTTGGGCAGCTTGTTTGTCATCGCAGATGAAGGTATCACCGAACACATAGGCCATGGCGGCGGAAACATCGTCGTCGTAGCCGACCAAGTCCAGGGCGAGATTGGCTCGTCCTGAAGCTACAGACTTTGCAGCTGCAATTTTCTGGCAAACTATCAGCATCTCCCAACTAGCATCGGATCAGAATACATACCTCTGCGGACATCTTGAACGCATTGATCTTGTTCAACGGAATGATGGTCATTCTTTTCCTGAGTTTGCCTCGTTCAAGTAGTTGCGAACCAACCCGCTCATCCTGGACCACGACATTGTAGAGCTTTCCTCCCGCACAAATCTCGAGTGCTGTAGAGCTCTTGAAGTTGGATTGATCCAGGTCGATCAGGGTCGCGACCAGACCTTTCACCTTGGACCGATCGAAGTTGGGTTCGGGATCAGAGTACGAAAAGTCGATAGCGGCGAGTCTGGACTTGATAGTATCGCGACGCTATAACATGCTCAGCAAGAGTTTCATGAAATGTCGACTTACCTCCATCAGCTCGGTGAGCTTAGACCCGTGAAGAGCTTGCTTTTCCAGAAGCTCTTTCTCTCGATCTTCATCCCATCCGCTCTCCTCGACTCGCTTCCGCAATTTGCTAGCCTCGCCTCGTTTCGACTCCAGCTCTCTCAAAAGACCTTCACCCTCCTTCTCCGCCTTCTTCGCACGTGGCTCCTTCTCTTTGATCTCTTTTTCGGCCAGGCCAATCTTGACTTTGGCTTGCTCGGCCTCTGTTCCAGCAGCCGACAATTCGGCTTCAGCATCTGCTAGCTGGCCCATATATCCACCGGCTCGTTCATCATCGCCGTCATTTGAGGATAGACCAGTGAGAAGCGTCTGCAAGAGTTCTTCGGCTTTCGCCAATTCTGCCACGCCAGCGTCGTATGAGGCTTTGAAGTCGGCAAAAGCAGCTGCATCCTTCGATGACGATGCGTGCTTCTGCTCAATCGCTCTGCCGACCTATAAGGAGTCAGCAGAACCCCTCACATGGGGAGACTCACGTCCTTGACTGCCTTCTTCGCAGCCTCAACTCGCTTGCCGTCGTCACTAAGGGTGCTCTCTTTGATCTCCAGCTGAGTTTTCGTTTTCACCAGCTCCCTCTCCAAGGAGTTGACTGCATCGGTCAATGCCTGGACTTTGCCACCTTTGGCCTGTTCCTGTACAACAGAACCATAAGTCGAGAAACAGATTGGGGCTAGAGTCCGCTTACCGCGTCTCTTCGTTTCACAATTGCCGCCCTTTCAATCTCCATGCCCTCGCATTCTCCTTGACCTCTGGCGATGTCCTGCTTTGCTGTGTCGATGTCTCTCTTCCTCAGCTGCAGAACCGCCGTGGCCTTTTCCGTCTTCTCGACGGCGAGCGTCCACTCGTAGGCCTTGACAAGTCTTGTCAGACGTTCCAATTCCGTGGTGGCTTTCTGGTATTCAAGGTATGACCTTTTCTCCGCTCTCAGCTTCTCGAGCTTGGGATCGATCTCTTCTTTCAGCAGCTTCGGAAGCCGTCAGTATTGTAAGAGTGCCGTGTATCCACTCACACTTTCGATCTCCTCGACCTTTTTGTCCTTCTTAGCCATAGTCTTCACAGCCTTATCCTTCCTCTCTTCAAACATCCTCGTTCCGGCAGCTTCCTCAACCATTCCCAGAATTTCCGCGGGCTTCATGTTCAAGACCTTTGTGATCTTTCCCTGCATGATAAGGAAATTGGGGTTGTTGATATTGAGCTGGACCGACTGGAAGAGATTCTGCAAAGCCTGCAGGGTGGATTTGTGACCATTCAGGAGATATTTTGAGATGTTGCCGACAGCAATCTGCCGATACAGCGGATGAGCAGTCCACTCGAGAAGCCGGACATGTGCAGGCTCACCTGCCGAGTGACTGTTATCTGAGGCGTATTCTCAAAACCCAAGGGCGACTTTGACCTATCCTGGTTGTTGAAGACTATCGTTACTGAAGCTTTCGTCACACCTGCTTGACCTCTATAGCGATCGTCAGGATCCACAACGACGCAGACCTCACTCACCGTTTGTATATCAAGTCCATCAAGTTGTTAGCTCGCACCTGGTCTTCATCAGCTCATCTCGTTGAATCTAGATACACAGCGTACTCACCGAGACCATATTTGTGATACCGAGAACGAAACATATTGCATCGAGGATGTTGGACTTCCCTGAACCGTTCAGACCAGTGATAGCATTGAACGACTCATTGAAGCCTGCGAGGTATCAGCATGTTGGGGACGAAGTTGAATGTTGGATTCACCAGTAATTGTCGTCCGGACTGGATAGGATTTGAAGCCTATGTTATATGTCGTCAATGATTGGATCAAGGGATATGTTTGCAGTCGCCTACCATCCAGAATGAGCTCCTCGATCCTCATGGTGACTCGGACTGCCTTGAGGAGCGTTGACTATGTCTCTGACTTCTCGGTGTCGATCTATCCAGCGCTCGATATTGTACAGTTGAGTCAGTTCAAGGTCGCGCGTGTTTTTGTTGACAACATGAAAGCGCGTCGGGTGGCGAAAGTTATTGTAATCGGGCCGCCCACTTTTAGACTTCTTCGTGTCAGGCTTTGACCTGCTGTGACCTGCAGGCTGCATGTGCTGCATGCGCGTCGCAGCTGCTTGCTACGTGCAACGCCCATGGTGTAGGAACCTTGATGCATATGTTGAGACCAATACAATATAGGATACTTAGTATGTTCAGATCGTGTATATCCTCCTGCCTCCTCACGTCGCGTCTGCTGTTAACCGGACGTCTCCCCATGCTCCCAATATCAACACCTCCGATCCCTCTGATCCGTCTACAGCGTCCTCGTCCACCACTTCCTGCGGAGTCGATGTGTTGCCGTTGGGAGCCCAGTAAGCGGCCCCGCTGACCGCCATTGACGTCTTGAGCGATGTCGCGTTGAGTTGCTTCCTAGCGAATAGGCCATTCTCGTCTGGGTCAAAGGGTCCGATCGAGACTTGCCTCCTCCTGCCAAGTCCCAAAGGATCTATGTCGTACAACTCCTTGGGTTGTGGAAGTCGAATTTGACCCCAGCCATTCAGTGCGACGAAAGGCCCGACGTAGTTCGGGTGCAGAGCGACAGAGACTTCGCCCTCTCCAGTCGCAATGAACGCCGAGAGAATGACTGTCGGAGCCTGATAGACGTAAGAAATATCCAATAGACCGTCTCCCGTGACAAACGAGGTCGAAATCCGCTTCTTGACGGGCTCAGCGGGTATAGTGTCGTTGTCGGATGATGTGGACGCGTCAAAAGGTCCTCGAGCCTCCAGCTGATCACGCTTGTACAGCGCAGAAGGTGGATCGAAGACGACGGTATGCGCATTTGATTCAGGGTCGAACAGGATCAGTTCAGCGAGGATTGTACCCCTAGGCCAGGTCAGTCTTCAAGTCTCGGGCTTGCAAGAAGAACGACTCACTCTGTGCAATTCACGCTAATCGATTCCGAGATATTGAATCTGCCTCTGACCGCGTTCTCGCCCGTACGTATCGAAATCGTTTCGGCAGCCGCGTATCCAACGGTGACACCACCCCTGATCGAGTCAATGCTGAGATCGCCAAAATCGACCACGTTGTGCAAGTTGCCGAGTCGCACGGCCATCCGGTCGAGCTCGAATGTCATTCGCGGAATGACAATATTGGCGGTCTCTGGTGCCAACAAGGCAGAAGGAGGCAGGCGGACCACCACGTGGAAAGATGGCAAATCGGCTGGATTGAGCATGTATGCGTTCGACACCTTTCCATCGGTCTCTTTTGGTGTCTGCGAAAGTGTCAGCTGGAACCTCAATTACAGAAACAGGTACTAACAAAGATACCGAGGCCCAAAGAGTTGTTTTCTCGAGCGAGTTCACAAACTTTGATGAGATTGTTGAGATCTTGCTTGCCGCTGTACATCGCAACGACATCTATACTGACGAAGCCTTCTCGACCTGCATTGATGACTTCGCGCGGTGCCTCAGCGCCGATAATCTCCACAGTCCCGCTGGACCCGAGTCCGCGTGCGAACATGGTGAAGTCTGCCAGGACTTGCGGGTCGGTGCCGTTCTTTGCCAAGGGGAATTGAAAGGTCGCATATGAGAGTTTTTGAGCCGGGAACGGTGTGGCGAGGAGGTGCACGGGATCGGATGAGTTGAGGGGATAGAAGATGGGACATGTGGTCAAATTTCCCTCGTTGCCTTGAGGTCCGTCCTGAGATAGAGTCGTCAGTATCGTGCCCATCCCCTCGACGGGAAACTCACTCTTGAGGGAATGTAAGTGATGTTGAGCGATTCACCCGACTATTCAATGTGATCAGCTCAGGCAGCTCAGGTCTCATGACCTAAATCTGTACTCACTGTCACCCAATTTGCTCTTTGGCCATCGCCGCTGACGTCTTTCCACGCGGCCATGTCTTTTGACTGATCCTCATGCTCTCCTGTTCCTACACCAACTAGCATGCCGATCATGAGGCCTAAGCCTGCTAATAACAGTCCGATGGCGATGTAGACCCATTTCCGCCATTTCTTCCACCATCTCCTCACGCTTGGCGCCGGAACCAAGAACCGCGAGTTGGATACATTGCCAGTTGACGTAGTCGAGGACGATTCCCACAATTTGCTGGTCGAGGCCGGAGCGCCAGAGATTGGTACGACGGTGAATGGTAAACGCGTTGTGGAAGTCGATGCGATGGGTGTCAATTCGTCATCTGGTGATAAAGGAGATGGCGCAACTTGAGGCTCTGTACGGGTAGCAGTAGTTGGAATGGTGATCGAAGGCTGAGTGACGGAGAATCGATTGACCCTCTCCCTCATGACGGGTGGGTCAGCAAACAGATTTCCTCCCTCCAGCCTTTCACGCTGATATGGCGGCAATGCTTCTCCATTGTATCCTACTCCTAGGTCATCTCCATAAGGATATCCAAATGCTCCGTTACGCGTGCGGGCCGGTTGTGGCGGTTGAAGGCTGTCCGAATCAGAGTCCGAGGGCGGAGGTACGAGAGAGGTGGTCGAAGCGGAGGCCGAGAAGGCGTTAGGATCCTTCTCGGGATCTGGCGGGATGATCATACTGAGATAACGATGACTAACCCCGGGTTACAGAAAGATCCTGCTTAGTGTTCACAGATGGTTGAGATGACTTTGCGGTGCTACAGGAGGTACGAGACCATACTGAAGATTTCACCTGCCAAGGTCAAAGGAGCGGATCGAGGCTCGAGCGGGTCGTAAGGCCGTAGGGGTTGATCGTCTACTCTTGCCGGTGAGATAACTTCGCCCAGCAGTCGTCTCGAGCCGAAAGTGTTGTTGCAGTGCCGCGAAGGTCACTTCTGAAGACGTTTGAACGAGGAGCAGGCCGTTCAAGATGACGAAGGTGAGTTGGTGAGCTCTTTGACTGGCATGAGGAAGAAACTGCCAAAAACAGCAATTACACTCAGGGATCGAGGGAAAACATGCATGCCAGTCCACGCGGCGATAAAGTGGCAAACACGTTCGACTCCCTGGCCAGCCAGATGCTCACGTCCTCTCACATCCCACTCTCGTACTCTTGCCTACTCTTGCGACTCTCACTACCTGCATTGCAGGTCGCGAGGGCCATCTCTTTCTTGCAAGACCTTCTCAAGATGCGGGCATGCGATCCGGCACAGCAGGATATTGTTCAGCCACAACTTCCACCAGTCCGTCCTGTCATTCTCCTGTTCTCGATCAGCCTTGACTCCCGCTCAGATTTGACCCCAGACTTACTCGTCGCGCCAGGCCATTGCAGAAGTCACTGAAGCTACCACCCAGCTGATCAAACGACCTCACTTCGTGCAGTCTTGTGATGAACCATGGCAGGAGAGCCTGATCCTTTGGAGGGGCTCGCTTGATCCGTGCAAGGATGTCAGGTGTCAACAAGTCTTCTCGGACTTGAGACTGGATGTTGACGCGTTCCTCGACGACTACCTCGGCGTCTTCCACAGGCGTTGCCGGTGGCTTGGCATCTTCAACAGGAATCGCTGCTGGTCCTTCGGCGCTTTCACCTTCGATCTCCAGTGGTACCACCGCCTCCGGTGAAGCCATCACTACAGAGCGCTTGCGATGTGGAGCTGACGGTTTACGTGTCAGGATAAGTACTGGCGGGTAGATCTCTTCAATGGCAGATCTGTAAACCTTCCATATCCGAGTGGCACCAAGAGGCTTTTTCTAGGCTCTCTCAGCTCCGAGGCCATCTGCGGGAACTTACTGTTTTGCTTTGCTTGACTAAAAGCGCACTGATTCCGCCCAGAGGCAGGTCCTCTCTGCACTGGAACTGCTTGAAGACCTCTACCAATTCTTCGACCTTTGCTCGATCTTTCTGGGGTACCCTGTCGATACCTCTCAGAGCATCATCGACCCTTGTGTCCTCAGCATCGCTCCTAATGTATCTCTCGATCAGGTTGTCGAATTCTGGGTCGGACTACAATGTCAACAGGGTGCTGATCGATCTGCACCTACTTGGAATCTCTCGGGCTCCTCCCTGAAAAGATCCTCCAAAGAATCATCTCGAACAATGCCGTAGTCTTCATCGTCTCTCCGCGCAATATCCATCTCGCCCTCCGCCACCTCAGTCTCAAGTCGCATGTGACCGCCGGTTTGCTGTGCCAGGATTTCCGGTCGGGCATGTGCCTCTTTCGCGAGCCCACTCTCCCGCAGTCTTTCCTCTTCTCCCTCCCCCATAATGGCACTGAACGCGCTGATCGTCCTCGGCCAGGGCGTCAACGTAGTCAAATCCAATCCCTCTACATCCAAGTGACGCCTTTCCTTCGAAGTCGATGACTGATTCGTCGTACTTGAGCTGCCGACACTTGTCGCAAAGGCCTCTAGGGAGCTCGTGACAGGTGTGGGCGGAGGGGAGTGTCTCAGAGCCCTGGCGGCGAGAGCGATCTTGCAGGGTTTTGCGCGTTTGGCAAAGCTCATGACCCGCTTGGGTCCCGCTGTGACTGTTGCGACTGTTGCTCTGGGCGCCTCGATCACCTCATCGTTTGCCGCTTGATCGAACACCAACATCTCGTCAAGCTGGGGAGTGCAAAGCACATCATCGATTGGACTGTTGCCGGAATCCAACAACTCGTCATGCTGATGGGTGATGCGGACATCCTGTGCAGGTCTGTGCTGAAACTCGACTTCCTTGGCTGGGGTGTCGAACTCCATAGGAGATTCATCGGCTGAGTTGCCCAAGTCTTGATCAGAGGGCACGGCAGACAGCACCAAAGGGTGCACAATTTGTTCGCCTGGAGCCATGAACGGTGTGTCCTCTCGAACATGATCGCCGGGCAAGATGTTGCCCGGAGGGATGAAGAACGGTTGAGGGGTGTGAAACTGAGTAGTAGTGACCTCCTCATCGATTGAACTGTGGCCGGAGTCCAATGACTCGACATGCTGATGCGTGATGCGTGATGGGAGGACATACTGTGCAGGTATGTGCAGAGAGTCGACTTCATCGTCTGAGGTGTCGATGTCCATCGGAACCTCTTCGTTCAGGTCGCTCCAGTCTTGACCAGATGGGTAGGCAGATGGCGCCTCTGGATCCTCAACTTGTCCGCCTGGGACCACGTCCGGCGTGTCCTCTCGGACAAAATCGCCGGGCATGATGTTGCCCGGAGGGATGAAGAACGGTTGAGGCGTATGCCATGGGATGAGTGCGACTATCAAGCGTCAGCCCTGCGCAGCCCCATTGAAGTAAGACTTACTGGGCTCCATCGTCACCGTTACCGCTCGATGTAATTCAATCGGAGACTTCTGGTTGTCAATCTCCTCGCCGAATCCTTCCATGTTACCCTCCGCCAATCTGTGCAGAGTCTCAACTTCTCTCTCCCACGTATCCTGATCCTCCAACGACGGCTGCCGTGAGCTTGCGTCTGAGACGGAGTGATCTCTCTGGGTGGAGACGATAGTCGACCGCTTGCGACTAGCGTGACTGGCGAGTGAGTCCGACGAGGAAGATTGACTCTGTCGGGGGTATCGTCCGTGCTCATACTCGCTCGAAGACGCTTGGTTTCTCTCTCGTCTCTTCGACCTCCTGTCGCTCTCATCGGGAACCAAATCCTCTTTGAGACGAGTGCAAGCGTAATACTCTGCCCAGGCGCGCGTGTCGGTCAAAGTTGGATCGATGTGCATTCTGATTCGTTTCCAGGCCGGAAAACTCGACTGGTCACCTTGGTCTGGATGGTAGAATGATCCGCCCCATCTTTTGCGATTAGGGTTGCTGTTGGGACCGTATTTGGGAGTCGAGTGGTTTTGCGCAGGTAAAGGTGTGTCTGGCGGCGGAGTCGGGTAGACTAGGGACTGATTTGGGCGATCTGGAGTGGTGTATGACGTACCGTCATAACCTCCATATCCCCCATGGCCAGTGTGTCGATTGTTCTGAACGTATGGAGTGGGGTGAAATGGCGGCTGACGAGGTCCGCTACCATTACCAATTGGGTTCCATCGGGAGTTATGCTGTCGATTGTCTTTGGGCCAAGTACCTCTATGTCCGGGATCACCTTGGTAGTATGAGTTTGAGTAGTGATTTTGCCGGAACTGCTCGGCTTGACTTGCGTGATGAGGCTGGAAGCCCTGGCGAGGTGTCTCCAAATGAATCAATTTAGCTGGCGTTATTCTGTCGATAGGTGAGGACGGGTCGCTGGAGGGAGGGGGAGGGGGAACGGGGTCGGAAGGAGGGGGAGGGACAAACGGCGGTGTGACCTGAGATCCCGGATGACGACCAGGCATACTCAGGATGGTCATGTTGGTTTGAGCCCGCAAATCCGCCCAAGCCATTGGGTTGCAGAGGACAAGCGGAAGAAGCATGAGTTAATGAGTTATATACCAATACCAGTCAGTCACCGTGCATGGCAGACGCGACTTTTCCCATACAACTGGAGCAAACTCTAGCTTTCCTTGACGACGCGAAGGGGCGAGGGAGGCCAGGCACGGTCTGGTAGAGTTGATCAGCTGCTGATGTCTTTCTCCAAACTCAGCAATAACGAGCTGCTCCGACACCCTGACGCGCTCCCCCAAACAGTCGATATCTCTGCATACAATCTAGCCCTTGCCATTTTCCTCTTACGATGCGAGGGACCTTTTGCCCAAACCTTACACTGCACTGCCAAATACCGAGAACCGCCTGACGAGCGAAGGTCCATACTCCTCGTAATCCGCCTTGCTGTGCGAAACGTTGTAAAACTCGGGCTGAATGGAAGTCAGTAGAGGTACTATCGCGCCCGTGTCACAACTCACTGTGGACGCCATGAGGGAACCACCGTACCACACGGCGTATCGTTGTCTCTTGTGGGAGATGACGTTGACATCGACACCGCTCGACTGTAATCTCATTAGCGATGCCTTCGCGTTTGTGTTCAGACTGCTCACCTTCATCAGACTACCACTCTTCTGCTCACTGCCCGCGATTCTGCCATCCACGATGGCCTTGACATCCCGCTGTAGCCTCTTTCCAAAGTCCTTGAACATGGTAGAACCTCCGGACAGAACGATGTTCTTGTACAGTCCTCTTCGCACGTCGATAGGCGATGTCTGAATAACAGTATCCACGATTTCGGGTAGAGGGGTCAGGAAGTCGGAAGAGTAGATTTCGGGGTTGAAGAAGATTTCGGGGGCCAAGAATCGCTCGTAACCAACGTCGATATCGTATTTCTGACGTTGTCAGCCCACCGTCTTTAGATCACACTCACTCGGCCGGTGACGCTGTGTTCGCCGGAGAACCTCTCAAAGTACTTGTACGGGTCGGCATCGTACTTCTTGAACTCTTTGACGATGTCCTGGCACACGTAGGTGTAGTCCTCCTTGATCTTCTCGGCTCTAGACAGCACGTTAGTCTGTATTCGAGACCTGATACAACTACTTACACTCTTAGCTGGTCCTCAGGTGGAATGTTGGCGCTCTCTCCTCGGTCTCGTAGTAGCTGTTGCACGAAGTACGTGATGTCTCGTCCGGCGATGGGAATGTGCTTGATAGACGATCCAATGACATATCCTTCGGCCTGTAGAACATTAGCGCTTGAGCTGTTGATGTCCTGGACTACATACAACTGGGATTGTGTCTGGTTGTATCGTCAGCATAGTGTCAACCTTGCAGATAGATTGACTCACGGGTCACACCGTCACCGGAGTCGATGACAACACCGGTAAGAGTTCGCTCGTTGACCTTGGATGAGGTCCACGAAGCAGCCAAGGCGAGCACAGCCTGGACAGCGATATACCTGGAGCACGATCAGCACAGTTCTTCCATAGCGTTATAGACTCACAATCCCTGCACGTTGAAGGACTCGAACATGATCTCCGCCGTGTTTTCTCGGTTCTCAGGGGGGTTCAGAGGGGGTTCGGTCTGATACCAGGATCAGCGGTGTCTCCACACCTGTAGACTTCAGGTTACATACCAGCAGAACATAGTGATCCTCTGGCTCGGCCCGTAAGTATTTGAAGATACACTGCTCCCAGAATCTTTCCATGTGGTCCCAGTTGTCGATCATACCGTGTCTAATCGGATAATGCAGGGAGTATGTCCTGGAGGCTATGATCAGTCGTTGTGACGTCGAAAACAGGCCACCCAGCGACTCACTTCGAGTTGGCTACCGCCTCATCACCGATGTAGAAGTCCAGGTCCTCAATACCTCTCTTGCTTGCCAGATGACTGGGTTTACCAGCAACGGGAGGGGGCGCCCTGCCACCCGAGCTCGCATTGGACGACGAGTTGGCCGAAGCCGATTGGTGAGTAGCTATCACTGTAGGGAAGACGAAGGATGGCTCCGAGTTTCCGGCAAAGCTACAGCCCGTACATTCATGCAGGAAGTCCGAAGGAATGTAATCAAGATGTGTTTTGGGGTCGGTGAGGAGAAGTGGATAGGCGAATCACTAGGTTAGCGGTGGCCGCTTGTTATGCGAGCTGACTTACCCCATTTTCGTGTAACCCGTTCCATTGTCGATGACAAGGGGTGGCTGTCGAGACATGGTGAGCTGATCAGATGTCGATGAGTAGGTTGCCTTGGATTGGCCCGTCAAGGAGATGTATTGAGGAGTCGAGGTCGGGGACCATGCACCATGGTCGCGGATTGCGGTGACGCAGTGAAGCACCCCCGGAGACAGATATCAGGCTCGCGCTCCGAAGTGCCCCGCTCAAATATCAGTCTCACTGATTGTGCAGCATGGTCTGTGCGCTGGTCGCTGGTCTCGCCAACGAGCTCGCCTAGTCTTGCACTACTCGCATACCTTGCATGTATGGCATGCACGCCCCCACAGGTCCAATCGGACATGTCATGACAATCGAACAAGAGTCCTCGCCTGCAACACGACCTGCCGCATGACACGATGACATTGATGCGATGCTCGCCGGAGACTCCCCTGTCGACGGGTCATCCGGTCATCACTCAACTCGGAGATTTTACTGGGGTGCCTTTGATCGCCTGTGTTATGGGGATGTGAAGAATACTTCCAACGACTAACTCATGACTCTTCTTCATCTCATCAACTGTCTTCACTGTGTCACTAATAAAAGATGCAGCACGACACAAATTCGCCGTTCAAGATCATCGTGGTGGGAGGTGGGATGTGAGTGGATGCCGTTCTCACCTGTAGAGAAAGCTTCTGAAACGACGTAGAGCGGGGTTGGCTATTGCACATTCCCTGGAGCGAGCTAAGAGGAGTGGCGCGGTCTCCGACGTCACCGTGGTCGTATTTGAGAGTCGCACAGGTGAGTCGAGTGGATCTCAGCGGTCGTTTCTTGAGCATTTGCTAAACCCTCATATCCAGAGGAGTCAAGCTTTCAGAAGTATCCGATCAACCTGTCTGCGGTATGTGTAATCCCGATCCACGTAGGAATGGGCTCCTCCGATCTAGACGACGTCGTGGACTGACTGACCTGACTCTCCTGTAGCCAGGACGTGTAGCGCTTTCCGCCATCTTATCGCCTGAAAGCCTGCAACAGCTCGAGCAACGCTCATATACTCTCGACGGAGGGATATCGACTTTTACCGAGACGTTGTCCCATCTTTTCACATTCAAGCGACGAGCCGATGAGCGCAGGCTGTTCGTCCACCGATGGATCTTGCATGAAGCGCTACTAGAGGGAGTAGATGTGAGGAGAGGCAAACGCGTAGTCCGGGTGAAAGACGATCGCGAGGACGGGGCGGGCAAAGTGGAAGTGGTCCTTCACGACGGTACAGTCGAGAGGGGTGATCTAGTGATTGGTGAGTCGACATCAATAATTCGAGAATACCAGTGTTGACCACGCTAGTAGCTGCCGATGGTATTGGCTCGGTGACCAGATCCCAACTACACCCTCGACACGCCAAATTTCCCGAGCTGCCGTATCTCACAGTACAGTTCAAGCTGCTCACTCCTCCCGAACGTTTGCCAATCGCTTTGAGCGACAGTAGGGCAAAGATGATCCTCGGCAAGAATGGCACATGTCTTCTCCTTGCCCCTCTTCCAGGGTCTACCGTGCCGGCTTTGCCTCATACCGACCTCAACCCATTCAGTGATCCGTCAGACGTCCGACCCACACTCGATGCGCTGAATGAGCCTACACCAGGGTACATCTTTGCTGTCTTTGGCTGTAAAGTCTTTCCCGGCTGGGAGGACATGTCCGGTCAATCATGGTTGGGCACCATCGCCAAAACCTTAGAACGGGACGGAACGCATCCCCATATTGTGAAAGCGATAGCGGATGATGGTGTTCCGCAGACCGTCGGCGCTTGGCGCACTCTGAGTGCTGACCCGAAGGATCCTGTGCCGTGGAGAGATGGTCGATTCGTGTTTTGCGGTGATGCGGTGCACGTCATGCCGTCTATAGCGTAAGTTCTCTCGGGGGACCATTTACTCACCCGGGTTCAGAGGAGCAGGGGGGGCGACGGCTCTGAAGGACGCTGAACACCTTGTCAACACCTTACTCTCGTCATGCGAGTTGGGCGGCAGTGGTGAGTCTCAATGTATGATACATCTACTCCGGCGCTGAAGAAGCCTCGTAGACGGGCCACTGGATGCGCTGCTTCCGACCTTCCATGCGGAGATGATGAATCGCGCACACGGGCACATACGAGATGCTCACCGCAAACTCGCTTTCAGTTGTCAAGAGGGGTGGGGGGTATACTGGCGACGGGCATTGATGCGGATCATGGCCCTCATCTGGCCGCTGGCAAACTGGGTGGGTCACACTAGCAACCTGTTCTTGATCAAACTGACAGAATCTTGATAGATGTTGAACAGGTGAGTTTCAAGGGGCAGTAAAGATGAGACACCCGCTGATAACCTGGCAGAGGCCAAGAAGCCGCTGCAAAAGCCACCGAAAGTAGTGAAGAGCAGAGGAGGAAGGTACTGTAATCGTGTTCAATCTCTAGCTATCTTACACCATGTACACGGGCTGTCTTCCGTACGCGACTCAATGTCATACACGAATGTAACGATTCTCTTCACAATCGTGTATCATGTTCATATGCTCGTGTATATGGCTACAGATGGTGTGGGCTACTACTACAGGCGTGAGTATCGTGGACATACGGAAGGCTATCGGGCTCCGTTCTATACAGGGGCATCATCGAAGTTGACAGCCATGAAGATCATCAGGCCGAAGAAGGCGAATACGCCACCTATCGACCCGAGAACGATATACAACGGCTCGCGGGCCTCTACCGTCGATTATATCAGCTCTGACCATGACCATGAACACACTGGTTCGAGCTGGAGTGAGACTCTACTCACTCTTGTTCTTCTGCGCTTTATCCCACTTTGCCCTTTCTGCCGCATCTCCCGGTCCATCCTTCACCCTAACCTGCAATCTCGATGGAGCAGAGTCGCCGAATCGCTCCCACGCGTCATCCATCACAATAGCCCACTTCCTAGGATCTAACTCTGCAAACCCCCCTGCGGGCTCGGTGTCCAGTATCGATCCGTCTATTGGGGCGAGGAACTCTATACGCTGAGGGAGGTAGTTTGCCAAAACTGGGAATCCACGTTGCACTATTTTGACTGTTTCCTACGCAAAGATCGTCAGTATCAGTATCGCAGATCAGTTCACCAAGTGAGACTCCTTGCAATGTAGCTGCTGTGTCCTTCCTGTAGGAGCAGGCCACTCACCAGTCTATCCGGGGCCAACATACCCATTGCACTCTGCGTCGTACCGGGAATTGGATACCTCGGTGTAAAGGTGTATATCACATTTGTCCTCTTTCCAGATGTGCTCGCCGTCGCATCTGTCATTGCCGCCGTTGCCAGTTCACTTGACGTGTACCCCGCTGGGGGATACTGACTGTCGCCACCAGAGTTTGCATTGCTTGTCGTCGCATTTGACTGACCGGCGCTCGAGAAGAAGTGCTCCACGTCGTCAAATCCGCTATCGTCTCGGCCACCGTCTCCCTGTGGTATCTGCTCGTATTTTGGTGGTGCCATCGAATGCGTAGGAGACTTGTGTGCCAGGTGTTTGTAACAAAGGTAGGATGCATCTGCTATACTGAGCTCTACACTGCAGATAGTATTGAGGTGCAGCCAAGCCTGTCGGAGTGCTGGCAACACAGAGACGCCAGCACGATACCGTAGCGGACATGTCCGATCGGCATGACATCATCGCGTCGTGAACTCCTACGCTCTCACTTCAATCCTCTTTCTCTTGGCCTTTGAAGCCTTCCTCTCAGCCATCTTGTCCCTCACTGCGTCTTCATCCCATAGGCCAGCGACCTTCTCACCCTCGTACCTGCCCTTGAGGTACTTGAGCGCGGCCAGGTTGTATCCCATGACCTCTCTATCCCGTGCTAGAGCACCACGGACGTGAGATCGCAGCGCGAGGAGCGTAGGCCGGAGTGTACGGTTGGCGATTAGCTGAGACGAGTGTGTGCGCAGCAAGAACGACAGTAGTCGCGAGATGATGGTGATATCTCGGTTCTGATAAGCTGTCAGTGGCCATCCCCTAAGTGTTGAAGGTTCCTGCAGCTTTTACTCACCGTTCTAGCCCAGATGTCGAGGTACTCCAAGAGACTGACGACCATCCTGAATGGCAGGACCAATAGAGCGTCCTCCATACCAGCCGCAGGGACACTCCTGATTGTCTTCCAGACGTACTCTTCTCCACTGATATCTCCTCTGGCCTTCAACTCCGCGCTCCTCTCTGGCTTTGGCAAAGCCTCACCCTTCTCTGGACCAAGCTTGTCATACTCTTCCTGCCACGTGTTGATGTTTTCTCTCTCGGCGTCCGCCAGCTCGATCGCCTCCATGATCTTCTCTCCTGCCATGAGTGTATCGGCAGTCTGCTTCTGAACTGCTTCTGCCTCGACAGCAGTGTCTCCATCCAGATCATCACCCTCGCCCCCAGATGCCCTGGGTTCGTTGTTCACCTCGGCAGTATATGCCGCTTCCAGCTCCCTCTCCCGCTCCTCCTCCAAGAACAATGGCTCGTCGGTCTTCTCCCACACTCGAATCGACTTGTCGTGCGAGCCAGTGACGACATACTCGCCACGATTGGAAACTGCTAAAGCCCAAATCTCTCCGTGATGCCCTTCGAGCTTTTGGATCAGTTCGAACTGCTGAGTGTCAGCTCGTATGTCCCATGACTTATGCCATTAGAAACCTAACTCGCCTTGTCACCGTCCCAGTACTTGAGGAATCGATCCTTTCCGACCGTCCAGAAGTGATGACTGTCCTTCTCAAATGCGATCTGCATTATCGAATCGTCGTGGGCGAATATGGATTTGTGGCAATCTCCGAAATCTAGTCCCCATATCTTGACATTCTTGTCTGCGGAGCAGGTCACGATGAGTTTCGAATCGGAGGATATATCCAATGAAAGCACCGGCAACTGCAGAATTTGTCAGCTTTTCCCCTGTTACAATGCTGAAATACATACCTTGTGGCCATACAGCGAGAGGAAAAACTTGAGCGTGTCGGAGAAGAAGACTTTGACGGTAGAGTCCAGTAATGACACTGCAAGTAGACGACCGTCTGGACTGTACTTGACGGCAAGCACATCGTCTGTCATTTTCAGCGTCTTGACATGGACCAGCGCGAGCTGCTTGGTTTTGTACTGGATATCTGTCAACAGATGCTCTGAACGGTCGGCTAGGGACTCACGACTGTCTCCACACCCAGACGACTGACAACTCGTTCTCCTTCACCCTCCTCGCGCATTTCAAAGTCCCAGAATCTGACGTCCTTGTCGGCACTACCACTGACAAGACCTCTGCCATCGGGTCTGACGTGTATGGCCCATACAGGTCCGTTGTGAGCTTTGTATGTGGAGAGCAGGGATGAAGCGGCAATGTCGAACAGCATCAATTCTCCAGTCTTCGTTCCGATCACAACCTAAAGTGACATCAGTCCGTGCACAGAGGTCAGAGGTCAAGATATGACTATCACTTACATGACGATCTCCAGGCAGGAAAGTCGAACACAGCGCATACCCGCATTCCATAGTCCTCAAGCAAGCAGTAGTCCTGGCATTCCAGACTTTGAGTGTACCACTCGAAGCACTAGCGATGACTTGGTCATCCGACGAGATTGAAAGTGCCCTAACGTCTTGTCGATGTCCGGGCAGCTCAAGTGTGTGCGTCTTTGTGGGTTCGGATTCGCTGCCATCTGCGCCCTTCTTCCTAGACGTCGGGTTGGGGATGGTATACGCCTCGAGCGAGTTGTTCGAGAGTGACAATAGGAGCTAAGCGGGTGTCAGTCTAGTGCTCCGAGCACTAATGTGAAATACTCACAGGTATGCCGCCTTTCGAGCTAACTGTCTCCTCGTTCGTTGCAAGTGAGAACGATTTGACTTTGGCATTCGCCCGCACCGTGCACCACGCCTGCACCCGCTCTTCGAACTTGACTTCACCCGAATCCTCCTCTTTCACCTCCACCACAGCGGCTTCAGAATCGTCCGCGCCCTTCTTTTTGCCCTTCTCTCTGTCTCTCTTCTTGCGTCTAGCTCTCTTGGCATTCACCTCCTCCTCACTTCGGAGACGCAGAACTGATGTTGTTCGATCCGATGTCTGGAGGAGTATAAGGGGTTCAGAGGTATGGAAGGCGGCTTGAGTGATGGGCTGAGTTGAGCTGGGTAATGCCAAAGTGCAAACCGGCTTGATCAGTGTTGGGAGCTAGAAAACCCAGTTCAGTACCTTTCCCGTTGCGATTGTGTACGATTGCACTCACTTCGCCGGTCGATGTTTCTGCGATTCCCGTTGCAAGATCGAGCTTGGATATAGCCCAGACCTTTGCCTCTCCATCGCCACTTCCAGTCAGAACGATCCACTGGCCAGTGATACGCTCATCCTCAATCTCGATCTCGGGCGATTCCTCTTTGACCGCCAGACTGTGAACCTCCCCTCTCCCGACGACGAGAGTCTGAATGCAGTGCTGGGTACCTAGATCCCAAAGCTTGAGATAGCTGTCTTTGGCGGTACTGATCAGGAATCCCGGGTGCGAGGTTGTAGGTAGGGAAGGATGCGGGATGAATTGCAATCCTGAGATCGGCGCTCTGTGTCCTTTGAGACGGAACAATCCAACTTCTGCTACTCGATCCCAAACGACAATCTCGCCTTCTGTCCCTCCACTGGCTAATCTCGATCCATCTGAATCGAATGCCATAGTCGTTATCGATTTCTTGTGCCCGTTGAAAGCCACAATCTCAGCCGTTTCAACTTGAGGGTTGGCTGGATCGAAGGACCAGAGCCTAATGGATCCATCGGAGTACGACACGGCAAAGATTCTGGGCGATGTCGAGGTCGAAGTGGAAGGCAGGGGCGAGGGGAGAAGGTGAGTAATTGGCGAGGTCAATCCAGTCGAATGCCACATCGATACCTGATAACACGATCAGTACTCCGAAGGCATGATACAGTATGACACAGATACCCACCATCTCTCCTCTCTTTACATCCCACACTAAGACATCCTCCCAGCCGGGGACGTACGCCAATCGACCATCATATGACGAATTGCCAGTAGGCGAACAGATGACTCCGAAGGCCTGGGTGATTGTCAGTGCGCCTCATAGGGGACAAAGAAGTGATGAAGCCGCTTTGCACTCACCTGTGTTGGCCCATGCCTCATGTATGACCTGACCATGGTATCTGAGCTGTGTTTGTAACGGAGTCGCAAGTTGCAAGCACAAGAAGAAGCTTTGTAATTGCGTAGCGCCGGTCAACAAAAAGTTCAGAATACAAGAACGCTTCCCCACGATCCGTCCCGAAATGCGATCGTAACAGACTGGACCTCAAATCGGTGGTGGGAAGAGATTGAGTGGTTGGACAGGGTTGGACAGTGTCTGCATACCTCGATAGCCTCCAACTTGAAGTGACCCACGATCTGCTTTACAGCTGGAAATCACCTCTGTTGAACAAGAGCACTGAATCGAAAGTCACTGTTCGAGGACAGCGGTCCTGGTCTCGAGCCCGACTGCCAACGCGAATCGCTTAATCCCTATTCCAGACTGCGATATCACGGTGACCGACGACAAGTGTGAGAGATTGGATGTCGTTGGCTCAGGCCGAGGATCTGCGGCAAAGGCACATGTGACAACTTTCGACAACGCTCCGACGTCTCTACGGGAGTGGGAGCCTGGGCCAAGCACGACTGACTCAACACTTCTCACATGCTAGAGGTTGCTACCACATATTGGCCCAGGAAGCTGATTCTCGCCCAGCGAAGCAGCGACGTATCGTCACATCATTGAAGCTCTCGACATTGGGATCGGAGAAGGCTAGGTAGACAGCAAAGTGCGCAAGCGATGGAGCACAACACGGTCAACAGAATAGAGGACCGAACCTCGTTGAGGATGAAATGCAGGTCAGAACTTGGCTCATTGGACCTTTCGCTCATCGCTGAGCGGACTCGATATCCTCTCCGACCTATGCATCGACGGCACTACTGCATTGCAGGCTATCACTGGGCGAGCGCTGGCAGAGTCTCGGAAATTTCGATATGGACCGCCCGGGATGCATTCCAGGTTTCGGACCACGCGAGATCAACACTACGCGCTGGTCAACGATGGCGAGTCGTAAAAGTGGCAACGTCGATCCCATCATCGTCGTGGCTGGCGAGAGGCGCGTGTTGGTTATCTAGTCTATTCCCAAATCTACCTCCACCAAGATCGACAACATCGACAACATGGCTTTCTGGGCGATCATGGTATGTGCTATTCATACACACCTCGTCGTGTATAAGAGTCGAAGATGTGGTCGGACAGATATGCTCTCTCATCCTCTTCACTCACCTCTCAGCGCTCAGACACTCATTCACACTCTTTACTCACAAACACTCGATCTTACCTCACCAACTTCACCTTATAACAATGGTTCACTTCAAGCGACTCGCTCTCCTCTCCCTAGCCATCGTTCCTTCGGCCTTTGCCATTGCCCTCCCGATTGACGATGTCGACGGTGCTATCAAGGCAGAGATCAACCCATCTCAGCTCAACAAGTTGACCAACGCCGACCGATTCGCCAAGGGTCTCGGACCTCTGCCTCCTACCCGACGATCCACTGGTAAGTATCGGTAGTCCTTGCGAGGGAGTGTTTTGCTAAGTGCTGCTTCCACAGGTGCCAAGCCCAAGCGATCTGGCAACCCGAACGCTGAGAACAACGGCGACAACAACAACAATGAGGACGACACCAACTTCCGAGGTCCTGTCACTATCCGACTCAGAAACCCAAGGGACGGCAGGGACATGGGATCTATTGGCTCGCCTTCCGGTGACAACGATCTCGTCAACCTTGACATCGGTCACGGCGCCATCAGACTCCAATTCGGTCCGGGAGCGATGACCGGCTCGCCATTCGACATCAGCCCTGCCGACTCTGACAGCCTGTTCAACGGCCGAAGGACTCAGAGGCTCGGAGCTATGCCAGGACACGGCCGACCAGACATGGCTCGTGGCTCGCCAAAGTGAGTTACCATCATCCGCCCCTTTGACTTTGGCTGACATTGTTCTGCAGCTTCATCCATGTCGGTCTTGCTGATCTCGGCGACGATGGCCTTTTGAACTTGCGTCTTCCATCCAGGCTCCTTGGTGCGCTCCCGACCGAAGGCATGTCGCCAAACCTCCTCGGTGGCCTGCTGGGCGATGTCCTTCCTCTCGGTCCCGGACCAAACTACCCCGTTCAGAGCACCATCTGGTCTTTCGAGCCCAGGACGCGACGACTCCTGGCTCACTACTCGAACCCCAACGGACGTGAGTGCACTATCAAACGATGCTAGTCACATGGCTGATCTAATTTTGATAGAGACCATCCCAACCTCTTTCGTCACCGGTGGTCCATGTGAGCACCTCATCTGCCTGACCGCCGATGTCAACGCCTTCCACGACGCTTTCGGAGACTCTGCTCAGGAGATCGTGAGTGAACAGTCACACACTTCCTATGCTCGACTAACGAAACTTGTTCAGCACGCCTTTGTCACTGTTCTATAAGCAACAACCCGACCTTCCAGTCCAAGCTCTCATCGCCCGCTTCCCACTTCATAGTCACCCTCTTCGCCTTTTCGCTCCTACTTTGAAACCCGTCCCCCCACCTTCGACCCTTCGCTCATGACAACGAGTGGCGTGATTTGGAGTCGGTCAGATCTTGTTCAAAAACTGCACCCTCCACCAGACTTGTTGTACATTTAGCCTCATATACCTACTTGCGTGCCCTGTAGCTCAGCATGCAACGCCCTCGTTGACGCTTGATCATCCGACCTTGCGGTCCTCCATGTCGTGATATGTACAACATCTATCTCGGCTTTCGTATGGTGCTGACTGGATTTGAGCTTGTGCCGAAAATGAATCCTATGCGACGAGGCCTCGGGCTTGGATGGCGGATGCAATCCCCTCCACCTACACGTCTGGTCAGAAAATCCCGGCCACCCATTTGGGTGACTTACCTTTATGTTTGTCGCACGAATCCTCTCGTCCCATCTCTCTGTCCAGCTAACAGGCTCGATCTCCTTCTCCTGTCTATCAACGCCTAGACCCCCAGCGGTACCCTGCGCATCCGCATCCGTCTCGTGGTTCAGTCGGGTCTCGAAGTAGAGCAGATGCAAAGGCTGGTCGATCCAGGCTCTAAGTCGACCCTGCTCGATCATTCGGCGTGCAGTAAGTTCGGCTGCTGAGGGTTCGAGGTTGAGTATAGCCCCTAGCGCGCCAAAGCTGATATTGTCATATACCTAGAAAATCAGTGAGTCATGATCACTTAATAGAGCCGAGTGGACTTACCTTGGCACAAGCGCCAACGTTGTGTTCCCTGACAGCTCTCTCCAAAACCGTTCCTCCGCCCTCCACGCCGGCCCTTTGATGATCCTCCAACCCCGCTTCAAACTCCTTCACTTCTTGCGGCCTGACAATATACTCTAGCAGCATCTTCTTTAACATCGTACTGAGAGAGTTCGGCAATGACGTGTAGACTCGGTCATCTCGGTTCAACGCCGCCAGGACACGTGATCGTTGGGGACCTGACGGTGCAAGTATCGAGGTTGTCACTGCGGCTTTACTGATGATTGCGTCAGTCCAATATCCAGAGAAGTCACTTGATCCACATACAGCATATGTAGCCTCTCCTCCTCGGCAATGACTGATTCGAAAGATATCTCGTGATATCGCTGGGCCGCCTCGTTGAACTTCGCCGAGAAGTCAAAGATCCTGGCCTGTGTACGCGTTAGTTGGAGTCAGAGTGAGGACCTCGATGTCTCACTTGTGATAGACGGTATGAAAGGAGAGTCTCCTTGTCATTGGTCTTGTCGATCAACGAGGCCGCTCTGTTGAAGTACGTCTGGGCTGAGCCCCATTCTTGATCCTAAATAAGGTCTTGAGTGAGCGTCTGGAGTTCGGACAGTGATGACGCTCTGCCAGTACTTACCTCTAGGAGTAGTCTGACGATCTGCATGTAGATAGCCAGCTTCTCTTCATCCGGTATCAACCTCGACGTTCCTTCCAATGGTATCTGCTTCAATGCTGTCGCGGCTCCTACCCAGTCCTCCTGTTTTTGCAGCAGATGGGCTTGCAGGTGCCTCAAAACGATTGTCTGAGGAGCCAATCTCAGCTGACCGCTAACACCGAGCCGCATCGACCACTCACCTGGTCATCACACCATCCGCTCCCGCTGCCTCCGGCTAGGACGCCGTCCACAACTTCCCCTCTGACTGCCTCGCCTCTATCCCCCTTGAAGGCATTCTGACCCAGCGACTCCCACTTCTGCCTCTCTATGCTCGAGTCGGCCAGGACATAGTTCAGGACCTTCTCAGAAACCCCGCTACCGGCGCACAGGGCCAGGACGAACGCTGATAGCACCTGTCTTCCGACGACCATAGCCATAGATGAGGTCGTGGTGAAGTGACGACCAAAGGTGATGAGCGGCGTGGCCTGTGGCGATTGGTTGCTGAGTAGGGACTCCAGCAAGGTCAGGTATGATGTTGAGCGTTCCTTTTGGTTTCTGGAATCAACGTTAGGACAGGGCGGATGTCGTACTCAGGGGATCCGGATCACTCACGTCGAGGCTGCTAGCCTGTCGCCGATTTCACTGTCTACGTCCATCTTAGGTGTACTACTACAAGCCTTCAATGTGCCAACAGTTGGATCAGAGTGAGGTATAGAAAGCTCACTGATCGCTGCTACAGTTGGCAACCGTATAGACAGGGTTCGCTCGCTGGTCTGTCCACTGGCAGGTGGAGGTCGAAAGATGCAGCGTCGCGCGTGGCATTTTGATCCCGCTCTCGGTCCCTCCGCCCCGGTATTTGGCCTGCTGTTTGCCTGGGTGCAAGTGCAAGGTGTTTGACAGAGGATAGATAGATCGTTGCTCTTCCTATTCTAGTCATCTTCGGCGTTCTCAGAAGAGGCCTCGACTATCTCCCTGGCCCTATCACCCATACCTGGTGCTGCTTCGTGTGACGGAAATCTGCTATCTGAGAGGCGAAAGAAGTCCCGCAGTAGAGTACGATAGGGCGACAGACGTCATTGCGTAACACCCCAGATCCAACAGTCGACGCCGAGTCTCTCCGGTTGTTGGTATCAACACATCCATAGCTCTTAGTGCGACCACGATCGGTAGACGACAATATGTCCAGCAACTTCGACAAGATAGTCAAATTGGCTTGCAAGCCGAAGAACGCACCGCCCAAGTCCAAAGTGAGTGCCCGCTCGACCGGATCTTCTCCCTGCTCGCCTTCAGGATTGAGCTGACTCACTGTCTCTGTAGTATGTCGAGTGAGTGATTCGTGTAGGAACATGACTTGTTTAGTGGGTGCATTTCTGACGTGAACTCGCAGTGTCCTGGTGTCTGCTACATTCGCAGATGACGGCTCCCTCAATGACATTCTCCGCTCGTTGTCACTCCGACTCCGAGAGCCTAATGCGGTAGTACGTCACAAATTACAGTGCTGGAGAGGAGGGCTGACTCATGATATAGGTGGTGTTCAAGGCGCTTCTTACACTTCACCAGATGATCAGGTCTGGATCTACAGATCAACTGCTCGAGGTTATGGCTCAGGGGGATCAGTTGCGGCTGCAGAACGTCGGAAGCGGGAATTGGGAGGGTGAGCACGCTGCTTCGCTGATGCGCAGATATGGAAACTCAATCTGACACCTCGAAGGCTACACGCCCCCATCTAGCATGAGCGCTTATGGAGCATATCTGCATTCGCGTGTGAAGGCGTGGAAAGATCTTAAACACGATCTCGTAGCAGTACAAACCGAATCCAACAGGAGGAGTAACGGACTAGGTGCCGGATGTGAGCTGAGGTTGACACAATATTCCGCTACAAGGTCGAGACTGACGGATATCAGCGAAAGCACGTCGTTTGAGACACTTGCCGGTGGACAAAGGCCTGCTGAGGGAGGTCAAGCAAGTGCAAACAGTCCTGAATGCTCTGATACAATGCAAGGTGAGTCTCGTTTACATGTGCCAGCTGACTGGGATCAGTTCTACGACGATGATCTCCGGGACGAAAATACGGTACTGGCGTTCAGAATGTTAGTGAAAGACTTGCTTGTGCTTTTCCAGGCTGGAAATGAGGGAGTGTGCAACATCCTCGGTAAGTGCGAGCTCCATAGACTGGGATTACATGTTAACGAAGCGTAGAGCACTACTTCGAGATGTCGAAACAGGACGCGTCAGAGTCGTTCGACATCTACAAGTCGTTCATTAGACAAACAGACAAAGTGGTTGATTACCTAGGAGTCGCCAAAAAGCTGCACAATATCGTCAATGTCCCCGTCCCGAACTTAAAACATGCTCCGACCGGACTGGTCAAGGCATTGGAAGAGTACTTGAACGACCCCAACTTTGAGCAGAACAGACGCGAATATAAAGCCAGTCTAGGTGTTGTTGAGGGCAAAGGTCCTGCCAGAACCCCTTCTCCCAATCGTAGGTAGTGTAGCGCATCTTCGCCTTCATTGCTGACTGTTAACAGCGCCATCAACTTCGCAAGCAGCCAAGCCAGCTGTCTCGTCGAGTTCCGCCAGTCAGCCCTCCCAGCCTACGTCGACCACCAACGCAGGAGCATCTTCACTACCGCCGGCTGCGAACCAAAAGATCCAGGACTTCTTCGAGTCGATCCAGTCGGATCAGCAGCCGACGATGTTCGGCGGACCTCCTCAAGGGTGGGTGCTGCTCTCTGAAGCTTGTTTTGTCGAGCTGACTTTGTTTACAGCTTCGCGGGCCAGCAGCAGCAACAGCAGGTACCATTCAACCCCTTCCGCCAATCTATGATGATGCCTCAGCAAACAGGATTCATGCAGCCTCAGATGACTGGCTACGGAGGCATGCCAGGACAACAGCAGATGGGACAAGCGCCATTCTTGGCTCCTCAGATGACTGGTCAGATGGCCTTTGGACAGGCTCAACCGGCGTTTGGTCAACAACCATTCGGGCAGAACCAACAACCCTTCGGCCAAGGTCAGCCATTCACGCAGCCTCAGCAGACAGGTTTCATGCAACCACAACAGACTGGATTCGTGCAACAGCCGCAGCCCCTCCAGCCTCAAACCACTGGCTCGAACCCTTTCCGACAAAGCATGATGCTGCTCAACACTACTGGCACGGGTATGCCTCCTCATGCCGGAGCCATGTCGCAGCCAGCGTCGCCATTTGGTATGGCTCAGCCGCAGATTCTAAGACCGGGATCGAGTCCAGCCTTTTCCGCGACCTCCCCGCCAAAACTTGTCGCACAGGCGACCGGGTCTAAGAATCCATTCGCACCCGCGCCGGGCACCGTCTCTGCCAAACCTCAAGAGCCCAAGGGTATGAGCATGGCCGAGATGGCATGGAACAAGCAATTTGGCCAGCAAACTCAAAGTGGCCCCGCTCAGGCCTCGCCATGGGGTAGTGCAAACGGTCAACAGACGAATGGAAACGGTTCGCAGGCCGCATCGAATGGAACGGGAATGGGAGACGTGGCTTCGGCGTTCAACTTTGATTTCTCGAAACCGTCCTCTGCTCCAAACGACTTCATGTCTCAATTTGGATCTCTGTCCGTGAACACGAATACCACGGGAACAGGTACATCTGCAACCTCGCCCACGCAGTTCAACTCGCTGTCGTCTAATCCGACCGGATTTACGAGCAACACCTCGGGCTTCTCCTCGCCTGTGAAGACTGGATCGAGCGGTGGCCCTCTACAGCCTCAGACTACCGGGTTTGGCGGCAGCGCTGTCAAGCGATTCCAGCCGACCAGCTCGTTTGGCAGTCAGCTCGTGTCGGAACTACCTCCCATCCACGAACCAGGATCCAACGCGACAAGCCCGAATCACGTCAGTCCTGGCGTTGGCAACGTCAATCCCCAGCAGACTGGTTTCCCAGGACTGTCATCCTTCTCTCAACCTCAGACCCAAGGGCAGAATGGGCAGCCGGCACAGCTTGGACAACAGGGTTTGTCGCCTCAGCAGACTGGAGGTCCGAATCCATTCAGGCAGAGCATGTTCGGGTTGAACAGCAACAACACTGGAGGGCCGAGTCAGCCGTTCGGATCCGGAGGGCCATTTGGGCCAATGGGGAGCAATGGACAGAGTGGACCTTTCGGAGGCAGTTCGCCTTTCGCAGGGCAAAATAAACCTCAGGGCCAGCCGTGGCAGGGTGCGTTTGGACAGCAGCAACAGCAGGGCGGCAGCCTTCTATGATGATGCTGGAGAGAGAAGATCAGGAGTGCAAAAAGAACGGGGTGAAGAGGGAGGGAGCTTCTTGCTGCCTCTGAGCGTGTGATATCTAAGATCTGGAAGGTGGAATATTGTTACAGTATACCTTGAAGTGGATGACATTAAGAAATATCGGTATAATGGATTGCATGCAAGATGTGATGATTTACATGATTCGTGTGCGACATCGTATCAACTCGGTCTTAATCCTGCTTCGGCTTCGAGCTCAGAGCGTCTTCATCTTCGATGATGGCCCCGTCGTCAATCACCTGCCCTCTCCTAGCGGCGTTCTCGTCCAAAGCCCTTTTGCCCGCCTGGAGAGTCTCCCGGGTGGACAAGAGGGTTGCGTCCACAGCAGACGGGGCGACTTCTGGTGTGAGGAAGTTGACGATGGTGGCAGTCAGCAGGCCCAAAGCTGTGGGGAATCAGCCAATTAGACTTCCGCTATCGGCGCTTGCGGAAATGTGTTCACTTACCCAGACCGGAAAGCTTCTCAGGGGGATTGTGGAAGTACACGGCGGTAGCTCCGAGCATTACCAACCATAGTCCAACCAAAGCCGAGCCGAACAACGTGGCCACGGCGTGTACTTGCCCTCCGCGTCCGACTGACGACCCCACTCGTCCCGTGCGCACAAGTTTGCTCCATGATGGTGCGAGTTCTCGACATAACACCAGAGTGGACAGCGTGAGCAAGAACGTGTGGCCGGAAATATCGAAACCTTTATAGAACCTAGGGAGAGGCGCTTTCGTCCTCTGTTCTGCCAGACTTTCGGGCAGAAGGGCGAATAGATCCGGAAACGTCTTGGCGGTGAGGGGAAGTCGAGACGAGCAGAATGATTGGGGTAATGGCAGTATCAGGTCCTCTCCCACCTTCATAATAGAAGCCGAGGTGTCTGAGGGAAGGAGATGTTGGATGGCGGGCCTCGTCAATCCCCATTCTTTGGGTAGCATGACCGCGCAATCTCCTCCGGACAGCGCGATTATTCTGTCTCCCAATGCTGCTCCGAAGAACCATGTGGTGAAGAGCAGCCAGCAGGCAGTGGCCAGTGCGAAGACGCTCAACCGTGTCCATCTTGAGCTTCTGGACGGAGGGGCAGAGGCAAGGTGGGAGAGGTATCCGAGTGATGTCCAGAACCAAGCTTTTTTGACAAACCACTGATTCAGGATATTGCTCTTCCGTGCGAGGTAGTTTGCCCTTTCGGGTAGGTGAGAGTGGGGTAGTGATGTGTTTAGTGATGTCGAGTGGATCAGGGAGTACATGATACCCGTCCTGAGTGGTAAGTCCCGTCAGCGTACTGAAAAATTGGATGGAGCCGGTTTAGCGACTCACAGGACGATTGACGCGATTACGCCTCCGACCACCATCTGACTAATCATAGTCTCCTTGTTCACCTTCTCCTCTGGAGCCACGGCTGCATCCTGTGGTGTGCTGGACGACGACCACTTCCGGCCCGTAGGCGAGTTGGCTATAGAGTCTATAGGCGTGGCAATCGAGCCACGCTTCCGGTGTCTGCTCTCCGGGGTGCTTGGACCGGCATCGTTCGTCCGGAGATTCGAGGTCGTGAGCTTTGGCGTGCTTGGGCGCTGTGTGGTGGACATCCTGCTACTCGGGCAACGAAGTGTGATGTTGACGATGCTCAGCGCGCAATAGACATCTGCTTCTTCTCGCTCAGTCCGCTGCAAACTGGCTACAGCAGGCAACAGCTCGACACGGTTAGCCGTGACGTCAGCGATGTCCGCCACGTGGCAGGTAGTACTAGTTAGTGCACCGAGCCGTGACCGAGGCGCCGGTGCATCCGATGGTCTGGTGATGCAATCCACTTCACAGACGTCGGTCAGCTGGTCGCCGAGGCGCTACGGTATGGGTTAAGGACTGAAGACATAGGGTCGTGCTTCATGTTCGTGATCCAACGGCGTTGAGCTCGGAAAGTGGTTCACGAAGTCCCAAACGCGAATGATACATACAGCTGCAAACATCTACAATCCGCTCTCACCTCCGCAGGCTCCACTCATGGCCGCTCAGTCTTCATCAAAGTCATACACCTTGCCCTCGGCTCCGTACAGCTCTTCATGCTTCGCCTGGATGATCGGACCCGCGAGATGTTTCTGACTGTTCTTGTCGTTCAGGCCCCACTCTTCTGTAGTATTGTCGAAAGTCATCCACTTCCTAACATCCCGCCTGAACTTTCCCTGCCAGGTTCCTCCTCCAGCCCTGTGCACCACAGCGGTGTTGTCCCAAATGACGACGTCTCCCGGCTGCTCGTAGAACACCTGTGCGACGTATTTCGGTTCCTCGACCTTCTTCCTCAACTTGAGGATCAGCTCCGAAGACTGCGGCTCGGGCATCCCGTCAATGTGATGAAGATGTGAGGCGATGTACAGGGCCTTTCTCCCAGATCCTCGATGTGTCACCACCACTTTGTGCTTGCTCATCGGGTAGTCGAGGGGTTCAAGTGCGGCGAACGTTGGGAATGTAGGTAAAGCGACGCGGCGGGAATGGAAGTGAGAGTGAACCCCGACCTTGTCCTCGAGCAAGGCCTTGTCCTCTTCATCCAGGTCCTCGTAGGCTGTTCGGGTATCACCAAACTCGGTCGCACCGCCGTGTCCTGGTGGGGGAAGCTCTCTGGCGATGATTGACGTATAGCGCACTCGACGGGCATCGTAGGCTGTATCGACGTGGAATAGGCCCGTCTCTTTGGATAGGAACCATCTCAGCTCGCCGGGCTTGACGATACTCCCATCGAGATAGAGATTACTCGGGTCTCCCAAGTTTGGTGTCGGGAATCGTCGTGAAGGTGGACCTGTAGCGATTTCGCCAAACTCGTCGGCCCATTTGACGTATTGCTCGTCTGTAAGACCGGTGTTGCGGAAGACTAGAACGCCGTATTTACCAAGATTGGCTCGAATATCATCCATCACCTCCTGAGGTATGGGCTTGGAGAAGTCGATACCGGCGCATTCTGCGCCAAAGGTTGGGTGGATCGGTTTGTACTCGAGTGATGGCCTCAGAGTCAATCGTGGTGTAGGGGTGACGTTAGCGTCGGCCGTTTGGGCAGGAAGAGTCTGCGTCGTGGACATGGCGGCGTGATGATTGTCGGAAGCTCGCCATGAGCACCCATGCCCGATCTTAATATACCTTCCATGGCCACGTCGGCATACCTGGACCGGACAGCAGATAGTCAGATGATCCACAGATACGGCCCGGACTGGCCGTGCAAGATGGCAAGCTGGCAAAGGACGGGCAGAGCTACTTCCGCTCAACTTCCAGAGCCGTCTAGCATTTAGAGATCACTTCGACGAGCGCTCCTCGGTGTCTTGGTGAACCCGAAATCCGAAAGACTCTGAAGACGATTCGACTTACTCGTTAGTATCGACACTTGTGACCGTGGCGGTAGCACGGCGTTCCCTCGCAGAAGGAACCTCCTGGTCCAACCGGCACCGGGACCCGAAGGACTGTAGATGACAGGAATTCCGAGCAGGCCCCCCGAGGATAAAGCTCACAGCAAGAGAAATGCTGCGTCTGACCTTTGGTTATTGGTACTCAGCAGGCCCTCCTCTAGAGTCATCCTCACGTCCTCAGATGCATGCAAAGGTCGATGCCACAGACGTCTGACGGATCCATGAGCACTTTGAGCAGCTATCTTCTTCGATCCTAGATATCCTAGTTGGGCGATTTGATTCCGTTGCCAACCGTGCGCGCTTCCGCTTACAGTCAACTTGCTGTTCAACTTGCTGTTGCGCCAATGTTGCGCTGGTTTGATGGATTCGACCCACCATCTTCGAGGTCACATTCACTACTGCTCCACCTCACGCATTGCGACCACAAGCAGAGCCGAGTGGCAGGCGGTCAAGCCGACGGACGCGGTGCTGATGTTGTGGAAGCCAAGACGGTAGCTGCCTTGTGACAATGCAAAATCCAAATTTCAAGCGGAGGAACCCAGGCGGCGGCGGGCCCTCTCAGCCTCGGGATGGACAGGCCCAGGTCAAACGCGAGGATGGAGAAGCGGGCAGCAGTGCGAAGCGTTTCAAGCCAAGTCAGTGAAGGTGATATGCCCCGAATCGAGCTCCGCGCTGTGTCGGGTGCTAGGTTGTCCGGCTTGCACTAATACTTCTGAGCAGCGCAACAATTGTCGAGTTCGCATGGCAACTTCAACGATCCCCGAACGGCCGCTCTGTCCCTGGCCGACCATCTCAAGGTGCGTAGCCGACACGATCTGATCCGCAGCCCGCCAAACCCCGTAGTGAACGCTGACGAGATCTGCAGAAAGTCGGCACTATGGACTCGACGACCGCTTTCTTCCACGTCCAAACGCAGCATCCTGCGCATGACCCGGCTGCCGTCCTGGACTTCCTGAGGAACCATGAGCGGGTGCAGTATAACGAGACCAACCAGGTCTACACCTGGATTGTAAGTCGATTCCAGCCCCACAGACCCCTTGAGGCTTAACTTATAGCGTTATAGCCTGAGCTTTCACTGGTCAACGAGGCGCAGATCCGTACTCACATCCGGACACACGGTACTCCGCTCAAAGGTCTCGCTGTCAAGGATCTCCGAGAAGCTCTACCGCCCAATGGTTTCGGCATGCTGGACAATCTTGAAAGGAAAGGTGACATCCTCATCATGCGGGCGCTCACCGGACCGTTCAAGGACGTCGCCCTTCCTAAACTGGGCAAGAAGAATTCGCAGGGCTTGAAGATCAACGACAACGGCAACAGTGCTTCTCAGCGGCTGAGAACTGTATGGTGGGACGACGTGCGGGAACGTGGCAGAGCGGGGAAACGAGTGGAGGACGGTGAGTACCGGTCTCGAATGATCCGAAATTACACGCTATCATGCTCGGTACGATGGACTGACAATTGACACAGAATTCATCTTCGCCTGGGATGAGGTCCCAATACAGGAAACAGACGATGTCATCAAACTGCTGGAGAGAGGTTCGTGGCAGCTGCCCATCATCGCATCTCGTGCTGATGCCGCGACTCGCAGAGAACCTCGCTGCGAGCTCTACTATGCCTCTGGCACCGAAAGTATCCGCCTCGGCACCAGCAAAGAAGAAGGCTGCTCGTCGCCGGCCGCTGAAGATCACCAACACTCATATGAAGGAGCAGGTATGTCCAGTTCATATAGGCGAAGAGTCCGATGTTGAAGAGACCCACAGGGGATCGATTTCTCGAAAGACTACGAACGGACAGAGTGACAAGGATGACAACCGCAGCACTTCGTCATATTGGTCGCGATGGGTCATGTGTTCGATCACTACCGTTTGCGATCACCCCGAAATTGCGCTCCGCGTTGATTGTCTGGACTCTGAGACGATCCGGCCGGGGTGGAGGTGGTTGTGGCGAATGATGCTTTGTTTTCGCGGTGTGATTCCTCGGCCTCGGACCGTTGAGGTGGTTCCTCGACTCACAGTTGGGTGTACTCGTATGTACGTGCTTGTAGATCCAATGTAGCTATATCTGACATGTAGGATGACATACGGGCTGCTTCCTGAGCATAGTCCAGCTCGTATGCCCGTCAGCATGGAATCAAAACTGGAGTGTAAATAAGGATGTCGTCGTAAATTATTTGTTGTGAAACCCTGGAAGCGTATGCGGTTCCACTGTCCCCCGTTTTGGTGGAAAAGCTCTATCTAACTCAACCGTTTGACACCTGGAGAGGCTGGTCGTCTATCAGTCAAGTTGGCAGCAGTGTAAAGAACTCCCTGTCGATCACTCCTGCTCAGTCTAAACACATCCTACATCCCGTCAAACGCCCGAGAAAGCGTTTTCCATTCGCTGCTTGTACGGTGCGAAAGTGACGATTTGACAACAAAAACAACAATCCACTCCGATTGGTCTCGACCAAGGATCAACCTCACTCATCCACCCCCCTTTGCCTTGTTTCCACCAAACCTCTCCTTAGGGGGTCCATCCTTTCTTTGTACGCTGGAGCATAGCATAGCCCTACACCCCACCCTCGCTGTCCAAACCTGCCTGCAGTGCAGCGCAGGATCTCGCTCACGGTCCATTGTACACCTTCACATCCCTTGTTTACGAAGCCAAACAGGGAAAAAGAGCCAAAACACATCCAACCTCAACCTACACCTACAGCTTGCCAGGTGAGTCGTTCGTGCTCTCCTACTCCCAGCCAGACCTCGTCCAGTACGCACTACCCTCCTGCTGCATCCGCGGTCTATCTGCAAACAAATCACGCACCCAACTGTGGTCGAAAATCCTAGATAGCGGATCCTTGTGCTGACGATCGCATCGACGTTAGACAACCCAATGTTGGCATAACAGTGGTGACTCCTCGACCCGTTACCTGCTTTGGAGACACCCACCTACTTGTCGCGTACCCAGTCAATCATGCCATCCTTAAAACCCTCTAGGCAGGTGAGTTTGGATGGCCAACGACCCGCGATCTCCAATAGACCTGACCCGCTCTTAGACTTCGCCAGTGAGGTCGTCACCGAGAAAGGCCTCTCACAATGCAGCGAACGCTCCGACCACACGGTCCACCGCGACTGTCCTCACCGCTGGCTCTCTACCTACACCCTTATCCCTGTCCCCCACGCGATCAACATCCTCGTTCCAGTCTCATCGCCTACCTCCTTCCTTTGACCCACACCACACTTCATCCCGGTACCCCGGTGGTACCCTCCACCATACGCCATTCTCACCCTATCGACCAGGCGAGTATGGTCGCTCGGAGCGAGGTCTGGCTAGCGAAAGAACCAAAATAGAGAGGAAACTATTCGATGACGAATCTACGCTTGCCGATCACAAATTGGATACGGACAGAGACGAGTCGATGTTGCTAAAGCAGGTAACGTCGAAAGAGGGATTGGAGGGTAGCAGTCCTCTTGCACCCGCATTTGAAGCCAAAATGGTCTTGCGAAATGGTGCTTCCATCGATCTAATCTCCTGGTGAGTATCCCTCCCGCAGATCATTGTAATTCCTCTGACCTCCTGCAGGCTGCGCACAAACTTCCATCACATCCCAGAATCACAACACAACTCGATGACACCGTCCATGTCGCTCATTGGTATCCGCGCCCTACTGCTTGAACGATTCCCACGTGTCCCAGAATTGACAGAGCTGTCCAAAGCCGTCTCTGCTGCTTTCCCTCATTCAAAGTGGGAGGCTTCTCATGGCGCCTTCTCCAAAGCCGAACCACCAACGCTCCGAGGATTGATATGGCATGGCAAAGACGCTGCCGACGAGGACGACGAAGATGATGAGGAGAGGATGGCCGAAGTCGAGAGAGAGCGCGAAAGGCAGAGGGAGAGGGAAAGGCGTCCAGCTCAACCGCATATTATCACCCGGGCTCGAGCCTCTGCGTCCGGTATGGTCAAGGGTAAATCCGCATTGGATGGTTCACGCAGTCCTACCCAAAGTACTTTGGTTTCTCCGATTTCCTCCTCAACCCGAAAGGCAGTACCCGACACCCCAGCTAGATCCGTGCTCGAGGAGTTTGCCGAAATTGCTACACTTGCCGACAAGACGCCAGCATCGAAAGCCATGTCATTGCCGGGAGACATCATTGCGCCCTCGCCTGCCTACGCTTTGGCCAACATCTGCAATTCCTTCGAGGATACTGGCAAGGAGTTTGGCGCCGAGCACACGTCACGGAAACGGAGGGCTAGTCAAAGTCCAGAGCCTTCGAGGAGACGGGCTTCGAGCCCTGACAAGCTACATGGTCTCCTTGCTGCTGCGGAGGCTGTCGAGGGTAGTCCAATCACCTCGGTTCTTGGACACAAGCGAAGACGAACGATTGGCGGACCTGGTACCATGCGGGATGTGCTCAATAGTGGTCATGGACACCGAAAGCACAAGTTCACCTCGAGGGGAACAGAATCTCCCGCCATGCGCTCTTTCTCCTTCTTGCCGGGCGTCGAGGAAGATTCCACTGGACAGGAGACTAGCCTTGATAACGAATTCACGGCCGATCTCCTGGTCCCTCTCAACGACACGGCTAGTGCCATCTCACTACAAGATCTCGACGCGGCGTCACTTGCTGCACAAGCTAGAAACATACAGCGCGACGGAACTTCGTCGTCAATCTCCCAAGCATCAAACATCTCTACCCAGATTCCCGAACCATCCAAGGGTAGTGGCGGGAGCCAGAGTAACGGCAACCGAAACAATGTCGCCAGTGGCAGCGGCACTGGCAGGAGGGCCAACGAGCTGCCCACTCAGGGCGAAGCTCCTGGCATCGATTGTAAACCACCCTACCCATATCACGAAATGATCAGACACGCCATCGAATCAGCGCCAGATTGCCGATTGCAGTTATCCCAGATCTACACCACCATCGCCGATCGATTCCCATTCTTCAAGACATTGGACGAGAAGAAGACGGCAGGTTGGCAGAACTCGATCAGGCACAACCTCTCCCTCAAGTGAGTCTTCGTTTCCGTGTTCTATCTATCCGTGATCAGCAAGACTGACTTTTTGCAGGAAAATGTTCGTCAGAGTCAACAAGGTCGATGGCGTCCCGGACGACGCCAATGGAAAAGGAGGCTGGTGGACTGTCCAACCAGGCGTACCGGACGAGGGCAGGCCTGGCCGGAAATCGAAATCGAAAAAGTCGCGGCATTCAGGCGACGCGATAGAGAGCTTGGTAGATGGGGAATCTGTGAACGGCAATGGTGGGGATAGAGAGCCCTCTGTCGCTCCCTCCTTTGTCAGCGGGAGCGTAAGGCCAGAGGAGAATGGCCAAAATGGTGCCTCGTATAGCGAATACGGCTACCCCGACGAGAAGGCGAGGATGGATGTTCAAGCGCAGCAACAATTCCATCACGCACTGCCGGAGAAACATGGTGAAGCTGGTATGCTGCCACCAAACCTGGCCAACTGGGGCAACATTCCTCCTTATGCGCATTGAGCGATGACGAGCATCTCAATCTTGCTGCCGGATGCGGAGAACGGGGGAGTGGATGGGGCTTGGATTTGGGCTTGGGGGGAAGGAAGAAGAAGGGGCTCTAGACGTCAAAATTGAACAATTCTTATCAAATTGTGTTGTACTGTATCTAAAAGGATATAAGCGTAAGCCAAACGGACATACTCGTACAGAAAGGGTCATGCAAGAAGTAGAATAGAGCATGGAATCCGCTCATGAATTGTCGTATCGTGTCTTGCGACCTGCGTGAGCCTTTCAGTGGAGACTCTGACTGTGTGAACTTGCACACGTGTAACCGTCATGTAACATCGCTAATTTTTGTGTAAAGAGGTCGGTCTTCCTGTCAATCTCGTCTATCCCTGGAATCACATCAAAAGATCGTCGAACACCCCTCCGCTCTGCTTGGGTGCCTGTGTGGATGCGCCGTATGACTGATTCTGAGCCGCTGTCGGCCCCCAGAGCTTGTTCATCGCCTTCTCCTTCTCCAGATCGGCGATCGTCTTGCCACCAGTGGTAGCGGTGTTGGTTGGCTTGCTGCCCAAGCTACCGAGAGAGGTCGTCCATAGATCGTCAAAGGTGGATGACCCACCAGCCGGTGCAGCTGGAGCTGCAGGTTTTTGCGATGTTGTTGATGTGTAGGAAGGTCGAGATGTCATTGATGGCTGAGCAGAAGGAGACATCATTCCAGAAGACTGGTATGCAGGCGGTAGCTGTGTACCTCCAGAAGCCGGCTGAGAGTTGAATGTTGGCAGTCCAGTGGACCGAGGTGGCGCGGAAGCTGGAGCAGACGAGTTGAGCAAGTCAAAGAGATTGGTGTTGGCAGCAGGTGGTTTCGAGGCGGCGGCTGGAGTTGCTTGGATGCTTGGAGCCTCTTGGAAGTCATCAAAGTCGTCTACAACACTTCAACCATTGATCTCGAAAATGCAAAAAATTGCACTCACCATCCGCTGACGCCACTGCCACAGGAGCCGGAGCCGCAGCTGGCATAGCGGGCGTATCGTCGTCGTCAAAGTCGAAAAGGTTCACCTCCTTAGGCTTGGGTGCCGGCTTGGTCTCTTTAGGAGCGGCTTTTGGCGGTGGCTGGGGTTTGGCCGAGCGACTGGTCGATCGGGAGACACCGTGACCTGAGCCAGCAGCAGAAGTCGTGCGTCTTGGAGGCTGGCTGTCGAAGTCATCTGCACCTTCGTATTCGTCGTACTCTGGTTGAGCGTCGTTCCTGTCGTTGAAGCTCGATCCTCGCTCAGGTCGATAGTCTGATTGGACATCAATATCTGATACCTCTTAGCGTGTTGGCAGAACTCACTGTCTCCAGCATCGTAGTCGGCTCCGCCATATCCACTACCGCCACCACCACCACCACCACCGCCGCCACCTCCTCCTAAGGTCTCGCTGCCGAAACCTCCATAACGGCTCCCGCCGGTTGTCACAAAGCTCATCCCGCCATCATTTCCTTGACCTTGATATTTCGATTTGTTGGCCTTTGCTCGACGCCTCTCAACCCGGATCTTCTCGACGTCTCCAAGCATCAGGGCGATCTCGGACGCACGGTTTCGGACTGATTACCGTAAGCGAACAGTCGAGCTGAGCTGAGACGACATAGCTTACCGTTAATCCCTTGATCTTTGCCTTTCTCGTCGATGTAGTGGAACGATCTCAGCATCTTGATAGTGGATATGTGTGCTCGAGCGTCATCTACAACTCTCTCTGAGCCATTCTTGACCAGGAACTCCAGGAGGGTTAGGGCCTGCCATTCAGTTAGCAACGAAACCCGATGTGTGATAGTACCACCTCACCTTGTAGATCTGTCTCCATTCTCTCGCTTCTTTCTCCATAAATCTCGAGTAGATCGTAGGCATGATCTCGTTGAATTGGGCGCTATCGCGAGATCAGTATACTTGATCGAATCGCATCCGGCTGGAGTGGTCATACAAGTTATGAGTTCTATGGGCCATCAGCTTGGAACTAACACTATTGGCTCGATGATACTTACCCGTCCGCGATCTGCTGCATCAAAGTAGAGCTCGCTCCCCTGCGCGATTGTCAGGATTCATCACAAGCATTTCAAGAGCTCATCTTTGCGCTCACCAAGGATCATCGTTGGTCGCTTCTCTGACCTTGGCCTCCATCTCGCTGAGGTTCAAGACCATGTTTTTTGCTTGGTTGTAGTACGACTTGACATCGTACATCGTAATTTGGGAGGCCTGTTTGGCCAGACCTGTATAAACGGACGTTTGGACACGAAGTACGCGTGTAGAGTGAACATGACCGGGGAAACGTTGTAATGATCGTCAGGATATCAGCGTCTTTCACGATTGATGGGTGATTTTGGACTGACCTTCGATGAGATCCATCTTGTCACCTGGCCTGTATGGCTCGTACTGAAAGGCCACGCGGTGATCGGATTGACGACGATAAGCGTGATAGACACCGACGAGGCCCAGCACGCTTCGAGGCGACGAGGAGCGAGGGCCAGCCCCGACGACCCGACGCCCCCACGTGGATTTGATCCCGCTCTCACCTCCCCGGATGTCGATCCTCGTCCACCTGCTGGTTCACGGTAACAAGCAAGGTAACAAGTCATCACGAGTTATACTACATAGCCTGCATGAGCCTCACCTGGCTTCGGCAGATATTACACTAGCCGCTGTAGCCATAGCTATTTTTCACCTCTGACTAGCAATTGGCATCAAGCCTCATCAAGCCATAAAGAACAACGCCTCCACACCATCAACATGAGCTATTCAGGAAGTCAAGAGACAAAACCGGCCATACAACCTCCGGCGGGAGCTTATCGCGATGAGGAGGAGAGACTTGAGGTGGTCCCCGGGATGTCACAGAATATAGTCTGGGCATTGAAGATACCCAAATTCCTGCTGGAACGATGGGAGCAAGTGGAAGAGGCAGGCGTGGAACTTGGTACACTGGTGGTGGACAGCTCGTCAGTCATGAGTTCGAGTGAACGACCCTCTCACCCCTTCTACCTTGTTGTATCTTGCAAGGAGGATCTTCGCTGACGGTCCGTATAGCGTGGTACCCCCAAAGGTGACTCTCAAGCTGCCCTCTGCCGGCCCCGATGAGTCTCGAGGAGAGTCCTCCAAAAGAGGCGCCGAGGTCGATGAGAAGCCCTCCAAGCGGGCTCGATATAACATGAGCAATCTTCCCGATGAATACGAGGTACCGAAACACGCCGATCATGCCCGGACGACGAACACGTACATCTTCACGGAAAAGGTCAAGAAGTGGGGCGCTACTGGATCCGGTTCGGGAGGGCCCAGTCGGCATAGACGGGAAAAGGGTGGGTTACCAGGCATGGCCTTGATCACGCGTGGCAGCCATGCTGACCGCCATCATAAGCTGAACCAAAACTGCTGGCTCAAGTGGCCCATGAGTTCACCATGCAGCCTGTTCAGAACGAGAATTATCTCAGGATTCTACGTCAAAGACAGCTAGAATCGCAACAGACCAGGCGGTGAGTCATCCCCGCATTTCATATGGCTGGGAGTTTCGTGCTTATGACATTCGATGAACAGGCCTATCATGCAGATGGAGGATCAGGGATATACTCAAGGTCAACTCAATCAAATGGCCAGTGGATACTCGAATACGAATAGCAAATTCGGCCAAGGCCTTGTTGTGGGTATCCTGTACTTACTCAACGATCAGAAGGGGACAAGGGCTGATTCAGTCCCAGGCGCAGGCGAAGAAGAGGACAGGGGAGAAGAACGACAGGTTGGAACGAACCGAGCTCACCGATCGACTATTCGGTTTATTCAGCGAAAAGCCCTATTGGTCGATTGTCACGCTGCGGAAAACGCTCAAACAGCCTGACGCGTGGTTGAGAGAAGTGCTCAAGGATCTCGCCGAGCAAGTCCAGTCAGGGGAATACCTCCATATGTGGAAATTGAAGGATAGTTGGAAACGAACAAAGGTCAAGCCGGATCCTCAGGGCAAGGTAGGGACAAGCGATGTCAAGGGTGAGGTGGATAGCGAAGCAGAAGACGAGGAAGATGAAGACGATGAGGACGATGATGAGGATGACGATGAGGACCTGGAGGAGGTATTGCATGATATCCAGGAGCAAGCCTGATTTGCAGGGTTGCCACTTGGTAAGGAAGCCCGGCGCGGCCGCTCCCTCAAGTGCAGCCCTGCGAGGCATACTCCGCAGGCTGTAGCTCCTTGCCGATACCCGGGGAACGATGTATCGTATAAGCCATGCCACTGACCTATCCGCGTTTCTGTGAATTTGTCGTACATGACCGGTCATCGGTAGGGAACCGTTGGCAACGGCGAAAGTCTGGTTGCTACAGTCCCCATTTGCGCCAGACGCAGGGACTGGGTGGGTCGCTTTCAGCACGCGGCACTTGGCTGGGTAATCGGATTACAGGTGCTCCGTAGACGATGAGGTCCAGCTCAGCTATGATGAACGTTGGGACTAGAAGTAGAGGGATATGCTCAAGCCCCAAAGCCTGCTGTAGAGTGTGGAATGGCTTATTGTATCAGACTACACTTCGCAGACGAGCAGCCGAACGACAAAAATTAGGTGCATATCCACATTCCACGATCACATACTGACACTGAAAAGACTGGCCCCAGACCCCTTCGAGTCTAGCGGCCCCAAGGTGTCACTATCACTTGCGATAGGAGACAATTGTGAATCCATCGTCCACGTTAGCCTCGGTCTGAGTATTGGTTCCGGGAGCTTCAGGTGGCATCAACTCCCTTCTCGGCTTGAATTCACCTCCGAGCACGCCAGCGTAGTCGAATGGCGCTTGATTAAGCAGAGTCTTTGTCAGTGAAGCGGCGTGTGAATCGACGTTAATGGACCCGACGTCTGGCTCAGTCTCGGAGGCTTCTGGGACTGGTACGGCATCCTCTCCTTCGGCTGAGTCCCCAGTGTCTTCAGTTGCTGGCTCGTCGGTCACGAACCGATCCGCAAGAGCTTCGGCTTGAGTGGAGATCTCGGCTGACTCTATGCCTCGTCAGCGAAATATACCTGGTAGAGGTCTTTGTGTAATGGCGTACTTTTCTGCTGCTGGCTTACGAAGTCGCTCCACGAGGTGAGGACAGTGCCCTCCTCCGCCAGCTTGTCACGGAGGACTTTCACTTCGTACTCAGCCTGTTTCATTGACTTGGTCAGAGTTTCAACCTCTTGATCCATGGCCTTGGCGGTCTTCTTGGGCCTTGACAGCTGCAGTCGCCACCGCAAGGTATCACCCATCGCTCTGCGTTGTGCGTAACTGAGGTTGATGCTTGGGTCGGTCAGCAGGTCCATACGTTCTGCGGCACTGATGTTGCGAATCTGCTGGGACAGAAGAGAGACTTGCTGCGATCTCTCGGTCAGAATCGCTCTCGCTAGAGCCAGGGCAGACGTCTCGGAGGCGTCTGCTCTGCCAGCAAAATCCTTGGGTAGGCCGTGATAGCTGTCAGCCGTGTCACCGTTGGCGATCTCATTCTTGAAGCCGGACTCGAGCCAATCGGTACAGCCGTGGAGACTGTTCAGCCACAATTTGTGGTTCCAAAGCTCCATGGTATCCTGGTCGCGGTCTTTGTCCGACAGCTGGCACCGGACGATTAGCTGACGCGCCAGGTCAAGCGGTAGATGTTATCAGCAAGCAGCGCTCACCTTCGAGTTGGCGAGGAGCCTACGCTCGTACTCCTCGCGAGCTGCCTCAGCTGCGGTCAGCAAGGCTTCAAGACGTGTCTCGATCTGACTCGGTCCTTTCTGATCAAGAGTAGGGTCAAGGTCACTCGGATCCGTCCAAGGCAGCCCCTCCAAGGTAGTGAGGTCGAGACCTTCCCAGATCCACTCTAAACCTTCGCCCTTGGTTCCCGACAAGCTGGGTACTACCAGCGGCACGTAGAGTGCATTTGATGTGGTGTACAGCTGTGGGTTGATGAAGATACCAACTCCCGAAGTGTCTGTGCCCTCTGGTATCTGGTATTCCATCTTCGTGTCGATATAGCTTGATGGTCAATTTGTGTTATCGAAGGGAGAACTAACTGGTAGAATCTTCCAGGGTGGATATGTCAAGAAATTCAGACCGGGGGGAACCTGTATTGTCTGCAGTCTTCTACCCAAAATCTGTCGACGACCGAACTCCGAACGCGGGGGGCAACTTCCAGCTCTCCAAACGTGCAACATCTGAATCCTCCTTTGACGCTCCTCTCCTCGACACATTCGGCTTTACTCCGTATTTATAGATACGTCAGTTGACTGCTGCACGTCGCATATGACGTCGATTGGCTGCTGTGACGCTACCCTATCAGAAGGCGATTATCTCCTCGCGTTTTACTTCAACCTGAATGAGGTCATCAACTGTGAGTCTGCCGTCCTTCGTAGCTTGAATGCGATACCGATCTCATGTTACATGTACGTGTGGCAGTGGCGGTCAAAGATGGACGCAGCCGAGTATCAGCGATTTGTCGACGGGTGAGAAGGAGGAGTTGCTCAGGTCGAGCACATAGAAGCAAAAGCCACCGCACGCAGCTTGCACGCAGCTTGCACGCAGCTGTTCTAGTGAAATTGAGCTGGTAGGGGTGGTACCGTGGGAATTTATCTCTTCCACTCCGCTGAAATAGCCCGAGCGCCCCGCGGCCAACCTGAGGCTCTTGTGCCCGACTGCCCGTGAATCTTTTTGATTAACTTACTAGAAGATGGGTTGGACTTGGTTGGACTCCTTCAGTGTGCTAAGGTCGGAGACGAGCTTTCACTCGCACATCTCTCGTAACGATCTCGTGGGACAGATTGCTTAGGAAGGCGTGTTGTCTTGCTACCCGGCGACCCGCTGACCAAGGACACAGGTCCACGAGAAGGGAGAATCCAGTCGCCAAGATGGAGCGTGACACGGATAGGGACCATTTCGCGACAAACCTCAGTCTCACCACGCTCATCGTAGTCTGCGGAACATCTATCGAGCCTTAGCCATCGACAGCCGTGTCGCTGCCATCGTTGTCAACCGCGGCTCGCTGCACCTTTCAAGTCGGTCCGGGTGACAAGAATAGTGGCTCAACCGCTGACCCACACAGTATCGCCGAGTTGTGTCACCCACCCTTCCATTGTCGCCAATACCGACTGTGCCGGAGCACGATCAAGACGGAAAGATGGACATCGATGCGATGTTGGGCTGGATGAGACCTGTACGGGAAGGACCCGTCCTCATCCTGTGAACCGGGAGCCTCTCAGGTTTCAAAATCAATTTCAGAAGGATCAAGCGATGCCCGTGGGAGACATCGCCTGCCGAAACAGCTGCACTATCGACAGGCTTGTCTGCCCACGCCTTGACGTGTCAATGCGAACTACCTCGATACTAGTATAACGACCCAGCAAAGGATTCGGTGCGCGCCTAGACCTCCTCCAGCTTCGCCGAGTGAATTTGTGCGTGTGCATGTGTACGCTGTCGCCAGCGAGGGGTCACCGGTCCGCTATATGTGCACTCAGCTAGATGCGTTCCGACGGATGGCCACATTTGTGGGTGTGAGAGTTGGCCACATCCTTTCATCCTCCTTTGACGATACTCACCCCGTCATCGCCGCCACAGGACTATGTAGTGCTTTCCAGCATGTTGTCAACAGTGGACTCGTCCTAGCATCCTATCATCCAATCACAACACACATTACCAGCCCTCTTATCAACTCCGCACCCAGAAACCCTTCGCAACGCACACTGCTCTGAGTCTTCTGACCACTTACACTCATTACCATAGCCCATAACGCCTCTACATCCGCCACCCATCCGTCAACACCTCCAGAGAGTATCAAGACCCCTCCACACCTGTAATCACAATCTACACCTAAATCACCAGAGCGAAAATTTGGACTTCGAATTACGAAACGATAGCCGCTGGACGCGATCAAGACTTGACTGGGCGCATCTGACCAGCCCATGCAAGTGCGGCCTTCGTCGGTACCGCCCAAGAGTATACTGAAGAACGGACCGCTGTACCAAGCTCAATCACAGGCTGGTTCCCCTAGTAGTCTATTCGGATCTTTCAGTTCAGGCAGGCAAGCACAAAGTCCTTTTCCCATCGCAAACTTCGCCCCTACCCAACGACCAACACCGTCTTTCCTATCACAGTCAGCTAATAACTCTCTCAATCCCCTATACCCCCCATTCACAACATCATCAAACATGTCGGCCGTATCATTCGCTCCCTCTCACGGCTCGATCTCCGCGCCTCTGGACCCCTTTGCGCCTCGGGCTCTTTCCTCGAGCATGCCCTTCGCGATGCCGTCCACTCCTTCAACCGCCTCTGACAACGCCTATTCGACGTTCAGCCTACCGCAGCCTTCTGACTCGATGTACAAAGATCCAACGACAACGACAGCTACAACAGCGGATCAGACCGCTCGGCAAGCTGCAGTGAGGGCAATGCTGGACAGCAGCAGACCCGTGCTCACGCACAGGGTGCTGGCGGGACCAGATGGCCGGACAGATACCGTCTCACGACCCTTGGACGTCCGTGCCATCGCCGAGCTCTTGGGGGCCAGAGGAGCAGATGGCAAACGATTCACTACGGGGGCAACGCGTACTGCCACTGAATCTACACCATCTACTGGCAGTAAGTTGAATCCGTGGAATTGGTTCAGTAGACGTTCATCAGCCACATCGGGAACTGGAACTAGGCCAACGGAAGAGGAGGAGAAAGCGGCTGCGCGTCAGACCGTCCTACCTTTGACGGATACGGAAGACCTGTTGAAGCTCGCATATCAAACAGGCGCGGAAGACGGTGCAAAAAGCCAAGGTATGTAAAGGTCAACGACTTGTTGCTAACCCACCTCCAGTCGCCTCCAGCTCGTTCGGCGGGACGATCCCTAACAATTCAACGGCATCCGGTGCAACCGTGCCCAACACCTTGTCAACATCTCAACAAGCGCTCAGCTCAGTACCGCCCGCTTACAGTGCGACACCTTCCACCGGATCCCACGCTCAGACATCGGCTGGAGGTGTTCAAGCCATGGGCAAAGACATGTACTCTGTCTGGGAGGACAAGGATGGTTGTATACATGCTTCGTTCAAGCAGCCTCCGGGCCCTGGTACGCATGGCTTGTCTGCGCAGACAAACAACAATCGATTGAGTGTTACAATAACATACAAACCGATTGACGGTAAGTCTCCTGAACGCTGCTCGCACACCCGCTAATCGGGATATGCATGCGTTTCTTATAGGAACACAAAGCAATGTGACCATGACTGGCGCAGGCTCTGCAGTGGGATCTCAAAGCTTCCAGCCAACATCGCAGACGGGAACGAACCCGTTCAGTCCACCCGGACCTAGGAATGGCCCCAGGCCAGAGACACAACAGTACTGGCAGGGGGTCGCGTCAAGAGGAATGCTCCCCCGGCAACACCTAAGAGCAGTTCTGAACGCTGATGACGGACTGAAGAGCTACCTCAGTCTCGGCGGGTTATTGAACGTCGACACTCCAAGCGGTTTTTCGGCTGCTCGAGACAGATTCAACACGCTGATGTACTACCAGGAGTCCATCAAGAAGCACTGTGAGTCATCTGGCAGACAACGTGGCCTTCGACCGTCGTGCTGACCAGAAATCTCAGTCGAGTGCACGGATGCAGAGCTTTTGGAGCTCTCTGCGCTGGCCAATGAGCTACACGACCATGGACAGACCAGGGACCAAATAGTATCTACGATCGAGAGTGAGGCCGCAGCCGTGAATGTGAGAAGGCGACCAGACACCTCTGCTACCGGATCCGCCGCCGACCTGTCCCTCATCATGACAGAGTGAGTCGCAACAGCGCGTAAGAGGAAGGCGTGACGACTGACAGAACGACAGCATCGCTGCCGCCCATCGAGAGAAGGCTCAGTCGGTGAAAAAGAGATTTGATGGTGATCTTTCCCAGGCTGCAAAGTGGCACAAATTGTGGGATGATACCGACAGGACATCTACCATCCACAAAAAGCAGTATAGCCAGGATTGGATCAGTATGGGCGGCGAGCTGTCCGCAACGCAGGATCCGACTACCGGCCGCGACCTTACACAGAGCGAGAAATTGCGCAATTGGGAGCTCAGCAGATACCGTGAAATGACGGCCACCGAGATCGCCAATGAGCTCAGGTCGAAGTGTAAGTCCTAGACTCTGTGCATCTTCGTCAATCATGCTGATTTGTCGCAGGGATCGTGACAGAGGACCAGGCTTGGTCGGCAGCCTCCAAATTCGTCGACGACCTGGCATTCTCGGAGCCTTGGAAAGCACAAAGTGCCGGCACGGACATGGACAACTACATACACTCCGTTCGGACGACGACTTGGGGCGAGAGTCTCCGGGAAAAGGCTAACGGACCCACCACGTCACACACTACGCCGTCTACAGTTCCATCGACTGGTCCATAGCTAAGAGCAGGGCTCACCGAATACAAACATGTTTGACATCCTGACTGTGACGGCTTGGCTGGGAAGGTCATGATTTCATAATTTCGGTGCTGCAGTCTCTCTGAGATCTATGTCCTTCTACTCTACAACGGTGACCACGTGGGTGGGCGTGGCTTCTAAGAACGGGTGTCCAGCCAGTCGATTAGATCTGAATCTTCATTTCGCCGTCTTCCTCTGTAAAAGCGACATAAGTCCAGAGCCACATTCTTTGACGGAGAAGCTTCGTTGAACTCACCGACATGCTCAACCGAATGGTGGTTTCCGCTGATGGTCTCCGAGTGTAAAGAGTGGAAGTGCTCCTCTGGCAACTTGACCGTGATAAAAGGGAAGACTGTGAGGCGTGTGTGAGTCAACGTTGAACACCTCAGAACTGATCTGTAGCCTCACTGGTCGAATTCAGGTTATCATCTTTGACCACCTGACCGCCGTTGTTTTTGATATCGTCGATGACCTTGGCTTTGTTCTCGGTCGTGGCTTCCTTCTTGAACTTGACGATGACTGGGATGCCAGTTAGCGACGACTCAGCCGAGCAGGATGTACGACTAACCGTTCTTGGAGTTTGACATGGTTGCTAGTGTGCTTTTGAGTCTACGGAAAGGGTTGGAGGTGGTGTAGCGCAACAGCGTGGATGGGAGCGAGTGGTGAGTATATAGTGAAGCAGATCTTGAGGCAGAGTGACAAGAAGCAGAGGAAGCCAGACATCATATTATGACGTTGTTAGTGGCGACAGGACACGGAATCAAATCTTTGCCCGTAGCGCTCGGTCATCGCCGAAGTCAACCGGTGAGACGCGCCGGCGCGCGAGCTGCAGCGGCCAGCAACCATCTTTCCGTCGAGTCTTCTAGCCCTCTGGGCTCTGGCAAGCTCTGATCTAAACGCAGTTGACAAAAGTGTCGCTGGAGGTCGTCTCCTGAATATACCAGAGGGACCGAGATGAAGCATACTCATTGCCTACATTGTTCGCTGTACAGTTACAGAGTACTCTACGTCTCACGACGTGGCATGGTCGGGCTAGGTGCACGCCCCTTAGTCAAGATTTGATTCCGGACGCGTTTCACCTTGCAGGCTGTCCACCGCTTTGAAATTGACAAAGCCTGCGTTGCTGCTCACTTTGTAACGCACCCATCAAGACCGACCTCAACGACGACATCCACCAGTAGTCCTGCTCGAAGCAGATCACTATACACCTCCGCTCTTTCCACCTCTACGATTCTTTACGACTCACACGCGACGAAGAAAAACGAATTTCACGCGCAAAGGACGGTGTCCTCTCCTGTCCTCTCATCATAAACAGCACATCCATAGTCCAGCCGGATCGCTTTGCACTGGCAAACATCCACTCGATTGATACCTTAGTATCGGCTCACACTTTGTTGTAATCGAAGCAATCAATACGTCTTCGACTGTCACGTCCGAAGTCGCGCTGGCACGTCTTGCCTGCACCTTCGTTTCACATACCTGCCCGACGGGCTCGAGAGGGCCAAACAGTCTGTCTCCGGGCTGAAGCTGGTCGAGCGAAACCTGCGCCTACACTTTCGAGCTTCAAGCACATCTCGCACTTCAGGAATCATCTTAATGTCGGCTCGGTAGTCCGCGATCGCCTGCTCAATCTTCTCCGCTATTTGCTAGGTCCGTTCTCACTCTCTATCTCGAGACCACCGACATGGCACCGTCCCGCTTTGACGATGTCCCGCTCCCCTTCAGTTCGAACAAACCTATACCTACGCGGCAACCCATCATGAATCGGAACCAATCCCTCAAACGGGGCAAAACCCTCACCAGACCGGAAAGGCATGTCGTGCCCGCCCCGCTCATCGCCCCGCCTACTTCGGATTTCGCTGGAGGCGCAACTGGCGCAACTAAATCAGGGATGGACTGGTGGGTGTTATGGTCATATGCCACCACCTTCTGGGCCCCACCAGCTTTACTCAAGCTGTTCGGGATCAAGGAGAAGCAGAGCAGGCAGGCCTGGAGGGAGAAAATCACTCTGTGCTGGATAGCGATCCTGTTGGGCGCGATCGTAGGCTTCGCTACAATGGGACTTCAACGAGCGCTGTGTCCGGGAGGCGATGATAGCAACAGCGTATACGAGAGATTAGGAGACAACAGATGTGAGCAGCTTTGTCGTCCCGTGATTGATAAGGGGACTGACCAGTCAATGCTAGTAACGCTCAGTATCGAAGGTTGGGTGTTCAATGTCTCAACTTCCTTGACTCAACAGGATGTGGACTTTTACCGGATATCCGAGCAGATGCCAGGACAGGATATAACGAACCTATTCGTTCGGGAGCGGACAAGATACCCGCAGTGTTCATCACCGGCGCGATACGCCTCGACGCCTCTTTGTCGTTCGTCTGCAGACGCCGGCTCGGCTACAACTCAAAATGGCACGCTTCAAGCTTGCCCCCTTCCTACACTTTCACAACAGCAGAATCTCGATGCTCTTCGGATACAAAACACGACGAAGCTAGAAGGTTATTCCTGGGATCAAGTCGCTCGACTAAGGGACTACTTGGTCATTGAAGGATTCGTTCTCAACATGTCGCCGTACATTGCAGCAAACCCAAAGCCAATACCAGGCGATGACATCGATGCTGCCATCCGGACTGTCCTGTCAAACCAGTCTACGTCAGGCAAGGACGCAACCAGGTTGTTCTACAACAGGAAGGTGGCAGAGGATGCGGTTGAATGCCTCAAGACGAGATACCTCGCCGGAAGGATCGATCGTACCACACCGGGATGCTTTGTCGCCAATCTCTTCCTATACTCGTCACTAGTGGTCATCCTTGGCGTTGTCTTCGCCCGATTCGCCATGGCTTGTATTTTCAACTGGTTCCTCTCCGCTAAGCTCATACGCCCACCGAAGGATCTTGCCCGACACGCCATCTCGCCGGCGGTCATGCCGGAAGGCGCCAATGTATCTGTCAACAATAGGACTGGTACCGCCCCCTGGGCTGCCGCTGACGGGAGGAGGAAACCGACAAAGCTTGCCAAGAATGGAATCTCCTCGTCCTCGTCTACTCTAGTCAACGGCCAGCCAGACCCGGTCATCTCCTTGCAGCAAATCGGGTCCGAACTCTTCACCGTCTGCCTCGTCACTTGCTACTCCGAAGGCGAAGACTCGGTTCGTGGCACCGTCGAGTCAATTGCTGCGACCAATTACTCAGATTCAAGAAAGTTGCTTTGGATCGTCTGCGACGGAATGATCACAGGTCAGGGAGAGAAAATGTCGACGCCGGACATTTGTGTGAGCATGTTGGATGCGGATCCACGATTCGGAAACCCCATGCCTATGGGCTACATCGCTGTTGGAAGTGGAGCAAAACGCGAGAACCGGGCTATGGTCTACGCTGGACATTACGGTGAGTATCTGCTCTCTTTCCTACGGTATCCCCGCTGAGACACCGCAGTTTCGAAAAACGGACACCGGACGCCTACGATCATCGTCGTCAAATGCGGCATGACCGGCGAAGCGAAAGACAAGAAGCCCGGTAACCGAGGAAAGAGAGACTCTCAGCTCATCCTCATGAACTTCTTCTCGAGAGTCACCTACAACGATAGAATGTCGCCATTGGACTTCGACCTGTTTAGAAAGATCCAAACTTTGATGGGTATCACCCCGGACTATTTTGAGACTGTTCTCATGGTGCGTGGTCATCGGTTTGGGTAGAGCAGAGCAAAGCTTACGTTGACATTAGGTCGATGCCGATACCAAAATCTACCCCGATTCGCTGAAGCACCTCATCAACTGCATGATGGCCGACAACATGATCATGGGCGTTTGCGGTGAAACGCGTATCGCCAACAAGCGGCAGTCCTGGGTCACCGCTATTCAGGTTTACGAATACTTCATCTCGCACTACTTGGTCAAGGCGTTCGAGTCGGTGTTTGGTGGTGTGACTTGTCTGCCTGGTTGTTTCTCAATGTACCGGATCAAAGCGCGGAAAGACATGGATAACGATTGGGTACCTATCCTGGTCAAACCCGAGATCGTCAGGGAATACTCTCAATCCGAAGTCCACACCCTGCACCAGAAGAACCTCCTCCTCTTGGGTGAGGATCGTTTCCTCTCCACCATCATGTTGCGGACCTTCCCAAGGAGGAAAAACATATTCTTGCCCCAAGCACGTTGTCGAACCGTGGCCCCGGACACATTTTCCGTGCTCTTGTCTCAACGGCGACGATGGATCAACTCGACAGTACACAACCTCATGGAACTGGTCCGAGTGAGAAACCTTTGCGGCACATTCTGCTTTTCGATGCAATTTGTGGTGTTTATGGACCTGGTAGGAACGGTGGTCCTGCCCGTGGCAATCTGCCTCACTGGGGCTCTTATCGTCAACTCCATCATCACACCGCCTAAATCCTTCCAAGAGGCGATTCCACTCATGCTGCTGGCCGCGGTGCTCGGTCTGCCTGCGGTGCTGATCCTGATCACTACTCGAAAGGTCATTTACGTCGCCTGGATGATGGTATACCTGCTTGCCCTGCCGATTTGGAATTTCGTCCTACCCGTCTACTCGTTCTGGCACTTTGACGATTTCTCTTGGGGAGAGACGAGAAGGGTTGAAGGAGAAGTAAGGTCGAAAGGACATGACGACAAGACCGCAGTGTTTGACGGAACGACTATTCCACTGCGACGATGGGAGGACTGGGAGAGATCTCGACTGCGAAAGCTCAGACGAGAGGAGAAGAGGAGAAGGCAGATGGAGAAGCTGTATGGCGCTTTACACCCAGTGAATCAATCGGATGAAGGGTTCTTGCAGCCTGGGTCCAGGGGTAACGGATGGACGCGGAGCGAGTACGACGATTCGAATAGTATCTTCAGTTCTGAAGACGATGTATGGGGAGCCGACGTTGGAGGGGTGAGTGATCACGAGACAATCAGTGTTTTCGCGACTGATCCCATTTGCAGTATAATGAACACAATCCGGCATTCCCACCACCGCCCATCGCCATTCCAGCGCAGGATCTACACACAGATAGCACGGATACCCTTGGTCAAGACGAGATGGCGGCGATTCTAGATTCTGGTTTCGATGATCCTGCCCCTCATCCGCGCCATGGTCATTCACATACAAATGGCCATGCTCCCTCTCCACTACAGAGGGCAGCATTTAGCGCCGGAGGATCGTACGCAAATGAATCGCCGCCAATACGGTACGCTCCACCCCACATGAACGGCAGCACGTCGTACGAGGTGGGGCAATATGTGCCAATGGAGTCCGGACTAGATCGTGCCCCTGGGCTACCCAATAGCGGGGACAGTGTGAGCAGCTCCGTCGAGAGAAGTCAGGGTGGAGGACACGCCAAGAAAAGGAGCGGCGGGGTCAGTCATGACAACAACGCCAGATATGGCCCGTTGGGTCCACTGACGGATGACACCACCGGCTGGGGTCAACGCCAAGCTCCACCAGGAGGTAGGAATGGGTACAAGGCTGGCAAGAAGATGTAAAGTTTACGATCTTCAACGTGTATAGTATACCTAGCATTTGATTGGCATGTGATCATGGTCTTCACAGCTCTAATATAGAATGTACATGGATTGGCTAGCTGCCTCTCTGTGTGTTCGCCCTGATGAGACCCAATTCGCCCTGGCAGCCTTGCAGCAGACCTCGCATCTCGAGTCCCACGATACCACCGCCCGGCCCAAACCCGAGCTCGCAAGCCTGCACCGCTTTCTGTAATACCAACACTGCTTGGGTCAACCGGCTCACGACGGCATTGACAGGAATGACCTCCGTGCCGTCCCCTGGCTCCAAAGACAGGAGCTTGCCGCACTCGGACAGAATGATCGCCAGAGTCGGGTGTCCGGGAGGATACACCGCTTCTGCGCCCACATGCGCCAAGGCGAGGGATGATACCGCCAAGTCACGCTGTGCAGCGTCTGTCGAGGAAGAGAGATGTAGAGCTCGAAGCCGAAGTAGCGCCAGCAGAGGATGCGAGGAGGGCGGGACGAGTTGTATCAGAGCGGGGATCAAGGTCGACAATTGCCGGAGTGCTTGTTGTGGATCTATAAGAATCGTATGAGCTGAAGTGTCGTGCTCGGGACCGAGGCGAGACTCACCCAAAGAGCCCTTCTCTTCTGATAGGAGCAGGACTTCTCCTTGTGACTGCAGTATGGGCAATTCGCGCAGATCCGCCAGGAATGTTTCTCCACACATCGTACATGTGCTGGGCCCAATAAGGGACTGAGGCAGTTTGCCCTTCCCCTTACCCTTCTTGCAAGTCGAATGCGTGATAGCATTGCGTGGATCCACCCAGGATTTATCGCTGACCTTCTGGCAGAGTTTGCAGATGCAAGTGAAGCCGTACCGCTCTTTCAGGTCTTTCTGGCGTTCGACCACAGGTAATGAGACGTCAACGTAGCTCGTGAGGATCTGAGCGGTTGTAAGCACGGGAGGAAGCCGTATCGCTCTCACTTCTTCGCCTGCTTCAATGTCTCTAATTGCGACGAGATCCATTCCACTACCTGCGCCTCTAGGAAACACGACTACCGCATTTGGCTCGCAAGAATGGTTGCACAAAGCCATAGTAGGCGACATGGCCACGCCAATGGGCGACAGTGAGGGAGTGGAGAGAGTGAATGAATTGAGCTGGAACTGAACGCTGAGTCAGTGTGATATGCTTCCCCAAACCTGGCTTGAGGGGCGAGGGCGTACCGCTGAACAAAGGTTGAGCAGCTCTGCCATACTGCTGAAGCCGTAGTCCTCCATGTTGACTGGCTGCGGTTCTCCAGAGACTGCCTCCGCTGCTCCGAGGTAGTACTGAAGCTGCTGTACTTGGCCTGCGAAGGACATGGTGGCTTTCTCAGATGCGGTTCCCACGTCTAGATCATAGCTTCAGCTTCCTTTACTGTTCGTGCTGAACATGGACTCACGCGACTCCATTTGAGCGACCGCTTCCCACTGACCAGACGTTAGTATGTCAGACATGGGTAATTGCTTGCACCTCTCTCACCCATATCGGATCTTTAGTTGTTTCCCTCCGAGCCCGTCGTCTAGCCCAAAATAGCCTTCCGAGCGCTCTCAAAGGCTCCCTCATCACCCAGCGGGTGTCTTCCGTGATGTTGGCCTGCGGGTATCGCTCCTTGAACATCGTTCTCATCCGCTTATGAGCAGCGCACTCTTCTCTGTGCTTCGGCCAATCATCCCTCTGACAAGCCTGGAAGGTCATGTATACTATCAGCGAGCTGGTAAATATAAGACTTTGGTATAGCTTACTGGCGAACAGTAGTGCAGTACCCGGCAGGCAGTACAGCGCTTCATGGTACATTGTTTCCCTGTAAGGACGAAGACCTCCTGTGGAGATAGATGACATGAGGAGCAGCATGAACTGAGTTGCTGGACAGATAGCACTGCAACTGTCGGGGGCGTTGTCAGAACCTTGCTCCCTAATGGATTCGTATCAGCTCTTCGGTTCTTCTGAAACCTGAACTCCACAGCAAGTGGGGTACGCTTTGACTAACCTTTAGAGATCGATTGTCTGGCATACAGTCCTCGCCCTCGCACAGCGTCCCGGCGCAGCACAACTCCGTCAGGCAGCTCGGATATTGTAGATGGGAGCGACATCGCCTCTCCAGCAGTCCCAGAGTATTCAGCCCCTGATGATGTTGCCAATCGAGGCTTGCTGGGACCTGCTTGGTTAGAGCTGGATGGCCTGTGTCTCGCTGCCCGCTGATCTTTCAAGTCTTGAAACGACGGCATGCTGGCGTGAGCTTAGGCGAGTTGAGCGGAGACTCCTGTCCAGGGCGTAGAAGTACGAATGCTGGACCAGTGATGTGGCCATTCATCGGCTTGCTAGTTAGACCCTGTTAGACCTGTCGATCAGGAGTGCTGCAGGGCTGCAGCTGGCTACAGTGCGATCTACGGCTACAAGCTGACCTCCGGAATTTGAGACCGTACCCCACGGGGGACTGGGAGACGAGATAAGATCACGTGAGGTTGCATAAACACCAGCTGACGCGGAACACCAACAAACTATACGGAGTAAGACTTACGAACACTGACTGACTCGTATATTCTCTGAGCCTCTGAAGTACAGAGCTACAGCACGTTGACAACATGACGACAACGGATAGCTCGACGACACCATCTGGAGAAACACATCTACGACTCCTCGTCGGCACCCACGACGGTTGAGGAGAACTTGCGCGCCGATACCTTTCGCTCGAAGAGAATATCTGGACGTCAGCGTTGCGCGAAGCATGCAGCACTCACCGAGCTCTCGGAATGTTCGACCCTTGCACTCGGGCAGCCTGAAGAAGACCCATACAGAGACCAAAAATCCGCTGCCGGCCCAGAAGAATCCCGTGTAGCCTCCCCAGTTCCAGGCGGTCGGATTGAGTTGGTATGTCAGGAGGACGCCCATGGGAATGCCGAGCTGGAACATCAGCGCGAGTCAATTTCGGGGAACTCACAATGTTGTAGGCGTTTCTAGCGAGACCAACGGTCAAGCCTCGAAGTCGAGTGGAAGAGCTGGCATTAGCTCTATCAGGAAGAGGAAACTCACACTTCGCCCACGATGCAGTACGCAAGAGGTCCCACAGAGAGGTCGAAGACGAAGACCCAGATCAGCATGAGCACTGCCTGAGCCCATTTCGCGCCGGGGACAGTCTTGGCTGGGATGGTGAGGACACCGAGGATGATGAGTCTAGAGTCAGCGCGGTCGATTGCTCTTCACCTACAATCCGGTCAAGCCGAAAGTTCCCCAAACCATGATCGTCCTTCGTCCGAAATGATTGATGACAAACCACGAGAGGATCGTGCCGACAAAGCCCATGGCAACGGAACCGATGTTGAAGGAGAAAGAGTCGCTCGCGCTGACGCCGGCTTGTTGAAGGAAGTAGACAAATTGACCAGCAAACCCGAGTCTAGATATCAGCGATCGAACACACCTCCGAGACTCACCCAGCGAGATTCTGCGCAGCCCACGAGACACAAGCGATCTCTGTCCTTCGAAGATCGGTACCCTTGAAGCAATCCCAGTACGAGGCTCCGGCGGAGACGGATAATTCGTGCTCGTTGGTCCTGACCATCATCGCTACGGTCGCCGAGGGGTCGACTTTGGAGCCTTTCTTCTGGATTCTCGCTACGGATCGCTCGGCTTCTTCGATTCTGCCAGCTCGAACGAGGAACCATGGTGACTCTGGAGCAAAGTGGATGAGGACGATGAGGGGAATTGGCCAGACCCATTGAATGGCAAAGGGGATTCGGTAAGCCCACTCGTCGGTACGGTTGGCCATGGCTTTGAGGATACCGGCGGCGAGGAATTGGCCAATAATCCAGCACAAGTTGACATAGGTCTGACGTCAGCTGGGCCACGATGTGCGGACTCACTGTCAAGTAGCCTCGCAGTGCGACTGGGGTGATCTCACTGGCGTAGGAAACGACACTGGCTTGGAAAGTTCCCCTAAAAGTTAGCTGGGCCATAAGGTCTCACTCACCAAGCCCATCCACAAAGGTGATAGCCGATAGCGAGCATGATCTGACGTCAGCACAGTCGTCGAAGCCATACTCACAATGTTCTGAGCGAAGAAGACGATGAAGATGAAGCAGAACATGGCGACGAGTCCGACTTGGAGGACCTTTCGGTATCCGTACTTTTGCTGGAAGTAGGAAGCGACAAAGATGGATCTGACCAAGTGAGTACAAGGCGTTCATCGAGCTGACGGTCTACCCACAAGATCGATCCCACACCAGAGCATTGTCCTAGACCCGATTGCCATGCAGGGGTAAGTTGGTACCCTTCTTCCTCGTTGACGTATTCGCCAAAGGCCTGCCTAAAAGCAGGAAGACCGACAAAGTTGCCCTATCCTATCAGCGCCGTCCTCTCACTCAAACTCACCGGAAGCGCAGTGTCATAACCCTCCATGATGATGCAGAGGGAGATGGCAAAGGACCAGAACACGGCGGAGGGGTAGTCCCTGATGGCTTCCTTGAACGTCATGGACTGTTCTGCCATCTCGGCAAACATGGCATCCTCTTTGAACGTGTCGTGGCTGTCGTCGACCTTGACGGGGTCGAGGCCCGCTGCTTCGATATGCATGGCCTCGGTGATCTTCTCTTCGTTGTGCGACATTGTGAGTCACTTGTCGAGGGATTGTAAGTGGTTGAGAGGTGAGCTGGTGAGCTAGCGGGGTGGTGTTGGGACCCCTCATCTCCATCGCTCTCGAGGTCTTTATAGGCATCCTCCTGCCAGCTTCAGCGATAGCGAGCTCTTGGAGCTCCGTGTCGAAGACATATACCCCAGATCCGTAGAGATCCCGAAGATGATCCTTCGCACCATGCTCAGAGTGTCGATAGTACTGTGTCAATGGACATTACGAGTCCCGAATGCCGCGCACTCTACCAAGCATAGACCTGCATAGACCTGCATAGACCACTGGTGCCTTGCTTGCGGCTCTGGAACCGGCGGTAGTGCTGACCGAAGACCGCCCGAGGAGAAGAGGTGTACTAGTGAAATTCCCGATCGGTCTTTGGCGTTTGCCACTACTACTTACAACGTCCTTAGGTCCTGTGACTTCCTGTGACAGAAATGTTGGTGGCTCCGTCATGGGACCGGTCCTATACCCGTCATACCCTCACGTTATCAATTTACAGCATAAATGGGGCGAGTCGCTTTATGCGATGGTATCGGAGAAGGCGAGAGTCCGGCCGCGGGGCTCGGGGTCAGTCTAACCGGAGGGCATATGGTTCAGGAGGACTGGAAGGACTTCAGAATCCAGATGGAGCTCTGCCCGCCAGTACCAAGCCGTGCAAGTAACTTCCATGCTTCAAACTAGTCGAAGTTCAAACCTTCTCCAGAGCGATTGCCGACCACCGAACTGAAAGTGGAGGACTGTGGAGGGTTGTGGAGCGGACGTGGAGGGGTGCGGAGCTTTCAGCTTGGAGGCCTCGCCCACGCAGGCCGACTGTCCGCACTGCACCTTGCACTAAACCGCTGGGTCGCGCCGACGGAGAAGTTGAAGACTCATATGCTAGTCGGCCAGTGAGGTCGAAAATGACAGCGAACTTCCGGGCGCAAGTCGATGGTCTCAGCTGTTGCTCGTGACGGCACGACCTCTACACCCTCTGCATGAAGCTTGACTCTCTGTCTCCGAAATTGACCCACCAACAAGGTCACGCTGATGCGACGGTGCTAAACGGGACAGGCTCTTCGAGTTCCGGTCATCAGACAAAGAGCAGTGGCACATGATTTATTGACACTTGATATGTTTCACGTGGCAAGACTTAGACTGAGAGAGTACCGTACAACAGCTACTGCCGTGTTATGATTACAAGTTATACTGCGGCGGAGACAGAGGAGTCAACTGCTTGAGCCTTTTCGAGGGTTTGAGCGCGTTCGCCATTGCGCCACCCTTGGTTCGCACCGTTCCCACATGCGATACACTTCCCGTGTGTCGATTCCCTCTTTCCTCGCCAGACCTAGTACGATAAAGCCGTTCGTCTCGCTCAGCTGTGACCGAGGGAAGACGCGACAAATGAGTTCGATGAAGTCCACGTCACGAAAGAGCGGTAAAGAGGGGAAGTCGGCAGTGTTTCGAAAGTGCAGCGCGTATTCTTCGCGAATGAATCTCTGCGACACTGCCTTGTGCAGTGGGGCAGCCTCGTACAGCATCGTCAGCCTAAGATGGTCAGCCAAGTCTGGTCGGCATATCGGGCACGCACCACATTGACGCCCTGCCAGGCTCAGGAAGCAGCCGCAAGCCGCCTGGCATCACCAACGCGATTGAATCGGCTATACCCAGTTGAGCTACCTGTAACGGAGGGGGTGGGACTTGAGGGACCATCTGGTACATCGGTATCATGTACGGTCCAGTTGGCGTGGGGGAATAGGCTTGAAAGGAGGGACCGGGATTGTAAGGGATACCGACTGCGGACTGTGGGTGGATGAGCTGTGGGCCGTTCGGTAACCAGTATCCCTGATGGCTTTGAGGCGCACCAGGTCGATTCGCCTGTGGCGCCGCAATCGAGTATGTCACTACTTGGCTCGTCGACTGTGGGCGCCCGAAATCTAGCATATTGTGCGGTAGTGGTGCTCTGTCGTGTCCTCCTGAGATGCCAATCCTGTGTATCGCCGTGGAAGAAGGTCCTGGCACTCCCGTTTGGAAGCCAGACGCCGAGATAGGGGTAGCCGGAAGCTGGGGAACCGTGTATGATATCCGATGTAGTGGGATGACTCGGCTTAGGGCGGTGTATCAAGGCTGTGTGAAGAGCGTGAGGCCGGGTGCCAGTCCCCTCTGCTTCTGCCTGAGGTCGGGACTGAGGCGGAGCTTGGGCATGGTGGATGGGGACCGGAGCAGTAGTATGACTGCCAGTCGCTGCAGCAGTTGTCGAAGCGTTTGGCGTGTCGTGCTTGGCTACATTCTGGGAAGCAATGGACGTTTTCATCATATCCCGTACTTGCTGCATTTCCCTTTTCTGGTTTACGCGTCAGATCAGCTTTCAAATCTACTCTCGGTCTCAGTATGTCGGTCTATCGACCCACCTGACGGACCGACTGATACTTGCATCTTGCCTCGTAGACTGCAGGGTTTTCACATTTCAGGCATAAATCCTTGGTGAGCTGAATGGGAAGAAGCAACGAAGAAGGAAGGTTCAGCGAAGTCCAGGGCCATGGATAGAGACACTCGCATCTCTCGATCCGCCTTGCCCGCGCTCAAATACGGCAAAAGGCCACAGGCCGCCGCATTCACTACAGCATTGCTGAAACTGATCGTTCTCCCCCCGCTTCCGCTCCTCAACGATGTCCATTGCACGGACGCCAGTTGAAATGTCTTCAACATGAGACGTGCGACGGAGCGAGTTGAGTGGGAGAAGGAGAGTGGGCAGCGTATCCTAGATCGGCAGGTATGAGCTCTCAAAGAGTAATGACTGAGTCATCGATAGCCAGCTGTTGCCATCCTGAAGTCTGAACATCTCCGGATCAACGCGTCGGTCGCAATTCACAAACTGTGCGGTGGGTGGGTGGCTCAGTGGAAGGGCATGGGGGTCAGGCACATAAGAAGGTACTTAGGAACGCCTAGAATTTCGGCGCCAACCAGACGCAAGCCTTATTGTAGCTTGTTGTTGGCTCAAAACCGCAGGCGCCCTAAAAATTCCATTTATGCGCATGATATGTATGTGGAACCAGGGACCCGAATCACTTTCTCGAAGACCGAGGCGCGGAGCCAGCGGAGCCCCAGAATTCCCCGGCTGCAGTTCCTGGTGGTCTCGCAGACATGAATGCACGAAACAAGAGCGACGCACGGGCGCAGCCTGAACCAAGCTGCTCAATTAAATACTGACCGGGGGCATGGTTGCTGCCTGCTATCCGTCTCGGACGTCAGTCAGGCTGGCCATGACATGTGGATGTGACAGGCCATCGAGTCGCACGGGCATGCAAAGAGTCGTGTCCGAAGCAATCTCCCGATCGCCCGGTGTCCAATTCGCCGGTAAATGACCGATGTGGAGACGAAGCGTTCCAGACCGTTCCCTATATCAGGACGCTCTGATCAACTGATGGACGACCACTCGACCCACTCGTCGCTCGGCCGCACCACACTGATCTCTCAGCCAGCCTCCACCAGCACAACATGGCCCCACTCAACGTCGCTCTGATCGGTTATGGCAATTCTGCCAAAGTTTTCCACGTCCCTTTCATCCAAAACACACCAGACTTGACCATCTATGCGGTCTTCCAGCGCTCTCCTCCACCACAAGATGGCTCCGGCAAATCCCACTGTACTGTGGATCTTTCAGATGCAAAGCACTACACGGACCTAGATGAGATGTTGCGAGATCCCAAAATCGATCTTTGCGTCGTGGTCACCAGGCACGACACCCACGTCCCTTTCGCTATCAAAGCTCTCCAAGCAGGCAAACATGGTAGGCACTAACACGCCTCGCAGCATTCAAAGCTGATTGGACCTCAGTGGTGGTCGAGAAGCCAATCGCGGTATCCTCGGCCGAGGCGGACGAGCTAGTCAAGGCGGAAAGAAGCAGCGGAAGAACATGCTTCCCCTTCCAAAGTGAGTCACCGAGTACTGCAGGCCCGAGGTTATTGACTGATCATGATAGACCGACGTTACGATTCGGACTACCAGACTGTCCAACAAGTCCTCGCCAAGAAGTCACTCGGGGAGATTCTCGAGTTTGAAGTCCACTACGACATCGACTTTCCGTCCTGGCTGGCGGGTTTGGGCGACGCCAAGTACAGTCCCGGCGACGGACTGTGCTTTGGGATTGGATGCCACAAGCTCGATCAGGTCCTTCATGTGGGTCGAAACACCGAGGACGACTGCTTACATCGTACAGCAATTCGGCAAACCCCATAGCGTGACTGGGTTCCTGAGGTCCCTTCGATCCGGAGCAGGTGACAGTGACGTAGACGACTCGTACACGATCATCCTGCAATACGACCCACAGGGGCCCCAGAAAAACTTGATCTGCACGGTCAAAACCAACGTATACTCCAAGATGGACAACGTGCTCGGCTACTTGATTCGAGGCCGAGATGGCTCTTTCATCAAGATGGGCGACGATCAGCAAGAATACCAAATACACGACGGGCTCAAGATCACCGACGCCAAGTTCGGCATTGAACCCGAAGACATGTGGAGCACTCTCACCACTCGCACCCAGGTGGACGCGGACCAAAGGGAAAAGAAGAAAGACGTATGGGTTGGGAGGATCAAATCCGCCAAAGGCGACTATACAAACTACTACAAGGACGTGGCTAGGGCGGTCCGCGGAGACATCGAGCCTGTAATCAAGCTTGAAACTTCGAGGGACGGTATCAGGGTCATCGAGGCGGCTAGAGAAAGCTCCGTGACCGGCAAGGCGGTACTATTCTAGCGAATATATAGTAGCGAACATGTATAAGAGTGCTTGAAGCAGTGCAACCAGGTGCAGCTCTTCGCTACTCGTTCGTATATAGACTTGTGTCTTGTATACATTTGTAGCACGTTCGGCTTGTGCAATTCTGCAGAGGAGAAACTGAAACACCGCTCAGTCGGCTATCTCCGAACTCGGCCGTTGAGATTTGAGTGGTGCTTCCGTCGGCGTCTACTCCGATGGAACACTGATAGTGTCTCTTCTGCTCGCCGGAAGATGGATGCATATGGTTTGCGACCTGCGGCAGGAGCTAGTCGTATGCATGTTGAATACCCGCTACTTGGAGCACTCACAGAGACTCACAGCCTCTGGAGATCGACTAGCTTACAGCAACCACCGTTGGCAGATGATGGGTCGGCAACGGATGATCATAAGCTGGCGAACTCCTTCTAAATTTAGACAAATTGCTCAGGCGAATGAATGTAAACAAGCGACATCGACCTGAAAAAGAAGCGATTGCTGTACATCACAACGTCACCTGCACGAGAGTGTTCATGTTCAACGTCGGGCAGGACGGGAGTCGCTGTGCTCCTCCCACCAGCTCCAACCCCTAATGCTCGGGTGGAAATCTCCATCGCATCTGCTTCCCTTATAGACTTACACCAGCAGGTAACGTACACCAGCGTACACCACGCTGAAACTATGCGGAGGCAGTAGACCTGAAGACAAGGGTAAAGTCGTCTCAAAGTCAACTGGCAGCGACTTGCCGAAGTACTTAAGTATAGCACACATGTAGTCCAGTGGGCCGACTTGTTTGCTTCTTCCTCTCACTCACTATCTCGACCTCGCCGTGGCTTGCTGGCTGTCTACTTCATATAATCTTCCACCTCTATCGCCTTCTCCTCTTGTGACTCCACTCCATCACTAATCGCCAAGCAAACCATAATGGTCGGCTTCACAATACTCGCCGTCTTGGCCTCTTCGGTAGCCGTCACTTCGGCTCATATGGGATGTGGCGGACACGACGTTGCCAGGCGTAATCCAGGAGGTCCAATGAAGACATTTGCGAGGCGACAGACGTCTCAAGCTGCTCCCACGGACGTTGCCTCGGGATCTGCCTCCACAGGTAGGTCATGCTTGCGAACAGGGAGAATGGATGACTGACAATGCCTAGATGTCGACTACGAGTGCACAGGATATTCATACCAGCCTGTACTTGACATCAAGCCGAAGTTCCCCACCATCTGGGAGACTGCCGACATACAGCCCGGAGACACAGCCGCCCAGAATCTCTTCGCCACTATCAACGCTACGGTCAACTCGAAACTCCCCAACGTCAAGCCCAAGGGCACCGCCAGCGGAGACTTCTCGCAAGTTGGCTACAATGCCGCAGATCCCGACTGTTGGTGGACTTGGAGGCAATGTACCACTCCAGCGGCCGACTCTGGCGTCCCAGCCGATTGGACACACACCCCAGAGCCAAACACTTGGGGCTTTGGCTTCGACGATGGACCAAACTGTAGTCACAATGCTCTATACGACTACCTGGCTGAGCAGAAACAGAAGGCTTCAATGTGAGTACCGTGGTGCTAGGGTACCGACAACAAGCTGAACGTAAACCAGGTTCTACATCGGATCCAACGTCATGAACTGGCCTCTACAAGCGCTGAGGGGAATTGAGGACGGGCATGAGATCTGCGTTCATACCTGGTCCCATCAGTGAGTGATCCAACCTGAAGACCTCTCTGGCGTCGTATTGACCGTGTCCCAGGTACATGACATCCTTCAGCAACGAGGTCGCCTTTGCCGAGCTCTATTACACCCAACAGGCCATCAAGGAGCTCCTTGGCGTCACACCAACCTGCTGGAGACCACCTTTCGGTGATGTCGATAACCGAATCAGACTGATCGCTGCCGGTCTCAACCTGACCACCATTGTGTGGAGCGATGACTCTGTGAGTTCTGCGAGGCTGAAATCAGGAGCGTGTAGCTGAATGGACGTCAACTTTCAGGAGGACTGGCGAATCAACACCAACGGCGTTACGGCTGCCGACATTGACGCCAACTACCAAGCTCTGATCGATTCTGCTAAAAACGGAACATATGCCACCAAGGGTCCAATCGTCCTCAACCACGAGCTCAGTAAGTTGTAGCTATAGAGCATCGCGAAAGTTGCGCTGACGAAGACGCTCTATAGACAACTACACCATGGGCGAAATGATCAAGTACTACCCCCAGATCAAAGCTGCTTTCAAAGCCGTCGTCCCCGTCGGAGTCGCTTTCAACGTCACTCACCCTTACGCCGAGGGTAACATTACCGGGCCAACCTTCGAGCAATACACCGCTGGTTCGATCAATCCAAGTACTGGGCCCGTCTCCGCCTCCGCTAGCAGTACCGCTTCCTCTGGTGCATCCGCGACGTCTGGATCTGGAGTATCCGCCTCGAGATCAGGTACTGCTGCTTCCGCCGCTGTCGCGTCGCCATCAAAGACTGGCGCGGCTTCGAGCAACTCTGCTCAGAGTGCATTGCTAGGAGGACTTGTGGCCGCAATCGTTGTTGCCGCCGCTGCTCTCTGAGCGATCAAATGTGAAGCGGAAGGCTCCAAGAGAGGCTCTCAAGATGTGGGTGGCTTTCGCACAGCCACGTCATGTTTCCATAGTATAAGCACTTGATGACCAGTAATGATGAGGACAATGAATGCATTGATAGACTACACGGCGCTGAGAAGCAACAATCAGCCATGCAAAACTGGGAGCAGCTGTAAGCGGGCCCGAGCAGGCCCGAGCGGGCTGAAGACTGCTGAAGATCTGGTGATCTGGAGATCTGGCATCCAGGAGAGGACGCGTGAGGCTGCGTGAGGCTCGAGGCCTGAGGCCACTTCTGAGATCTGAGGCGAGGGCGAGTTGCATGCTGGCCTGGCCCTGCCTGGCCCCAGCTGGCCTCTGGGAGATGCTCTGAGTCTGAGATCTGAGATGCTTCAGGCTCAGGATGCTGCAGGCCGGGCAGCACTAGTTCTAGCCTCTCGGGATGTCGGCGATCACCGCTGCGTTGCTCGGGCCCAAACGGGCCGAGTGATCACGCCAGCTGATGAGATCCCTAGGCATCTGAAGAAATGGAAAACTCGTGTCGTTATGATGGTAGACGACCATAATATCGCTCTTCAGAGTTATGCCAGAGATCCAGAAGCCGCTCATCTTGACTGATCATCTAAATCGATAGTTGCTTCACAAATCATGGCACCGTCAGCTGTCGCCGAGACCTTGCCGCCGTTCGCATCGAAGGTCGATATCTCCAAAGCCACCAAATCAACGACGCTCGACCGGGCTTTGTTTCCGGATGGTCTGAAGACATCTGGCCAACATCCCGTCTTGGAATCGGCCATCTATCCATACGAGGAGTTCCCGAAGGAGATCGCCGGGTCGACTGTGTGGAGAGCTGAAGATTACCGCGATAGCCCGGACAGATGGACGCACCGGTTCTCCCAGGAAGAGATTGCCGAGTTGGGAAAAGCTGCGGATGACTATATCGCCAGTGAGCGCGCCTTGACAGGTATAGCAAGGGTGAGTGCAACTGTCATCTTGAGCGAGACTTTGTGTCGTAGGCTCCACGTCTTATTTGGATCAACGTCCTGATCCCATCGCATGCTATAGGAACACTTTCCCCTGCCCACACTAGGCCCTTTCTTCGACAAGCTCAAACCCGAACTGATCGACGGTCGAGGGTTCATCCTCTTCAAGAACATCCCGGTGGACGAGTGGTCGAACCTGAAGTCAGCTGTGGCTTACCTCGGTCTTGGCACATACTTTGGCTACTTCACCTCGCAGAACGGAAAAGGACACATTCTGGGACATGTTCAGAACCTTTCCGAGCAGACGAAAGGCGCACCTATACGAATTTACCGGACTAACAAGAAACAGTTCTTCCACACCGACTCGGCTGATCTGGTTGGACTATTGTGTATGGCCAAGTCGATGACTGGCGGGGAGAGCGACATTGTTTCTCAACACCTTTTGTTCAACACCCTTCAGAAGGAGCATCCCGAAGTGGTCAAAACACTCGTGCAGCCGATTTGGTACTATGACCGAAAGGGCGAGGTCTCCGAGGGCGAATTGCCTTACTTCAAGACTGCGGTTTTCTCCATGGAGACCGATCCGGATTCATCTACTAGAAGAGTCATGGCTCGATACGACCCGATGAACGTCACGACCCTCGCGCGATACAACACTGGGCCCGACGCCGAGATTCCCCCACTTAGTGAAGAACAGCTGTTCGCTATACAATGCATCGAGGAGACGGCAAACAGGTTGGCATTGCACATGGTTCTCGACCCCGGAGACATTCAACTACTCGCCAACACACATGTCTTCCATGCCAGAACAGCATACGAGGACTGGCCGCTAGGCTCAGTGGATGAGCAAGGGAATCCCAGGAAGCAGCGACAACTCATGAGGCTCTGGCTCGCTACGCCAGAGTCCGAGGGCGGATGGAAGATTCCCTTTGTGGATTCGAAGGAGAAGAAGAGGGGCGGCGTGCAGGTCAATGACAACCCACCTCAATGTCCTCTGACAGCAGAGTAGACCGAGCCGCCCGGGCGTCATCGATCATCGCTGGTGCACCGGTGGGACCTTCGAATATCGTCTGTCGGATGATCAGTTCACGGGTGCAAGTCTCACGACTTTACATCAAGCCCGAGTTGTGATGTGATCAAGTCATGATACAGTGCCATATACGAGAAAGGAGCTACTCTCAAATGCTTACGCCTACGTGCTCAGAGTATAGACGACTAAATCCCTAGGACGGGGAACGAATTGTTGGACGAGTGATGAGTTAGTACTGAGTATGTTGGCGGCATGGAGTGGCCAAGAACCACGTGGTCTATATGAAACACGCCTGCCGGGCGTGGTCACCGGTCAGGTTTGGTCCAGGCTGGTCTACATAGGCTGGTCCAGGCGTGATCGCGGCCGATTTGCCACCCTATTATGCTAGCGCAGGCTAGCGCGCACTCCCTGTCGGTCAATCTTGGCCCCATCGCGGCCGTGATTCCGGCAAATGGAGTCGGACAATCTGAATTTTGATCAATCTCAAAACGTCCAAGATCTGTGGACTGATAGTCTGCCAACCGTCTCGTGGTCTTGAGGAGCTGCAAGGAGCTGCGACACGCCGCCAGTGACATCAGGGCTGTCCACACCTGTTCACACCTTAGCGCGGGGATCCCCGGCCCAGGCTGAGATTTAAGAGAACGGTGGGCGCGCGAGCCAGCTGTGACAGGCTGTGACTAGCTGTGATGATCATATTTGATTCCGCTTCTCTTGGCTTGGCACTCGACATTGACTTGGCAAAGAGACCAACAAAGGGGGGTGAGTTGACGATGGCAAGGGGGGAGGGGAGAGCAAGAGGACGCGGCGGGAATACATTCCTGCACACTGACCCACTCTCTCTCCTGCGCACTTGCCGTTTGTTTCCAAGGCGGTGCGCGTTTACATACAACTTACACTTTGTTCAACCGTTTGACTGACCTCTTTCTGCTTGCCTCTATTCAACCTCTCACACCTCTAGATCGATCACACTCTCGACTCCTTTCGACAAACCCAGCTCAACCCACCTTGCCACCACTCCCTCGCCTTCCTTTTATACTAATCACTCTCCAACAGATATCTCCTCCCTTTCTCTCCCCTCTCATCACAGTTCTTCATCACATCGCAACCACAAACATGTTCGGTGTCCTCGCTCTACTGCTCGCCGCCAACGCCGTCAAAGGCCAGGTCACCGCTACCTTCCCCAACGGTGTCACCAACCCAGATGAGCCAGCTTTCGCCCCCGTCGGTTCGCAGGTCAATCAGACCTCGTTCTCCCGTCTCCTGACGCTGAACGGTGTCGATGACTTTTGTCTTTACGGTCCACCAGAGCCAGGACCAGATAGCTTGATCGGCAACGTCGAGCCGTGAGTCGGAGCCGTTTGCTGGCGTCAAAGATCTGTACTGACTTCGCATAGTATCGTCGTCGCTTACTGCACCAAGCCAAGAAACGACGCACGGTGAGCCTCACAACGCTATCCATCATAATCCTTTTCACTGACCCATGAACCAGACTCATCCCCGATGGTGCCATCACCGCCGCCCACTTCATCCGAACGCCTCTGTACGTTCAGATTCACGGTTTCTGGGACGGTACCAAGATGAACATCGTGAGTGGCGATCGTATCCGAGACACTGTCAAATTCTGATCTCTCGACAGCCCGATGGTGACTCTGGAGGAGAGCTCGACCCCCACGGTGCCGAGAACGTCGGTAACCCGATCGGCGGAAACGTCACGTCCAACGTCCCAACCGGCAGCGATGTCTTCTACGAGGAATGGATGTCTTTCGTGAGTGATCATCAAATTCTGCATGTCCATCGGGCTCGGGCTGATGGCGTTTCAGATCTCGTACGACCAGTTCTGTCTCCGAATCTGCACTGCTCAGAACGGCAACGTTACCACTGCCCTGCAGTGTGAACAGTGAGTCGCCCAGTCCTCGGATCCTTGTGCAGCCGCTGACCCCCAACTGCAGCGAGCTCGACGTGATGGGCTGTCAATTCGTCATGGCCATCCCGTAAGTCAACCTCTCTACTGACAGACGTGTTCTTATACTGACTTCGCCTAGTGACTTCTACCAGTCCAACAACTCGTTCACCTCGTGCGAGGGTGAGGCTGCCCCACCTCCAGGTCTCTACGTCCAGCCAGACGGATCGACCTCGACCTTCAGACAGCGATACACCGGTACCTACACTGCTCCAGGTGGTGCCACCGAGCTCTGGACTGTCGGCCAGACCGTTACCCCATCCGCCCCAGCCTTCTACCCAGCTACCTCCAACTGTATCACATACTCTACCATCTCCAACGGTGTCGACACGGCCAACTTCCTCGTCACTGCAGCTCCTCAGAGTCTATCCGGCGGATCCACCGTTAGTGTCACCGGCGTCGCATCGACCTCGATCTCCATCTCGAATGCTCGACCAACTTCTTCCGGCTCTGCTGCTGCCTCATCGGGATCCGCAGGCTCTGCTGCTGCCTCTTCCCCTCGATCTGGTTCCGCCGCCCCAAGCGGATCCGCTGGCGGTGCCGCCGTTTCGCCCACCGGTGCCGCCGGCCGAGCCATCAACATGGATGGCACCCCAATGCTTCTCGCTGCTGCCTTCGGTGGTGTTGGTGCTCTGCTCGGTGCCATTGCTCTCTTCTAATCGAAGAGCGATGGGTCGGGTGTCAAAATACAGCATCGTCTTGTAGGAGATGTACGGACAGTCATTTTCGTTTCCACAGAACCACCTTTTTCGTCTCGTCAACGCTCCGTATAGCATGGTGTCACGTCCACTCCTCAGTTCTACGAACATGAACTCATCCTCATTCATAACTCATGTCACGTACCAGTACACGCACGATAACGCCTTGTCAATACGTCTTATGCATGCTCAGTGTGTGCGCGTATCTGTCTAGTGGTCGAGGGATTTGAACTTGCACAACTGCATGCTAGTATGAGAGTAAAGTACTGTATACAACCACTATATGCCAATGCTGATAAGCTACGTGATGTCAGTTAGCAACCGTCAATCTCGAATCGGGCTTATACTCACCTTCTCAACCATATACTCGTCGATACCACCCTTTCCGCCTTCTCTTCCGAACCCTGACTGCTTCACGCCGCCGAAGGGGATACACGGCTGGGATAGAGCTCCCGTGTTTACACCGACCATTCCCACTTGGAGCGCCTCGGCCACTTTGTTTACCCTTGACACGTCCTTGGTGTAGAAGTATCCGGCAAGACCCATATCCGTGTCGTTTGCTCTGTCCACGACTTCCTGATCCGTATTGAACTTGAACAATGCGGCCAGAGGTCCAAACGTCTCTTCCTGGGCAACCAAAGCTTCCTTGCCAGCTGGGAGGTCGACCAACACCGTCGGCTCGTAGAACGTTCCCTGGGAAATGGACGAATCGGTAGATTCCAGCTTCTTGCCGCCGACTAAGACCCTTGCGCCCTTGGAGACGGCATCCCGGACATGAGAGTCAACCTTGTCGACACCTCGGCCGTTGACCAAAGGGCCAATGACGACACCCTCATCGAGAGGGTTTCCTATCTTGAATTGCCGGACCTTGGAGGCTAGTCTCTCCGCGAACTCGTCGTAGATTTTGGCATGGACAAAGATCCGGTTCTAGCAAGGACATCAGTGTCCGAGTCTGCATAACTGTTGAGCATGACTCACCGCACAGATACATGTCTGACCGCTCGCTCGGAACTTGCTGGCAATGACGCCGGTGACAGCGAGGTCGAGGTCCGCGTCATCGAATACAATGAAGCTAGAGTCGGGGTGTCAGTTGCTGACGCTTCTCGAGGCCGCTCCTTGAGCTACTCACGCAGCGTTACCACCCAGCTCAAAGGATAGCTTCTTCAGCGTCGAAGAGCTCTGCTTCATCAACAGCCTTCCGACAGGAGTCGAACCGGTGAATGAGATCTTCGACACAAGCGGGCTATAGCACGGATGTCAGTCATTGTGTAATATCCTGGCCTCGCGCTGTACTGACCTTGAGCACAGCTCCTCTCCACAAGCCGCCTCCCGCTCTCCCTTCTGCACTGTCACACAGTTGATGACTCCGGCCGGGAATCCGGCCTGTTCTGCCAGAACGCACATTGCCAGTGCGGACAACGGCGTCTCGGCAGGAGCTTTGATCACCACCGTGCATCCGGCTGCAAGCGCGGGAGCCATTTTTCTTGTGATCATCGAGTTGGGAAAGTTCCAAGGGGTGATCAAACCACATACTCCGACGGGCTGCTTGATCACCGTGTTGCGGAGGTTGGGAATCTGGGTGGGCACGGTATGTCCGTACGTCCTGACCGACTCTGCGGCGAACCATTGAACCAAAGTCGCTCCCACTCCAATCTCGCCCTTGGCCTCCGGCAATGGCTTTCCATTCTCGCTAGAAAGGATTATGGCCAGATCTTCCAGATTGTCCTCCATCGCTCTGTGCAGCTTGAGCAGCAACCCTTGTCGAGCATATGCGTTCGTCGTCGACCACGAGGTGAAAGCGGTCTTTGCGGCCGCCTAGACGATTGCGCTCAGTCATATGCCAAGTCAGTATCGGAGACGCCGTACTCACGATAGCCTCTTTGACCTGTTCTCTAGGCATGTTGGGCACTTCTACCAGCTTGGCGCCGGTAGCCGGGTTGATCACATCGAACGTCTTGCCATCCGACCCACCGACCCATTTGCCGTTGATAAAGCCTTTACTGGCGACGAGAGCTGGGTTCTTCAGCTGAGACTAATAAGGAAACGGCATCCTGGTCAGCTGAGTTCCTGTCCTCCGGGGAGTCACGTACAGCGAGATTTTGGGGCTTGACGGTGACCATTTTGCTGTCTCGAGGCTTTCACTTTATTGTTTGCTGTAGCGACAATACCTGCTTTTGACTCTAATAGTCTCTCTGCATGCCATGTTGCGCGATCTGCTGCTCATATTGACGCTCCCTATCCTCGCCTAGGAGGCTAGGAGACAGTCACGGCCTACCGCTTGTGAGGAGAGCAGAGATACCGGGGAGCCAAACAACCGTCGGATAAGATACGAAGCTGTTTGGACCGGCCGGCCGGCGCGACGCGGCTTGCGCGCTTATCGCCGCTTATCAGTGGGAACGAATCGCGTCCATTCACGAAGTCCTACGTGAAGTCGTGAACCGTGCTAAGCTTGATACTCTTGCCATCCAGGCGCACGGAGAATGGCTGTCGGCAACTGAACCGACCATGGAAGATGACCGATGCGGCCGACAGATCGGCGCCGAAAGCTATGAAACTCAGACGCGATCTCGAACCGCCCAGTGAACTGATCCTCCCATCTGATTGATTGCTTGTAACTGCAAGACTGACGAATTGCAATCGATCGTGACCGTCCTACGCAAGTCCTAAAATGTCCCTTCGTCAACACAAGATCGCCGTGATTGCAGGTGATGGTGAGTGGAACCTTTGTCGCTCGAACTTGACCTTGACTGATCAGCGAACAGGGATCGGTATTGAGGTCACCGCCTCCGCGCTGGAAGCTCTACGAGCAGTTGAGAAGAAGGTTGGGGGTTTCAAGTTGAACTTTGAAGAGCTCGACTATGGCAGTGAGTGGATCAGCATGGTGCTCCACATTTGTAGACGGCCACTGACCATGTCCCAGGTGCTCGGTATAAGGCCCAAGGAGCATACGCCCCTGAAGGATGGCTTGACGGCCTGAGGGAATCCTCGGCCATCTTCTTTGGAGCCGTCGGTGACCCCGGCGTACCAGATCACATCTCCCTCTGGGAGTTGATCCTCCCCATGCGACAAAAGTTCCAGCAATACGTCAACGTCCGACCGTCAGCGATCCTACCCGGAATCCCGGCTCGAATCACCGGTAGTCAGCCTGGTGACCTCGACTGGGTGATCATTCGCGAGAACACTGAAGGCGAGTATGCTGGACAAGGAGGAAGAACGCATCAGGGAACGGAATGGGAGGTAGCCACTGAACTGGCCATTTTCACCCGAAAGGGCGTGGAGAGAGTCATGCGTTTTGCATTCGAGACCGCACAGCAGAGGCCAAAGAAATTCCTGACGGTGGTCTCGAAGAGTAATGCCCAAGTGAGTCCAAGAGCTGCTTGTATTCCGACCGAGAATTAATCTCTCGACCTAGCGATATGGCCTCTTACTATGGGACGAAGTCGCAGAGGAGGTTTCGAAAGACTTTCCCGATGTGAAGTGGGACAAGATGCTCGTCGATGCCATGACTGTCAGAATGGTTCAAAAGCCAAAGTCACTCGATACCATCGTCACCACAAATCTACACGGCGAGTGAGTATGATATATGATCTCCGTACCACCCGTGAAAGCACAGCTGACTTACGCCTCAGCATTTTGTCCGACTTGGCGGCCGCCGTCTCAGGGTCGATTGGAATCGCCCATTCATCCTCCCTAGACCCAACTCGTCAATCTCCCTCCTTGTTCGAGCCAGTCCACGGTGCTGCATTTGACATCATGGGCAAGAACCTCGCGAATCCCATAGCTGCCATAATGTCTGCCGCGGAGATGCTCAGGTTCCTAGGGGAGGCGGAAGCTGGAGACCTGCTGGAAAAGGCTTGCAAGATTAGTATCGAAAAGGGCGAGACGACTGGCGATCTAGGCGGAAAGCTGAAAACGAGCCAAGTCACCGAGGTGGTTGTCAAGCTCGTCGAGTCGTTGTAGGGGTTGTATGCATTCAATGGGACCAAATTGCGCATTTCCATGTTGCGCGCCCGAATCGAGATTCGAGAGCGACATTTATACTCACAGGCGATCCTCTCATCTCAGATAAGGGGACGCTCTTGGTTGAGTTTGAATCGATACATGGAGTCACCTCTAAGCTCGCAAAGGTCACCACGCTGTCACCACGCTGTCACCACGCTGTCACCACTGAGCTCTGAAGTCTAACGTTGCATAGAAACGCAGATGAGAATACGAAATACCCAAAGCGACTGCCTTCTACTGTCCCTCCACTCGTGCAGCTACCACCCGAATCGACTCTTTGAGCGTGACTAGCATCTCGTCAACCTCCTCCTCGGACAGGATCAGGGCAGGAATCATCCTCAGAACCGGGTAGATGGACGTCGTGAGCGTCAACAGACCCCTGTCCATGGCTTCATTCTGAACCAAGGTGTTCAGGTTGCCTGGCAGGACTACGTTGGGCAAGTGCGATGGGAGTGAGGAGGTCAATCTCGAGCTTGGCGACTTGAACTCCAAAGCACACATGAGCTGGGGAATGATGTCAGCGGTGAATGTAGTATGCACTGGGGTGTACAGCTCGCACGACTCACGCCTTTGCCTCGTACCTCCTCAATGAGCCATCCTCCATTCTGCACATCGGCCTGGATGGCGCGAAGGCCCGCAAAGATCTGTTCTGATCGGGCATTGACGTTACCCAAGATGTCGTGGGATCGCATGTATCGAGTAGTTGCCAGGGCAGCGGCGCAAGCGACTACGTTTCCAGAGTACGTTCCTCCCTATATTCAGTCGTCAGCGCTCATATCGACCATACGCTTATGGGCTGCACTGACCAGAGAGCCTGCAGGCATGGCTCCAAGAACCTCCTTCCTAGTTACGATTCCGGAAATGGGCATTCCATTCGCGAAGCCTTTGGCAAAGACCATAAGGTCGGGTGTGACTCCCGAGTGCTCGATAGCGAATGTTTTGCCAGTCCTACAGAATCCAGTCTGGATCTCGTCGGCTACAAGCAGTATACCGTGTTGATCGCAAAGCTTCCTCAAGTGCTGGATGTATGCGGTAGGTGCTGGGATGTAGCCACTGTGACACGACCAAGTCAGCATGTAGTACATGATAAGGGCGATGCGCTACTCACCCTTCGCCGACGACTGGCTCCAGGAAGATAGCTGCGGTGTCCTCAGGCGCAGTCTGCTGTTGAAGCAGGTTGTCTATAGCCAATTTGGCCTGCTCGACGAGAAACTCCTCTGGCGTGTCTTTCGGCAGACCCATGGCGTGCCAGTATGGGAAGGCGGTGGTGTATACGCAGGGCTGAAGCCCGATGTCAGCTGGTTTCCGTCGTACAGTGTACAAGCCCGAACTCACCATTAGAGGACCGGTTCCCTTAAAGAACGAGGTCTTGGACCTGGTCAAAGCAGCAGCTCCGGACGTTCGGCCTGCAGTCATCAGCCCCGCCTTTGATCCGTAGGGATGGACGTACCGTGGTAGCCGCCCTGCATCACGATGATGTTGTTTCGCTTGGTGTACGTCCTTGTGACCTTGATCGCTGCTTCGATAGCCTCACTACCCGAGTTCCAGAAGAAGAATGAGTCGAGACTCTTGTGTGGCATCATCGTCAAGAGCGACTCCACCAGTTGCACATATGGCTCGGACAAGGCGATGGCGCATTGAACGTGAATGATAGACTGGGCTTGAGCAATGATCGCAGCGGTGACATCGGGATGAGAGTGACCGAGCGACGTGACTCCGATACCAGAAGTGAAATCTAGGAGCGTTTTGCCTTCCTATCCATCACATCATACAGTCAGCCCAAGCCGCTCCTGGTCGCCAACTGGACTCACGGTTGTCAAGACTCGAAGTCCCTTGCCCTCCTTGAAGACGTGGTCTCGGAGCCTTCCGATACCTTTGGTGATGTGGTTCTCCGCAATGGACTGGAGTCCGGCGGTGTCTGTAGTGATGGGCAGAGCTTTGGATGCCGAAGCCAAGGGCTGGATGTGCGAGGCGTACGCAGAAGTCTCGAGAGATGGCATGGTGCAGGCTTTGTCAGATTTCGACGAGGATGAGAAGTGAGTGTCAGAAGAAGCTGTGTAGAGATATCAATCGATCTTCTAGGTGGCGGGCAGTAATTCTCATTGACACGTTCCGGACGAGCCCGATACCGCTTACAAGTCACCCATCTTCCCGCACACTCGCCAAGCAGCTCACGCGAAGACCTCAGCCCTAGGAGTAGCCAGAGGTGCTGTAGTGCCTTGTAGTGCTAGCGACAAGGCCGACAAGGTTTGGCGGCGAGTTCCCTTATCTCGAGGCGTCGCTTATCTACTGGCGCCAGCTGGGGTGGTCAACTGAAAATAGCCGAAGCCGATTGATCGATTATCCGAAGGTGATAGCCGCGAGCAATGTCTAGGACTCTAGGGTCACCTGATTGGATCATAGGACAGGAGGCGACCGGCTCACGGCGGAGCTGATCCGGGAGATCATATATATGTAGCTCGAGGAAGGTCGTATACTGACAGACACCAAAGAACCGCTGCTATCATCACCACCATGCCCTCTGTTGTCTGTGAGTGAGACCAGAGACTAGAGAGTAGAGACCTACGAGCTGACAGCCCGCAGTCGACGTTGTTGGTACCTGCTGTGAGTACAAGATCAAGGAGCCTTACTCACGACCTTGCCAGTCTCCTATGACACTGGAGCCGAAGCTGTGGAAGCTCGACTCGGCCCCAAACTCAAGAAATATGGGATCCCCTCCAAACTCCTATTCTACGCCTGGATGTGCGGTACCGAGCGAGACTACTCGTATCTATCCCAAATCAAACAATATAAACGCTTCTTCGATATCCTCTCGAACACACTCACCCGGGTTCTGTTCCAAGCCGGTGTCCCTGCCGAAGATCTAGATGGTTTCTACACCGAAGAGGACCTGGAATACATCAAGGCCCAGTACCTAAAACTCCGGCCGAGGGAGGGACTGGGAGAGATGATGCAGACGCTGAGAGACGGAGGCTTTGAGGTTTGGTGCTGCTCGGATGCCAACCCAGACCGAGTCAAGGGTTACTTCGACAACGCCGGAGTGGAGATGCCATTGGACCACATCCTTTCCGCCGATATGGTCAAAGCTGGTAAACCAGAACCCGAGGTGTACAAGTTTGCCAGGGAGAAGGCGGGTGCCGACAAGCCAGGAGAGGTGTCTGTCTTTGCTGGTGAGTTCTGTCTGTCTACTGTCATCAACCGTGGCTGACGAGGTCCAAGCATCACATGCCTGGGACTGCGCTGCCGCCAAAGCTGCTGGCTTCCACACCGCCTACACGACGACGTACGAGTATGACGAATGTGTAGCAGTCTTCGGCAAGCAGGACCTAGTCACGCCGGACCTTGTCACCCTCGGTAGAGGCATTGTAGAGAAGTGGGGAAAGAAGTAAAAGGCAGAACACTGTTGTCAAATCTATGCATTATTACCTTCGTTCAACCCAGCAGATCGCCGCAGTCATCATACTTCCCCAACGCCATGTCGAGGCTTGAGATCAACGCTGGAAGAGAGATTTGGCCTCCCCAGCCACGAGTGTACACTTGTATCGTGAAACATCGCCCAGGTGAGAGACTCCGCCCAAGCTTCTTCTCCGACAAAGCTCACGTACAGTACGCTTATCAAGACCGAGCAACGACGGAGATACGGGCGGAGGCCGCGGAGCTGAAGTCCCCAACCATGGGGTCCGTTATACGATACATCCTTAGACCTAGGACTCTACAACTTCGCCCTCGCTCTCAGGTTGACCGCCTCGTCAGACACCGTCGGAGCAATCTGCGTCTTCTTCTCCTGACCCATATATCCCTTGATCAAGTTGACTCTAGATTCGAACCTCTCCCTTGTCATCCAGTAGGGCTTGGGCAAAGCCGACTCGAACATTGATTGTGAGTGGGGGGTTACGCCACCCGCGAGATGTGAAGCCACCAGGCCAGATAAAGCTCGGGTACAGCCAGGTATCCTGGGCATGCCTAAGATTCGGTATCAGCGGAACTCAGATGTACTCTTGACTAGGCTCGACTTACCGTGACCCGTGAATCCAGCGCAGATGAACACTCCGGTTCGGTCAGGGACTTGTCCTATGTATGGCAGAAGATCGCTCGAGTAGCCCAAAACTAAAGAGATAGAGGTCAGTTCTCTACTCCGCTTGGGGATGGGAATCGACTCACTGCCGGACCAAACGTGATCTACATTCCCGTGCTCGTTTCCGTTCCAGCCCACGAAGTACTTCTTCATGTACTCCTCAAAGTACTCTCGTACCCCAGGCATCTGCTCGTTGTCATTTTTGTTATTGTACCATAGATGTAGATCCTTGGTAAATATCCCTTTGGCTCCACCGAGAATGATACTGCGATCACCGGCACCTGGGATTCTACCTCGACCTTGGCGGGGGATCATGTAATCGACCTCTCCAGGTCCGAAGCGGATACCATAGGAGTACTTCAGCGGTCCGGGTAGGCCACCGGGTGAATGTGATGGTGCAGGCGTTATCGAACAAGCTGCACCCCGGACTGGGAAGATAAGCTCCTTGAACTCAGGTAAGAATGACGAGGTGTATGCGTTCGAGGCCACTACCACGGATTTGGCCGTGATGGATCCTCTTGCGGTGGTGACGACCCAGGAGGTCCCGTCCGGAGCCCGGTCCAAAGACAAAGCAGGCGTGTGCGTCTGAAGGTTCATTCCCTTCTGTACGCTCTTTCGTATCACTGAGTGAGGGTCCAAGTCAGTCGTCTGTCTGTCATATACCACGAGGCACTGGACTCACAAGAGGTTGCTAGCTTATAAGGCCACAGGTGTCCCGCGGGATAGCTGATGCCCCAGACACCGCCCTTGATACCAGTGATTTGTTCCAATTCCCTTGGATCGTCCACGGCTCGCACATCCCCATTCTTGATACTCTGCGGCCAGGCTTTCAATCTCGCTTCGTAGTCCTTCTTGCCCTCTCTAGCATCGGCTTCACTGAAAAAGACGTCGAACGCCCGTGTGACGTGCATATCGCAGTCCATGTCTTCTTCCCTGACGAGGTCGGCGTACTGCCCCAGCGCGGCCTCTTCGAATTCCAAGACCTGGTTGGAGATCTCCGGGTTGTGCTTGGTCGCTGAAGCCCGGTATCCGAGGTATGTGAGGGGTTTGCAGTGTCCACCTAGTACTTATCAGCCGGACGTCCTCAGCCTGGTGTCGTCCTCGACTCACCGTTTCGAGCTGTGGCACTACCGCAGACTTCGCCCGCTTCCAGCATGACCATGGACGGCTTTCTGCCCTGTATCCGAGCATCGGCGTACAGATGATGGCTCATCATAGCACCTGTGAGACCGCTCCCCACAATCACCACATCCGCCGTTCTTGGCAGACTTTTGGTCGTCTGGGCATTTTGTAGTAGTGGATCCCTCTCGGTGAGCCAGAATGACTCTGTTCGATTGGCGACGGGGAGAAGGCGCTCTTGCGAGCTCGATCCGCTCGAATTGTTGGTCGGCTTCATGTCGGTCTTGTGTGAACGCAAAGTGGTTTCGGTACTGGTTGAGGTGTTCTTTTCGACAGAAAGCACTCTATCTTAGAGGTACACCAATTTTGGCTTCTCAAGGCGTCGACGCTCGACCACAGGCAGCGCTCATGATACCGACTTATACAGGCTACCGCCAGTTGGCTAGTATCGACAGGGAGTTGGCCGACCAACGATATGCTTGCGCCGTATCATATCAGGGCCGGATTAAGCCGGGTGGCAAACGAGATAAGCGACGCTTCGGCCACGCCAGGCACGGTCGTATACTCGATGCCCAGTCGACCATGGCTCTATTATGGGTCTGATCAGGTCTGAGCAGGTCTCTTCAATACTGACGTATACATTCCCAGCAGATAGACTTGACTAGACGTCACCATCGCATCACACCGTACCGAACCCCAAATGTCGACACTCCGTCAGATCAGCAGAACGTTCTTATCCAGCTTCTTCATCACTTCGTTCCAAGGTCGTTTCCCTTCTCCCGCATCGATGCACCGCCACTGCTCTTCCAGCAACGCACGCTATCGACTATCAGCCCATATCCTCCCATAGGGGTGACGCCCCGGACTCACAGCAGCCTCCAGGTCCTCGCAGTAGTCAGAGTGGAAGGCGTCGAAGAGCGACCGGACCTTTTCTCGAGTTGTCGGCACGCAGAACACCCCGGCGATAAGGAGAGGCCAGATGAGCATGACCGACATGCGCATCGCAGAGGCTTCACTGCATAGCTCCAGTACGTGGTTTACCGCAGCGACGATGCGAGGCGTAGTGGTCGGCTGCTCAAGTATCTATCCGGTTGTCAGACAGAAACGGGTAAAGCGAGAGGCAGCTGTAACTCACGTCTCCGAGGATGTATACCACAGCCATGTATTTGTAGATGTAGTCGCCACACTGCAGTCACGATGAGTTTTACAAGTAGGAAGAATCGACTGCCCAACTCACTGTTACTCGGAAGTGCTGCGGGAGAGCGTTGAGACTGTTCCCCCAAATGTCCAGTTCCAATAACAGGCAATGACTCTCCCGGATGAAGTGCTGGCCCGCGTCCCATAACTCGTCCGGATGGCCCTTGAGGCTGATCCCTAATCGGCGTTTGTGGGAATCGAGTACCGCTATACGAGCAACCAGGTCGACCATAGCACGGGAGATCCCGAATGTTCTCTCCACAGACTCCCATTCCCACCGAGTAGTGGAAGTTTCCACACTGTCGAACCACCAAGAATCGTAGTTTCCCAATAGCGCGGGCTCCTTGCCTGTGATGAAAGAGCCTAGAGACAAGATTATCAGTACAAGTAATTCTATCACGGCGTGTGCGACCCACTGAAGACGTCGTGGGTTGCCAGATTCTCGAGCAGATACCGCCTAGTGAAGGAGTATTCGTCGGGCTTGAGCATAGCCTGTGGTCCTCCCTTCTTTGCAATCAGGTTGAGCGCAAATTCCATATTGTCTCTCCACGTCGTATCCGCCAGCAGGACCTACGGCCCGATTAGCTCGACCCCTTGTTTCGGAAGACAGACTCACGTCTCGTATACAAAGCAATGTGCAGGCAGCCAACAAGGTGTCAACTGCCACAAGTCAGCGTGGTCGTAACTGAAAGCAGGAGAGTGACTCACTTTGATGTGTGCCGTTATCTGAGCTGGCTGATAGAGTGATATTGGACAAAGCAGCTTTCTTGAATTTCTCGCTCATGGTCCGGAGTTGCGCTTTCTGGTGTGCCCAAGCTGCGCCCAGATTTGGCAAGCCCATATGCTCCTCCGTTTCGTGGGCGAAATGAGCGACACTGGTACTGAGCATGCTCATCCGCATCGCCGCTGATGCTGCCGACTTTGTATCGAGAAGTCTAAGGGGCGTACATAGAGCCAAGAGGGGATTGGGGCCGATGTTGCCCATCGTGATCAAGATCCGGCTGGTGACATTGCAGTAGTGATGGAACAATGTCCGGGCTGTCGAGGAGGGAAAAGCATTGGTGAGGACATCCGTGCTGGTGCCTAAGCCTCCCGATGCAGTCAAGGCGCGTTGGCGATGAGACGGACCGTACTCGAACAAGGCCTCATCGAAGACCAGAGCTCTGAACCGGACATCAAAAACGCCATCCCTGACCGGTATCCAGGTGACTTACTGTAGTAGGCCGTCTATGACTGCCATCCGAGGCGGCAGTATGGACGAAGGGGTAGACGCTTTTCCAGTGGTTGAGGATACTGCTTCTTTGCCTTTGCCCACACGCCGGGACAGGAGTGCAGACTTGCCCAAGTTTGCAAATTGAGGTAACGTCGCTACTGCAGGGGTGGAGGAAGACGCAGGGGGATCCCAATTGACGGGAAGTGTTTGACTGGGTGACGTCTGCGGCAGGAACGCCGAAGGCGAGAACATGTTGGGATTGAAGTCTGGCAGAAGGTCATTGAGGAAGCTCAAGTCGGGTGAGATATAGTTCTGAAATCAAGCGAACAGCGGTCAGCGAGCACCTCACTGGCGACAAGTGTGCCCAGCTTACCTGGTCTTTAGTGGCAGGCGATTGCGACGATCCTAGTATACCTCCAGAGGGTATGTTGAATATCTCACTGGGTGACAATTGAGCAGGTGAACCAGAACGTTCACTCGTTCCATTTGTCTTCTCCCCATTTCCTGCACCCGGCACTTCGCTCGGTCCAGCCTCAGCTCCAACCGATGCCGAAGTCTCCGAGCGTCGTCTACTGTTTCCGCTGACAGACTTCCTCTTCTCGTTGCTGTCTTTGACAGGTGGATACTCGCACTCTCGCTGTCCTGCCACGCATCTCAGGCATGTCGGTGTCGTTTCGTCACATTTCACCTTGTGCTGTCGGCAAGCTAAACACCCCTTGGTGCTGCGGGAGAATTTGACCCTCTTCCTAGGTTGATTCTGATCGAATTCCTCTGTCGCCTGGAGGACAGATCTCGCTCGGTTCGCATCCACAATCCGACCTTGCAAAGTATCGTAGGTCAGACAGAGATTCTCGTCGTTTCCTAAAACATTGGCCAAAAGATCACTTACGAGCTTGCCTCGAGATCTCTGCGTAGTCCAGATGGAGCGACATGGCGATTTGGGCCCAGTATAATGTCAGCAGTGTGACCAGAAACCCAATGCGAGGTTGCCCAATCGTTCATGTGCTGTTTAACGAGTTGAAGTCGGCCCCAACTCGGCCCAGCAAGCAGCAAGCGGGCCGGAGGTTGTTTTGCTTCCGTCCTTCGAGTCAGAGAATACCCTACTCGTAGCTTTGAATCATGGTGTGCATTCGACATGAACGAACGACTCCCGGGGTATACTAATATACTGTATGTACGATCATGCTGTTGTATTGTGAGAATGTATAGAGCGGCTGCACCAAGGGCGAGCAGACACTCTTCGGATCGCGGACTGTGTGGGTCTTTACTCATGACTTGCCAAATCCTCCAGTCTCCGTGACAGCGAACATCAACTTTTCTCGAAGCTGCTCGTACGAAGAGTAGGTAGGAAGCAGGAGCAGATTGAAGCACGTGCTTGCTTGAGGTAGACTGCCTTCCTTGGAGTAGAGCTGGACGAAAGTGATCAGTCAAATACTCCTCTCGAATTGTGGCGCTTGAGACAACTCACCTTTTGCAGCTGGAAGGGCTGGATACCTGAAGCACCTTGTAGTTGCGTAAAGCCTCCGAGCGGCACTCGCGAAGACGAGGTGACGAACATCAAGAACCGAGATCGCTCCTCTTGCGAAAGACTTCGAAGGGCTCGCCAGAACCATCCAACCTCGGGATCGGTCGACTTCCAGCCGCTCATTTGAGTGGAATTCTTGAGCTCGTCGACATCCACGGTGGTGATACCGGAGATCAGCACTAAAGAAGGTTAGCGTATGTTCATTGAACATGTGTGATCAGAGACTCACGTTCAAGCTGATCGGGCTCGAAGATCTGGATGAGTTGTCGGGGGATAATCCTGCGAAACAGTCAGCGATTGCGAAAAAGCCGTAGAACACTCAAACTCACTCGTAGAAGCCTTGCAGGAACGCCTTGTTCTGCTCTTTAATCGAATTGTCGAGTCGATACGAGACGACCAGTCTGACGTATTCTTCCTTGTTCTCCTCTGTCACGGGAATTGACGCTCCATTCTCCTTGAGCTCCACGACCTTGGTCTCGCCGAATTGATCATCTTCGATCGTGAACTCTTGCTGCGGGGAAGATAGGGTCAGCCAAAGTCATGTCCTGCCATCAAAGCACTCACGTCAATGACGTTGGTAATGTCATTGTCCAGCATCCATTGGAGAGATTTATGATACCTACTCTGGATCAGTATGGATGACCTTGACGCTGTCCCGCTTGACACTTACTCTGGGTCGATACTCTCCAGGTCTCTGATGTCAACAGACCGTCCGAGGATCTGCTTGTAGAACGCTCGACTGAAGTACGCGTCCAGCAGTCGACCGTCGTAAACTGCCTTTCCGATGACGTGACCAATGAATTTGAAGTACGCCAGGTGTTGCTCGTTGACGGACGAATGCTTGTTTGGTTGATAGGTCTGTTGATCGGCTGCACACGGCTCGAACAGGGCGAAATTCGGGTCGAAGATCTGTTGAGCGAGTACGCTGAACCACTCCCGCGACACACCTCCAGCATCGATACCGTCCTCGCCGGTGAACTTGACGCCTAGCTTGCCGTACTTGATCTCCTCACCGGACCTGTATCTGAGAGCACGGAACGAGTCTTCAAAGACGTACTGCCGTCGGACGTTCAGGTGGAGGTGACCAGATGGTACGATCTCATCCTTTTTCTTCTTCAATTTCTGGAAGAACCAATGTCGCTTGTTGTCAAAGTCCAGCACTTTGGAGTTGCGGATGAGCAGCGAGAATGAGCCGCTGAGTAGTGCCGGAGTGTTTCGAACAATGGCATTCAGGATTTTCCTGTGTGTAGTCGTGAAGGAGAGGAAAAGGTCGCTGGTATCTGGCGAAGCGGACACAGGTGGAGCGGAGGGTGATCGCACTTCACGAGAAGTGGCACGTCGGTATTTGCAGATCACCATCAATGTCTCAACGAGAGGCAGGAGCACCAGGGCTATCTGCTCGGTGTTGTCCTTGTCCTCGACCAGGTCGAGGCATCGTCGAAGTTCCGTCCATAGCGGATCAAAGTCGAAAGAGGCAAAGATCTTGCTGACGGCAGCTTCGGAGTCTGTCATAGTCTCTCCAGGTGGATCCGAGTCGACCGTACTGAGGTGTAGATATTCGATTGTCTTGAGCAGTCTCAACAGTCGGGCTTGGCGGGATGTTGGGGCCGAGAACGCGATGAGGCTCGAATCGTTGGCGTCAAAGGCAGAGTTGCCTAGAGCTGTGCCCAGGGAGGCCAATTCACCCTGTAGCGCCTGTCCAAGTGTTGCGGAGCAATCCTTCAGCTCGTTGAGCAGAATTTCCTTGACCGATGGGTCATAGCAGAGATTCTGCATCGTCACCAGCGATTGGGTAAAGTTGCGGCTCGAGCATTCGCCAACTGTTAAAGTGTTGATCACCAGGCGAAGAACTGAGGCGGGGATGACAGGCGGCGCAGTCAAACCGGTCTTCGCGGTCGACTTGTCTGCGGGTGTAAGTTCAGGCACAGAGCCAGAGGCTCCCTCTGTGGCGCTGGTGTTCGAAGGCTCGACTACTGCTGTGGCTGACGCTGGGGCTGGTGGAGCCGATTCTGGTGCCTTGTCCTTCGACTCAGGCTCGGCAGATTTCTTGATACTGGCCAGTGGGCGGGTTACGGTGACCAGAAGAGCAGTGAGGGATTCCATGATTCCAGCAGAGGCGACCAGGCTGATTCGGTCCAGTAGTCCGAGAAGAACGACAATCGGGTACTTTGTCTGTGGAACAGCCCTATCCTTGCCTTTGCCTTTCTTGCTTGAAAACTTCTTGAGACCTACACCGTGATCTTGCTCGGTCAGGAAGAAGTTGACGGCTTGGTTGTTCGCGGTGACAATGTGAGTGAGTGCCTCCAGACATCGCTGAGCGATGAAGATCGGAATGTTCTCGGATTGAAGATGCACGAACAGGCCAGGAGTTCCAAATGGTGCAGGGGACTCGGCGACCTGAGCTTTAGAGGTCGACTTGGGTGTCGACAGGGCCCGTAAAGACATTTGCTGAAAACTTCGGTCCACGGCAAGGAGATCTCCTGAGCCATCTTGCACCACCGATAGGAGTAGATTAAGGAGATCGGACCTGGTGGTACTGTTGACGCAAAGATTGCCCAGGATCCTGAACAAGTGCCCTTTCCTGAATGCCTCGGGGAAGAAGAGCAACCTGACGATGGCGGCGATTCCGGGTTTGTCCAACAGTTGAATGGCATCTCGTGGAGCCTTTGGAGGTGCGGGGACTTCTGCCGGGGCATCGCGCCTACCGCTGGGGCCGACACCTAGGATGCGGCTCAGGTTTGGCATATTACCGCCACGAGGGTTGAGCATCATGACGTCTTCGAGCTCAGAGCTCAAGGCTGCCAAGAATCCAGCTGACATGGCCTCGGTGGGAAGCGCGTTTGGTGGAACTGCTCGTTGCTCTCCCGCTGGCCGATTGCGTCTGGCATTCTCCATTTGCTCTTGCATCATCACCTCGGCTCGAATCTCTGGCGGTAGAGCATCGAGGAACTCGGAATTGATGGTCATAGCACCGCTGGGAATGGCCGTATTGGCATTTCGAGTGGTCCTGTTGTGCTCCCGCATATGCTGCTCGATGACGTCGGCTCGCATGTCTTCTGGGAGGGCTTGCAGGAATTCCAGATCGATACCGGTATCCGTAATGTCGACATCTTGACCTCTGACAGAGACTACTGTTCGAGCAAGGCTCGGTTCTGGCTCGGGCGCCGGATCGGCGGCGGGCGCTGTCTGGGAAGTACTGCCGGATGGAGCATCCGCTTGCGCTTGATAACGAGGTCAGCCAGACACACCGAGAAGAGATAGAAGTTGTACTGTACTCACGCATGTCTACGTCTTGGTTGGAGCTAGACCCTGCTGCCGGCAAGGGTGTAGGGACTCGAGATTCCGGCAGGGTGACAGCCGCGGCTCTGGCCAGTTCTTCCTCTCGATTCTTAGCCTTCTCCTTGGCCTCTTCCTCTTTGCGTCTGGCGGCGACCGCAGCAGCCCCCTCTTCCGCCGTTCGTCTCTTCTCGGCCTCCTCTTCAGCCGATCGCTTAGCCTCTGGCAATAGTCTGTTGATGATGTGCAGTGCCAGCCTTGATGTGAGCTGCTTGAGACGAGCTGGGCTGATGCTCAACTCGTCTTGCCATCTTTGAGCCGTGGGTTGAGGACTGTAGTCCAGCTTGACTTCCTGAGCGGCTGTCGCAGGCTCTCGGTTCCGTCGAGATGGGAACATGAAAGACCGTCCACCGATGGACAAGTGCACTGAACCGTTTTCACCTTCAGAGAAGTTGATTCGAACGGATTCCGTACCACCTTGACCCGCTTGTACCAGCAGTTCTTCGAGCATTCGGATAGCTTCTCGACCGCCAGCGAGCTCGAGCGCGGCATAGAGCTCGTTAAGACTGCCTTGATGGGCTCGCAAGGGTCGCGAGGGGTCACGTTGACCTGGGTTCATCATGAGGGGGTGTTGTGCTGGGACCGCGCCACTTGTCGGTGGGCGACGGATCGATCCGAACATCGCCGACGATGCTATTCCGCGGTCTAAGCACATCAGCAAAGAAGCTCAACAGGCAACATACCTAGGAGGCGGGAGATAGAGCGGTGCGTCGCGTCTGACAAGGGATGATCGTTCTGTCCACCTTGTAACCATCCCCATGATTGACTGGGTCGTCCTCCTCCTAAGCCAGCTTGTCCGCTCATCGAGGTGGGATCGCTCATGTCAGGGCCGAGTCTAGCGCGAGAAAATCAGCTCGTCGTCATTCAAATAGGTGTGGCGAACATACTCTGGATCCTCCATGTCATCGAGCTCGTCCATATCATCCATGTCTTCCATGCCCATCATGTCACCGATGTCACCCAATTCGTCCATGTCGACCATGTCGTCCATATCGTCCTCGTCCTCGTCACCTTCTTCATCCTCGTCGTAGAATTCTAGATAGGAAGTCAGCTTTTGAAAATTCGTTTACACCAGTATCGCTCACCTTCGCCTTGGAAGACATTTTCTGCGAGATGACCAATCTGCGATAGCTCATCTCCATGACCATCTTCGTCGTTCTCCTCGTCCCACTGGTCATCGTCACCCATCTCTGGATCTCCAATGACCACCTCCTGTCCGTGACTGTCGGTTTCGCCATCATCATCATCGTCCATGATCTCGTCTCCATCGTCCTCGTCAACCTGCCTGTCAGCTCTACCCGAGTCTGCTTGACGTACCCAGATCCCCTCATCGTCGTGCATACCGCCACCCTCGCTCATAGACGACATCGTACCGGAGCCTTCCTCATCCTGCAGGGGGTCAGCGGTTGAAAATATGTGTTCAACTTCAGTCAGCACTTACCGTGTCGTCGTAGCCATCCATCTGTTGCTACATCAGCCAATGAAGTATACTCAGACCATAGAGCCGACTCACCATGTCGTCTTCGTCATCCTCCTCATCGTCCTCGTCGTCCTCATCATCATCATCCATCGCATCGCCACCGAGCCTGGATTCGTGATTCAGCACGAGGCAGCATGATCGACAATCTAGACGAGCTGACTCACATTCCCAACGCAGAGTTCCTGTACATGTCTGGACCCTCCTGTTCATCGTCCGACTCCATGTCTACGTCCTCTTCCTCGTCGTCATCGCCAATTTCGTCGGCTGGCGCCTTCACTAGTTTGCTTGTGTCGGCTTTACCCCATTTGACCGAGATTTTAGTGCTGGCAAGTGTCAGTGGGTAGCATGGGAGTGAGCAGTCCGACTCACAGATGCTCCAGCGCTTTTAAAAGAGATGCCAGAACGACTCTGACGCCCGGATAGTTAAGGTCGATTTCGCCGATAATCGCTGTCAGTTGATTGACGTAGTTCTTCTCAAGCATGAGTTTGGCCAGGTGCATTTTCGAGCTATCGTTGTCGGAAGTCGCCGTTGTTGAAGTGGCCGCCAAGAGGTGGTAGATGAGCTCGCCTAGAGCCCAGTACCTTCCGTATCGGACGCCTGCGTTTCCAGTCGGAGCATCTTTGAACGCCTTGAGCAACGTGTCGAGGACGGTCCGCCGAACATTTGCCAATTCCTCCGACACGTCCTTCAAGTCGGTCGAGGCCGTGACGTCGGAGCACAGAGCGACAACACAGGAGCCCCACCAGCTGGAGATCTCACGCTTCCTCGCTCGTTCAAGGTCGATACTCTCTTCGCCAACGGATAGGTCGGTGTTCAGGTCGAGGTTGCAGATGAGCTCGGTGACGATCGTGCTGAGACTTGCTTTGTGGCCTTCGACAATAGCTTGCTTTTTCAAGGAAGCAAGCAGGATGGTCTTGGCGGGGAGATAAGATCCGACCAGTTCGGTAACGACTGACACCAGAAGGGATAGGTATGAGTGTGACTTTTGAGCGGCGGTCTTTGATTTCTCGTCCTCCTCTGCGGGCAGCCTGAGGATGTGGAGTGTCTGCTCTATCTCCAGGAGCAGCATGTCCATGACGGACGTCAAGTGTTGGTCTTGCTCGGCGGCCATTGTACCCTCTGCCTTGACGTCCTTGACGTCCTTGCGGGGTCGGATGTGGTAGACCGAAGTCGGGGGCAGAGCATCCACAAGAGCGCACTCCTGCTCGACGCACTTGATGAACTGTTGAGGGTCTCGCGCCGCCACATGTCGGAGCTGCTTGACAAAGTGGTTGACGTCGGTCACCTTGTTTCTCTGAGGCGTAAGGTAATGCTTGACCTGGCTCCTGACCGTTTCTTGGAGCGTCGACGACCTTTCGAAAGTGTGGCGAACAATCATGGCGGCGAAAGGCTGACAACCCTGTATCTTGGCCGGAGGTTGCCGGAATGACCGGAGTACATTGGCGATATCGTCGGCTGACAGAAGATCCGGGTTCCGTCTGGTCACAATCGCCAAAACCCTCAAGCCGGAGAGCAACTCTTCGCGGGCAACGTTGCTGTCGGCGACCATCCCGATGGTCTGTTTGACCAAAGGCTCGATTGCCGCGGTCAGTTGCACGGGCACGGTGGACATTATGTTGTCGACTGAGTCGTGGCCAAGCTTGACGTCCAACACGTTATCCGCGACTGATAGAATTGACTCCACGAAGAGCAACAGCGAAGTCATCCAGCGAGGTCGAGGATCTGTGTCGATTTTGAGGCCAGCTACGATTTGAGCCGCTTTGGACAGCGCGTCGTCGCCGATTTGCACGTCGTCATTTAACCGTATGAAGATGGCTAGTAGGCGGAGTCGAGCTGACAAAGCCTTTGCTTTCTCCTCGCTAATCTTCTCGACCAAATCGAGAGTCTGACTGAAAAGGAGTGATACACCTTCAGTGCCTTTGGGCAAAGATGGCATGAGGTCGAATGCGAGGTCTTCGGCACATTCCAGGATCTCCATTGCGTGTGTTGCTATATCGTCCTTCCACGTCGCCCGCAGCTCGTTGAGTTGTTGCCTTATCGGCACTGTCGGAGTCTGATCCACCTCCATTGTCGAGTCAGTTGTTTGGCTCGATTGGGTGGTAGAATCCGCGGGCGGTTGCTCGGAACCACTCGCTGTCGTGTCGGTCGCTTGCTCTCCTGAAGCCGGCGCAGAGTCCAGCTCCATGTCCTGTGCGATGGTGGCTGGGTCTGCTACAGCTTCGGGTGCTGGCACTGCGGCAGCTTCTTCGTTTTCTGGGGCTGCGTTTGACTGTGCAGGCTCCGCCTGGCCGTTCTCTCCACCTTCCGGACCTTCCACTGCTGCCACCGGTTCGGGTTCTAGCTCGTCATTCGCCACGCCGTCGAATAGGTGCGGCATAGTGAGGATCAGCTCCGCAGCGCCGGCAATGTCGTTTCGTGCTCGGACCAATGCTGCTTCGGCAGTACCTCGTGGGAATCCCATATCGACCAGCATGTTAACTCGCTCGGGTATGGCGACCAATGGAGCTCTGACGACTGGTGGTACCGGGATGACTCGAAGGGCAGGTGGCGGAGCAGGCTCAGTCGGCTCTTCATTGTTCCCGCCCATGATGACGAGGAAAGCTCGCACTGCAAGTCTGATGACGGCAGTAGGCGTCGAGGTAATCCAGTTTGCGGTCCAAACCCTGTGAATGATCGGAGCGAAAGCGAGTCGCATCTTCACCAACAAGTCGGATGGCTCGATGGCATCGGGCTCGCCTTGACGGGGATTGTTGAGAATCTGTGGGTTCTCGACAAGCGACTTGGGTGATACCAAGGCTGAGCAAATCATGAGAGCGACCCGAAGTCCGACATTGGCTCGCGCGAAGGGACTAGTAGTTTCCTGGTCGTCCGATGGGTCTGCCGCTTCGACAGCCTCTTCGACGTTGTCGACAACGCGTTCTATAGTACTGACGAGCGTCTTTATGCCTCCCATCTTTTCGAACTTGGGGAAGAGCACAATGTTGACGTAACCTTCTTGAGCCCGCTCGTCGAAAAGGAATATCGTTGCAAGGCCCAAGGCGACCGTGGCTGTCTGAACGTCGGTGGCGATTTCGAGATGCTTTTGAATCTCGGTGGAGATTGCACCAGCCAGCAGTTCTGCTTCCTTCTTGTGTGATGCGTCCATCGCTCGTTTCGAGTACAAGAGCTTGATCATACTCTTGAAGACTTGGATTGATACACCGTGCAAGCGTGTTGCCATCCGTTTCGCACCTGATTCTGCTGGCGCGCTCTTCGTGCCGTTGTCTTCGATGCCGAGCACGGTGGAGGGTGTAGCCGTCGATGGCGACTGACCTTTGGTCGCTGACTCCTTGAGGCGGACGTGCCCCATGAAGGCAACTCGCTGTAGCGCAGCAAGATCACTGACAAGCGTCGAGCCCTCCGAAAGCCCAAGGGCTTTCATCAGGGTCACCGAGAGTCGCGAATTCGAGAAACCATGACCGCCAAGGGCATCGCTGAGCAAGTTGAGTGTCGTGGATAGGCCTTGCAACTTCCTCAACTCTCCGCTGGGGTCAGGAGCGGACGCCGAGTCTTTGAGTGCGATCCAGTTGTCCAAAGCAGACGGTCCTTGCCAGAATTTGGTGGTTGCCTGGAGGGTTTGTTGTATCGCCGCTGCCAGACTCTGAACCAGCTTGACGTGATCGTGGTGTCCGATGTTGCGCATAATGTTGGACAGGTATGATGCCGCTTCTGTTTCGAAGAAACGAACTGGCACAAAGGGATGCTGACCGATGTTGACCAGCAACGACAAACCGTCGGCCTTGATGAAGTCGCCGGACAGAGCGCCGTTGCGCAAAAGACCTGCCAAGAACTGAAAGTCAGCTCATCGCCATATTCGGGAGTCTCACCTTGAAAACCTTTGACGAAGCGGTCAAGTGTGAATTGGTAGGAATCGGTCTCGATGCAGTGGCCTCGGTGGTGACGGGAAGCGGTTTTCCCAAAGTATAGTCGCAGAGTTCGTCAACAGGTGGAACAAACTCGGAACCATCTTGTATCGTCTTGCGCAGAAGGCTGACGGCCGCCTCGAGGATGACCGGTCTCAACGTTGGATGATGTCTGGCTAACTCATCTACAGTCTGACCCAGACTGTTGTATGGATCTCTTTCCATACTACTCGTGTCAGGAGCTTCGACAAGAGGTATTGCGTTGATGAGCTTGACGAGGACGTCCGTGTTCGATGACACAAATGCGAGACCTGCCGCATTGAGGCAGATCGCACCAATGGCGTTGGGTACGGTGATCATGACCTGGGCTATCAGTCGCAATCGCATATTTTGCACTCACATCGTACGAGACTGGGACGTTTTGCTCCAGATCCTGGATCAGAGTCTGAGGCAATTGAAGCTCTTGTAGTATTGACAACGAGGTGGGCTCGTTGTGTACAAATGTGGCCATGACGTTGATTGCTGTGCCGATCATCAGCATGTGACCACACATCAGAGATAGCAGTACTCACCCAACGAGAAGAGCTTCGGACCAGCACGAGCGGAGTTTGCGAATATTTGCTTAAGGGTCTTTGGGAGGTCTGAATCAACCAAGTTTCGGACACCGTCGGAACCGCCGGCCGCTTGCATGAGCTTGTGAATGGTCCGTAAGAGCGACCGAAGCGGGGCCGAGTTGAAAGTGGTGATAGTGTCTTAACATCAGCGTTGTGTTCATCTCAAGAGAACCAACCTTCCAGCAGAACATCGCTTGGCTCCGGCAACTCCTTCGTCAGATATGCATCCAGCTCGGTCTGTGTCATCATCAGCTTTATCTTGAATGGCATCGCTGACAGTACTCGCCTTGATCCTGTTGACCACGTTGCCAACCCCATCCATGTTGGTGAAGATGGGAAGCGCTTGCGATGAAGTGATCATCAAGTTGTCGATTAAACCAGTTACCCGGGGAATGAGCTGCGAGATTAGCCACTGGCAGTTCTACCGAAGACTTACTTGTACGCGACGCTCGCACTGCATGTCCAGCATAGATAGCAGCAACGGCATGATGCCGGCTCCGATCAGCATTTGAGCGTGGTTTGGAGTTGCCGAGATGAAGGCGGTCAACGTGAAGAGGGAGTCGGCTAACTGCAGTGCAGGGTCTGTTGATTAGCCATATCCAAGCCAATTGCACTCACCGCCACTGTCCTTCATGAGAGAGTCACTCATGTGACGCAGAGCAGAGAAGAAAATGCCATGGTTCAGATTTGCCGAAAGGCCGCTCAGCACTTCTGATAGTTTTGATCTATGATGCGCGCATGCGTCCAGAGCATAAGCTGCTGCGGCTTGAATTCGAGAGTCGACGTTCGATGGTGACTTGAGAAGCTCTGCGATCTTGGCCACCAAATCTGGCTCATAGAGGAAGACAGTCGTGAGAGCTGCATCTTCGTTGGTGATGAAAGCTGGAACGGAAATGAGCACTTCTTTTGATCCTTGAGCGTAATCACATACCGTATACAGCTATTGCCATGAGACGCACAGCCAATAGATCCTTCCTGACGGCGATGTCTGAAAAGGACAACAACCAACGAGCTTTGTTGACGGCGTCAAATTGGTCTTCAACAGGGACGAACTGCGAAGTCGCCATCGCAGCCACCTTTCCATTCAATCCTTTCATCCCAATCTCTCGAACATCTCCAAGAATGAGCGAAACGGATGTATCGGCAGCCACTCTCGCAGTCGCTTTTGAAGGAGTCTGAAGGGAGTTGGTACCGGACTGCGTTGGGTAGAATGATGTTGTGAGGTGGAAGACGTCCTCTGACACAGTCAGGGAATCCGAGGTGAGATCCTGCATTGTGGTTGTCGCACTTCGCAGCTTGTCAAAGCCCTTGGCGAGGGTGACCAAGCGCGAAGTCAGCTTGCGGCCGAGGTTTCGATCGAAGGGAACGGCATGGCCGTATTGTTGAGCTGAGCGGAGTAGTAGATACAGGGTGGCGTATAGTACATCGAGGTCAGAGGTGAGCATGAGGTCATAAAGGCGCTAATCATGCTGGATTAGCTATGCTGCTATTTAAGGGATGACTTACGTCGTAGGAAGCAAAGGATTTGCGGTTTGTCGAGTTTTCTAGCAACAAACGGGTGAAGCGAAGGATTTCCAGGATCAACTGCTTGTCGGAAGCAGTGAAATCGACGACTTGGATTGTCTCGAGATTGTATTGCTTGGTCTGAGCTTCCAACAAGGCGTCGAATCGGTCCAGGATAGCTGACCAAGAGTAGAGGTCGCCTCTCGGGTAAACCCATTTCTGCACCTTCTCGAGCTGGGAAACGAGCTCATTGTCGGGCGCATCGCTAATGTATTTGATGAGAGCAGCGATATCGGCAGGCTGAGAAGATTTAGCAGAAGTTTGTGACACCATTGACTCACAGTCGACGGTTGCCGTCTTGCATTCTTTTTCACTTTCATGATGAACCGTTGTATAGGGTCATCGAGACCACGCTAGCCGGTCAGGCAGACGTCTTCGTGATTATTGCGTGGGCGAATTCTGCCTTACCGAAGGTTCTGGATCGTCTGAAGTATGGTAACAGCTATGCCTGGATTGGAGTTGACCGGGAAGACTGTTAAGGGTGGACGACGAAAGGGCGATGGCATGGATGGAGGAAGCTGAAGCGTTTTAGATGCGTCATGAAACGCGTCAACCGTGGGAGTCGAAAGCGGAAGCTGCCACTCAGGCTTAGATAGACAGCCTTGCGCCTATGCTTCGAAATGCATGTACCTCACACTCTGCATGTAAGTAGCGGTATCATTGCAGCTCCAATGACCTTTACTGCCGATGAGGAAAGACTGGAATCCTTGTTGAAAGATCTAATTCGGTTCAGCAACGACAACGGTGACCGGTCCACCGAGGTCAATGCGGCTCTGGCAGAGTTGGCAGATGTGCTACGAGATGGTGAGTGCAGCTGTTGTAGAGTCATTTCTGACGCTCAGCATCGCTCAGACCCAAAGCTAGCAGCTCGGACTTGAGCGACCGTCTTGCAAAGTTACTCAATGAGGATGACGTCCAATACGCTCAACAGGTTGGAAGGGTAGCCGCGAACCTAGCTGCGAACTGCGGTGAGCAATCTGAGGCGTGTGACGCACGTCATACTGAAGCTGAAAGGTTCTCTAGACGAAGGCCGGACCTTACTCGTAAACTCTGGTTATATCGATGCTCTATTGGGGACCTTGCGCAAAACGGACTTACCCCCTCGGGAACTGGTGGCTAGTTTGCTGAACTTGGCGATTGAGGGCACAGGTGAGTCGAATGAGATGGCTTTGCTGACAGGACCCAGAATGTATTACGAAAGCACTAAGTGGCTGGGACAAGCTCGAAGTCTTGCTCATCAAGGCAAATGCGTTCAGCAAGCAGGAGACCGAGACGTCGAATGCAACAGCTCATTGGTTGTGGACCGTCGTGGAGACCGTGATACAAGAAGGTGAACTTGCTCGATGAGTTATCGCTGACTTCGTTCTAGATACCGAGACACTTGCTTCATCTATGCAATCTCAGTCCTTGAATCAATTTGCACAACCGCTCAACAGCTTTGCATCCGGTAGCAATTCCGGAGACGACACGAAACCCCTTGCGACTTTGCAAGTTGCGACGGATATCCTTGATGCGCTGTCCCAGCAAGAGACATTCCAAAAATCGATCTGCTTTGCCGAACGATCGTCGCTGCTGTCCAGTGTGTTTGGCTTCCTGGAAAGGGCATCGGTGCCGGAGCAATGGAAGACTGGGAACAGCGAGGATATCCCAGAGTTGGAGAAGCAAATGGGAAGTAGCAAAGCCTCTGCCGTTCGGTTCCTCGTGAATATTTCCGAGGAGACCAAACTAGAAGGTCCCAAGGGCTCGGAGTTGTGGGCCACAATGCGGAGGTGGCTCCGAGGGGTCGAACGGGAGGATTTAGTGGCGTGCGCTTTGCTTGTTTTCGGCAACTCAGTGCAAAAAGGTGAGTCAAGCTCGGCTTCCGAGTGCCTCGGTTGACGATTCTAGATGAGGATGCCCAAAGACTGGTCTCTGGTCCAGAGTCGATATTGGCCGATGTTCTGCAATTCGCCAAGCAAAAGACAAGTGCAACTACTCAGCACGCTTTGGTGGGATTCCTGCGCAACGTCAGCATCTCCCGATCTGCCAGTACGCAGCTCAAGGAGCATCACGTCGTTCAGCTTCTTATGGAGATGGGTGTCTGGGGTCAGGATCGAGATACGCTCGGTTCCGTTCAAGGTGGCACCATCAGTGTCATCAAGAACCTCTGTCGGGAAGACGGTAAGTCCGGCTTTGTCGTTTCTGATAACGGAGTATTGACTCGATCCTGTTAGCCTCCACATCCAGTGCTTTCATTGCTGGTGAAAACTGCGATCGTCTGCTCGAATTGTTGGACCGGTCTGACGACCAAGCAATGAAGTGGGAAGGATCTCGGCTACTCGTCAACGTGGTTAAGAGTACGAGTCAGAGTGCGGAAGGACTGGGTTTCTCATCAAATGCCAAGTGGGACCGCATTGTCAAAAGACTTGCAGAGACATTGCGGACAGGAACGAAACACACCATTCTTATCAACGAGTCAGTTATCGCTCTGGCGCTCGTGAGCACATTTGGCGGAGAGGCAGCCAGTAGGTCATCTTCAACAAATGCGCATCATCAGCTGATTGCGGATGCTCTCAGAATCAGCGGTCCGCTCTTCTCTGCTGCGCGAAGAAGCTTCAACCGGGGAAGATCAGATGACGTCTGGTCTAGCCACCTTAAAGGCCGTGCTCAAGCCAGATGGACAAGGCGTGACAGTGCCACCGGAAGTCGCCGAGAACTGCAGGAGTCTGGTGAAAATGCTGAGCGAGGGAGATTCGCCCGAGGCCCGGCAAATATCAAGCCGGGTGGAAACGGCGTTCATAGAGGAGCTTTGATTGGGACATTGTGTAGCGATCCTTAACGCTCTTACGAACATTATGCACGACGTGTCACCGACATGCACCCAGTAGCCCGTGGATCATCGATCACGGACAGCCTACGGTGAAATAGGCCGCAAATCCCCCGGTTATCTCGGCTTCTGAATTCTGGCCGCGACTGTGGCCATTGCTGTGGCCCGAGATGGCCTTGTCACTTGTGCACCTGCTTGCTATCATTTTACTTCTGACTCGAGTGCGAGGGCTCAACATGGTATCGAAGCGTCTTGTATTGATTGGGATAGGGTGGGATTTCCGATAGCAAGCTTGGTAAACGTTGACTGACACAAATTCTAGTGGTGCGAGTTGCTCAGGCAAGACGTTGCTAGCCAAACACATCCGGAACATCCTCCCCATAGAGAGTACTATAATTCATCAAGACGACTTTGCCCCAGTGAGTGGAATCCTGATTTTGAATGTGCTGACACCCAAGGAAGCCTGAGAAGGACGTACCGTATTCGCCGCAGTATCCCGAGTTGCAGGACTGGGATGATCCGCCGACCTGTGTCCTCTGGCCTGCGTTCAGAGACGCCCTCAGTCACATCAAGCAGACAGGAGCAATACCCGGTCATGAATCACATGACCACTTAAATAAGCAGGTCGAGGTCGGCTTGAGAAGCCAGGCCTTGGACGAATGGAGGGAGAAGTTCAAGCGGTTATACGAAACGGAATTAGAGAAGGGAGTGGAGATCGTCTGGTTCTTGGTGGACGGATTCGTGCTGTATTGGGACAAGGTGAGTATGTGACTTGTGATGATAGGAGTATTACTTGTCCTCGGGTCTCACGCAACGCCGCTGACTAGTCATAGGCGATCGTGGACATGCTGGATGTTCGTATCTTTCTTCGTGTCCCGCAAGACACCTTACGACAGCGCAGGGAGCAGAGACAGACATATGTGCTACAAAGTGAGGTCCACGTCATATTTCCGGATGAGAGAAGGGCGGAAGAGCAGTGTAACTGATCTGTCTCATCTGTAGCCGGAGACGTATGGGTTGATCCGCCCAAATACTTCGAGAAGATCGTCTGGCCTGCCTACATCAAGGCCCACGAACACATATTCGACGGAGACATTGAAACTGGGCCTGTAACAGCCAACTGGGGCGAGAAGGAGAGAGATCTCTTGGTGGTGGAACCCAAGGATGGCGAGGAGGAGATGACAAAAGCTTTCGTCTCAAGTTGTACTGCGATATTTGATCGTTCATCTGAAGGAGAGGGGAACTTGCCGCAATAAGACCTCATAGTTCATGCAGCCGTTCACTGGTCTCTCCTATTGTGATACTCGTTGACCATCTCGAGCAAGTGACGTCCTTGACCCTTTCACACTGATCCGCAGAAATGTCCAGACTGACGAACTCTTCCTCCGATTGAATGACCCCTTGACATGACTCGCCAGGCAAGTCTATGGCAAATTAGAGATTGACCTCCTTCTAGGAGGACTTGTTACTCACTGGCTCCTTGAACCCAGGCATGCCTGTCTGTGACCACGACCTCGTGTTCCGAGCCAACGGCATAGTGTCGAATCACCTCGTCATGGTCTAATGACACGTTCACGAGTTCAGCACCTTGCGACCGCGAGTCGATCAGGTAAGCATCGCCCCCTTCTGATAGTATAGCCAATCGATTCCGGGATCCAGGTCGGATGGCTTTGATTTGTATGCCCTCCAGTTCCTCCACCAGTCGGAGGGTATTGTCGGGCTCGAGCTCCAACAAGTGAGTGATCTGTAAGCCGAGAAGAACGAAGATTCGGGACTCTGTGGTGAACACCGTAATGTAGAATGCCGAGTCAAGTAACGGGTGAGATAGCGTACCGATCGGCCGATCCTCCATCAACGCGTCGAGAGAGGCATAAGTCACGACATGACGAGGTACCATACACCAAGCGATTACTTTGCCGGTACCAGTGACGGCCACACGAATGTAGTACCGGATAGAAGTTCGTTTGGACCAGTCGCGAACATGGCCGTCGTACGAGAGGTACGCCAGAGGACGGTCAAAGCCTATAATATTAAGGACAGGCTGTTCAACCGGTAATCGATTCCAACCCTCGGTTGAGGTAACCAAAGGGTCTGAGCCCCATATCCATAGACCATCGGCTGTATCAGGGACAGGAGGCCCTGTCGGCTCGCCTTTGTCCTCTACATTGTCATCAGCATCAAAGACGGGTATTTTGCCCCAAAACATACCTTCGCCAATCGTACAAGCCCAACTCTGCCATATTGGTACGAGGCTGCCCAAGAAGCCTGTAACCTTGTGCAGACTGGGTATATGGCTAAGGTCGGACCGGGGATCTAGTTGATGAAAGGCGTTGTTCCCGAAAACGAGGGTTGTATGCGGCATGTCATATGAAACCGCTGATATCGGCTGCTTGCTTGAGGACAGGTGCTAGAGTACTGGGCTCAACAAAACCCCTCCGGCCGAGGCCTGCGCGCCTCAAACAGGGTGGTTCGAGCAGTTCGAGCGTACTAGAGTACAACCGTTTGTTGGATGTCGAGCATCAATTGACAATCAAGCGTCTTTTCGATCAGGTCGGATTTGTAATTGCGAGTGACCACTTCGGCCGTTCACCCTAAACCCAAGCTGGGATCGCGACGATTCATAATGCGACGGTACTGTACATACATGGGACTCGTATAGACGGCACCACCCCGATCTCCTCCAGGACCGCAGAAGCCATCATGACAGTCTATGCATGATCATCCATAGACTGGTGAACAGGCATGAACGAGCTCGATATGACGAGGAGGCGCACACCCGCCGTGAGGGCTAGCGCCGGTCTCGCATCAAGACTCCTTCTTCGCGCCAGCATGCCATCCAGGGCGGCCTGCAAGTTGTCGATCTTGGCATTTGCTGTGTCCATGCCAGTTTGAACCACCTGGCGTTGTGCTATCGCGGTTTCCGATCATGGCGCATATAGTAAGTTGGACACGATCATTTGACACCTGGCTCGGTCTCACCAGTCTGTTGATATTGGATTCGGTTCTACTGATACGGTGGCCAGTAGCGGTGGCCTTCCTCTGCGCGTTGTCATGGCTGGAGAACAACTTTGATACTTCCGTGCACATGAACTTGCTCGTCTCAGCTATGCCGTCTCGGAGCCGCCCGATCTCCCGCTCCTGATGGACCAGCTTTTGATTGGTGTCCGCTGTGTCTGCGGCATGCTGGATGTTGGCTTCGCGTGATTTCTTGAGCTCGTCTCTTGCTCGATTTTTGCCTGATCCTCAGCCTTCCTAAGCGGTCTCTCGTTAAGATCGTGTCCCAGGAGTAACCAGTACCGTGATCGGATTACGTGTCGCATGCCCACTGTGCTGCCTCTGGGACGTCCAAGACGGCCATAAAACAGTCGTGTTCGGGCGTGTTCGTTTTGAGAAGTCGCCATGTGGTATTGTTGGTAGCGTTCTGAGTTCGTAGTTTGCTCTGCAGTTCTTGGACGAGATCGATTGGCCCAAGCTCAAATGTACCGTTGGTGGCTACCGTGGCGTGCAGATGGGGCTGGTTTTGCGGGATCGGAACGAGCCTTTAGCTCAGCGAGACGCGCGTGAGCGGTGTCATATTGGTGCCGGCGTAGCTCGGAAAGATCCTTGAGGAGACCTCGGTCGGAGATCTAGTACTCCATGGCGGCTAAGTCGATTTCGATGTAGCGGTCACTGACCGGTGAATCGGTAGTCGCAGCAAGAGCTTCGGTGACAAAAGCATCCTGGTTGCAAGAGTCTCGATTGCGTCAGAGTAAAGGACCTTGGCGATGATGTAGGCTGAAGCGTCAGTCTCGGCAGCGTAGGTGGAGACGTTCGGTACGGGGGCTCGATTGACGACGTCCTGTCTCCCTTTAGGCGATAGCTTGTTGAGGTCACGCCCTTATCGTTTGTACTCTTCGCAGTACTTGTACGATTCGAAGTCGAGCAGACGCTGTGTTTCCCTTCCTTGTGCCTCTGTGCTACCTAAACTAGCGCCTCGTTTCGCCAGTCATCCCATTCTTGCCATGGTCCCTGCGTTGCCGAGCCAAATCAATTTCACCAAATACCATATTAATTGACCTTTCCGTGCGCCTCTTTGCGGTAGTCCCAAGATCGCGAGCAACCGATCAAGCCGCCGTCGCCAGTGTCAAAGCATGTATCCAAGCACTGAAGGGAGTCCACATGTCGTCCCTCATCATCAACAATGGTCATTCCGGCCTTGTCGGACCCGCTTGGTCCAGAACTCCGGAACAATGGGACAGGTGCAGGTGCAGAATTCTCGAGCGTTTCCGGGTTTTCAGCCTTCCAAAAGCCGACGATTTGTGGGTTTGGGTCCAGCTGCACGCATACATCTGCCCGCCAGTCGTAGATTCGGGGGATGACTCGATGGGGGGCACAAGAAGATCCGATTTTTTACGCCGCACTGCGACCAGGCTCTGGATTCCGTGGCCTTGTACCAGTCGTTTAGGAATGAGGTCCTGATAATTGGGGAGGTGGACTAGGAGTGACTTGGCTGAGACTGGTCTCTGACCTAGTGGTGGCTGATCTCAAGAGTGAGGGTATTAAATCTATCAAGGGCGGAGTAACGAGAAAGCACGGTGTTGTACCAACCAATTGAGCGTTCTGCAGGGCAGTCTCTGCGTCGGGATCTAATCCGGCCTTGAAATGGACGTAACGCCGGCGGATATCGTGGACGCCAAGTGCGATCACTAGAAGAACCATGAGGCAATGTCGGGTAGAAGCGGAATAGTGCATCAGGAAATGCTTGAAGGGAGCTCCGGGTGAAGATTGTAAGTGGCTGGTAGGGAGCAATGGTGTCCTGCGGCCCATCACAAGACCACGGTAACTTCCCAATGGCCCAACCATAATGAAAGTCGCTACGAAGTCGCATGCAGCACCAAGCGGAGCGGGAAGCCGGAGAGGGGCTCGAGCGCTTTTCTTGCCTTTTGTTGACATGCTGTCGGAGACACAGAGCAATGAGGAGACTACTTACAGCTTACTTGTGTTGAAAAATCAGGCATGCAAAGAGCTCTTGAACGATAATGGACGAATCAAGTGTACCGAGACTGGGTCGGGCTTCTGGTTGGCGCTCGTTGGCGTCTATCATACGCGTACTCGGGTACATCAAGACAAATCACAGCGTCCTGCTACCACACGGAGGTGAACGGCGGCCATTGGTATCCTGGTGATCTGGTGACATGGGTCTACAGCTGTCCACAGTGATACTTCCTCCGGTTGACGAGTCCAAGTCGATCCAAGGATGTGAGTACGAGTACGGCGCGTTCAGTGAGTTCAGCGGCCGATTGGATTTGTTTGGATGCCGCACTGTCGCACTGACTTGCACTGACTCAGACTGACTCCCGGCGTGTTTCCGAATTCCCCGATCGATGCCGTCAGAATTCGTGCCTGGTTTTACAATGGTGTTTCGTGATTACAGGAGTTTCTGATCCCGCTTTCGACTCGGCAAAAAAGTCCAGCTGCTAATCGAGTGACAACCACTGGCTGGGCGGTATTGTTGTTCATGTCGAGCAAGTCATACTACAAATCAAGCTACAGCATCCACTGAACCGCACTGGGAAGCGATTTTTTACTACGCATTCAATATTTGGTCAACTCAGAATCACCTGCGACACTCCCACGGCCAAAATGCAATCACGGTCGAGCTCGTCGACGACTTCGGCCGAAGAGCTCTTGAGGAACTCTGCTGACGACCGTGTACCATGGGTCGTTCAGAAATATGGAGGAACAAGCGTCGGGAAATCACTAGAAAGTATCACCAATATCGTCGCGTGAGTCCACAGAACCTTTAGTGGCATATAGCGCCTTCGACGGAGCTCCGAACTGATCTTAGCTGTCTGTTCTAGGTCGTATCTGCCCAACAACAAAGTCGCTATTGTATGTTCGGCCCGGTCGTCACACACCAAAGCCCTCGGCACGACGAATCTCCTACTGCAAGCGTCGAGAGAAGCTCTCCAGCCGGCTTCGGCTCGTCCGACCTCTGGTACCCAAACGCCCTTCTTCCCCAAACGGGTGGGATCCGGCTTCTTTGGTGCCAGAGATCGTGAGCCGTCCATAGGGCCTAATGGATCCAGGGATAAAGATATGAGCGGAAGCATGGTTTCGTCCATCTCTTCGCTGTCACAACTGGAATTTACGAGATCAGGCTCTCCGTCGCCCTTCACACCCACGTCATCCACAGCCGGCCGACCGAGAAGTCCCCCAACACCGTCAGTCGACGAGTCCTCCGCATTCCACGACACAGTGGACACCATCAAGAGCGGACATCTAGAAGCAGCGAGGAAGACACTTGGACCGGGAAGACTACGAGACGAGCTGGAAGAGGAGATTGAGAGGGATTGCGAGAGCTTGAGAAGTTTCCTATATGCTGCTCAGGTGAGTCGGGCGACAGTGTATTTGAGGCCGTACTGAAGCTCCCGCAGATCATCGACGAGATCTCGCCCAGGAGTCAAGATTCCATTGTCGGGACCGGAGAGAGGCTAGCGTGCAAGATCGTAGCGGCTGCTCTGAGAGATAGGGTAAGTTGATGGTTGTACGACTTGAGGAATTTTGCTCACGACGAGTTAAGGGCATCGACGCCGAGCTTGTCGTTCTCGATAGCATTGTCGATGCGGCCATGACCGCGGCTACGGACTCGAATCTGGCCAGTTCTGGAGATCAGGGTGTGGCTCAGTTGGGCCAGGAGTTCTACGATCAATTGGCGGTACGATTGGGCGAGAGGTTGAGAGAATGTGGAACGAGAGTGCCTGTTATCACTGGTGAGGCCACCGAGGAATCTATACGTTTGAGCCTAACGCTGACTTGACCAGGCTACTTTGGTGCTGTTCCCGGCTCCTTGCTCGCTCAGATCGGTCGAGGGTACACGGATCTCTGCGCAGCTCTATGTGCCGTAGGGCTGGCAGCTTCCGAATTACAAGTGTGGAAGGAGGTCGACGGAATCTTCACGGCGGATCCCAGAAAAGTGCCCACGGCTCGACTGGTCCCTGTGATCACGCCAGACGAAGCCGCCGAATTGACGTACTACGGCAGCGAAGTCATTCACCCATTCACCATGGAGCAGGTGATCAGAGCCAAGATCCCGATCAGGATCAAAAACGTCGAAAACCCCAAAGGCAGCGGAACCATCATCTACCCCGACGAGGCATTCCCCCGCGGTCTCGATTCCACAAAGCTGCCTGCTGCGTCGTCGGCCAAGCAGTTGTTGCAGGAAGAGCAGGATAAGGCAGAAGGCAAGATGCCAACGGCGGTGACGATAAAGGATCAGATCATCGTTTTGAACATCCATTCGAATAGGAAGACAATCTCACATGGCTTCTTGGCCAGAATCTTCGGAACTCTGGATAGGGCTGGTGTTGTCGTCGACCTGATCTCTACAAGTGAAGTTCATGTGAGTGCCAGATACCAGTCATATGGTGTTCCCGTTGCTAAATCCCATTGACTAGGTGTCTATGGCGATGCAGGACTTCCAGACGCAGAGACGGCTAGACAGGCTCATCACGAATCTGGAAAAGATCGGAGATGTGACCATATCCCGGAATATGGCCATTCTCAGTCTGGTTGGCAGGAACATGAGGAACGCCATCGGAAGCGCCGGTCTCATGTTTGCGAGCTTGGCAAAGGCGATGATTAACATCGAGATGATCAGTCAAGGTGCCAGTGAGATCAACATATCGTGTGGTGAGTCTCCCAGTCCACTTGACACTATAGCAATACGGCTGACACTCGGCCCGCGCAGTCATCGAGGAAAAGGACGCGGTCAAGGCGTTGAATGTGATTCACGACTCGTGCTTGATGCTACCGTCGCAATAGATGCCGTCAGGTCAGGACATACCCCATCTTGTACACTATGCAATCATCGCAGATCATTCGATTGCCAACACATACATGGTGTGACGTCTAGAGTGTGACTATAACAACCTGTCAAAAGTCGGAAGAACCGGAAAACCCAATGTCTGAAGACCGCTACGGTATCTAATCGTCAAACTTGATGCTGTGAGATTGGAGGGTGATCTCGCCACCGACGTAGCTCTGATCACATATCAGCCAAATACCAATACAGTCTCTGAGCAGAACTCACCCCTCGCTTCTTCTTGTTCTTCTCTTTTCGGAATCCAGCACCTCGGGTGACAATCAAGTCCCGCGAGGCTCTTGCGCCGTAATCATTCATACTTGCACCACTGGCCAACTACACTCGGCATCAATATATGTGACAAAAGTGTCGAAACACTTCTGGAACTCACTCGGGCATCAAACGAGTTGTCCTTCAACCCCTCGTGGTGGAAAGTCACGTTCTCCTGCTTGATCCTCTCGAATCGCTGACTTGGCATCTTCTTGACTTTCCTCTGACCATCTGGATGCTGTTCAATGACAGTTGTCGAAACGTCAGTGTTGACTTCGGCGGCTTTGGAGGGACCGGCGAGAGTAGTGCTAGCCGTTGTGACGGTCGTGGTGGTGACACCGGTCGACGGCGAAACCTTCCTCTTCTTAGTCGTAACGGTCGTACCAGGAGCTGGAATCTTGGGCTTGCCTGCAGACGAGGAGCTGGAAGAGGAAGATGAAGAGGAGGAGGAAGAAGACGAAGAGGATGAAGAAGAGGACGAGGAGGGCGAGGGCGATGGTGCTTTTCGCTTTTGACCGGCGAGCTGAACTGGAGCGGCCGCTTCCTCCTCACTATCAGACGAGTCCGACGAAGAAGAAGAGGATGAGGAGGACGAAGCTGGAGCTGCGACGGCTGCCTTCTTGCTTCCAATTCCTGGCCTAGGTGCGTCAACTTCGCTCTCCGAGTCGGAGGAGCTCGAGCTCGAGCCCGAGCTTGAGCTTGAAGACGAGTCCTCGTCATCGCTCTCCTCCGCCTCAACGTCCAAGAATCCTCCTGCGGATTCAGGCTTGTCGTCCTCAGAATCAGAGCTCTCGTCGTCAGAGTCCTCGTCCGAGCTGGAGCTGTCCGAATCGCTCGAGCTGGAGGCAGTCTCGCCCGCTAGCGTCTCTGATGCGCTGGAGATAGAAGCGGCGGCCGCGGTGGTCGTGGCTGGAGCAGCTTTGGCGGTAGAGGCCGATGACGAAGAGGATGATGATGATGACGAAGAAGAGGAAGAGTCCGAGTCGCTGTCGCTCTCGCTCTCTGGGAGGGGGACCGACACCGGGTTGACTGATTGTGCAGCTAGACACGATGTCAGCACCAGCCTCGAGGCGGTCTATAACATGATGAACTGACCTTTAGCCCCTGGAGCTAGCTTCTTAGCTACCTCTGCCTCGCTATCACTTTCACTGTCGCTACTGCTCGAGTCCGAGCTAGAACTTGAGCTGGAGTCGGAATCGTCCTCCGCCATGGTAACGTCGCCAGCTCTGCAAAGACGTCAGCTTTCGGCATCGAAGCGCAAGACGAGCGACGAAGCTCACTGAGCACTGAACGCCGTCCATGCTTCCTCTAGCTTATTCGCATCGCCGGGCTTGGTTGTAGCTTCCTTCTCAAACGCCTTGCAAGACCGGGTGAAGCCTTTGGCGATGAGGTAGGACAGAATGGCGGAGTTGAGTTCTGCATAAGTGTCAGCGGGCAGGATCGAGGTATTTCGAGCATATTGAACTGACCGTCTTGTTTGGAAGACATGGCTGATGACGATTGTCGATCGCTCTTTGAGCAAGTGCGACTTCTCGAGTCAGTTAGTACTTGTATCGTCTCTGCGGACCTCTTCAGCAGTCTCGAGCTGAACCTGAAAATTCAGTCGAAGTGGAGGTCCAGTTAGCGGAATCAGACTGATCAAGCACCCGGACACAGGCCAAGTCTGCCACGTCATGGTGGAGACCCCAGGAACCGGCTCTTTGAGCCCGAAGAGCCAGGCCTGACGGTGGTGCATGGCCTCACTTGGTGTAGGACAGTACTGCTGACATCGACTCAAGCATCACTCGACTCCTCCAACAAGGTCAAAGAGCATACAAGTAACTATGCCATTTGGATTCACCCACAAGCCCCTGGTGGCGCTTGCCAACTCGGCAATATGCTCGTTCTTCAAGGACATTGAAGTGTTTGGTTCGGAGAACATCCCCGCCGAGGGTCCCATCATCTTGTAAGCGTCAATGACCAGTGATGGGACGTATGAGCTCATGATATTGATAGTGCTTGCACTCACGTCAACATGGCAGTCGATGTATGTCTACTTGGGCATGTAGGACGCAGACGATGCTAATCATGCGCAGCCTGCTCTGTTGAGCAACACTCTCCCGCACGGTCATTTGCTTCACTACTGGGTCGGTTCAACGAGTCCTAGTCTGATGGCCGTGAACTGATGGGACTATCATATAGGTGAAAGACTCGCTGTTCAAGAACCCAGCAGTCGGCGCTATTTTGAACAATGCTGGTAACATCGGTGAGCATACCTGCCGTTTCCAGGCACTTTGTAATGCAGCTGACCTGCTCTAGCCGTCGACAGGAAGAACAAGAACAACCAGAAGCTCTTCAAGGGAACGTTCGAAGGTAGACTGCCTAATCAGATGAGGACATTCACATGGCTGACATGGCGTACTTGTAGCTCTCGCGCGGAATGAATGCATCGGAGTCTTCCCGGAGGGCACTTCGCACACCGAGCCACACATCATCGCTCTCAAAGACGGTACATCTTGGGCCGCCCTGGAGTATCTGAGATATCTGCAGGGAACCGAGGAGAACAAGGGGGCGAAAGATGGCAAACCGGCTATCATAATCCCTGTTGGTATCGCTTATGTCAATAAGAGCAAGTACAGGAGTCGGGTCGCCGTCAAGTGAGTCATCCGAGGTGTCCTTGTCTGCGGCCTATTGGCTAATCGACGATTCAGCTACGGCGCACCAATTGACATGTCGGCCTATAAAGACGACTTTTTGAGTGAAGAGGAGGGCAAAGCGAAGCTCGCTGTGAAACGCTTGACGAGAAAGATCGAGTTGGAAGTGAAGCAGATGACCGTCAACTCGCCGGACTGGTAAGTCTCTCAGTGTGTCTGGCCGGACCCGACTAACTTGACTTATCCAGGGACACTGCATTCGCTGCTCAGATGGCAAGAGAGATCTTATGGGAGAAAGACGAGAGCCTGAAGTTGAGCAACTATGTCGAAGTCGGGCAAACGTGAGTTGCCCTCAAGAATCAAATCAACCGACTTGAGCTCATTCTGAACAGCCTTTCGGACTTGTTCACGACGAACAATCCTCGGATCCGGTCGCTGAGGGAACTTTTGGTTTCCTACCACCGTCTATTGCAATCGTCGCGATTGTCGAACGCTGCCTTGATCGACGTTCCTTTGCCCAAGACGCTAGACCCTTCGCGAAAGGTCGCGCTGCCTTCCCGTATCACGACTCTCTGGGTTCTCTTCAAAGACACAATTTCGTGTTTGCTCCGACTCCCCTTTTTCTTCATCCCCTTGGTGTTCAACCTTCCCATCTATGGCATGGGTCTGCTTGGAGGCAAATTGGTGGAGGACGAGCTCGAGACTCAGGCGCAAATGAAGATCGCTCTGGCGTTGTTGCTGAGCTTGCTCATGTACCCGATCGTCTTCTTCAGCTTGTGGGCGGTGTTCAGGCAGTCCCCCATCGCAGCTGCGGTTACAGCGGGTTCTCTATGGGTTATCAGGAAATACCACCTGACCCTTGTCGATGAGAATTACGAGGCGTGAGTTTCAAGCTTTCGATCCAGCGTCGGTAATACTGACTTCTCACTTTTGCAGAATCAAGCGACTGATTGCCGCATGGAGGATCTTGATCGGAGTATGGCTGCCACGCAGGCTGGAAATGCCATTACCAGCCTTCCTAGCCTCATCTACTCAGTTCGCACCTGATCCACCCAAGATCGCTGGATTACAACCGAGCCAGGAGAAGGAGAAATGGGTCAAACCGAAGAAAGTCCCTTCGAGGTTCCTGGTCCGCAACGTCCTCCGTGTGCGGATCGAAGCGGCGAAGGAGCTGGCTGCGGTCTTGTTGGAAGTCGAGGACAAGGACGAGCAGGTTAACTCGTCGTTCTGGCTGGCTCAGCGATACGGTGGAGAGGTGCTCAAGGCGTCGAAAGAGGATGAAGAGCTGGTCGACTGGGAGAGACCATTGCCGAAAGGCGTGAGGAGTGGAAGGGAGGTGATTCAGTTCTTGAGGGAGAAGGGAGCCAGGCTGGGCAGGAATGCCAACGTGCAGGATCATTGGGCTGCGGCTAGCAGTGGCGACGAGGCGTTCAAGACGGACGATGAGCGAGTGAGGGGATGAGGTTCTGGCAGCTTCCGGGTCAAGGCGTGTGTGTTATTGGGGGAATGGACATGCATATGTCGAGGTTTCAGAAATTATAGATAGAGACGGTGGTGTCAGGAGACTACTACGACTTGGGTCTTCATGCAGTATCGTAGCGAGGTCGCCCAAGCTGTCTCAATCGAGACTCGAGAGGCAATTAAGACACCTTCGGTCCTTCAGGTCGCTCGTGGTTATCACTTATCGCCACCCAATCTCACATCTTCGCGCGCTAGTTTGGTCCGGTCGGATCAATCTTCTTCGTCTACTCTACATTTCCCCCCATTGCAACACCTGACGATGCGCAAGCTTTGAGACACGAGTCTTGAGCTCTTGAGGACCATCTGGGATCTATACAAGCCTCAAACCCTTTCTGGTCGCGATTCACATCATGGGCACTCCAGCTGCGGCGTTGATCGACTTGCGATCCGAACCCACGACGCAACATCTCCTATCGCTATCACCGGTGCTGCAGACTCTATCCCCGCCACTGGCAGCACTACACCTCGCTCGAGTACGACTGTCTTACAATATACCCACGGATTCTGGGCGGAACAAGGGCTCTTGGGGGGATTGGTGGTGCCACAATTGTGGTGGAATGCGCACTGGCGTCGGTGGGGCGGACAGGGGCATCTCTGGGGATGGTGATGGAGCCGAGTCGTCCGCTATGGCTAACAAGCGGGCATCGCAGAGCGCACGAGGTAAGGGAGGGAAGAAAAAGGGCAAGAGAGTGGTCAAGAAGAAAGAACCGGAGGGGGACGACGAAATCGAACAAGTCGATGGCGCGCTCATCGCCACAGATGACGTGTTCACAGTCGTGAAACGCAAGCCAGCGGAATGTGGTCAATGTGGAGCGAGCTTCAAACGGCCTAAACCCGATAAAAGCACGTTGGCGACTTTCCCACCTAGCCGAACGGCTGCAAGAACTCGGCGGTCCACTCGAGCGGCTCAAGAGGAGGAGAAGGAGACGGCTGTAGAATCGGCTGAGAACCGGATGGACACGGATGGAATGGATGTGGATACCCCCTTGGTCCCTCCCGGTGCTGGAAGCACTCCTTTCTCAGACGATAATGGCGATGTCGTCGAAATAGCACCGACACGAACTACGCCAACTCTCACTCGCCCACTGTTCCAGCGCGTAGCAACGACAGAAGGCAATCTCCCGACCTACCCTCCGCCTCAACCCAGATCGAGTCCCCCAGCCGGGGACAAGGGCGCCAAAGTGAAGAGGAAGAAGAAGTCGGGATTGGCAAAGCTTCTTGCGGAGAACAAGGAGAGATCGGACATGGAGAGTAAGAAGGGATCTTGGGGATTGGGATGAGCATCTTTGCTATCAGGGCGTCAGAGCAAGCTTTCGAGATCATCTTGCAATATTTGGGTGGAGACCTTTCGCAGCATCGCCTCCGGCTGAGATATCTGTTGTACGACCATCACCAGTGTATCTCGTGTATCATCCACTTAATTGCATTGCCAGGTCGAGGTGTGGGGACGAGGCCGTGAGGCCAGATAGTGCACGAGATGTGCACTGGTTGAAGGACTTGGGGACTGCACTATGCTGAGCATATACCGTCTGCGATTCGACCTGATTCGACCCTTGCTTGCTGTAACTAGGTCACTAGGTCACCAATTCCGCATCCTTCACAAAGGCACCAGTAGTAGGACTTGAAGCTATATGCAGCGCCAGCGAGACGAAGAAGGACTAGGATTGTGGTAAGGCAGTGAAGTGGTATTGAAACACCGCAAGCCGCAGCCTATGCACACGTCGGCGACTTCAATGATGCCTGCAGGCGGTGCCAGACTTTCCTGGTCTGGCTAGGCCAGGCCATCTTGGGTCCGATGGACGGGGTCCAGCTGAGGCGCTGACTTCCTACTGGCGCTGAGCGCTGAGGACCCGATCGAGCAAGGGCAGGAACCGGCAGGAAGATTGTCAAAGGTAAAATCAGATAAGCAGCCCAATGCCGCAGGGTCAAGCTGATGGTGTTGCACTTGCCGCATGCTGCTCCAACCCTTGCCGAGGCTCTAGCTGCTCTAGGCTTCTCTGGGCTTTGCGAGACCTTATCCTACCTTATCCCACCTTATCAGGCTGAAGCTGGCGGCCGCCTGCAGCTGCAGCTGAGCAGAGGCGAGCAGCTCTAGGCAGCTCTCTATCCAGCTCTATCTCCCTCCTCGTTTAATAATGGCGTCGTGAAATTTTACTCTAATCTCTTTCCCGCATCTCATTCTCCGGGTTGCGGCAATTAGACGGAGTGACGGACGTCCGCTTGGGTCGTTCTCATTGTACCAGAGCCGCGAATGCATCACTCTGCGAGTCTGCATCGTTGCTGAGCACTGCTGAGCACTGCGGCAGCATCAGATGGCCGGAATCTGAGGGCGACGGAAGGCTGCAAGCCACAATGCCTCCTTCCCTGGGCTCACGAGGCGAGATCAAGCTACATTGAGCGCGATTGGCTATCGAAATTGGCGATGATGAGTTGACTTATCGCAAGCCATATTCTCGCCTCTACGTCACGCCATCGGAGGGTGTCATCGAGCCGCGCTGGGGTGAGGGCAGAAACGTGCAATCGTGTAAACGAGCAACCGAGCAATCAGATAGGACTAAATAGGAATACGTGCGGATGCGGATCGGGTAGTGTTGGCATCGTTAGAGCATGCAGTACCTATGAAGATTTTCGACAGATCTGCAGACGATCGATTGCTACGATCTACGACACGTTGAGAGGTGACTACCGCTCTCATCCCACCACTACAAAACGGCCTCCTGCCTTATCAACAGCCGCGAGCTGCCGCGAGGAACGATATCCCATGCCAGGAGTACTGGCCTGAATTGCTGATACCGGTAATTAATCACCCTACAGCCAGCGGTGTACTGCGGCGACTGCTGTCCTTTCGACCGAAACCCACCGAGTGAAGAGGGTCATCCACCTGCTTTACAAGTGAAGTCTATAGATAGGCTATCACACATCCAACCATTGCACTCGTCTTGACATCTATCAATATATACGCACACTGTACGTTCTGGACAGTGACAGTCATTCACATCGCGGACTAGAGATCGGACCAAGAGTGCGAGTCCGGATACACAGCGAGCACGTCGTCATACCAGGTCATACCACGCCCCGACTCCACCTCCACTTGCACCCACGCTATCTCAACTTCCCCTTTGCCTCACCTTCCTTTCTCAACTGGAATTCTCCGATCAGACACACGGATTAGCACCCCAGCGTCACCATGCCTTTCTTCATCGGCTCACACGGCCACGGCCTCTCGGGTCACTCGACGCCATCGACATCCAGACCTTCGTCAAGACCTGGCTCTCGGGCACCGTCACCCACAAGGCAACCCCGCCCTTCCATATCCTCCAACAATGCTTCGACCCCGGCCGTACCCTCCGCTCTGAGCAGGGAGAACACGGTAGAGGAAACTCCGGTTCCAGGTCGGACGGCGCTGCCAGACGATCCCCTCACAGATTACTTCGCTCAAAGTAACTCTGGCGGTAACACCCCTGCCTATACACCCAGCGTGGGATCCTCTACACCCTTCACACCGAGTATCAGCTCCAACTCGGCTTTCACCCCTCACTCGGAGATGTGGGGCACTCCCAGCGGAGCGCAAACCCCAGGCGGGAGCTACTTCCCACATTCTCCTGTCGAGATCATCCTCGACTCTGACGTACTGGTCATGAGGGGTCAAGGAGGCGATATGAATCCGGCTTATCTCTCGGGAAGGGTCGAGTTGAATCTCCACGAATCGACGAATATCAAGGAGATCAATATGAGTTTGCAGGGCAAAGCGAAGATTCAGTTCTCGGAGCAGTCAGTGTGAGTGCTCTTCCCAAAGCCCACTGCAGGACTTGACTGATGACATGTGACTTCCTTATCTCTCCAGGACCGGATCAAAGTCGCATCACTTCACCCATAACGTCCTCAATCATGACTGGTCCTTCCTACAAGGCGACAAGCGTCACACTCATACGCTCAAGGCCGGACACCACTCTTTCCCCTTTTCCCTCATGCTCAACGGCACTATCCCCTCCACATTGCAGACCCACGGCAGTGAGGCAGTCATTCAGTACAAGCTCAAGGCCAACGTCTTGCGATCCGGCTTTGCGAAGGACTTCCACGCATACCGTACTTTCAACCTGCACCGGACTTTCACCCCAGAAGCTTTGGAGTTCAACCAGACGCTGGAGATCGAGAACACCTGGCCGGGAAAGATCATGTACTCGATCACACTGCCCTTCAAAGCATACGCCGCTGGAGACGATATTCCTGTCAATGTCAAATTCATGCCACTCGCGAAGGGAGTCAGGGTGTTGAGCATCAACTCGGTCATTAAAGAGTATTCTCTGGTCCACACCCGACATTCGTCGCATTCTGATCAGCGTGTTGCCGCAGGTGTGAAGCACGAGATCATCGGAGGTCAAGCGGTCTTGGTACACGAGGACAAGATCAAAGCGCCATTGCACTGGTCCTCGGAACCCAATCACTCGATCTACGAGGCGACCTGGGCAAACCTCCAGAATGAGATCAACTCGGCTTCGTCCTCTCGACTTGGCAGCGCTGCTCCTTCTCGGCCTGACAGTCCAATCACTCGTACTGCAGGCTCTTCGAACAGGAACTCGGGGGAATCCGGATCGAGGAACGTCAGCGGAGGGTTTGGCAATGCGGAAGCGGGACCTTCATCTGCTTCGCAAACCGAGGATGAAGAGGATGAGGAAATTCCAATCGGAGACGACGAGGTCAACACCAAGTTCAGCATCCCTATCCCACCCTGGACAACACCTTCGCATGTGGTTCATCCGGTGTTCATCACCCACAAGATCAAGTGGTCGTGCTCGATCTCCAATGCCGATGGTCACATTTCCGAGCTGCGATGCGCGTTGCCGATAGTGATCCTGGACAAGTCTTTGATCGAAGAAGCTCGGCAAGCCGGGGCTCAGACTAGAAACTTGCTTTTCGGCAATGGCACCACCGAGGACGCCCCTCAGATTGATCTGCCCAGTTACAACAACCATGTGTACGATCGTGTAGCCATCGCCGATTCTGGCAGCAATGCCACAGGTTCATCTGGATATCGACCATTGTACGCTAGTAACGGAGGACGAAGTGGACATAGCACTCCACCTCTGCACTCGCCACACTCGATCACTCCGCCAGTCTCGCGAGGTCCGTCAAGACCCGGATCACCTACTGGCCATAGACCGGGAGAAGGCGGTGCAGACGAGGTGCCACCTCGAAGAGAGCTCTCTTCATGGGCAGACAGCGAGCTCCTGCTGTCACTTGGTGCTCTGAGAGTACACTCGCCGAATGGAAGTTCGCCCCACGACACCCCCTCCACTTCACGTGCGCCATCTAGGCCATTGAGTAGACGAGGCAGTTTCACTCGATCTGGTCGTAGCAGCAATGGCGCGTCCCGACCTGGTTCCCGGGCATCGAGTCCAGACCGATCCCACGCAGGCGGTTCTTCAGGCTCTGGCGGTGACCGCCCACCGACGGAAAGGCGAGGATCCGGATTCCACAATCTCCTCCATCTGCCAAACTCACTGAAACCGATGCGACCGCTCACCGGGGGTCACAACGCCAAGCCCATCTTGCGGAACTCGTCCGCTGCGGCAAACCTCAACTCGATGGGAGCGCCAGAAGGTCTACAGAGGAACTCGTCCTCGTTTGCCAATATCCAAGATCGACTCAGTGGGAATCACGGCAGCCGGGTCGCTTTCCTCGGTGGTGACGGGCGACGTCATCCGTCGAGACTGCATGGTGATCAGCAGGATCATCAAGATGAGGTGGAACCCGAAGAGGAGGATACTTCCGACCCAATCAACCGAGTGCCGTCGTACGCCATCGCCTCGAGGGGATTCTTGGGTGGAGGAGTTGTCCCGCTCAACAATGGTCCGCCGACCTACGATGACTCGGAGAGATTGACGGATAGGACTAGGAGCTCGGATGCGCTCACCAGTCTGGCGAGGCCGAGGAGTGACACGGCTCTGGTAGAGATGGGTCACGATGCCATCGCGGCTGAGGAGGCTGCTTCTGGCACAGCGGCGTAGGAGCGGCAGGACGTTTCCCGGTTTTCATAGTGTTCCGTGCTCACACATCCTTATACAATCATACGATCATCATCTGATCAACCATCAGAGGAGCAAATACATATATACAGCGAGATCATCTGTACATGCTATGGATCTCATTCTTAGAACCCAGCACTTCGTGGTAGTAGATTGCAGCGTATTGCAGCTCACCCATTACCGGAACCAAACAAACTGAGATGGCTCGACGGATGGGCGTTTCCCTGAAAACTCAATGTCGATGTCTCGATCTCAAACCTTTCCAGCCATCTCTATCCTCTCAAGGTCTCGACGCGAAGCATGGCGAGATGAACATGAGATGTCTCTGGGCGTCCGCAGGCGTGCGCTCGTGAGTCGTGCGGCAGCTGAGCGTGGGGGAATGGAGATGGGTCGTGACGTTGTCCAACTGATGGCCCAAGTCATTCGACCTCTCTTACCCCTTCCCCCTGCCATCCTCCTACCCAAAAGAGACGCCACGAGTGATCTCCTGACCATCGTCAATCGTAACGCCAAAAAGAACATTCAAGCTCAGGGCGAGTACCTCGCTCGAGATCGGAACGTCTCGTACAGCTGCGCTTGGCTCGAGTATAGAAAAGTGAGCCATCACGTAGGTGGTACCGAAACAGTAAACCCGGCCGGCCTGCCCACCACCGCTACCATCGAGTAGCTCGACTAGCGGAGACCTACTGCCCAGACCAGTCAATGGACGTGGAGGTCCAATCGTCATTGTAATTATAGCAAAAGTGAGGTCGTCGCATCGACCACTTCAATCTTCATCTTGCAACTCTACCACTCCCTCACCCTTTCCGTTCAACCCATCTCCCTCCTCCGTCTCTCGACCCGCTCGCTCATCTCGCCCCGGCTCGTATCGCCTATCCTCGCTTTGGTCGAGAAGGTACAGCACGGCCTGGAACGCTCGCTCTTACATTCATTCACCACTACACTCGCAGTTGACCTGCACTCGACCCCAAGAGCTGGACTCTTAATTCCACGACCATCCCCTTACACCGACGGACACTTCTAGCAATGATCGGTGCCAATCCTGCCAAAGTCCTCTTCACCCTCTTTTCCCTCCTCCCCGCCCTCGCCGCCCACCAAGCACCCCGACACGGTCACGCTCAGCAAGCCAAGAGATATGCCGGAGCATATGATTACTTGAACGAGGATGACCGTATCGAAGTTGTGAGAGAGCCACAAGGGCTAGAGAAGAGAGGAGAGATTCCACAACAGCTGGACGAGAGGCTATTGCCGATCACCGCCACCACAGTCGTTGTGGTTCAGATGACAAAGACGGAGACCATCTGGGTTGCGCCCACAGGCCAGGCGCCATTCGTGCCTTCTGCAGTGGAACCATCAACCACGACCGAGTCCTCGGCCTCGAGCGCGGCTATCGAATCGCTGTCCTCAGGATCTGCCTCGTCTGTCACCCCAGTCGATACCACGACCCTTTGGACCCACTCGCCATCCACTTCTACTGCGCCATCCCCCAGCGCAAATGCAGAAGAGGCCTCTTCAATCTCTGCGTCCTCCATACCGGTCTTGACGACCGGTGGGGCACTAGCTCCCCCTCCCTCCTCAATCTCGGTCGCAGCCGAGTCATCGGGCTCCAATGCGCCTTACCCCTCTCGAGCAAGTGGTTCAGGGGAGCCAAGACCCTCCCCCGCAGCATCCTCGTCCATCGCCGAATCGAATGCTCCTCCGCCATACGTCGGCAGCAGCGGTTCCGGTGAGCCAAGACCACAACCTACGACCGTGGCATCTAGCTCAACCTCCAACGCCCCTATACCATCTCGAGCTTCGAGCGGATCTGGCGAGCCTAGACCTCGACCGACTTCTGCCAGCTCCTCCCGATCGACTTCCAACGCGCCGTACCCATATAGCCGTACCAGTGGTTCCGGCGAGCCGCGACCCCGTCCAACCTCGGCAGCAGAGTCGAGCTCGACTAGCGCTCCGGCCTCTAGTTCTATCACAGACTGGGCCGTCAGCAGTAGTCTGAGCTCCTCTGCTATAATCTCCTCGGTCATCGCTTCTTCAAGTGCCGAATCCTCATGGTCATCCTCGGCCGTTGCGAGTTCGACAAGCAGCGCTACACCACAGGAGACTGCTGGATCGAATGGCGTCCCCCGAACCATCATGGCGGCCTACTATCCCGATTGGTCGGCTTGGTCCCTCCCTCCCGAGTCGCTCGACTGGAGCAAGTTTGACGTTGTCGATTTCGCCTTTGCCATCCCCACCGCCGACAACAACCTCCAATTCACACAGGACGACTCGTCCGACCTGCTCAAACGACTGGTCAGCACTGGTCATGCAGCAGGCAAAAAGGTCAAACTGAGTATTGGAGGTTGGACCGGTTCCGCGTATTTCTCCACCATCTGCGCAGATTGGCAGTCTAGACAGACGTTTGTCGCGAATATCAGACAAGCGTACTATACGTACAACTTGGACGGTATCGACATCGACTGGGAGTACCCCAATGCTCCAGGAGCTGCAGGAAATGCCATCTCCAAAGACGATTCGGCGAATTACCTCAGCTTGCTACAGGACCTCAGAGCTGCTTTGCCATCAGGAGCCTTGATCACCACTGCGACCCAGGTCTTCCCATTCGCCGATGAGAACGGAAGCGCTCTGAGAGACGTTTCCGCCTTCGCCAAGGTTCTTGACTGGATTTTGATCATGAACTACGATATCTGGGGGTGTGAGTATCAGCGGTTCTCCAACACACGTAACCTGATTGCTGACTATGTCCCTCTTCCCTTACAGCCGACAACACCGCTCCTGGTCCCAATGCTCCACTGAGCGACGCCTGCGGCAACTCGACACAGCCCCTCGCCAACGCCTATGCCGCCATCCAATCATGGACCTCCGCCGGTATGCCCGCTGATAAGATCACCCTTGGTATCCCAGCGTGAGTACAAGGTCACCTAATACTGCGCCACTGTTCATTCAGCTGACGACTTGTTATAGGTACGGCTACCTGCAGGAGTCGCGAGCTACTAGCTTGAAGCAGCGAAAGCGAGGACATTCGAACTTCCAAGAACCACCTCATAAACGGGCTGCGGACATGGAAAAGCGATACGTTTCCGTCAAGAACGACTGGGGAGCGACGAGCGGTGGACAGATCCAATTCGCCAATTTGATCAAACAAGGTGCTTTGACGCCAAACAGTCGAGGCGGATTTGAAGGAGCCGGTGGTTTCTGGAGAAACTGGGATGGCTGCTCTTCCACGGTAAGCGAGACTTCCAATGACAGAGGGACCTTTTCGGCTGACAAGACGATTGTTCAGCCCTGGCTAAAGTCTGACGCATCTGGCCAGATCATCACCTACGATGACACCGATTCGATCTCGCTCAAAGCCCAATTCGCCGCGCAAGCCGGATTGAGGGGTTGTAACATCTTCAGTGTGGATGGCGACTATGTCAACGGTGGATTCCCATTGACCGACGCCGCGAGGTCCGGTCTGGGTCTATGAAGCCAGCGGCGGGAGTAGTCGCTCAATCCCATACCTTCGAACATTTTCCAAGGATATTACGTCCTTTCTGCTTGATGACACCTTGATGGTGCTCTCGGCTGTTTATACCTTTATAATGGAGAGCATGTATACCTATGTGCTCAGACGTGCTTGTTCTTGTCAATGTGTGTGCATACAACGGTCCTTACGATACGACTGGCCGACGACTCGTCGGAGCGCCTCTGGCTGGGAATACTTCCCAAAGCTGGAGGCACGTGACCGATAATCGAGGCAATCAGGCCGTTATTCACGGTGCCCTTGAGAGTGGAGCAAAGCATGTATGAGCCAAATCTTCATGTGGATGTAGCTGTATATGTCAGCTTCAATCTCCTCATTTGATATCCCTCCAAGTGTCACACGACACAGTTTATCGAGCTTTGAAAGGAAGAGGTGCTCAGGAGTGCCCAAAATGACCGAATTTCAACTTGCTGCGTACAAACTATTCCGCTGCATTCGCGCGTGGAGCCCCGTTGAGACGCGTTACCGCGACGCGAAAAAGAAGACAAAATCAGTCATGTTCAGCAACGCGATCTCCCTCTCAGAGTCCTACATACTCGAGTACAGCAGCATACAGCTCGTACATCCACAATGTCTGCCGAACATCCCGTAGACCCGGTCAATCTCTCGCCTATCCCCCCTCTGGTCGATTCGTACAATTATCACTCAAAGCCGAATGGAGAGAGCGGAGAAGATGGCTGGATTATGGGCATTGACGAAGCTGGTCGAGGGCGTGAGTGGGCAGTATCTCGTTCAGTGGGATACGCTGACATTGTGTAGCCGTGCTAGGTGAGAGAGAGCGATTTGGGAAAGATCTGGGTTTGTCGCTCAATCAAGTCACTCACAGGTCCTATGGTGTATGCCGCTGCCTACTGTCCACTATCGTTCAAATCGACATTAGAAGGCCTCGGGTTTGATGGTTCGTCCACCGCCCGACATGACAGCAAAGGAGGGCACTGATCCTCTCTGCTAGACTCGAAAGCGTTGAGCGCGGATACTAGACAGGCTCTCTGGGACGCTTTTGAGGTGCACGCGCCGCTGTGCTATTCCAGCGCGACGTTATCACCGCAAGCAATCTCGGCTGGGATGCTCAGACGGGTTCCGATCAACCTGAATAGACAAGCAGAGGTGCGTCGTGGGAGGATCAAGCTGACTACAACTCTGCAAGAGTTCTGACGCGACGATCAATAGGATGCGACAATAAGTCTGATCCAGTCAGCTCTCGATCGAGGTATAAATCTCAAAGAGGTGAGTCCAGAAACTTTGATCTCGACGCAATTTGTCACCACCTAGAAGCTATGTGTTAAGTCTCTGTGTAGTGCTACGTCGATGCGCTTGGACCTGCTCCACAATGGCAGGCTCGTCTATCAGCAATGTTCCCGACTGTCACCTTCACAGTTTGTCCTAAAGCCGACTCGCTATTCAAGATTGTCGGAGCAGCGTCCATCATCGCCAAAGTCACGAGAGATCGATACATCCACCAGTGGGTCGACCCAGAGGACTTCTTCGGCAAGTCAGAGGGGTAAGCGCAGTCCTCCAGTGAAAAATTCCATAAAAGCTAACACTTGCAATAGCATCAAGCGTAAACGGGAAGATGGGGCCGAGGAGGATCTACCAGACGGCGGGGGAAGGGGCAGTGGATACCCCTCGGATCCCAGGACGCAAGCGTATTTGAGAGAGAACATCGACCCAATCTTTGGATACAAGGGCATAGTGAGGTTCTCCTGGGCGACAGTCAAGGTGTTGCTCGAGAAACAGGCCTTAGAGTGTAAATGGTGAGCTAAACATTTAATCCACTGCCCGACTGCTAGCTCACCCGGTACTTTAGGATTGACGATACGACGCAGCCGTCTGCTGCAGCTTGGTTTGGCTCAGACGCTGACAATGGTCGTCCGAAAGTATGGCGGGATCTCGGAGTATCAGGGGTAGGAGAGTTATAGATGGCCTGCGTCCTCGCGTAGGCGATGTACTATACCTTGTTGTATCAATTGCTCCGTAGACTGCTTGCAAGATGTACGCTAGATGCATAGTATACTGCACAACATTGAGACACAATACCTAGAACGCCGCATTGTCTCGCAACTTTGCGGCCTCGCCCCGGACCTGTCTGTCCCAATGCCTAGTCGCGAGATCGTCGACCTCCCACAAACTCGTTGCGAAGGGATTACAAAGCTGAGGGTCATCCAGCTCTGGCTTGTAAACGCCATCAAACGTTCGTTCCTCTGTATCCAGCATGCTCTCCAATTTCGGCTCTTTGGCAACCAAACTTCTGGCAAACTGGACTGCCTTTTGAGCCGATATTGGTGGGAAGAACATTGCGCACTCTGTCAATCGTTTGGCGAAAGCGGCCATTCGCCATGTGGGCGATTTGCCCGCTGCCGCTTGGTACTTTGTGAAGAAAATCGAGTGGAGGCATCGGAACAAGAGGTCGGACGTGGTCAAGTTCTGTATGGCCTGTTTAGGCGGCAGTTTACCCTTTTGTAATGGCTTGTTGACCTGTTTCTGGTTGTGGTTGAACCTCGCGGCTTGGGTGGTGATCAGAGGCGGATCTTCGAATCCAGTGTCCAAGGATAATGGCCGTAGGATGGCGTACAGAGAAGCGACAAAGTCGCCCAAGTCGATGTTGATAGCTTCGCCCTGACCGGTCAACAGGTCAAACGCGGTGACAATGGCGAGTAAACGTATCCGACATTTCTCGCTCGATCCAACAGGGTCCTCGTACTTGTCCTCTTCTTCCTCTTCGGCTTCTGTCCGCACAGTCTCCGCTTCTAATTTCTGATCCACAATGATCCGCCGCAGTACGGCCAGCAGGTCTCGGAAAAAGTCGACGTTGATGAAATGCGCAAATTGGGAGATACCCTCGAGCGCGGTGGGCAACAGCGGCGATCGGCCAGGGTGCTTGAGTATGGAGAAGTAGAGGACAAAGAGGTTCTTCAGTGTTTCCGTTTGCTGCAACGATCACGTCAGTTAGCCGTCCCAGCAAGTCCCGAGGTGCGGATCCCAACGTACGACTTGTGCTCGCTCTTCTTGGTCCACCTCGGCCTCGGCTTCGGCCATCTCTTTCTGCACCTCTTTCATCTCTCGCTCTCGCTTCTTCTGGTTCTTCGTCTGCCACTTCTTCCTCACATCACTCTTGAACTGCTTCTCCGGCTTGTCACCATCGGGTCGCTTGCCTTTTCCCTTGCTGTTCTTGCCTCGCTTCATGCTGTCCAATTCTGTCCGCAGACGGAGGTGCAGGAGACAGGTGAGGACATTGGGGTGCACCTGGAACTTTCGCTCTTTGATCATTCGGTTGATCAATCGGACCAGGATTTGCGAGTTGGTCGCAGTGATGTCCTGTTTGAACACCGAGACGAAGGATTGGAGGACTAGTTCGCATTCCTGAAATCGCAGAATCAGCACTTGACATATCTTGACTCGACAGTCTACTTACCTCGTCCCATGACCTTCTCGCCACGCGTCCGACCAGCACACCCATGATATTCTCGCTGTAGTTGAAGTGTGTGACCGAGGTCAGAAGATCGCACATACAACGGATACTGATAGAAGCGAGGGGTGTGCGGCCTGCGATAGCGTCAGCGATTCGAGCTTTCCAATGTGATTGCCGTCACTCTAGCTCACGCTTGGTCTCCGATTCTAGGGTCTTCAGGTATCCCTTGTAACTCCTGACGAGCAATTTCTCGCCTTCTCGCTGTCTCCTCACATCGTCCCTGACCTTTTCTTGCTCTTCCATTGCTGTCAACTGTCGGATTCGATATCCAGGGATCAGATCCTTGAATACTGCCAATTGGGACAGCAGCGTCAATCCTCTGATGGAGTTGGGGACTGGCATCTTGAGCTTGTCATCCTCGGGCGAGGGGACGGTAGGGAGCGCAAACGTGGACATCCTGGTGAGGACAGGGCCCTATAACACAACGTGTGAGTCCTCGTTATGCCCCTTGCACAAATCATTCACTCACGATATCGATAAGTTCGCCTCCGGCTAGAATCTCTGCACCAATCTGGGCGATCTGCTCCTTTGCCGCTTCGAGCTTTTGCGCATTCTTCCACCCTTCATGATACACAATCTCGGCGATACCCATCCTCCCGAATTTACCCTTTTGCCCTGCCATCTTCTCCGCTTGTGCACGATCATCCTCTCCCTCGAACTCGTCCTCTTCCTCCTCTTCAATGTCGGACTCCTCGGGCTCAGGCTTGGCAGCCCTCTTTTTCGAAGGGGGCAGTTCGATTCTAGTTGTGCCTTCGACAGACTGCACGACTCCATTGGGAAGCTTGATCGGCAATCGTCCAACCTCGACGCTGTCCTCCGCTTCCTGCTTGGCTTTGGGCCCAGACCACTTTGTCCTCGCTGATACCTCGTAGTCCGCCTCTTCCTCCTTGCGCTTCCGCTTCCGCTGTTCATGTACTTGACCGTCGTCGTTTTCATCAAGGTCGAGATCATCGTCGTCGATTTCGTCGTATGCCTCGTTGAACGAGTCACCGTCGAGAGTGGACGTCGACCCAGAACCCTCCGCTTCATCATCCTCGTCGTCCTCTGATCCAAGGTCGTCTGCGTCGTCATCGTCTCCCAGGTCACTTCCACCTAGGTCAATATCCGATCCAGCATCCGTGCTCAGTTCGACGTCCGAATCAAAGTCGTAGTCCGAGGAATGGGACGAGCTAGGTGACGGCAATCTCAAAAGCTCCTTCTTTCTCTGCACCTTTGGCAATGGCTCTCTGGTCTTTTCCAGGTTGTGTATCCTCTGGTTCTCCTTTACCGTTCTACCAATAATCATCAGCGCCGCCTATTACGACCCAAGGGAGTATCCGCTCACCTGCTGAGCGCATTCCTATCCAGACCTTTCAAGAAGCCAGCCTGTGCAAAGTCCATTCCCTCCTCCACTCCGAGATCATCTTCGTCCATATCATCTGAATCATCGCCATTCTGCCCAAAGACCGTTTTAGGTACCGGCAGAAACTTCTGATCTCTCTGCTTGACCTTTTTGGGCTGCTCGGGCTTCCTCTTGGGTTTACCAGTAGGACCCTTCTCCGGAGCCTCTGCCTTGGAGTTCTTAGCACCCTGGAATCGTTCCGTCAGCTGCCACATACTCGACGAAGCAGGGATGAGCTCACCTTTGCGGGAGCAGGGGGAGCCTTCCGCTTTCCCAGAGCTTTCTTGGACGGCTTGACCATTGTGTCTGAGCTGAGTATACAGTTGATGACTAGGAGCCCCCTTCTCAGAAAAAGTTAAAGACAACCAGCACATCGAAGACCTCTCTCCTTGTTTCCGTTGGAACTAAAAGCCAAAACAAGAAGCTAAATCACGTGACCTTGAGTCGCGTCGATGTCGCAGCCCGCAGCTTCCGACGACGCTGAAACACGCAGCGAACTCTGGCCAGCGAGCTCCTATGTACTTCATCTGCAACGCAAGACCTTAACTTGTGAGTCAGGACAGAGTCTGAAGTCGTGGCGGACACTGATTAGTTCAGCAGAAGCAAACAACGATCTCAAGTAATACTCCAGCACAATGCCTAAGGGGTGGTTCAGTGTGTATCCCTCTGTTCTCACTCGGGCATCTGGGGACACTGGCTGATTGTCCACGTAGACATCGATGAGCAGACGGACGACATCATCTTCGGAGGGGTGAGAAGGGCAGCTTGCCCTCTAGATTTTGACTGAGGTTGACCATACTCGTTCAATAGGAGAAACCAGCGTTCTCAGGCTTGGGTTTGACGAGATATCAACGGCTTGGCGGATTTGCCATCTGTGAGTGCGAGCCTGCTACCTGGAAGCCAATAATTCTCGCTTGTCCCGTCGCGTTGCTCGTGGTATCCGAAGCTGACATCAACTCCTCTTTCAGGCTTCGTTGGCGGTCTTGGTGTTTCCCTGCTAGGTGCCATCCTGCTCTTCCTCGGTGCTACGGGTGCCTTCGCAAGTGAGCTGTTGTCACCTGGATTTTCGACTCGGCGTGCAGCTGACGCCTGACGTCCAGCTCTATTCGGTGTCGGCGGTGTCATCTCCCTAGTAGGAACCGGTTTCCTGATGTAAGCTGAACAAGAACATGGTATAGCAGGTATCTAACTTAATTTGCAGCGGCTTCAAGACCCAGTTCCAGAAGATGTTCAAGCCAGTCCGGGTGGTTGCGACGGTGCTGTTATTTGCCTCGATCGCCATGACGTTTGTCAGTGCGTTCGTGCTGCCTGCGATTCTGTGTATAGTCTTTGTCATTGTGAGTGCGCGGGGTGCTTGTCCTGAAGACTACGTCGCTGAGATACGCAGGTCCAATATCTTGCCTTCCTATGGTACAGTTTGAGTTATATCCCATACGCCAGAACAGTAAGTCTCCTTTCATTAGAATCGACCGCAGTGCTGACCTGCGTTCCAGGTGGTCAAAAGCTGGGTTGGCATGAAATAGAGACTTATCGACAGGATATCCCAATTCTGCGGATCACCTCGAATGCGTTGACGATTGATGAGAGATGCCATGAGATCTCAGATCTACTTGCCCACATCCCATTCTCTCACGCCCCCCTTCTTGACGTATTTCATGTCAAACAAGCCAGGCTCACCATCGTCCACGCTGACCATCTTGTTCCGCTGCTTCTTCTCCCTCCGGCGCTCTCTTTCACCTTCACTGTCGTCACTAGTCCCATACCCGTTCTTGCTCTTCCTCTTCTTGCGCTCTTCCCGGCGTTTCCTCTTCTCCTCCTTTTCATACTTTCGCATATCGCCCTCGACGTCGGGTGACTTCCGCCGAATGGTAGCTTGCTTTGGCACACCGTAGTCTTCCTCTGATAAAGTCGGTGACTGCTGTCTCCGCTGCGTTTAGGGTCAGCAGGACGATCATTTTCACAATGTGTAGTACTGACTCACCTTTTTGCCTCGCTCTTTCAATATCGCGAGCATGTTATCCCAACCAACCTCTGCGACGAGTCCTTCTGATGGAACTTCGCCGTAGTCCAGGCGGGGGTCGTACTCTTGTTTGAAATACTTGTCCATTTTGGAAATAGGCGACCTCGGTGGAGGAGGAGGCGGTGGACTCGGGGCTTTTGGTGATGGCGGTTTCAGGGGGGTGAGTACGGGCGAGCGAATTCGGCGTATTGGTTTGTCTTCGGTCGAGCGCTTGTGTGATTCGTTTCGTTCTCGTTCTGGCGATCGTGAATCCTTTCTTTCTCTCCGGCTACTCCTGCGATCGTCCCGGTCCCGGTCCTCTCGATGTTTATGGAATTTCGAGTGACTGGACTTGTCTCTGTCATCCTCGGGAGTCGCCTTGCGTCTCCTGTATCCTTCTCGTTCCGGTGACCTGCGCGAATTACCATTTGACCGCTTGTGACCGTCGCGAGACCGCCTGTTGTACCTGTCCTCCTTCTCGTCGCTTCTATACCTTGCTCCTCTGCGATCGTCATCACGCTCCTCCTCGTCCTCCCATCCTCTCATCCTCGAGCCGCCATCCTCCCTTTCCCTATCATGTGATCGACTGCCCCCTTGCGCACTCCCATGCCTATCTCGTTCATTCCGCCGACTGCCTTGGGCTTGAGTCTGCGCACCTCTCATTGCCCCTCCAAATAGCCTGCTCGCGCCTGAACGTGAGGTCTCGCCTCTAGCTTCCCTCCCCGCCTCCGCTTGCGCCCGTAAGAGGGCAGTGTTGTGCCCATCTACTTGTCGGATAACGGAGTTCAGAAACCGCTTATTGGGTCGAACTTGCGGTTTGCTCGTTCTACAAACGACTTCAGCATGGAAATTAGAAGCAGTTGCAATAACTTACGAGTCCCTGTCATCGCGTAGGAAGGCGGATAGACCCAATTCGCTCCAGCTCTTCTCCTTTGCTTTCGCTTCGTTGGCCAGTAATTCGGCGACATGCCGATCCAGGTCTTTGTCCGAGATGTCGGCGGGGATGCCGGCTGCCGCTCGGACGAGGTTGTTCACCACATTGTTCAGGGACATGTGTGCGGCTGCAGTGGTCTGATGGAAGTGACCAGTCAAACGAGTGTATATCTGTCCAGCCAGTTCGAACCGACACTCCAGACTGTGAATGCAAGACCCAAGTACTAAGCTAGTTGTGCCAACGCAGCAGCTCGTTGCAAGCTCGTTGCTGCATGCGCTGGTGCCGGTGGGTGGTGTTTCAGGTTGGGTGGCAACGATAGCCTCCGCTCCTTTAAAACGTCCTCCCGCATAAACGATGGTGTACGGTTAGCACCTTGTGCATGCTGGGCGTGCTATGAGATGCCCTTCTCCTACTGTACTTGTGGTCTCGAGACCACTTCGCATGGTTCAAGCAGGCTGAGCTCGCTCGGAGTACCTTGATCAACAAATCGATCAGCACACAGCGTTGCTCCCAAGATGGTGTTACCACTTCAGATCTCGGCTCAATCGCCTTTAGACCCACTCCTGCTTCTGCCCGTTCCTACAACATTACCAGCATCCCCCATTGTCTCCCTCGACCCCCTGGTCAACGGTCTCAATGAATCGCTCTCCCAAGCCTCATCGTCCAAGGTACCCGTCACGGCTTACACCGCTCAGCTTAGGCAGATTACCCGGCGGAGTCACGTTTTGCTCAATGCAGCTCGAGTGGGAGCTGCCGAGGCGAGGGAACAGCTCGATAATGTAGATGTGGAATTGAGGGGGGTGGAATATGAGCGGAATAGAGTCAGGGAGGAGATGGACAAGTGTGAAGAGTACTCGTGAGTCAGGGCTGTAAGCGTCCACAGGGATATGCTGATAACATCGGTGCAATAGTCCCGCGTATAAGGAGATGGAGTTGACAGACCTGGAGACCTTCAAGAGTACAATTGGAGACGAGATTTTGTCGGCACTTCGTGAGTAGCTATCTCGTGACATTCCCAACCACTCTCCAAGCTAACTATCGGGCTTAGCCTCGGAGGACGAAGAGCATTACGAGCATGCTTTGATGATAGCACGACTCGAGTATGAGTTGGCGGAGATCCAGAGGTCAGTCGAATGCGAGTTTGGCTTGCCAAAGAAGCTGACCATCGACTTGCTTATCAGACGCGAGACGCTCGTGGCCAAGTTGACGAAAGAACGTGACGACATCATTCGATCGAAGAAAGAGATCAAGAAGAAATATGATGCCGCAGACGTCTACCTGACAGACTATGCCAAGGTGAGCTGGTTCCGCAACTGTATAAGCTTCCAGCTCACATATCTGCATTCAGACCACCAATCTCATAGCCATGAAGGTCAAGGATGTCATCAAGTCCTCGACAGCAACAACAACATCTTCGTGACCAGCAACTGCAACAGTCGACTCAATCCGCATACCCAGCACATCATACCTCTCACCAGGCAAGCCCTGTCCTGCTATCTGTACACCAACATGCATTGTATGACTCAAACCGGACAAGATGACAGCTACAACGGCTCCACTCTCTTGACAACAAGTCTCCTACGGTCTTCACCCCCTTCTCATTCTAGTCGAGCTTCTTGTTCGTCCTCCTGACAGGCATCCGCTGCGGGGCGTTCGTCGCACCCGGAGGCCTTGGGCTCATCTCGAGTAATACCTCCTGATTGCCCACTTGAGCAGAGGATGCTTCTGCCGGGGACGAGGTTATCGAAGTCGATCTGCTCTTGCCTGGACTTAGCACCGCATTGCCGAGAAGCGAAAAGGCGGAATCGATCGATAATCTCGGTCTACTACTCTGCGAGCTATTTCTCGAACTGACGCGCCGGGGGATCGTCGCACCATAAGGCGTCAATGGTGCATCCGGGGCATCGACATTGAAGAAAGATGTCAACCTGTCCGCGAGCGAGTTTATAGAGTTTGCAGAACTGGGTTTATTGACCGAATTCGAACCAGAGGAAAGTGAAGGTCGTATCCGGACCATTTTGGATTTCGGTCCAGTCTCACCCACACTTGAAGCAGGTTTGAGAGGCGATGGTAGCGTCCGGAGATCGTTCTGTATCGATGGTCCGTCGGGTTTGACCTGGGAAGGAACTCCACGGGCTAGATCAGCAGAGGATCGTCGGATCCCATTCTCGATGGAAATCCTCCTCATGTCCACGTCGATCGACCGGCGAGAGGTATCTGGTGGCTTTTGCGCTTTGGGGAAGAACCGGAGTTGACTGCTGGGTATCCGAACTACATCCACAACCCGCCTTTCCTCGTCGCCAGCGTCGTCGATAGAGCCAGCTCTCATTGTATCCGTACTTGCCCTAGTATGGCTATGTCGTGTAGTATCAATGGAATCATCGTGCCCTGCGTATTCTTCCGCCCATGGATCCAAGCCGTCTTCTACGTCGATGAGCGGCTCAAGATTTGGCATGAGGGAAGATCCGCATCGTGCCCCTGTGGTTGAAGCAGTATCCTCCACGGCTCGCTCTTTCCCTTTGGCAGTACCAGTCGCCAAAGTCGACTTCTTCTGGGAGGCATTCTTTGGCGTCAGGGTGATCTGCCCCTTGCCAGGTCCGCGAGTGAAGGTCTCGCTGGCCTTGTTCCACTTGCACGCCTCGATTGGGACGTAGAGATGTGTTCGGAGATGGACCGGGTCTGACGCCCAGAGCTTGTTGATCTTTCGCAAAGTATGTAGCTGAAAAAGAGGATTAGCGCCTACTTTCAACTCAACAAGGTGTGGTCTCACATCGATACCATACAGAAGAGCAATACCAGCTAGCGATTCTGCCGGTTTCACCTGGACAAAGTAGAGCCATCAGTTCTAGGCCATTCATGCAGAGTCCATCCACAGGGCAAACTCTGTGACCCGGCACACTTACCTGATGTAACAGCACTTCCACCTCTCCTCCATGCTGCTCCTTCTCGACCGCGCTCATTCGCAGAAGATCCAAACTCCCTCTCGCACTTCCCGTTCCTACGCTCCCCGTCCCTCCGCTCCTACTGCTCCCTGCGACCTGCTTCTCGGTTTCGCTCGTCAAGCGCCTGAGTGTCGGCCTCGAGATATCACTCTCATCCCCACCGTTCCAGCTCCAAAAGTCACTATCTTCATCGTCCCCATCCTCGTCGTCCGTCCCTCGGTGTTTTGGAGGGATGAGCGGGTGATCATCGGATTGTTCGCCCGTCAGCTCGAGGAAGGACGACGAGGCTCGCAGTGGACTTCGCAAGGGTCCGGTGTATGATGATTGTCGGGAGTGCGGCTTTGAAACTGAAGGACTGAGACTCGGACGTGATGGTCCCGGGATGGACATGAGTTGGGCTGTAGGTCGCTTAGGTTGTAGCACCTAGCACGTTGACCTTACGCCACTTCGTATAGGATCCGATTTTCTGTGTCGCAAGTCATACTACTTTGTCGACATTCACCCTCCTACCTTGTCCAGCCATTCACGTCCGGTCCAAGGGTCCACTCGCGCGGTCTGCTCGGTGCGTTGACGACACCTCGAGGACACCACCCACGAGTATCTTGACATCACCGCGCCGGTCGACGATGGCGCTGCACGCCGTACAATGAACCGGCGGCGATCTCCGAAGCCGAAGTCACGCCTACAGAGCAACGAGACGGAGCAGTAGCGGCGCTGGAGATCACTGGTGATGATCATCCCTGCTGTCGTTGTTCTGACCCTCTGTGTATCGCTCTGACCTGACTGACTACTCTATAAGATGGTGCGTGGGGCATACCTCGGCGAAATTGCTGGAGCTGATATCACTCCCGACTTAGCCACCCAAAAAGTCAGACATTCACCATGTCACATTCCACTTTTACCGCTCTGCAGTTCTGCTCTCCGTCCCTGCCTCGACGTAGGTATCTTCCTAGTCGCATTCTGGGAATCCTCCTTCCGCTTCTCTTCACAGGATCGATGAGCTGACTCTTTGCAGGTCATACCTCTCCTTAAAACAGCAGCTCGTTCCTGCCTTACAGCCATTCTCGGCGATTCTTCCGGTGTCGATACCCACCTCGGCGGCAGATATCCAGATATGGCAGGAGAAGACGCTAGCAGAAGGTGCAGACAGGCCGGAGGGCGAGATGCAATTAGAGACCGTAGAGAAAGGCGACAAGGGTGTCAACGCCAGGAGTATAGCGGCTCTCGGTTGGCCGAGGTGGAAAAGGGTCTTTGTGAGGTGGGTCAACCTTCAATCCCTTCTTTGACTTCCAACGATTTATACGCTGTTCTCGGTGGATTCCACATGAGGAGAGGTGCTGACGCCCTACTCAAGCTTCAAAGGCGAGGATGGCTTCTCAGAGCCCGTTTTCACGATACCCCATATGGACGACGAAGAAGAAGAGACGGCAGAATAGACAGTGCACTCTGATTATCGCAGCGAGCGCGGCGATCAGCGGGCATCAAGCAGTCACGATATCATGCAATGTAACGATCAACTGGAGCAAGATAGCATGAGCCTAAGTTCTGCTGATCCGAGCGGCGTCGCTCAGTCCTCGTTCATGGCTTCATCTTCCGCTTCCTCCGCCTCCTCCTCTTCGTCTTCCTCCCCCTCGTCGGCGTCCATGTCAAACACCTGGATCTCCTGTCCCTGGTTCGTCATCACACAGCAGGCCCGCCTTCCCGCCCGACCGTTCATTGCCAGACTTGGAGGCAATCCGGATCGACTGGATACTCCGAGATGTCTCGTCTTCATCTCGGGGGCAGGCTTGCAAACCTGAGAACAAAAGTCCTTGAATCAGCTCTAAAACATCCTGTCAAGCACGGATACTCACGCCAGTAGCAGACAAAGTGGTTAGTGTCCATTCCTCGAGCACCGGCTCGAGCAGACCCGAAAGTGTCCCAACGCCGAGCATTGAAAGTTCCAGGCCACCTGCACCCTCGTGTGAGATGATCAAGTCATCGTCGTCGAAGAAGTCCACCGCAGATATCAGGGCGTGCTCCATCTCGTGATCTGTCATCTCGAGATTGACGTATGATCCCTGACTGGCATCCCCATGGGATACCCTGAGGACCGTCACTACAACAGATCAGTCAGCGCCGAGATATCCATGCTATCCGGTAAGTTCTTACAGATGTTGCGCATCTCTCCGACAAATGCGATCCAGATATCCTATCGTCGCAATCCAGTCAGCAAATGGACACCCATGCAGCAACAATACTCACACCGTCGATGCTGCGCTGTGCATACAGCGTCTGACCCCCTGGATCCAGTCTCAAGACATCGTCATCCATTGAGGGCGGCGGAGCATCCGCTCGCCTTTCCCGCACGGTGATCAGAGCCTCGCACTCCTTGCAAAGGGATACCGCCCATGTAAACGGCTCTTTCGTCAACTCCCTCTGCGGCTCTCCTGGCTCGTCTCGCTTCTTTTCAACCGTATCATCCGACATGATCGAGTCGTCCCCTAGCCCACTGACATCGCCAGGGTGGACGACCGAGTCGTCGAATCCCCGAGTCGTGGTCATGTCGTCTGAAATGGCAATCGACATGTCCTGGGACGAATCCACCGATGGGTCCACTTGTCGACTAGCTTCCTGAGCAACGATTGGCGTCGGTACCAGCTCGCCATGAGTGAGCTGCTTTCGAACTTTCTGTATGAACCCGTCCAGATCCACATCCTGCTCTTTGGCCGGTCCCCTCAATGCCACGAGAAAGCTCTCGGGCAGAACCTCGTCCCTATTCGAGCCGAAAGTATTGGGGAAGTGCACATCGAAGGGTGATTGAACGAAACCCTGCTTCGAGAACGCCCAAACGAGTTTGAGATCGTTAATGGTGTTGGATGTGTCCTGAGAGGCATCTTGCGAAGCCGCTCTTTGCGTCTCTACGTTCGGAGGTCAGTATCATTTGTATTTAATGGCGGCTTACCATATCGAATCCACCTGAACCACTCGGAAGCCGCTTGCGCCTCGTGTCGAGCTTGTCTCCGGATCTCCTCGGTCAGGACGAACAGACCTTTGGCCATATTCCTGCAGTTGATCAGAAAATCGTTGCCATACGACTTTTTGCCATTGTGCATCCCTCTGAACGATACAAATCAGCGATCAAACATTTCGATGAAGTAATCCCATTCAAATACTCACGCTTCCTGCATCCCATACAATTCGTCAAGAAGAAGCATGATACGCTCTAAAGCGGGCTGTATGCTCTCGATAATGACCTTTGATACAGATTTGTAGGATGTAGCAAGGGTGGTCTCCCACTTGGTCACCACCTGATTCATCCTTCAGCATCATAGCTCAGTCCGACCGTTCATCACACTCACTCGGCCTGTCAAGCGGTTCCCCAGCCACTCCTGCACCGCAGGTCCGCTCCTCCCCGTCATCAGCAGCTTGAAGAGGTCGGCATGCACCTCTTTGATGCTCACTACGTCTCCGGTGAGCTGTATCCGTTATTTTCAAGTCCGACGACGTACTGCCCTGTTGCTCGCCGCATGTTTCCAGTTCCTCGCGCCAGATCATCGTCTGCTTGCCACCTTCCTTCCACCCCTGTTCCGCGGCCTCTATACCCCGCAGAACGACGTCGAGGAATCCAACTAAGCGATCCGCGATCTCTGCTTGAACCAGAACACCTCCGGACGGATCGTCTTTCCAGCTTGTGGTGTCGAATGTCCCGCTGAGCAGGACAGTCTCTTTGCCGCTTAGCGGAGGCACCAGGTGGATTGACGAGGTGATTGTGCCCGTCCTCGGTCCTACTGATGGCAGGAGGGAGGGAAACGTGCCAAGCTTTGGATGTCTTCCGGGCGTCGTGGCCGCTTTCTTCGACAGGGAATTATTCATCATCAACATCATTGGGCTGCATGGAGTGAGTCATGGACAATGTAGCTTCCTAGGGTAGTGCTCACTTGACAGCCTTTGGAGTCTCCACCGGGGTCACTCTGGGCAGCAGATCAATGATCATCCGACCACATCCTGGCTGAAAGGCCGTACTCGTATCAGCTCCCGACTTGCAGCATATCGGGGCCCTTGCTCACCCTCTTTCCCGGCCACTTGGTCTCTCCAGTCCTCCATTCTAGACTCCACCAGCGGTCGCCGTTAATTATATGGGCCAACATACTCTCTGTTAGACCACTGAGTGCGCCTCTCAAATGTGTCGTCTGTATCAATTTGCCATCGTGGACCGACAGATGGTCGAGCCTCGCTCTGACCCCTTCCGCCGGTCCCAGGTGATCTGCGAGGACCATGATGGATAGTGTCAAGCCTGTAAAGTCTACAGTAAGCGGTGGTGCGTGAACATACTTTGTGCTGTTCACTGACCATCTTCGGACCAGGCCATTCCGGCTATGTAACCTTTACAATCCACTTCCCAGACTTTACTCCCCCCCATCCGCCATAACGAGATCTTGCACCCATTGCCCAGTGTCTCTGCCCTCGCTTTTCCCTTGTTCGTACGCGTAGCCTCGTCCATACCAGTCCTTGCTCCTGCTGCTGGACCGAACACCACGACGAGATCCATCGCTGGATTACAGGCATTCGGGTGAAGGACGGATGTTGAAGAAAGGTTGATGGTGCCCATAGGCGCGAATGCGTTTGTGACTGCCATTTTGACGATGCTGGGATCGAAAGCAAGGCCACTGGACGCAGTCTAGTTCCAGCGCTTCTTCGCGCTCTCGCGCTGTGCCGTTCTACTGTTATAGATGTGAGATTCTAGTTGAGGATGTTGCCCAGTTCCGACAGCCCGTTGACAACATGGCCAAAAGTCAAAACGCGTCCCAGGCTGCTACGCTTACGTAACTCAATTCTAGTCACCGTGGAGATCCCGACGATTCCGCTTGCTCGGCCCACGGCATCGATGGGATCCCCTGCTTTCGGAAGTGGTATGCTTTCGTATTGTTCATGATACTCAGCAACTGCAATCACAACCACTAGGAAGACTTGGACCGCGAGGACGAGAGGGTGTGCGGAATCGAACACAACAGCAAGGGGAAAGAACACAGCGCCAAATGGATGTCGACCAAGAGATAGACGAGCTGCTCTCGGATGAGGAGCTGCTCCGCGAAAGAGCTGAATGTAAATGGGAAGGGTGTACCAGAACCGAACCATTCGAGAACGTTGCAGAGCTGGTCAAACACCTCCATGCAGGTGAGTAGCGGCGGTGCAAGATATAGCATCCGCAGGACGTAGTCTCGCTTTAGGAGACGAGCCCAGGCTGACTCGAGATGGATGACTTGTAGAACACATCTATGTGGGCCAGGAGTACTATCGCTGTCTCTGGGAGGATTGCATGAGAAAGGGGCAGAAACAGGCGACTCGACATTCACTCATGACCCATTGTCGCGCTCATACCGGGGAGAGGCCGTACAAATGCAGTCAACCGGGTATGTCTGGAAGAGTCAAATGAGCTCGAGGGAAATGATGACGCTAACGAACGATTCGCAGGATGTGGCGGCACTTTCACTCGTTCCGACGCGCTCACGAAACACCTCCGGAGTCTGCATCAGATCCAAATCGATCCACCGGGGAAGAGGAAGCCCAAGGATTCACCGCTTACATCGGCAATACCGCTCGCAATTACTCCAAGACAATCGATACCACCGCTCAAGGGCGACGACCGGGTCGATGCCCCTCCACTTGCGTCATACCCGACTCCCCTTGCGAACGCTTCGCAAAGCCCAGCAAGCGTACCTCCCGTTCAAACGGCCGGATCAGTATCGTCGTCGTCACACCTGCAGCAATCGCCTTCGCGTCAAATACCCGAGCCCCTACCATCAAATTCCCCGCGCCAATCGTACCCTTCGCATTCGCAGGAGCTCCCTTCTGAGCCTGAGCCGGAGATTCAGCCTGAGGTTCAGCCTGAGGTTCAGCCTGAGCCAGCGCCTGAGCCTGAGCCTGCGCCTGAGCTTGAGCCTGAGCTTGAGCCGGAACCTCTACCGGAGCACCACCGTCAGTCGTACCCTCCGCCTTCACAGGAGCTGCCTCCTGAACCGGAACCCGAACTGGAACCCGAACTGGAGCCCGTATACTCACCGGGACCTGCATACCTACCTGAACCTGCATACGCACCTGAATCTGTATACCCATCTGAACCCGCCTACCCTCCGGAACCTGTATACCCTCTTGAACCTAGATACCCATCTGAACCTGTAAACCCACCTGAACCTGAATATCCACCTCCCGACAACGGAGAGACCGACTTGTTCGAGATCGACAACAGGAGAAGGGAATTAGAGCTCAGGCATACTGTCAGCGAGGGAAGTCTGCAAAATGTCGACTGGGAACGAATACTGGATACAGGACTATTTCAGGATGTGGATCTTGCAGAGGCTCTAACGAGGCTGAGGACCAATCCCGATTATTGGACAATGGATGATGACGACTTGCTGGCCCTGTCGCATATACGGGAAAAGTTTGGGAGAGGGCGGAAACCCAGCGATGATCGACAACTGGGATTCGAGGACGACGAGGAGGATGCGTTCGACGATGGCGTGACGAGGTTATACCCACCAACGCCGGAAGCAACTGGAGTGCTAGTCAATCCCGATGAGCCGGATGTCGAAGTGAGGATCTTGACCAGACCCCGCTGGCAGGTCAAGTATATTATGGCCAAGGCAAAGTTGATGTTGGTCGAGGAGGAAAATAGGATGAGGCGAGGGCAGCTGCTGGAGCTGCTGGAGATGGAGGCCGCGCTCAAAAATCAAGTAGCGCTGTAAGACAGGTTCAAACCGGCGTCTGGAGCGTCTGCGTATATAAGCTCAGATAAATACTGTTGTACGAGTACGTATAAGTCTCGTGTGACATTTCGTCGTCTGCCCTGCGGGACGAGGCCATACAATGCATGTTCACAACATCCCGAATACTTTGCCTTTTTGCGTCTCGATCAGTGGAACTGGGGCATGGTAACAGTGGCCTGAACGCCGATAGTTAGCGACACCCCACACAGAGAAAACTCGACAAAGCATCTCACCTTGTCTCCAATCGCGTCCTGCTGTGGCCATAGCGCAGTCGTAGTCTGTACACATCGATTTCAACTCGGCGACAGGAAGTACGTAGCTAATTATCACTCACCTTTCTCGTAGTGTAGAAGTCAAGCCCGGTCTTTCCGTAGAAGGGAATATCACCCAAAAACGAGCCTTTGTTTCCGGACCAGTTGAACATTGGCAATGGCACCGGCACGGCGACGTTGATTCCAATCTGTCCTGGCTCAGCCTGCGTCTCGAAGATTCTAGCGGTCGAGCCGTTGTTGGTCTAAGATACTTCCGTTAGTATATCACAGCCAGGAGGCGTCAGAATGCGTCTCACGAAGATAGCAGCTCCATTTCCACTGGAGGAGAGTTAGCAAGGTCTAGATACAGCCGCTGATCTCGTTACTCACTATTTGCTCGCGTTGATAATTTTGATGGCTTCATCGAGCGAGTCAACGCACAGGACGCTGAGAACAGGGCCAAAGATCTCATTCCTGACAGTCCGGAGTCAGTCCCGCCTTCATCATCCCATACTGATCAAACTGACTTGTATGCCGACATGTCCGTGCTGACTTCCACAATGGTCGGTCCAACAAAGTTGCCCTTGGGGTACTCGGTCACTTTGACTCCTCTACCATCTAGGTGAATCTTGCCTCCTTCCTTGTCGACAGAGCCGATGAATCCCTCAATCCGCTCCAAAGCCTGTGGTGAGATGACAGGTCCGCTGCGGAAATGTCAATTGGATCCGCAGGTGCTATCATTGGCCAAGATGACTTACAGGTCGGTGTCCTTCTCGAATCCGCCACTGACTTTCAGCGCCTTGGCCCGCTCGATCAACTCTGGAATGAGCTCCTTGGCCGCACCGACGAAGATAGCTAACCGGCATCAATCGCAATTACTCCTTCTGGATGTCTCGCACTCACCGACCGATAGAGCCATGCATCTTTGGCCAGCTGCACCGAAAGCAGCACCAGCGACCGCATTCAGCGTGAGGTTTCGGTTGGCTGCGAGTCAAGCGTCAGCCATCTCATTCCAGTCTGGTGATGAGTACACTCGCCATCCGGCATGACCACACAGTGGTTCTTCGCTCCGAGATTGGCCTGCACTCGCTTGCCGTTCATCGTTCCCCGCTCGTAAATGTGTTTACCGGCATTGTCGCCGCCAACGAAGGAGATGGCCTTGATGTCGGGATGGTCGCAAATTCTGTTGACAGTGTCTACCGAGCCATGGACCCTGGAGATGGAGATGAGCATAGCCCAAGTCATGGCCACCTGAGAAAACTCACACGTTGATGACTCCAGGAGGCATACCTGCCTTTGCGCACAGCTCGGCGATGATCATAGTCGCTCCGGGGTCTCTTTCCGATGGCTTGACGACGAGAGTGTTTCCGGTAACAGTAGCAAGAGCAGCAGACCACAAGACGATCCTGATGACTGTCAGCATCATGCAAGGAACACAATACCCTCTACGGGGTGAAGCTGGTATCTGCTCACATGGCGGGGAAGTTGAATGGGGTGATGGCGGCAGTCACTCCCAAGGGGACTCGTCGGGAGTATGTGTCCATGTCACTGGCGACTTCCAACTTATCTCCCATGAGTGTGGATGTGATAGCAGTCGCGCTCTCGACCACCTGCAGACCTCGCTGAACATCGCCCAGAGCGTCTGCGAATGTTTTACCCTGTTCGAGTACGATGGATTTGGCAATCTCTGGCGAATGTTCTCTGATCAGGTGCTGCAATCTGAGTACGAAATCAGCATCCTCTGCCTGTGTTCAGTGCTTAGACCATGGCTTGCTCACTCGAAGATGATCCTCTGTCTGCGGATGATACTCGTCTTTGACCACGTCTTGAACGCTTCCGAGGCCGCACTGACGGCTGCGTTGAACTCGGCCTCTGTCGTCTCGGGCACAGTGTTCACCACCACCTGAGTGGACTAGCACAAAGTCAGTCAAAGTCTGTTTCCATCATAGCCCGGCTGCGACAAGACCTGTTGCTCACCGGGTCCGTGACGTCCAACCACTTTGTCGCTTTGCTATCGACGAACTCGCCCGCAATGTAGTTCTTGGTCTTGCCTCCATTGGCAGTCGTCCCCTGCCATTTCTTGCTGACTTCATCAATGGCCTCTTGCCTGCTGGTCGACACGTGTCTGATAGCAGCGGATGGCATGGCGATACGAGGAGCGTTTGGCTTTGTGATGGTGGAGAGGAGTTGTCTCGAGGAAGAGCGGGCAAACCTCAACATGTCAATTGTCAAGGGGTGCGAGGTTGAGGGAATGGTCAAGCGGCGGTAGCGGATTCGAAGCAGACCTAGGTGTGGACGTTTGAACGATCTGAAGTCCTTCACAGTTGACCAGTCACAGCAAGACTAGCTGACTAGATCGCACAGTCACGAGTTGATAGTCTCCGGACCTAGGACATGCAGCAGCAACCATCCCCGGGCGAGCCGGGGAATGTGGGCCAAAGCACAGGGCCCCGGCCCAATAGATTGCCGATCCAATCTCCGCCAAGTCGGAGCAATAGCCGAGCTCGCAGCCTTCCCGTCGCGTAAAATCGAGACATCCTGCGTTGCAGAGGTCTACAAATCGACAAACTGTACGAGTATATGGTCGGTCTGGCGGCGCGCCAGTGTTTGCTCTTCTGGGAAAAAGCATGCGTTGGTCTCAGAGGACGTTGGGTCCTTGAGTTAATTGTCCACTTGGCTAGTATACAAATACAACAGGATCGAGCATGGTTGGGTTGAGCGGTGTTGATGAGATTGCTAGACAGGCCTCAGTTTGCTGATTCCAAGATGCGGTAAATACCCACCATGTGTTGTTTGGAGTATCTCGCAGAGTCGACCGAAACGAGAACGGTACCCCTTATTGCCAGTATAACGTTGAGACGTCCTCTTTGGCAAAAGCGAGACCACAGGCGGGGCATTTCCGCTGCCTGGAAACAATCCTATCCGACAGGCATTGCTTGCAGAAGGCTACAAGTTCCAGTCAGCACACTGCAGCAACGGGCGTGAACCCTTTCCTGGTACTCACTGTGGAAACACTTTGTGATGACCTGTTGCTTCATATTGTGTCCACAACACGAGCATCGCAGGAGTTTCTATCGGACAAGTCGTCAGCCTAGGCACATTGAAGCCGAGTTCGAAACTCACAAATAGCTTGTTCCTCTCTTCCTTCAACTGCAGCTCATTCTCCGAGACATTATGCGATCCAGCGGCCGTGATGACATCCTGCCTCTCCTTGAGCTGTTTGATCTTTTGAGCTGCCGTCTCCGCTTCCTCCTGGTATTTCTCCTTGGCAGCTTTCTCCGCCGCGTGCTCGGAGACCCGCAGTTTGACGACCTGTTGGGCCTAATTGGGATGTGAGCGATAGTTTTGTGACACCAGAAACCGATGACTTACCTCAGTCAACGAGCTTTGCGCCTGTTGTAGTTTCAGGTCGAGCTGTGTCTTCTCTGATGATATCAAAGCCAATTGTTGTTGGAGCTCCAATGACGAGGCCTTCAGCGCAGTCAAACCCTTCTCGTGTGCAGCCTATGGGAGACCCAAATCAGCTGAAGCCCTCAACAGGTTCTTTCAGCAACTTACGATTTGCGCATTGAGACCCTTTTCAACCTCCTGGGCTCGTTCCAACAACCGCAATTGCTTCTCGACGCTTCGCTGGGCCGTCCTGCACTCGCCCTCGATCGCTTCTTTGGTCCGCATCGCCTGGAAGTACTTGTTGTCCGCTTTCGCCTTCTCTGTAGCCAGGCGAGACATCCGAAGCTCTCCGTCTTTCAGCTCGAAAGCCTTTGAACTGAGATTTTCTTGTGCGCCCTCCCACAGTTTCGACAGATTCTCCACTTCAGTATACAGCGCGTTGGTGGCCTGAAACGCAAGACAATCAGCTTTTTCGGCACATGAGTTCATTAAAGCTGTGAAGACTCACCTCGTCGGCCTGTGAGAGCTGGAGTTGGAGCCTATCTCGATTCTGCTCGATCTCCTTCACACGCTCCGCCAGGCTCTTCACTTCGGTCGAGACATCCGGATTGGGTCCCAAGACCTTCTCGTATTTCGCCAGAGATGCCCGTGTGACTTCCAGCTCGGCCCGAACTTCGGCGAGCTCTTTGTGCTCTCCAGCCGGTAACTCGTCCAATTGCTTTTGCAGGGCATTTGCCCGGACCTCGCCATCGCTAGAAATCATGAGCGAGATGTCGATGAAGTGCTGACAACCGTACTCACCTGACTAGACGTTCCAGCTCCTTGACGTAGTCTCCGTCGATACCAGCTTCTCCGTTCAAGAAAGCGAGATATCCCGCAGAACCAGACTCCGCGCCCAGACGCCCTTTCAACCTCTTCACCTCGGAGGTCAAATAGACGATCCGCTCTTGTCTCGAGTTGGCTAGGACCTCCATTTGTTCACCATAAGTGATCTTTTCGCTCTCCCGCGCCCGTCTCTCCGTAAGCTCTGCCGTCAACTCGTCCCTCTGTCCTCTCAAACGGCTTAGATCGGTATCCTTTCGTATGGCCTGTTGACGGAGAGCGTCCACTTCGCCTCTTGCCAATCCTTGGGTGTGTTGCTGGAATTCGAAGTTTTTCGTCCGCATCTCGTCCAACTTCTGTTCGCTGCTTTCAAACCTCGCCTGCATGTCGTTGGCTCGGTTCGTCTGCATGGACAGCTGCTGCAGATAGATTTGGAACCAAGGTGAGTTGCGCAGTGCTTCTTCAGTCGGACTTGAGGCCTAATCAAAACGTCAGTCTCGCCCTGGCCAGCTCGATCTCGCCCTGCCATCCTACTGACCTGTATTTTCAACTTGTCGTGCTCCAGTTTCAACTTCGTATGCTCTGTCCGCAAAGCTTCCAATTGGCTCAGCCTTGTCGCCGCTTTCTGCTCCAGCTCAGATGTGTCCTCGAGCATACCAGTGGACGACGGATCGAAGGGTTTGACATCATCTTCCATTTTACCGTTCGGTGTCGCGTGACCAGATCCACCGTTGGTATATTTCCCTCCAGGCGTCGCATTGCCGCCATCCTGCTCGGACGTCCATCTAGACCGCTCAGCTTTATCGCGCTCCATCCGTTGGCGATCTAAAGACTTTTGAGCTTTTTGCAGATCCCGCTGCAATTGGTCTCGCGAGCTACTAAGTGAGGAGACCTCGGCTTGCAGAGTCTGGTTTCTCGACCGCAGTGTGCTCGACTACACGGGCATAGTCAGTTCTTGAGCTGGGACAGTCGGCCCGATGGACAAACTCACCTCTGCTTGCAGCTTATCGCAGCGAGAGTGTAAAGCGTCACTAGATATTGGTTTTGCTCCATTTTTGGCGAGATCAGCGAAATTGCTCAGAAGCTGGGTGGTCAACGGCAGCCGAGTCTCGAGCGCCTTGTTCAGCTCTGGTGTCGATAGACTTGGGTCCAGTACAGCTAGAAAAGAGAGAATTGGAAATCAGGACATGCGGTATGTCAGGCTTGCTCGACAGACTCACGCTCCGTTAGCTCGGCGAACGATGGCTCGACGCCTTGATTTCCAGTAAGGTTTTGGACAACGCTGACCAGCTGAAGATGAGACTTAAGCAAGACTTCGACCCACTATGCGAAGTCCGACTTACCTGTGTCCAACAGACTTCTACCGCCTGCATACTAGCGGCTAGAACCCGTTTCTGGGCCTCAAGCTCATTGGCTCGCTGGGATTCTTCCCGATGTAGGCGCCGGTACTCGAGCATTTGCCTATAGATAGCTTCTTTTCGCTTGACCTACATGAAAATTTGTAAGAATGAGAATTTGTTACAACCATCTGTTGAACCGGCACCCACCTCTAGCTCTTTCATCCAGTCTTCTTGGTCATCATCGTCTTGACCTTGTGACTGGGAGGAGACACTGGTGAAGCTACCCAGAGCTCTCTTTTTGGAAGGTGACATTCCATCTTCCGCGCCAGTACCTCCCGAGGCCTCACGGACTCGCTTTAGGTCGGCATTCATTGTCGGTTGTGTTGTGAGTGTAGCATGCGAAGATTCTTTTTGGACCCCTGAGTTGATGATGATGCCCCTGTCCGATACGAGGCTCAGGAGACGACGGAGGAAGATGCGAACGAGAAGGAGGGTGGGGTATATGTCGGCTCTATGATGAAGGTTGCTCCCAAAAAAGCTATGATTCAGCTGTCGTTGCATGCGAGCTCCCTATCCTCCTCCCAGCGAGCGGCAAGGAGTCAAAGATCCCAAGCAGGCAGCGGCGAGATTCGGGGTTTTATCCAATGTGGCACTTTTTCCCTCATCACAAATCCTGAAACACGCCGACCTCGCTCCCCCGCGCTTCATCTTACCCCGCGTTTGTATTTGCCACCCAGTCGTCCTAATTCAACGTTTGGGCGGTTTGTTGACATGATGGTAGATTGGTATCAACGTATACAGAGGTCTGCACTGGCTCCCTACAGTAGTAGCGTGGCGTACAGCATCGCCCGTAGAGTGTACTCGAGTAGTGGTGTGAAGAAAAGCTGGGAGCATGTCTCTGGACTCGCTCGAAGAAGATAGAGGCCTCAAAGCGCCACACAAGATGCCTAGCAGTTCAACCATGGGTATCGACGACGATGAGGAGGATATGACGTGAGTTTTGGGACTTCGGACCCATAGCCTATCATGTCTGACGATGTCGTCTATTAGCTTCGATTCGCCTCAGGAGGAGGCAGCTCACTACCGTGAAAAGTACAGACGCATCATGGACATGCTCGATGAAACAAGAGCTGAACTTGGTATGTAAACCCAATCTAACGCACTTTCCGTGAACCTGACCGCGAGCGCAGACGATTTTCAGACTTCATCAAAAGAGCTAGAAGAGGAGCTTGAGCGAGAGCTAGCTGCTACGGAGAAACAACAAGCTGAGCTGAAAGACCGTATACAGAAGCTCGAGGCTGAGAAGGAGGAATGGAAGGTGTGTCCCAATCAGCTGCACCAGAGTCACAAGGCTTACAATCCTCCAGAACAAGTTTCTTTCGCTGCAAAAGATGCACAGCTCGACTACAGCAGCTATGCAGGTGTGTCCGATAATACAGCAACGGAATAATTCCTGACTATGTGCAGAGAGAGATGGACAATCTAAGGTCGGAGAGGGACAAGACTCTGGTAGCGCTAAGAGATCTCGAGATGGGCAATGACGAGCTGGAGAGGAACGAGAGGTGTGTAAATGATGTCTAGGCCATTTTTGGCTGTTACTGATCATGTGCCAGAGTCGCGGTGTCTTCCTTGCTGGATCTGGAAAGCAAGTACAATAGGGCAATCGAGGAGAAGACACTGTTGGAGGGAGAAGTGATACACCGTCAAGAGCTAGAGGAAGAATGTCAGCGGTTGAAGGACGATGTGAGAGGTGCGTTCCGGGCCTGCTGCTCTCGAGACTCCGCTGTCCAAATGTCCATATGTCAATACAGCTGATCGACCCTCCTAGACGCAAATAGCGAAATCGCCATACTGCGGGATCAACTCTCCCGCTCGATACCCACTCCGCCATCGTCCGTCTCCATGCCCATGTCTCCTGTACAAACTGCCATTCGGGATGAACCGCTACCTGAAGACCATCTCGCTCTATCGAATCCAGATGAAACCATGCGGAGACCTCGATCGCTCCATGGTACAATCACTGCATCGCCAGGACCAGCCAACCGTAAGCAAGGTCTCACCCGCAGCGGCACTACTTCCTCGATACCTACCCTGTCGCCAGCAGCCAAACGATACGCTTCTCGGTTGGCCGATTCGCCGTCTGGCTTATCGACACTTGCGAGATCCGCCACGTCTCGCAACCTGGTGCAATCGATTGGACCTGGCTCTCCAGTGCCTGTCCGTGTACGAGCACCGGTAGCGGCATCAGGATCGGTACCTCTTTTAGTGCCGACACCCGGCAAAGCGCAACAAAATGCAAATTCAATGGCAAAGACCAGGGCAATGCGACTGCTCCGAGACTTTAGATCCAAGCTCAAGACTTCCGAGGACAAGATGGAGTCGAAAGTGCCCAAACGCGCCGTTTCCGGTCCAATGCCTCTGAGCCAGTCGAGGCGAAACACCTCCGCTACGTCGTCCGCCACGGCCCCTGTTGGTGGGAAACCAGCGTTCAACGCGCCAAAAGACGCTTCCCATACACCTACGCCAGGAGACGTTTCTAGTGCTGGTGCAATGTTCCTCAGCCCGAACAGCTGGGTGATGGTTAGTGATGAAGAAGACACGCCAACCAATCAGCCTATGAGACTTCGACCAGATGAGCCGCCTTCACCGTTGGAGCAGAACTTTCGAGCGGTGTCTTCGTCTTCGACTTCCAGTCGACCATTACCTTCTCGGCCGGGTATACCTTCGCCCCTCGCTGCCAATCTCTCTCGTTCGACAACGTCTCACGGAGCTCGGCCTCCATCGCGAGCCACGGGGTCTACACTTGCCAGTCAGGCGAAACGGGCGCCCTCGCGTCAACAGTCCGAACACTCGGATTCTCGCCCCATGTCACCTAGTTTCATACCACAACCTAGTCGATCTTCACTACGGTCCCCGACGCCCACCTTCGGCGCTATGCTCATGGCGTCAAACTCCACACCCGGCACCTCGCGACCAAGTTCCCGCTCCGCCCACCGGGTCCTAGGTAAAGGTCTACCTCCGGCATCAAAGGCCTTTCCCAGTCCTCAGCCAATGGCAATGAGCGTCAGTACTTCCGTCTCGACGCCTTCTTCCGCTTTGAAACGATCAAGCAGGAGATCGTCGCTGGGCGTGGCGGAAGCAGCGTTACCGCCAACGGGTATCCCGGCACCTAGTGGTCGAACCCCAGGGAAGGATAGACCGATCTCCGTGCCGGTTTTTGTGAACGGGACACCGCCGCCAGTGCCGCGTATACCATCGGCACATCTGAGGGCTAGCGTGAGTTTGCAACAGAAGGACAGGCTGGGAAGGGATAGGGACAGTAGAGCAGGGCTGTGAGGCCTGAGGATTGTGCTCTAGCCTGTTGCACATCACGCCGTATCGGTAGTTTATGGCGGCATTGCGCTATCGCATGCATTACACTCTGCATACCTACTACCGACACTTTCTAGAGCCATGGCTTTCGAGACTTGTCATTTAACGTGCAGATGCCAGACAAGACTCGCCTGCCGTCAGACATCCGATCGTCATCGTCGTCATCTCGCCTGAAGTGGAGGTCGTGTTTCGTCTCGAACACCTGCTATGACTTTCGACAAAGTCGAATCTATGATTCGTCACACTGTCGATGTCAAGACTGCTCAGAACAGCTCACAACTTCACCCGCTCTCTGCCCAGCGCCCTGATCTCTCCGCGAAACACTTGTCGCTCACAATCACGCACCATGTCGAGCGAGATATCCCTCGAATATGAGCAGGACCGACAATCGGAACTGAAGGAGAACATGGAGTCTGTCCTCGACGAGATCAAAGCTGCTTCCGACTCCGACTCCAAGTCAGTACGTCCATCCCGTCTGCGATACAGAGGGTAGCAAGCTGATGAGCTACCTAGGCCCGACTTGTGCCCATCTCCAAGCTAAAACCCGCGTCGGACATCAAAGCGCTTTATGACCTTGGATACCGACACTTCGGGGAGAACTACATTCAAGAGCTGGCCGATAAGGCAGAGGCCGTGAGTCATCTCGCCTCCTTCCGTGAATCGGAGCTCTGTACTAACCCCAGGGTACGGTGTAGATGCCGAAAGATATAAATTGGCATTTTGTCGGTGCACTCCAGAGCAACAAGTCGAAGCTCGCAGCATGTGAGTCCGTATTGAATCATCACCCGTAGTCCAGATGAACTCCCCGCTGACTGTACTCCCACCAGCTGTCACGAATCTCTTCGTCCTGGAGACCTTGTCATCGATCAAAGTGGCCGATCTGCTTGAGAAGGCCTTGTCTAACCAAACTCGATCATCCCCACTCAACGTCTACCTTCAAATCAACACCTCGTCAGAAGACTCAAAGTCCGGCCTGCCACCTCTATCTTCTTCTTCGACGGTGGACGACGAGGTCATACAGTTGGCCCTTCACGTCGTCAGATCTTGTCCCTCGCTGAAGCTTCTCGGCCTGATGACCATCGGATCATACGACGCCTCGCACGATCCATCCAAACCCAATCCCGACTTCACCTCGCTCAAAGAGACGCGAAAGGAGCTGGTCAGGATACTAAAGGAGGAGAAGGATGAGGGATTGCCCAAGACCGAAGACGATCTCGAACTGAGTATGGGCATGAGCGCAGACTTTGTCCAGGCCGTGAAGGAGGGTAGCAGTAGCGTCAGAGTCGGGACCAAGATCTTTGGCACAAGACCGCCCAAGAGCCAAGCCCATGTATAGCAACAACGCTCAATGTTCCAAGCACTAGTGATCGATACATCGAGCATCTTGGGGTCTACCTGAAAGGGAAACCGCCCTGGGCTTCTCCAGGACCGACTTGGAACCAAAAGTCCTGTAAATCAAGTCCGCCCGCTAGATCACCTTCATCTCCATCCTGTCCTTCCATGCCCGGGTTGTTGCTCTGGCCGAACCAATCGTCCAAAGTCGCGAATCCGAGGTTTGACGAATTGGCAAGTTGTCCCGCAGGTAACGTGTTGAGCTCCGACATGGGCTGTTGATTGGGCGGCGCGACCTGACTGGCCATGTTCAATCCGAACGGATCGTCGGGGTACGGGAATGTGAAGGGATTCGGAGTTTGTGCTGCGTGAACAGGTAATGACCAGGGCGATGCCGCCGAATCGAAGCCGAGTGGATCTTTATCTCTGGGCGTGGTCTGGTTATTGGGTTGATACCCTGGCGGCCATTGGGCATTTACCTGCCCACTAGACGAGTACGACGCAGAGTTACTGGTATATGGGTTGGCTGGGCGTTGTTGTGATTCACTGTTCGCTTGTTGCGTCTGAGGTAACGGAACCTGGTGACCGCCCGTCGGACTGTTTGCGTTGTTCTGGAGCAAAGACTCAGCAACCTGGAAACCTAAATGGCCGGGGAACAGTCTTGCACTCACCGAATCTGACATGACGGACAGCTTTCTATTCAGCGCTTCCAGCTGTCGTCCATACCGGACGGCCGGATGATCATCGTCCTCTGATGCCTTGGAGAAGCATGCACAAAGTCGATCTATCAGAGTGAGTGTTCTAAAGGATGTCAGCTGGGGGCGGATACTGACTCCGTACGGGTAATAGCTTACTTTGCATGATCTGCTCGGAGCATGGCGCCGGAGTAGAGTGCCTGAGAAGGCATCAGCTTCATCCTCATTCACCACCGTCGCGCTGACCTACCTTGAGCAATAGCACTGCGGCATACGTGAACCATAGCAAGAACCTCCAGGGTAGATACGGCAGCGCTCCGCCTGGATGTAGTCGATCGACGCAAATCTCCAATAATGCCCTCGCCGAGTCGCACGACTGGAAGATGTACCGTGCGTCGGGGCTGTGGGCTGCTCCTCTCGGAAAGAGACTGAGTGATGGTCTCGTCGCATCGGTGATTTCGCCGCGAGCTCTGCGTTCCTCCAACTTTTTGTTCTCTTCCTCCGCCCGCATAGCAGATCGCTCCAGATGGCTTTGCTACGATCACGGAGGATCAGTATGAAGTTCAAACCATGCAATATGCGCACTCACGAAGGAGAACGCAGTCACGACAAGCGTGGTGTAGTGTAACATGGCAGCAACGCAGTCGGTCAGTGGGAACGTATTCCACCTACGCAAACTATCAGCTCTGACGTCGGTTACGATGAAGCTGGTTGACGAACTTTTTATGCGCCCATAATATTCTGAAACCGTCTATGGATCTGGCCAATTCGTCGACATACTTGAAGTACTCGCCGTAGCTGCAATCACATTAGCAGGTCGATATCAAAGGCTCCGTATCTCGACTTACATCATGAGAGATCGTGTTCGTGATGGGTTTGGCCACAAAGTATCATGAGCTGTGCTCATCACTGGCAACCCTTATCAGTTATTCCGTCACGCAAGACACCGATTTAATAGCTCACTCTGTGTGAGCTCGAGGTACGCCTGCACCAGACACGAGTAATCGTCCTGTGCGCCGCTTTCATCCTCGGTCAAAGAGGGGAAATTGCCCGCAGCTGCCGCTGGGCCTGTTTGGGCGGAACTTGAGAATCCCTGGAAACAGACGGCCGGTCCTCGCGACCAGAATGCACGACCTAATCGGAGAGAGATACTATGTCCCAGTCAGAAAAGCTCATTTGAGGGTATCCTTGTGACTCGCTGCCTGTCAAACAGATAACAATCTGTCAAAGGATAAGTAGGTGAGCTGATAGGATCGATACGAAGGGCATTGCGGCTCACAGGTCCACGCCAGTCGCGATCTCTCCAGCTCCGGAGTCTTGTCAACCTCGGTAAACAGTTTCATCGCAAGCTAGAGGCGGTCAGCACGACACGACTTCACAACGTAGTACAAGCTTACCTTTTCAATTCCCAGCCCGTATGCCGACCTGATCGCAGTTCCTATCAACATCCACGCTTGTCGGTTCTCAGCGCCATGAACCTCTTCTCCAACGCCGACTGCTCTGGTGACGTCTTCGTCGCGTTTAGCGGATCTCGCTGGATCTCGGGGTAGATTCTCCGCCAGGAGGAGTAATGCCTCGATCAGATCAATAGTCGGAGGCGCACCGAGGCATTGTATGTCGGTGATCCAGCCCTACGTGCTGGTCAGAATGCCGCCTTCTAAAGCCATTGAAAGACTCACTCGGAACACAGCCCATGCCTTGTCGTGGACTTGCTTCATACCCTTGGTTGTATGATGTTTGCTGGCAATAATGACGGCAGCTGTCAAGAAGTACCTCTCGTCTCTAGCGAATGAGGCGAGCTGGTCCAGGGTTTGTGGAATTTCTGCCATTGGTACCATCGGCTACAATATGGTTAGCTGTCGTCACCGACCACGAGCTCGGATGAGCAGGACTCACGAAAAAGTGGTGATGATGCCGGAAGAACGCATCGGTCAAGATGATAAGGTGATCTTTATCCAGTACTCCAAGCTTAATCAAGGCAAAGTCCTGTATCGAGGGAGGCTCCTTATTCCTGTCATTCTTTGACCCCGCGCCGAATGCCTTTCCTTTGCCTTTGTCCCTGTAATCACCGTCGTCGCTGCTTCCTCTACGTGTCTCCGAGGCACCTTGACCAAAAGTCGCTTTCGACTTGTCGTCTCTTCGCCGACTGTCTTCCGAGTCAGCTTGTCCGCTGGCCAAGGCGAGGATATTTAGAGCGTCGCTTTCGTTCTGCATGTCCGCGATGACGATACTGCTAGGGTCGGAGACATGTAGTGGCGGATTCAGATGCAGCCTCCGCCTTTTTGGACTAGGTGTTGAGGATGTAGGGATGTGCGCCGGCGGTGTTGGGTCATGGATGGTCGTTGGGGTCGTACTGGTGGGACCTCGTTGGATAGAGTATATGTTGGCTGAGGGGGACTTATGTATGAGATCGTGGATCGAAGCACCATAACTCGGTCGGTGCTCGCTCTGTCCATGGCTGAAGCCGGGTGAGGGTCGGATGGGGTGTGTCGACGATGGTGGATACTGGAAGCTGGGCTCTCTCGGAGCATTTGTGGGTCGAAAATTTCCAGCTCCAGTTCCAGTTCCATTACCAGCACCAAGACCGGTGCCATTACCAGTACCCGTGGAGGAACCAATCATCATTGGCATATCCGTGTCCCTACTAATACTTCCTCGTCCTGGTCCATCTATGCTCATACTGCTATGACCTTGACCTTGGTTTTCCGTCAAGGAGTCGTTGTCGTGAGACTCTGACGCCGACTGCCGTCTCTTGTTGTTTCCACCTCGACGGGACGGAGCGAACACGCATTCCCGGGACTCTCTCTTGCACCGAGAACAAGGAGGAGACGAAGGCGCATCAATGTCGCCCTAAGACGCGCAGAACAACCTTCAAGTCAGCCAAAGTACACGCGCAAGCATCTTCATCTGGATGTACGGACCAGGTCGCATTTCGCTTTACGGCTCCTACAATGGAGACTGTGGGGTCAGGCTTGTCAGCGATGCTGAACGTTCGATACGGATGGTGCTCCGGAGGATGTTCAGGGGGAACGGCTGAAGAAGGCTAATGCTCACCAGGCTCGATATCCTCGCTTGATCTTGTCAGGCTTTTGCTCTGCGTAATCGAACGGCGGTTGCTGGTAGGACATGTTGGATCTGATATCTCCTTGTCGGGGCTATACACAGACGCTTGCCCTTGCCTCTTTGATATGACAGGTAACTGATATGGCACAATGAGATGAGGAGAAGACACGAACCAATTCAAAACTGCTCGAGGTCTGTTTACCGGTTTGAGCCGGACGGCCCCGGGCACGCGGGACACCGGAGGAAGATGGCCGCGGGGACATTGCGGTGGTCGAGACAGCCAAGAGCTAGCACAAGATCAATGACCAATTACAATCGGTCCGTACAAGAGCTAGAGTAGAGGAGGAGAGCTGATCTGAGTAGCATATTGCGAGTCCACGCGTAGGTCTATAACAGACGCGTCGTGAAGGATAATGCATATTGTCCATGGGTATACAGGCAAGAGTCGTCGGTCGTCCGACGTCAACCATTCGTCAAGCCAGTCTGGATGTTCAGCTCTGGGAGGCTAGGCCTTGACGGCAGCGGGATTTGCTGTCATGCTGAATTCCCCAAGGTCGGGCTCGACCAATGGTCCGGGCTGGTAGCAAACAGTCCGCATAACGTCCAGATGTGTCCTCTGAATCCAGGTCTGTGAGTCAGAGGAGACGACAAGGGTTTCGCGTAGTATCGAGGTAAAGGTTCATCCCCCCGGCAGGTATGATGCCACCCGGTCAGAGAGAGGCGACGACATAGGGGGATCAGGTCGGTCGAGATCGGAAGGAGGTGGGTGTGTTGTATCGAAGTCACCAGGAGTAGACATCGCGTCAATGGTGGTATGGGGCAGATTGTGGTTATAGGCGGCGGTTGGTTCGTTTCGAGTGGGATAAGAGGTCGAATTGGGCAAAGCACCGTGAGCTGACAAGAACAATGGGGCTAACCTGTTGGCGCATACATGTGCCACCGAATAGTACCTCCAGTGCGACCAAGGGAAGGTCCATCTCGAGAGACCCGTCAATTCTAGCCTCTCTGGCTCTTCCGCGATCTGAAATACAGAAAGTATCAGCGTGATTCCCTCTGTAGTGCAGACTCCAAGGTCATACCTCTTTCCGCAAAAAAGTGAATGCGCCGACACGGTCTGTCAAGATCGCTTTCACACCCCAGCTCATGGCAACCCTCATTTCCCCAGGGTCATTGACGGTCCAGAGGCAAATCTCCTTTCCAGCCTCTCGGCATTTCTTCAAGAAGGCCTGTCCCTCTGAGCCCATCAAGAGGGCAAAGTTGAGCGAGAACCCATCACAAGCATCCCAGAAGTATCGCTCGACGACGGCTGGCGAGAAGCCAATATGATATCGCCTCAGCAGGGGCAGATACTTGTATGCTGCTCGCAGGAAGAGAGGGTGCCACAAGCCCAAAATGAGCCGTGGAGCAAGTTCAGTCTCCCAACCAGGGTACAGACTGCAGTCGTCGTCAGCGGTGGAAGAAGGCGGACCCTTGTTTGACTGACGCAATGATTCTTGCCATCTCAGGCTGAGCGATATCAGTAAGTGCTTCAGATCAATCAGCAACGACTTACGAAGAGCATCTCTGGGTCATTCTGCATCTTGCAGTCGATCTAAACGCAGTTTCAGTATGTGAACATGAGTGTAGGATTCGCTCGACTGACATTGAGGGACACATGCCGATGACCAGGCTGTACCATATCAGCATCCATCTCGACGTTTATGACATGCACTCACCTCCATTAACAAAGCCACGAGCTCCTCGAACAGTGGGATCGGCTGTATTGGCTCTGCTTTGGTCCGAACGTGCCTGCGAGGGACAAGTGATGAGCGAGCTACTTCAAACATGCTATTGCAGAGGGACATACTCAATAACGTCCTGCCAGGGCTGTTTCCTGATCAGGCCCTTGCCCGTCGTGGTCCTATCTAAGGTCGGATCGTGAAACATCAGGATCACTCCGTCCGATGTAGCGTGAACATCTGTCCGGCAGGAGCCTCAGCATATGACATCTTGTCAGAGGAGTCTCAATTCTACTTACCGCTCTCGATACCATCTGCTCCTTCTTCAATTGCAGCGCGAAAACTCGCCAGCCTAGTGACATGAGTTTCAGACGAGTCGGGGGGTGGCGATGGCCAAAGTTCGCGGCAAGCGTAGTTGAACGGATATGGTGGGAAGGCACCTTGGGCAAAGATGTTTGGCTCACGTGTTTTCTGGTAGATGTGCCGAAGCTCCTCTGTGACCCCAGCATTCGATCTCAATTGGCTTCCTGAACGGCGCGGGCGTGATAGGTCCTGGGCGGGAGCCGATTGTTTCGGAGCCACCGACCACCTCTCCAGAGGATCTAGACGCAGAAATGGCCATGGTGAAGTGATGTCCGAGTATATGAGAGGGTGCAAGTGATCTTAAGGGATCGAGGTGATATCAATGTGTGATAGAGTTGCCAGCTACAACACGACGGCAAGAGCCTGTACCAGGGTGATGATAGATGACCACGTTCGTTCTTTGAACCACTAGGTTGTTGACGTCGTCCACCCTGGATGTAATTGCGATTACGAGGTCGACAGGAAGCAAAGTCCCCTCTTCCGCCTCCATCTACAGTGGCGATGGGATGTGAGGTAGCCGATGCATTGATCAAGCTGTGTTGAGAGCACAGCAGGATGCGTATGTACAGACTGGGCCAGCCGAGCCGACGGTCTTTACAGCGTCACCTTATTTGCAAGCGAACCGATCGCAGAGCCGCAGGGCCGGCCGGGACTGCGCAGGGGCCGATTTTGCCGAGGCGGAGTTGTCACACATCCCGTATTCAGCCTTGGGTACGGCCTCGGCTGGCCTTCGGGCAACATCGTCGTCGTTGGACTTGTGACTGATCACTGATCGCACAGCAATCGCACAGACAAGTCCACTCACTCATCAATAGCCGTTCCCCCAGTCTACGTCCTCCCTTGTGATGACCGCAAAACCACCAACACCTGTCACAATCAACCCCGGCGAAGCCTACGTCCACATCACCTCGCCTCTGAACCCAAGTGCCATCTTATCGGGCATATCGCTCCCGGCCTATCAACTGAAATACGTCGGTCCAGTAGGAGAACTTGAGGGAGAGCACATCTTCAAGGTATGCAGCATCGGAAGCGACAGTGCCGTCGTGAAACGCTCCGAGCTTCCAGACAAGGAGGTATTGAGTGCGGTGAAGGCGCTAGAAGGGGTGAAGGGTGCAAAAGTCCTAGAGACCAAGCAAAGGGCGAAGCGGGATGAGTTCTAGGACTGAAACGCAGATGACACGAGGTGAATGAAGCACAGTGAGTGAATCGCCGTGGCGAAGACATGTTCGTTAGAGTGCTGACTCTCTGCGCAAGACACACACGAAGTAACGAATTATCAATCCACTCGAGATGATAGGACTCAATGACTCTCAATCAAATGGGCTGTGCAGAGCCGAGTACATACATACAACATGTGGACATACAAAGACAGCCTCGCAGGCCGGTATCACCGAGGAATCCAGGTTCATAACGGCAAATTGGCGATCTCCGTTCGAACGTTCTGCGCTCTGTTCGCCCGGCTCAGTTGGTCTGGCAGTGTCTGCGTGGAGATCAGCAAGGCTGGACCTGAAGCATTCTGGGGGACCTTCAGTTCCGTACTCACACTAGATAGCTCTGATATATTCTCAACCACTTTGTTGAACGTCTGCACGACCTCTGCATGCCGCGGAGGCTCCGGTATAGGCTCCGACTTCTTCTGTGCTTTACCTTCTTGTACAATCAGCTGCCGCCTACAGAATTCTCGAAGCAGCTTTCAGCTCGAACTCACCTTGCGATGCTTCCTCGTCGTCTTCTGGGAACCACTCAGCATGCAGTTTCCGGTTCTCCAGATCGCTCTCCTTTTTGTACAGGAACGCAGGCCGGTCTTTCCTCAGGTTCCCCAGCTCGATTTCTGACTCGACTCGCTCGGTGTCCAAGGACCAGATATCTCTATCCAGTGCTTCGTCAAAGGGTTCCGTTGCTGCGGACAGTCTGTCAGTCTGCGTCCTCTACCCTGTTGTAGTGACAGTACAGTCCAGAGTATGCACTCACTGGGTTCATAATGCTCATAGTCATGACCGTTCACTCTCAAATTTGGCCGTGAAGCCCTCCATATCTCCTCTTGTATCTGCACACGGACGTCAGCACTTGGCTCCTAGTAGAGCTAGACGGATGACCGTTCACCTTAGCTAGCCTTTGCTCCAACTCCTTCCTCAATGCTTGTGACTCCGCTCCGTCCTTTCCTCCGGGCAGCAAAGCTAATCTCGTTTCCATCGACGCCGCTATTGACTTTGCGACATTGTCTTGTATCCGCAACCAGTCCGGCTCGGTCTCTACGACAATTCGGGATATCGTCGAGTCGTCCATGACCAGTGAGTTTCGCGTGCCGATGGCTCTCACGATTGAGTACTCGTTGCTTTCCAAGTTTGCAAGCCAGAAGAGGGACCACTTGTGGTGGTGCACTAGTTGATTGACTTTGTTGACAAACGCGTCTCTGAAAATGGTGGTTGGGTGGCGACGGAATCAAACGGCGGTTGACTTCTTTCAGCTGACCGCGGTGATGTCAACCAGCAGGGAAAGGAAGGAAGGTTATGATCGTTCTCACTGTCACGTAACAGTCACACTCATGAGACTCACTACTTTTGGGAGACGTACGATGGCTCCGAGAAGGCTGTAATCATCGGTCACAGATTGCAGAAATTATTGCACTATATACACCGCTACATACATCGAAGATGAGGGCAACCGCCGAGTCCCTCGACAGCCGAGTTACCAGTAAGTCGCCTTGTCATCTCGTACTGAGTGCGCTTCACTGACCATCTTCCTTCATCGAGCAGCCTTGGAACCAGTAAGCGGTATCACCTCTAAAATACCGGGGCATTGACTGATTCAATTTCAGCCTACCAGTGTTCCGGTCGGCGAGAACCGCGTTCTGAGATCCTGGAGAAGCAAATCAGACCTCGCAGACGATGCGGAAGGGTCCGCGGAATCGGCAGGCTCATCGCACGACGTGAAAGGCAAAGCAAATCGACGTATATGGATGTTAGAGGAGGAGCTAGCATCTGCTCGAGCCGCCACGAAGACGCAAGCTGAGGACTTTGAGTACAAGCTGGAACGGGAGAAGGGGTCTGCATCGCGACTACAAGGCACGATAGACCATCTGCAGGGGAAGATCGCGAAAGCCGAGCAAGAGAAGACTGCCCTGATCGAAGAAAATCAGAGCTGGAGTGAGCAGGTCAAGCTCCTCCAGGAACAATGGGGTTCCCAGCGAGAGCGACATTCCGGCCAATTGGAAGATCTCGCCGGATCCGTGGCAAGTCTGCGCGCCGAAAGATCTGCTTTGAATGAGCAGGTCACAACTCTGATTGAAGACAAGATGGCCCTTCAGGAAGAGCTCAGAGCAATCAAAGCGAGGCAGGATATGGCGCAAAGGTGAGCTGCGATTGATAGAACGGACCACGGCAGTGGATTGACATATCATATTGGCCTAGTTCACGACCAGCGCTTCAAGTTCAATCACCCAACGTAAAGATTGCCGTGCGATCCCCTACTCCCACCACGCCCACCAAACTCCGCTTATCTACGCTTGACACACTGGAAGCTGGTAAATCGCTCTTCAGTCCCGGCAAAAGCCCCACAACCTCACTTGCCCGAAAGTTCGCCCACCTAGAGGACCGACACGCTGCTCTCAGAGAAGAGTACGCTGACCTGCGATCGAGGTATGCGGCGGATCTGAAACACTGGAAAGAGTATAGAGCGCTGGAGAAGGCTAGAATAGAGGTGAAGACGCAGAAGAAGGCGGATAAGCGCAAACAGAGAGAAGAGCGCAAGCTCGCTACTCAAAGTGGCTCCACAGCGCGTTTCGTGCTGGATACAAGTACGGCAAAGGTACTGGTAGCGGCGTCCGACAACAGTCAATCGCTACCGAGAGCAAGGGAATCGGTGCCGACTCCATCCGTCCCTCTCGGCGAACAAGGAGAACAACTGTCGTCAGTCAAAGAGCCCGACAACAAGGAATACTATAGCGACGAAGAAGAGGATCGACATCGATCCACATCCGTGGACGCCCCGAGTGTATCTGAAGCTCGTGCCGGGCCTCAAGTCGAAGACACCGGGCGTCATAGCAAACCCGTGTCAGTTACGACAGAGGTAGAAGTCACCAAGACCTATTCGCGCAGCGAAACGGGATATGACGGTGCTGCATCGCCATCAACGTCAACTCCTGCGACCGGCAGACAGCGTACAAACGTCACCAACGCTCGGACCACCCCATGGCTCGGCACTCCCAGCAAACCTAGCACTCCCCTAGGCAGGACCCCTTCCGTTGGTCATTCATACCGCCTAGGGAGCTTGGGCGAGGAGGTATTCGATGCCACACCACTACCAGACGCTCCAGCCTCACCATCCGGGAAGCGAACTCCTCTGGTCAGGGATCGAGGTGCTCAGCCTGGATCCTCACTCCGACGATCCACGCTCAAGAAGCTGGTTGGAGCAGAAGGCCAGCTCGAAACGCCGATCAAGGGCGGAGATACCGGTAGAAAGAGGAAGTCGGTGGAGATGGACAACCTAACCCCAGCGGAAAAGGCTTTGGAGCTGAGGAAGCTGGATAAATTATCGGCAAAGGAGAAGAAGGAGTATTATGCGCAATACAAGGGAAAGGGAAGGTATACTGCCCCTGAGGAACTGTAAGCAGGATATCGGATCGCAGAAACGAGAGTGTTGGCTGACAAGGTCTTGGGTTTAGCGAATCACATGTGCTGGAGGAATATGAGATCGACCCGGAGAAGAACGAAGGTGCGAATTACCAGTTTCACGATGTGAAGCGCCACAAGATGGATCGAAAGCAAATGCACGGCGGAGACTGCGAGTGCTGCAAGGATGTGAGTGGAGCCAGTGTATCGCGGGTTGACTCTTGTTGATCCGACTGGTTTGATAGTACTACGAGGCTGTTGGCCCCATACCGCAGTACAACCAAGGTCCCAAGTGGAAGGACGCCCCACAGCCAAATGACCAAGGTCGAGCTGTCGCTCAGGCCGAGGTACGGGAGCACCAAAACAAGGTTTCCAGACATCGCGAAACCGTGAGTTACGCCTCCAAGTATCTGGCGATGTGGGCACAGCTAGCTTACAAACGCCCAGTGGCGCAGAAACCCAACTCCTCCTGGGTTTTGGGAGATTGGCTTCCCAGCGACTCAAACCGTCGAAGCGCAAAATGCACTGGCGGATGAAATGGTTGCTGCGCGAGAAGCGCAGATCAGGAGAGAGGCAGCGTGAGTCGAAGTCTAAAAGAATCACCGTTCTAGAACTAGTGCTGACCAACTTACAGGCATAAGGACAGCAAATGGAGAAAGAAGGCATGAACGGGGTTACAATGTGATAATGATTTCCGGACGGGGCAGGGCTTAGTTTGACGCAGCGCATGGAGCCCTCTGTTGTATACCAAAGCCAACAAGCGCCCCCGAGCCCTCGGGCCTCTTCTATGTTGTACGCTATGACCACATCCATGTATAACGGAGTATGACATGCGCCTCGCCGCAGAGAAATCCCAGTACTGGCGATAGGGAGTAACACTAGACTACAGTTGCTACAACCCCGAGAGAGCCGGGTCGGCTAAGCTGAATACCAGACCCCACGGCCTGGAACGGGCGGGTGGGGGCCTCGTTACGCATAGGGTAGGCTTGAAACAAACAGGAAACGAGACTGCATGTCTATATGTCGATATATACCGTATGGCAACGTCTGCATAAGTGTCTGACCCCTTCTCCTGCTCATGAGCATCTCTATTTCTGACCTCCATACTGGGACCGGCAGGTCAGCTGCTGACTAACACCGGCGTCTTTCGGCAGTAACTCACATCGTAGAACCCCTTTCCACTCTTTCGACCCATGTTGCCCTCTTTGACCATCTTCTCGAGGAGGGGCGAAGGCGCCACAAGGTCCTTCGAGATGATGCCGGGGTTGGCGTCGGCCTTGGCTTTCCATCCTTCGGATATGTACGATGTCGTGTCTGTCCACAAGTCAGCTTGTTGACTGATACGCGTTGACGTCTGCGCTTACCCAGTCCGACAAAGTCGAGTAGCTTGAATGGCTAGCATTATCGTGTGTTAGTAGAATGCGACTGATTGACTGACTCGGGGCCGTGACTCACTCCCATGGCTAAGGAAATCAGTCAGCGTCGTGGCATTTTGCAGGAAGGAAGGAAGTACAAGACTCACGATATCCAGCGCCGAGCTCCATAGCGGTGTCAATGTCCTCTGGCGTAGCATCTCCTCTCTCCACCATCCTGATAGCCTCCACTGCAATATCTCAGCTCTTATCGCTCGAGCTGCGACAGACTCTACGCACTCATGTATGGCACCAAGAGCCTATTGACGATGAATCCCGGTGTGTCCTTGCAGACCACTGGAGACTTCTTCATCCTCACATTGACCTCCTTCAGTGCCTCGAAGGTGGCATCAGATGTCTCTGGTAGTCGGATGATCTCCACCAGCTTCATCGCTGAGCTGTGTCAGTTCTAGCATCGTACGCGCCTTTTGAGAAGCGCTCACCTGGCACGGGGTTGAAGTAATGCAGACCAGCGAACCTGCATTACGGGTTAGAACAGCCTTCGCCTCTGGGTCATCGGTCGTACCTTTCTCGTCTGGCACTCTGGCAAGACTCTGCGATGTCGGCAATGCTCAGCGACGAAGTGTTCGACGTGAAAATACACTCGGGTCTGGCACTATCATCAGTATAACCTCTTTTCACCGAGCGACTGACGACATACCTAGCCTTGGAATCCAGCAGGCCAAAGAGGTTCCTCTTGATCTTCAGGTTCTCAATGATGGCTTCTACGACAAGGTCCGCCTGCTCGACGGCCTTGACCCTGGTCACAGGTCAGAGATTTTCGTCGACTTCATCGGTGCCGTCCTACTCACGGGTCGGTCGTGGTCTCGATGTTTGCCATGATCTTCTTGGTGAAACCCTCGATATCGTCAGGTTGGGCTTTCTTGGCGATACGACCGAGCGACTTTGTGATGATCTGTAGGCCATTCCTGACAGAGTCAATCAGTATCCTGGCTCTTCCAGAGGGGGAAGTGGGTGGGACAAAGCTTACTCTAGGGCCTTCTCAGTCACGTCCGACAGAACGACCTGTCTCGTGGTCAGCTCGATTTCGCTAATGGCTTCGCCTTTTGAGAGATGACATCCGGGATCAACCCACCTTGAGACCGCTCTGAGCACCTATTTGAGCAATCCCAGCTCCCATCAGACCCGCTCCAAAGACTGTCAATCGCTCAATCTGCTGTGTTGGTGAGCTGGTCGACAAATGTCGCTGCACGGTCGCGAGTCGCGACGAGGCGGTGGCGCTAGCGGGTGCCATGTTCAGAGAGGCGGTAGAGGCGCTGATAAGTGCTGTACGGGTCAGGCGTAGAGACGAGAGCATGATCTCGTAGAGGTGAACGGAGGGAGTATACGGTAGGCAAAAGAGCAAAAGAGATGACCGCGTCGTACGGAATGCTTTCCGGCTAATCGACCTTGCACTTGCCGGTAGGTATCTTCGGTTAGGTTGCATCTCAACTCTTTGCTACTCTGCGCTGCATTGCGGGTGGTCATATAGCTGAATACATGGCGAGTCAATGAACCTAGTACGTCCTACACGGAGATGCAGCGTCTGGTATTAGAGGAAACAACGAGAACATGGTACGTGAAACGTGATGATCAGGTTAAAAAGTCGTCAAAGTCAAGTGATCAAGAGTCTATGTAGCGTGACGGAGCAAGAGCAATCACATGAGAACACAGCCGTTCCCGGACTTCTTCGCCTTTCCAGCTCGGCGGTTCGGGTTGACTGGCGAGACGTCAGCGGGCTGCGAGAGACGCACATTGACAAGGCGGCCACTTACGGACAGTCCTGATGGCCTCGTCGAACACTGTCTTCAAGCCTTTCTGGGTCAATGCCGAGCATTCCAAGTACTGATGGACGGAGTCAGCTTAATCTAGCCCACTTTGGGAGCTGACGCACCTTTGCAGCCTTGATATCGTTGGATTTGGCCGAGCCCTGTTTGTACACAGCAGTTAGCTGGACTGCGGAGCAGCTTTCATGATGTACAACGATGGACTCACCTGGGAATAGGTGATGGGAGCCTGTCGTCTCTCCCTTAGCTTGTCAATCTGGATGGGGTCATCTCTGAGATCGAGCTTGGTGCCGACTAGGATGATAGGTGTTCCGGGAGCTATTAAGGTAGTCAGATGGCTGTCTGAAGTGATTGGCCAGGATCTGCCTCACAGTGATGTTGAATCTCTGGGTACCACTTAGATCGTGGTCAGCTACGTGTTGATGACGACATTCAATTCGCTCACCTTCGTGGAGATGTTCTCGAAACTAGGTGGGGAGACGACCGAGAAGCAGAGCAAGAAGACATCGGTTTGGGGATAGCTGAGAGGACGCAGACGGCTGCGAGAGGGAGAAATCTGTCAGTGACTATCACGACTACCCAGCATAGGTTCGGTTCGGAACCCACTCGTAATCCTCCTGACCGGCAGTATCCCAGAGACCGAGAGAGACCGTCATGCCATCCACCATGACCTGGGACGAGTAGTTGTCGAAGACAGTTGGAACGTACTCTCCGGGGAACGCGTTCGTGGTGTATGAGATGAGGAGACATGTCTGAGAGATGCGTGAGCTGATGTTAGGGTGTGATGCTCTGTGCCTACCTTTCCAACGGCACCATCACCGACAACGACACCTGTGAGACCGGCGCGCGGGGGAAAGGGCATGCAGAGCGGGCGGTGCAGATGAGGAAGAGGGATGGTAAGGCAGGGGGAGGAAAAAGACTCAAGTCAGCTTGTTCCGGCATACTCTGTGATACGCACACTTGATATTCCTGGTGGTGGCCATATTGTACCAGTTGTCTGATGTGGACTATCATTATCGTCAGTACAAGCTTCTACATGCGCCAAAGCAACAGAGACAAGTACGAAGACACTTCTGACACTCATGAAGCCAGAGAACTGGGAGATAGAGTCTCCTGTTACATACCTAGGCACTCGGTCGACTTGGCTTTGAATACCTTTGGGTACGAAACGTCGACGTGATGAGGTGCTGGTGAGGTAAGTGTAGATGCACTGTCTGCGTTCGTGGAGCGTGACTGTGGAGGGAGCAAGCTTGGGGAAGCGCGTCTATGTCCAGTCTCGGGGCCGACGCGTTGCGAGAGTATGATGATGGTGATTGCTGCAATATCACGATGAGACTGCACTGACCGGACGAGGTTGAGCGTGTGCGAGACGACGACTGACGAGGCGCGTTTCAGGTTGGCCAAAGTGGCATTTTTACCGCTTTCGGGAATTCTGATCCCGCGTTTCGTCTGGGTGGCAAACGGTGGTCCTGGATCTGTGCGAGGCCAGCGGGAGGGAGTGGCAAATGCGAGTTGACAATTGACACTATGGCTGTGCCATTGTCGTCGAAGTCGCGACATGCGAGATCCCATCAGCTCGAATTGGGAGCTTACGCTCTCGCCCGCGAGCTATCTGGCTCTGGGGCTGATCTGTCACTGTTGAGTCCTTCGTGGTCTACGACACATTGACAATCGATGATAACCCCTTCCGCTTGTCAGGTTTCCATTGTTTGAACTTGCGACATCTCGGATCGACATCGGTCTGTGTAGTTGATGTTCATCACTCACTGGCCAAAGCTCGTCGCGCAGGAGAGAGCACACGCAAGGTTGATCCTGGACTCTCACCTCACAGCATATCGATACAGAGTTACCGCCTCTGTGGTCTGTGACTGCCAGTGACTAACGTCGGCGAGTCTGACTCAACTGTATCGCTGACACCGGACTCACTAGAGGTCAACCTGGACTTATGAGTCAGCCACGCCTCGAGGAAGGGGGCGCAGGAGGGACAGGATTGATTTCACACCGCAGTCCCAAACTCCTACCCATCGCCCACGGTCAACGACTCAAGGTCGTAGTCGCACAGCCACAACCACAGTCATACATACACTCGCAATGTGGCCAAGATCGGTCCGTTTGCGGGTACAGTGATGAACAATGGACTGGTACTAATGGACAACGAGTACGTGCATCAATGAGAATCCTCAAGGCTCGAGCTATCAGTTATCACTTATCGCGGTTATCACTTATTGCGGCACTAGCGGAGACTATTATCAGCTTCTCATGGTCCTGTAACTCTGTCACTGTTACGCCGGTGTCTGTGATGGGTTCATGACATCATCATGTAGCCTGATGCAAAGCAGGCATCTGCACTTGCAATTCCGTGGTCACTGGTCAGTAACTCAGTGGCCCAAGCCATGAGTCCTAGTCAGTAGTCAGGGACATGACCACGGGACACGGGTTCTCGGTTTGTGACTTCTGAGCGCGATCAAAATTTGCCTGGCCAAGTGCCGCTCGGCATTCCCGCAATCGCAGACGGATGCCAGAAGGCGTTCAAAATTTTCCAGCAACGAGTATTTTTGAGACGCCTAACAGCAAAATGTCATAGGCGATCGTCTGCGGCGGTGCCGGTCTGTTGTCGTAGGCGCCCTAGAAAGCATTCGTGTGTTGCATGATTGACGTTGAGCCGTCCGTCGTTCTGTGTGCTGTTTGTTCTGTGATCTGTTGGAACCCCCCCGCATGCTCTCGCTCCGAGTCTGGGTTGGTTCTCGTTGCTTTTGCACACTGCAATCTGTATCATACCGAACAGTGAGGCGTGCATAATAAGATCATATCGTCCAGTGCCAACTTCGCCTTCGGACGATCTACCTGGATCGAGCTAGCATCAGCAACGCATCGGCTTCGCCCTCGGCTGGGCGCCGCCTTGGTCGACAACACTCAAAGCCGACAAGGCGTACCTCAAGGTGTCAAGGTGTAAAGGCCACGCCTTCATCCGCATTTCGCACCATCATACTACCTGCAGTCGGGCGGATTCTAGCTCACACGACATCGTTTCGCCTTGAAAGGACCGATCATCAGGATATTTGCTCGCGTGACCACCTGCCTTCGTCACGCATGGAAGCCTAGATTAGATTGGGCGAAGCGCAGGCTCTGTCGGTTGCGAGAAAGGAGGGACGTAGATTGGGCGGACTGTGAGCTAAATTGCAAGTACATTTCAGTCGTAGAGTACGCGCGGTGGACTTACGCCAAGACAGTATAAATAGCAGACCACTCGGGTTGCCTGCACCTTACTCACCTATCACCTTGACTGGAACAAGAACTTCCCCCAGATCCAATCGCCACCATGCCCTCCACGTCCACCGACAAAGCGAAGTACATATACAGCTCTGACTACGCCAGCTTCAAGGAGAAACTCTTCACCGAACTCCGAGCATCTGGTCACGAAGACCGCATTGAGGCCGAGAAGTTCAAAGATGTCGACACCGCTTTCGGGCCCAAACCGGGTACCACTTCGGCATACTGCCGTCGTTCTGGCACTCTGGACGTGCTGTTCTCCCAGAGGAACAATGGTGACGGGCTATACGAGCTCCATGCTGCTTTCTGGACCCCTCCCCTCTTGGGCGAGGAGGAGGATCAGACCGACACTGGTGAGGACTCCCCCGAGGACAAGCGATCGGAGTCCAGCGAAATCCCCACCGAGTGGCTGACTGGCTCATGGACAGTGGTGACCAAGGAGCTGTCCCCGTGTACTGTCGAGAAGAGTATCAGCGACTGGGAGTCTCTGTCCAAGCACTCTCTGGAAGCAAAGAAGGTAACTGAGCGTCACATGAGCGCTGCTGACCGGGACTCCGTCAAGGACCAAACCAAACGTTTGCAAGAAATCAGCTGGCACAGCCCCGAAGTGGCGCGGAAGATGTCCCAGTTTGCCTCGTCAGCGTAGAGAATAATTCATGTTTTACAACCAGGGAGGTGCGTCGTGAGAGGTTGGGGTGACGTGTGGACGTCTATGCAGAACGTATGACCAGTCGAACAGATGTGCTCCTTCTGTGCGACAAGGCCTCTGTAATCGCGAGCGGCGGGCGCTACCTGCTGGCTTCCGGGATGGGTCTACATACCCCATTTCCCTTGCTACTTCTGATTTGCACTTTGCAGCTCCCCACCTAAGCTGAGAACGAATTTGAATGCTTCCTAATTTCAGAGGGCTTCGTGAAACGTAGAACCAAGTATCCCGAAGGCCGCTTCAGACTCTTGCGCAGCGTTTTCCATATGCACAAAGGTGAGTCGCTGATTTGGTGAGCTGGGATCATAAACGCCCACTGGTACTCGTACGGCTGAAGAAGCATAAAGGCTCCAGCACTTTACGGAGTCACACGACCGTATCACCCTCGAAAATCAGCTCGACACTCTCACATACAATTGCCCGCAATATGCCCCCAGCTCCGAGCAACTATACCTTTAGCCGAGACTACGAGCAGTTCAAGGCTGATCTGTCCACTGCGCTGACACAATCGGGAAATGGCAACCGCATGGAGAGGCTTGAGCGATTGGGTTACATCCTAGAACCGAGGGAAGGCTCAACTTCAGCCTACTGCCGTGAGCAAGACACCTCCGACGTGTTCTTCCATCAGAGGAACACTGGCGATGACCAATACGAGCTTCATGCTGTGTTCTGGATGCCTTCCCTTTCGCCAGACGAGGATATCGGCCATGGCGGGGAACCTATTGAAACCGAGGGTGATCCGACGGTCAAGAAGAACTCTGTGGAGTCTTGTGATTTCGCTGACTATACCGGGGATGCTTGGATGATGCCGTCGACAGGTCCGTTCCCCTGTACCCCGGAAGATATCATTGGAGGCTGGACGAAAGTTGCTATTTCCGCTCTTGAGCTCCTCACTGAGAGTGAAGATCGGCTGGAGGACGATGATGTGGAAACGGTCAAGGAGCAGAAAAGGCGCCTGCTTGAGGTCAAGTGGAATGGCAAAAAGCTTGCTAGGCAGATGACCCATCTCGTGGCGACCCAAGAGGGCGTTGCGGGATCTATGGCTGATCCTGATTGGTCGTAGATTTGACGGGCCGACTGAATAAGGTGTTGATGGTTGGGCCGGCCTAGGCCGGCTTGCACGAGCAGGAGCGAAGTGGGTCGACGTTAGTCAGAGTTGTGAATGCAAGACGAGATAGGAGGTCAGAGTTCAATACAGCTTGGCTTTGGTAGCATATCAGCGCAAACTTCCCAGGCCACCAGAACTCGTAGGGTTTATTCGCTGGCTGTCGTTGGACAGTATCCTCACACAGAGCAATACGGTGTGGGCCGTGTGGCCGGGATGTGAGAGGGAATGTTCGCCGTAGAAGTCCTGCCCAAGCAGATGAGTGCATTCGCCCTGCTCTTTGATTCGATCCCTGTACAACCGATGGCCCCCTTCGCAGGTCGACTTCCCCTGGACAGATCCCGGCAATGGACGACACAGTGCCCCAGATCGGCTCGCAAGTTTCCAGGTGAAGCTATCCTTGGCAAGCGGAGCAGCCGATGTGCGGATGTTGCAGGACGTTCATACGCCCTGGTACGCCGAGCTTCCTGTCGGATACCGAAAACGAGGGATCGCTGTTGGATATCACCGCTGTCTGTTGGCCTCGATGGTTCCCATTCTTCGCTCAAGGGAGAGGATCTTGCCGTCTACAAGATCTCGCTCCGTAAGGAGCTTTTGACGTTCTTGAGCCAATCTAATCTGCAGTCAGACAACAGATAGCCAGTATAGTCTACGTAGACTCACTGCATCACTCTCGCCTGGACACCAATGCTTGCCGGTGCTTCAGAACTACTGAGATCATCCAACTTGCTGGCCAAGACGTAATCTCGCAAAACGGATCCCGCAACAGCAGCAGCTGCCAGATCAGCGAGCTGACTCCGTGCAGGACTCACCTGGGACTACCGTCAGACCCCCGAGGATCATCTTTGATGTGTTTGACAGACTGTTGAGCATGTTGCGAGTGCCCAGTGACCGAGCAAAGTGAATGCCGAAGAGGACAGTGCAATTAGGGAAATGAAATGAAAACAACCTTCTCTTGGTACCTTTTTCCGGAGATCGCGTCTTTCAACACCCAACATCAACCACCATATGCCTGTTCATACGTCGTGTCTGTAGAGCGTTCACGACCACACGCGCTCCAGACGACGTACAGCAAGCTCAACGACACACTCTGCCTCCTCCTTGATGAACCGCAAGAATGCGTTGGTCGAAACGGTACCACTACCGCACCCGGCGGAGGATCTATCCGTCGACGACGACTTGCTCAGTTGGGTGCTCGTCGATCAATTAGGTGCACTGCCCAACACCAAACTTGGAGTCCTCTCGCAACAGGTCAAGTTTGTAGGGCAGCCATTCAAGACAGAGGAGGTGCTCAACATCGTCAGAGAAGTGAGTGACTAGGCTCTGGAGGTCGGGGAAAGTGCTTTGTTGACACATTCCTAAGACTGTTACAAAAGGCCATTTGGCTCCTGCCATACAGCGACTGTCAGAGTGGGTCATCCCCGAAGATCAAGACTAACGTCAGGTTTCATTTGATACAAGATCATGTAGCTTCCAAGCTCACTGAGGGGCAAAAAGAGCGATTCATGCAGTACGTCAAGGCTAGCCGGGTCAAGGCTGATGTATAGGCATCTTCGGCGGTATCTTCTACCCTTAATGCCCAATTCTCGGGTCGAGTTCCACACAACAGCACGGTACACCGCTGTCACAGGTCATGTCGAGCTGGCAGTATTTGCGACTCGGCCTCTAGCCGCAGGCATGGTGTTGCAAGAGCTACAAGGATCAGTCGTGCCTTTGCCGAATGAATGGCGGCAGGAAATGGACATTGGAGACGACTTTGCTGTACAGGCCGCCGAGGAGGAAGTCGAGTCCGAGTACGACAGTGGGGAGGATTCGGATACTTCAGCTACTGGCTCCACAGCCAAGGGCAAGGGGAAGGTAAGGGATAAGGAGTCGCGGCGGGCCGGGCCTCGGAGAAGCGACAGGACCAAGAGGAGGGATTTCAGCATTGTCTGGTCCGGTCTCAAGCGATGCTTTCAGCTGTTCTTGGGGCCAGCCAGATTTCTCAACGTGAGTGAAGTCAGCCGTTCTGCACTGACTTTCAGCACGATTGTACTCCAAATGTCGAATTGCTGCGGCAGGGTAGATATGTCACTTTCCGTGTCCTAAGGTCGATCAAGATTGGAGACGAGATCACGACGTTCTAGTGAGTCGATCCACGAGCTCTTACCCTCACTGAGTATAAGCTGACAGTACTGTAGTGGGGATCGGTATTGTGAGTCGTTAGGAGATATCACTCGCTGACCTTTCAGTCGGCAAGGACAACATTGAATGCTTGTGTTTGACATGTGAGAGGAATCAGAGAGGGGCGTTCACTCCCAAGACACAAGCTGGTGGTTCGCGATCCCAATCACGAGATGTCTCTGCTGCACCTTCACCACGAGTCCCCAAACCCAGCAACCTCAAACATGTGGCAAGTGGTGAAGACGCCGCCCTGAATTCCCCTGCCACCACCGAGTCGACACCAGGTCCACGAACACCGAGCAAAGGCAAAGAGAACGAAGCGGCCAGTGTGCTGGATGAGGTGTCCATAATGTCGGACGATGAGGATTCAGATGGCGAACTTACTCGTCGTGAGCCATCGAAACGACTCGCGGCGAAGAAAGTCAAGCCTTGGGCGTACATGCGGTCGGTCAAGGGTGTACTTGAGGCGAAAAGTATCCACAAAGCGGCAAATCGTCCCCAGGCGCCAGTGGAATCTGTTGAGGATGATTTACCGCCCGACTTTCCCCGGTGTGCAACATGCTTGAAGCCATTACACGAACGTGTATGGTATGCCAATCGGTACTTTGATCATTGCAATAGGTGAGTCTGATCAGTATACACACAACTTCAGAGCTAAGATCTCTCGTAGATGTGTTCGCCACTCTCTAATCTTCGAATTGCCATGGCCAGCTCACAAGGCTCAAGACGTTCTGGAGTTCCCTCCGTCGCATCTCATACCCCCGAGGTGGAAGCCGTTCAAGATTTCATTGATACCGTTACCCTCGCTCTCGAAAAAGAAGCCATCTGAGCCGATCGTACCGATGCTCAAACATGACTACACGGCTGCGGACCTGCTACCCCTCAACAAGCCAGACAGGTCTGCGCTGCGCTTGAGAGCAATGATTGAGATGCAGGAGTTCATGATCGAGCAACTTCGGGAAGAAGCATGGGCTAAGCAATTGATGGAGGAGGAGATGGCACAGCAACTCGCCGATGAGAAGAATGACGCGGAAAGGCGCAGAGCAGCGGATCGGGCCAAGCGAGAAGCGGAGAGGATCCGCAAGCTGGAAGAGAAGCGTATCCAGGACGCTGGAAAGATCAAAGGCTCTGGCGTTTGGTCAAAGTACGAGATGGTTTCTGCGGAGGAATGGCAGAGAAGGATGGACGAAAAGAACAAGGTTACTTCTGGAACTCGTCGCGGAGGACGCTTCAGGACTGCGGATGACGATGCTGAGATGAGACAACTGGCCGAAGCGCAGATCAAGCGAGCTAGGGAAAAAGCGGAACGGGAGGAGGAGCGAGAGCGACAGAGACGCGAAGACTTGAAGCGCAAGCAAGGCTCCTTGGACTGGATGGCTACACCGGGAGCGGGGCCTTCGAACAGCCGTTCTATGGAGGAAGAGGCTGGTACCCCCGAGCGACCCTCACGATCCCAATCGTCCGACGGCCCACGCCGAGGAAGACCGCCCGGATCAGGCAAGCATCAGAAGAAGAGAGCTCATGAGATGTTGGATCGGCAGCGACTTGAGCAGTCACAAGAGGATCCTCCAAACCCAACTCGATTGGAAGGAAGCTCGGCTCCGGAGAGAATACCGACTGCAGCTCGAAGTTTCGCACCGACTCCTGCCGTTCCAGCTGCTCCGGTGATGACGACTTCCCTGACGGGCACAGGCTTCGCGCGCACAATACATGACGCGAGGAAAGAGAAGCAACGACCCGATGCTCCCAGACCGACAGGTGCTAGTCTCGTCAGTACGCTCAGCGCCATGCCCAGTCCAGGAAGGCCAAGAGCGATCATGAAAATTACGCCCACCGACTTTTACAAGAAGAAAACAGACGGAATCGCAGCTCCTGCTGCTCCCCGACCCAGCTCATCTTCTACGACGAACCACAGTCCTCTCAAAAAGAGAGCAGATGCCACCTCGCCCCTCAATATCGCAGCATCGCCTTCTACGACCATTCCGCTCGCGAAAGATCGTTCGACGGCCGATTCTACCAGTAAGGCCTCGACGTCAAAGCCGCCTCTCACCCCGAATTCCTCCCCCTTGAAGCTCAAAATCCAGATCAGTTCCAATCAAAAGGGCAAAGGCCCTTTAGTCCCAGCGGCACCGTCAGAAGAGATGACTCCCGGACGTCTGGTGGTTGGCTCCAACTCTTCGGTGTATATCCGTACCATGGTCGATCACAGGACGGGACAGACAAACCAGGTCATCGAGTTGTGCGACGACGACGACGACGACGACGACTCCGTACAGGTCATCGGCTCTTCCGAGGAAGGGGACTCAGATGACGACAGTATCCGAGTCATCGACTCTGACGAGTTCGAAGCTGCGATTGCCAGAAACAAAGCTGCTAGTCTCGCTAAGAGACTGAGCAAGGCGGCCGTGTCGCGTCGAATTCGAGTTGACGACTCAGGCGATGACGAACACGATCAAGCGGTCATCAACAACGATGTGTTGGGAGAAGCCAGCGGCACAGCATCGACCGCTGACAGCTTACCGCCATCGCCGTCGTCCACCAGCAACCACAGCTACGGCAGGGACGCTGCCACGACGGCTAGGAACGATCTGCCGGGTTCGAGTCGACGCCCATTCCTGATCGATACGTATAGACCGGAATCAACTCATAAGCGAGACAGACTGTCTGAGGAGATTGAGGTGAGTCGTCCGGTACTCGTGCTATCACCAACGACACCTCGCGGTACAGTGAAACTGACGCCATGCCCAGATACAAACCCCTAATAAGAAGCGAAGGACTTTCTTCCACAATGGTTTACTCTCGACCGTCGCTCCTAAAACCGCGACCCCGGCCACACTGCGACAAGCACCTCCCGGTTTACCCTGAGTCATTCGCTCGTTGGACTTCAGCATCACACTCACTCGGATCTCGTTGTATACCACAGCATGCTCCGCTGCCTATTGGAAGGACTTTCATCTGCGGCAAAATTGACGGTACACCCTATGTATGCCGATGCATAATTCTCATGCTGCTCACTCACCAGTGGTGAGGTCGAGATTTGATCAGTCACGGAAGGACAGATCGCACACCGACTAATTGCTGAGCTGTTTCGAAACATTGCAGCTGAGTTCAACCTGACTGTTTGAGGATCGAGGATGACTCTATGCCGCTCCTCGAGTGCTGATGTCATGTCTCAACAGCAGGGCGAAGGTCGCCGGCCACAGAGAGGCTCAGATGACTATTCGAAGAGCGGTGGACAGCTTCCTACCGACTCCGGAGCCCAGGCCGTGGCGGACGGAAGTTCAGCGTCGACTTCCAAACTGGGACGATATCAGCAGAGGCTCCGTTCACCACTCGGGGAGCAGCGAAGGCGAGGCCGAGCTCGTCATATGACGTGCGCTCCCCTCCTTTCTTTTTATGACACCGCTCGAAGGTCATTCGGATTATATCACATCGACTTGTTTGTCATATCACTCATCCTCTATCCTCGTGTACTTTACGCTGAGTTTACTCGACGTCCTTGGCGCCATGTAACGTGTGTCAGATGGATTCTCCTTTAGATGTGCCCGATGTCTGCCTGAGTCGCTAGAAAGAGCGAACTCGCGCCGAGGACCCTTTCATTCTGGTCAGAGTACTGATCGCGCAATCTTGCTTTCAGAGACATATAAGACGTTCGGAGACCAACGTCACGGAGGTGCACTCTTCGTATCAGCATCAAATTTCACCTTGCTCCCACTCATACAACTATTCAGAATGTCTCTCGAGCACGCAGAATTCACAGCCGGCGACGACCTCAGCGATTCCTTCGATGCCGTCATGAACCTGGATGGCCTCAACAACCCGATCCCATCCGTCGCCTACAAGCGAAGCCAATTGGCGGAGGAGCAGGATCGAGTCGGTGACACTCATTATGTGATCTCTGGCTCGGTACCCAACACCATTTTTGTGTTCTCTGGCTTGAGCAAGGATCAAGCCAGAGTCACCTTGCTCGAAATTACCGACGACGGCAAAGGCTGGGACGAGGCCAACCAGAAGCTGTACGATGAAAGGACTCCGGAAGACGATCGAACCGATGCCAGCGTGCAGAGCCTTATGAAACTGGGGAGTTCCAAGATAGAGTCACAGGACCTCTCGTCGGCTGTCCAGAAGGAGCTCCACAAGCTACTATCGACCTGGGAGGGAGCGACTCAGGTATGGGACGCGGAATTTCTTGAGGGAGGGGATGTCTTGGGCGTTATGAGTGCGTCTGTGGATGCACTCGTGAGCAGCCCCACCGAGCCCTCTACAGTCAGGAGGTCTGCCACCGACCCAAGGTGATACCCGGTGTGCGTGTGCCGACGGCAGGAGTCTGTCGAGGATTAACACGAGATGACATCTAGTTAGAGTATACAGTCAGCCAGTTTTGAGTAGCATGCAGGACGGTGGAGGAAGGAAGCACGGCGAGGCCAAAGGCAGGTATCGGCAGCTGAAAGCCAGTGCTGCCTCTGCACTGCGGGTTGGCTTTTCTGTAGTATATAGAGAACTCGGCAAGGTGGAGTAGGCAGACTAGTGCAGAGTACTCTACTTATACGTTGGTCGAGAATTGAGATCCTCAGCTGAGTCGTCAGCTCGATCCTAGACGCGACGCCGAGGGACGCGCCTGGCGCCAGCCCAGTGGTCGGGAAGAACTAAATCCACCCTCCCACTTACCACGGTGCGGGATCCCTTGCGTTTCTCAGGGTTCTCCAGGTTGTGTGACCCCGCCTTTGCTCTGCCCCCACGCCTGTGCGCCTGATCCGGCGGTGCCGACATTCCAGCAGCAGCAGCTCCCCAACTGTCATGGACTGACTTCACACCACTCCACTTGTTTCTCATCCAACCTCTTCTCATCCTCGACTCTACCTCGACTACCTCTACCCCTCACACCGCTCATTAATACCCAAAATGGCTGCTCTTGCTCAATCTTCGGCTCGTCAGAGAGCTCAGACTGCAGTGGTAAGTCAAAGCTCGGTCATCCGCTCTGCCCATCCCACGTTTGCCTCCAACAACAAGCAAGAAACAGTTTTCTGATTGTCCATACTCGTACCGTGTCCTCATGGCCTGCTATCGATCATCTCGTGCATGCACGGCTGATCTCTTACGCCTATGTATAGGACTTCAAGTCCGCTACCACCGGTGTTGCTGCCAAAACCATGAGGAATGAGCTCAACCGAATGGTGGCTAACGTCACCGACGAGGAGAAGAAGAGGGTGAGTTGTATCATGGATTTTTGGTGTAGAGCGTCTCGCTAAACCTATCCCGTATTCACAGATCTTCGACGCCGAGATGCAGTCCTTCTTCTTGCTGTTCAACCGATTCCTGACGGACCGAGCCAAGGGAGAGAAGATGTGAGTCAAACCCCGTGCTCCTGGCGCTTAGTCAGGAAAGTCGGTCTCGTAGACATAGATGCTGACGGTTCCTAAAGCGAGTGGGACAAGATCGCTGCTCCTAAGCCAGAGCAGGTCAAGGCCTACAAGGTCCTCGACAATGTTGACCCTGCCATTCTTGACAAGTTGGCCGTGCTCAAGCTCAACGGTGGTCTCGGTACCACAATGGGCTGTGTCGGACCCAAGTCCGTCATCGAGGTCAGGGACAGCATGACCTTCCTCGACTTGTCCGTTAGGCAAATTGAGGTGAGTTATCGTGAAAAGGTGCTGGGGAGATAGCAATGACTGACGTTACCTAGCACCTCAACGAGGCCTACGGTGTCAACGTCCCATTCATCCTCATGAACTCGTTCAACACCGACGAGGACACTGCCCGAATCATCCAGAAATACCAAAACCACAACGTCCACATCCTCACCTTCAACCAGTCTCGATACCCACGAGTTGACAAAGAGTCTCTTCTCCCATGTCCTAAGGAGTCCGAAAGTGACAAGGCCAACTGGTACCCACCTGGACACGGTGACATCTTCGATGCCCTGAAGTGAGTATTACTGTATGCTGTGCCCAGTATTTCCTCTGATGTATCAACAGCAACTCTGGTCTCCTCGAGAAGCTCATTTCTGCTGGAAAGGAGTACATCTTCATCTCCAACGTCGACAACTTGGGTGCCGTCGTGGACCTCAACATCATGCAGACAATGATCGACAGTCAAGCCGAGTACGTCATGGAGGTCACCGACAAGACCAAGGCCGACATCAAGGGTGGTACAATCATCGACTACGAGGGACGAGTCAGGCTTCTCGAGGTCGCCCAGGTGCCAAAAGACCACTTGGATGAGTTCTGCTCGACTAGAAAGTTCAAGGTGAGCAATCTCACACATTCTATGAACGGTCGCTGACAGGCACTGCCTAGATCTTCAACACCAACAACATCTGTAAGCAAACCTGCTGATCAACCTTTCGAATGTGCTGATTTGTGATCGCATAGGGTGCAACCTGAAGGCTATCAAGCGAGTCATGGACGAGGATGCGCTCAGCTTGGAGATTATTGTCAACAACAAGGTCACCGACAAGGGACAGGCCGTCATCCAGCTCGAGACCGGTAAGTAGAGCTGCGAGATTTTGAGGGCTTTTTATCTGACATAGCGTTCAGCTATCGGAGCCGCTATCAAGCACTTTGACAGTGCCATCGGTATCAACGTTCCTAGGTCTCGATTCTTGCCCGTCAAGTCCTGCTCGTAAGTCAAGCGTCTGATCTGACGTTCCGAGTGCTGATCGGTTTATCAGTGACCTGCTACTGATCAAGTCGAAGCTGTACAACCTGGAGCACGGTGTCTTGACGATGGACAAGTCGAGAGAGTTCGGTGGAACACCCGTTGTCAAGCTCGGCGACCACTTCAAGAAGGTTGCTGTGAGTAAAGCAGCCTATGGAGATGAGTTTGCTTTAGCTAAAGCCCAACATAGAACTTCGAGAAGCGATTCAAGTCGATTCCAAACATCACCGAGCTCGACCACTTGACAGTCTCCGGAGACGTTTCGTTCGGTAAAGGCGTCAGACTCGCCGGTACCTGTATCATTGTCGCCAACGAGGGTGACAAGATCTCGATTCCAGATGGCACGTCGTTGGAGAACAAGCTGGTCACCGGAAACCTCAGCATCATTGACCACTAGAGGGTGTTTTGACGTTGGGGGTACATTGGCCGGCCGCAGCTTGCCGGTGGTTTGATGGATACTTTTTCGGAGCTGGGTAGAAAGTATACTCGGAGCTGGTGTGATTATGCAGCATTGATGATCCGTACAGTTCCCATCGACCTTAGAGTTTCCAGCAACAAAGAGCTTGAAGCTTCAAGCGAAACATCAGTCTCGATCTAGGCCCTCCTCTTTTCACAATTTCGGTTGTCATTTGGCTTCTTGTCAATACTGCATACACTCGTTCATCTACATGCTATGATCTAAGCTGCCGCTGCTGTCGTCACACCAACGTCGATTGGGGGGTTGGGTACGTCGGCCTGGGCTGCCTCAGCGTTGAGCTCAGCCAGAGGGTCAGCCGATTTCAGGTCGACGCTGTGGATACCATCTTTGTTGATGATGATGCAGTTGAAGTTGAATTTAACGGCAATTCCTACACACCCCGTTAGCCATCGTCTCCATGGCTACCGCACGCAATGCTCACTTGTGTTGACTTCATCTATGCACTTCCTCAGTAGACCCAGACCGTCGCTGGCGCCCATTCCCTCGAACCACCACTTGTCCATCGTACTCAGAGCGACGTACATGCCCATACCCTGCGCGGCGTAGTTCACCACGGCCTTCGTGCCCAGGTAGTCGATCCAGTATAGGTGAGGAATGGTCGTCGTCGTGTCGTAGCCGCCGAGAAGGAGATTGACGGCGTATGGGGATCTTGAACGCAACGACTCGGCGAGCTGCCTACGGACCCAAGCTGATGCGGAGGGGGGAAGGAGGGGGTTGTGGTTTCTGAAAGATGACTGCTTCAGCAACATGGCCCCTTACGATGCTCCAATTCGTTCGACCGGGAGGCTGTGTCTAAGACTGCAATTATACTCACCGGATATGATATAACCTCAAGTTTCTGTCAACGTAGTCGGCAAAGTTGTGGGTGTCTCCTGGTTCTCCACTGTAAGCCATGGCCATGTGAGGACCAAGGGCTTTGAGCTTGTTCTCGTCGGATTTCATGTTGATGACTCCTCGACCAGCGGACATGTCAGAGGCGAGGATGACATAGTCTTTGCCTACCGGGATGACCTCATCAGTATTGCTCGCTCAGTATGGTCGTTAGAAGTACCCACCGACTATCCCGAAAGCGCACTCCATGATCGTGTTACCTCTAGGATTGATCCGTTCTCAGTGGGTCTACGGTGATTATTCCTTGGATCCAGCGGGTGTTCAGTGCGCGACTGTATGTGTTGGACGCTCGTGTGTGTGTAAGCTTGAAGTGAAGATGTATAAGGTCGATGAGTTGAGGGACCCAGTCGAGGGTCTCGATGCTGGACGCTGGACGTTGAACGACGCCGCGCGTTGCTGACAGGCCCGCGAACACATTAGGCTCCCCAAAAGAAGCTTCGCCTATTTACCCCACGTCGCGGCGCGTGGAGGGTGTTACCATGTTGCTGTCCACTGTCGCGCTGTCGCTCATTGCAATCTTCCTTCGTACACTCGACGAGTGCAGACCCGATAGACTGAACACACAGTAGCACACCGACCTCCGGAACCTGGCGAAAATGTCGTTCACCGACCTTTCCCCGGTCACACTCGTCCTGCAAGAGGTGCAAACCGTTACCTCGTCGATGAGACGCAATCAGAGATGGGCATCGACCTCTGCCACCCACTTTGCTTCTTCTACAGCTCCTTTACCACCATCGCTACACGCTGCGAAAACAGGGAGGAGATCTGCAGGTAGCTTGGCAAGGTCAAGCAGGAGCGGCAAGGGAAATAGCGAAAACGTGGACGATGTGGACCTCATGGTTGGATTCGTCGAATTGCGTAGAAGCCTATCAGGTGTGAAGGGTAGGTCGGACCCTTAAGACCAGCGTAAGCCTGTACGGCTCACTAATGCCTGATTTGGTCTTTAGATATCACAACTCTATCACCTCTGACAGTGTTGTCACCGTTCCTTGCCCTGATCCGCTCTCAACTCACGTCTGGACCTATCACATCTCTATCTCTCAGCTCGCTGAACTCCCTCCTGGTGACAGTCTTGCCGCTCTACTTCAGTCCGCCTCCTACGACGGTACAGCCATCGAACCAGCTTCAAATTGCTCTAGCCCATATCACAGCGGCTCTATCTCAATGTCGGTTCCCCTCGTCCTCTCCTCAGCAAGACGAGCTGGTACTACTCCGACTGTTGAGGCTGATCGAGGTGCTATGTGCGCCTCTATCTCTGCCATCAAGCTCATCAACAGCACATTACACCTATCTCGATCACATGGGAGACGAGAGTGTTTGTGAGCTGTTGGAAGTTGGATTAGGAATGCTGGCGAGAGCAAGGTTGAGCGAGGGATTGAGAAACTCTGCACAGGCATGTGTTCAGGTCATAACAAGGGCGGTGTTCACAAGGTTGAGGACCATGTCTCCAGAGACTATCCAACAGCTGCAAACCGAAAGTCCAGGGGAAGAAGAGGCTGCGACGGCAAGTGCGGGAAGCGAAGGTGTAAACGGGAATGAGGCGAATGCGGGAATGACACATTCCGCTGAGGAGGCAGAGGGAACTCGGGCGAGCACGTCGGATGGTGAGAGATGCTTTGATCTTCCCTTTGGGTCCACTCAAGCTGATCCCGAGCAGATGCGACTCCTCCCTTCACGCCCTATGGGCTTCCAACCATCCTGGAACTTCTGCGTGTCCTCATTGCCCTGCTCAACCCCTCTGATCAAGCTCACACGGACTCTATGCGTCTGTCCGCGCTGTCGATATTGAACGTCGCTTTGGAGGTTGGCGGCTCGAGCCTTGGCAACTGGCCAGAGCTGAGAGAAGGCGTCAGGGACGAGGGATGTAGATACCTCTTCCAAGTGAGTCGACTCAAATAACCATTACATCGATCCTGACCTGATTCTAGCTCACACGCTCGGACTCGGCTCCACTGCTGGCAGCTTCGTTGCGCACAACGACGACACTATTCTCAACATTACTGCCTCAGCTCAAGCTCCAGCTTGAACTTTTCCTCTCGTATTTGATCGACCGGCTCACTCCTCCCAACCCGTCTCCTTTGCCGATGAGCTTGGTCCGAGCCACGTCACTATCTCGGCCAGCATCACCTGCACCAAGAAGCGCCGCGAACCCCGACGGAGCATCTGGCAAAGATGACCCAGTGCCGAGTACCCCACGAGAGGTACCTACACCGTCAACGCCAAAACCTCTCAACGCACTTGCTCCCGTCCCGGCTGAAACGAAGGAGTTGATGCTGGAGACTTTGACGCAGATTGCAGCCCGAGACAGCTTCATGGTGGATTGCTGGGTCAATTTTGACTGTTCGACGGACAGCGAGGACATGTTTGAGAGGTTGATAGCGTTCCTCACCAGGGTGAGTAACGGTGACCGGAGATCAGAATACAAGCTAATCCTCGAAAAGGGAGTATACCCAGTGGGACCGCCGAAGCAGGACGGCTCGAGCCATCTTTTTGAGGGTCTCGAGAATGTGCAGTTGATTTCGCTTGAGATTCTCTTGTCCTTTGTGAATGCGATGACCGAACGGTTCGAGACTGGATCTGAGGGCTGGCCAGAAGTGAGTGAGGTGGGAATGGTAATTTGCAATTGCTGATTGCGTGTAGTCTGCACCCTCCTTCGAAGACCTACAAGGCCAGAAATCTCGTAAAGCGATCTTCCTGGCCGGTGCAGCGATGTTCAACGCCAAACCGAAAAATGGACTGGCCTTCCTAGAAAAAAATGGGATTATTGCTGCCGATACCAACGAGCAGGGTACCGAAGAGGAAAAGAAGATCAAAGCGACTGCCGTATTTCTGCGGAACTCGGCTCGACTGGACAAGAAGCTGCTCGGAGAGTACATCTCGAGACCGGATCAAATCGAGTTGTTGAAGGTCTTCATTGGCCTATTCGACTTCAAGGGCGTGAGTTTTAGTAATTAGCTTATAGTGAACACGGTAGCTGAATTCACCGTCTAGAAATCTATAGCGGATGCTATGAGAGAGCTGCTGGAGACTTTCAGATTGCCTGGAGAAGCGCAGCCCATTGGCAGGATAACAGAGACCTTTGCCGAGCATTTCTTCTCCTTCCGACCGCGTGAGTGAAAGGGTGGCGGAAGGCTTTCGGAAAGCTTCTGACGTGGAGCCTAGCCGAGATCGCGAGTCAAGACGCGGTCTATGTACTGGCCTACTCTGTCATCATGCTCAACACCGATCTCCACAACCCTCAAAACAGAGTGCGCAATTTTTCCAGTCATCCTAGCGGCATGAATCCCAAATTGACGAATACCAGAAACGCATGACAATAGAAGACTACAGACGGAACCTACGAGGTGTCAACGATGGCAAGGACTTCGATCCTGACTACCTGGTATGTCAAGAGGGAATACCAAAGTTGACCTTTAGGCATCGATCCACGACTCGCTAAGGAAGCGTGAGATTATTCTCCCGGAAGAGCACGCCGGTCAACATGGTTTCGACTACGCTTGGAAGAGCTTGATGCAGAGATCACGCACAGCCGGTAAGCTGTCAGAGTTCTGAAGGAGGCGTGAGCTGATTGCGGCTCAGGTCCAATGGTCGTCAGCAACTCGTCAGACTTTGACGAAGCCATGTTCAAATTGGCCTGGAGACCACTGATCTCCGCCATCGCGTATGCCTTCACAATGTCCGCTCAAGACGACTATGTTATTCAAAAGGCTATCACCGGATTTAGACAATGCGCATCTCTTGCTGGTCACTTTCACCTACCCGAAGTCTTCGATACAATTGTGCAATCGCTCGCCACAGCCACCGGTTTGCTTGAGGACAGCGACGACAGCGCAATGAACATCAACTTCCCCAGCGTGGAAAAAGACAATCAGACAGTCACCGTGTCGCCGTTATCGATAAGGTTCGGCCAAAGCTATCGAAGTCAATTAGCGACGGTGGTCCTATTCACTATCGCCAATGGAAATAGCTCTGCCATCCGGGAAGGATGGCTACCGATCTTTGAGATGTTCCAGACACTCTTCCTGCACTCCTTACTGCCCGCGCCGATGCTGCAGATGGAGGACTTCCTGGCTGGGCAGACAACCATTCCTATGAAAGTGGCGTCACCGGCTAGTGTCCCAGAGCGGAGGCCAGAAGGAGGACTCCTTTCCACGCTGTCGAGTTATCTGCTCAGTCCATATGGAAACAGCAACGAGAACCTCGTCTTGGAGACGAAAGAGGAGGATGTGGAGAACACTCTGGTCGCGGTGGACTGCCTTGGCAGTTGCAAGTTGGAAGAGCTGTACGCCGAAATACTGTGAGTCGACCTGGTCCTCGGTATAGAACGGCAATTGACTTGCTTATAGGGCACTCGACGTTGAAGCGCTCATTCCCGCACTTCAAGCTATACGGTATCTCGCCGAACAGCGCACAACGGAGAAGCTTCTGGTGAAGACCGAGGTGCGAGGAGAAACAGGATCGCCTGTGTTAGCTAGCAGAGAGGGTCAACTACCCTACGACCCGGTATGCGTCTTCCACTTGGAAATGATGGTCAGCCTTGCCAGCCGAGGCAAGCAGCATATCGCGGAAACATGGTGAGTGACGACTTCATATCAACAGTGTGCGGACTGAGGCTGATGGTCTGGAAGGCCGATCATCTTCGAGTACATCACAGCTCTGCTTGGCTCCGCTCAGTCGTACAGCATCTTGTTCATCGAGAGGGCTGTTGTTGGTCTGCTCCGACTTTGCTTAATCATCTCGGAAAACGTGAGTGATCGACATTTCATCGATGGCGTTGGAGCTGACGGACGTCACAGCCTGGATTGCGAGACCAACTGTACCTCGCTCTGGATGTGTTGCGATCCTTGCCCTCATCGGTGCTCAACTCGGTCTCTGAGCAGCTCATGGCTGGAGTCGCGAGAATCCTTGAAAAGGACAGCTCGGTTGTTCGCTCTCAGACGGAGTGGGGTCTGATCATTGCGCTGTTCAGGGCAACTGTTGCACATCCGGAGGCGTCAAAGGTGACGTTGACGATCGTGCAGAAGATGGCATCGGGGCAGGATGGCCTGGAGCTCAGCCTCGACAACTATGCCGGGACAGTCGCGCTCTTAGACGAGTTCGCGACAGCGGCCGGCGCTGCTGCGGTAGGAAGACAGCAACAGAGCAGGCGACAGAGCGGTGGTCCAACGCTCACACTGTAAGTGATATCATTAGTGTTGACCTGATTCAGCTGATTCACTCGACAGTGGTCCCACCGTTGAAAGAGGACTCTCAGCCCTGGACTCGCTCTACGAGTTGAGAAACGTCATTCCCCGGCTCTTGAGCACGACAAAGCTCGAAGGACAAGAGGGTGAGTGACGCCTGCCGACGGAAACGTGGTTGACGACAATCATTCCAGGCTTCAACACGTTCTGGCTCCCCCCGCTTCTGGTGATTGGCAAACAATGCGTTAACACGCACAGGGAAATCCGACAACGGGCCATCTCGTACCTGCAGCGACTACTCATATCGCCTCAGCTCCTGTCTAACGACGAGTCGATCCTGCCGACAGTTTTCGAGCGGGTGCTGTTCCCGGTCCTGGATGAGCTGCTTAAAACGCATGCGTTCGAGCGAGATCAGGCGGGCATGCAGGAGACTCGATTGCGAGCAGCGACACTGCTGTGCAAGGTCTTCTTGCAGTACGTTGTCAGATTGGTCGAGAAGGAATGGGGCAACGTCGGAGGCCTGTTCGTCAGAGTACTCGACAAGTTGGAGAAGTTTATGCGAGGCGAGCGAGAGATGCTGGTGAGTGAACGCCTTTGACTGCATCGAGGGTCACGACTGACCAACATGCGATGCAGAACGAGGCCGGAGAATCGCTCAAGAACGTCGTGCTGGTGATGCACTCGTCGGGCCTATTGGTCCCGCCGCCGCTGAATGCCAATTCACCCGCCGAGGATCAGAGGACAGAAGCGCAAAGAGAGCTATGGCAGGCCAGTGTGGCGAGGATAGAGCGAGTCCTACCGGGATTCCTGGCAGAGGCAGTACCGCCCACGCAACCTAAACCGGCAGCGGTCACCGTCGAGCGACCGGTGAGCGAGTCCACATCGTGAGACCCCGGTACTCCGATCTTCAAATGAATCTGCGTAGTCGTAGAGTACATGCATGATGTCAACAGAAGGATAGTAATACATTTCAGGGCTAGTTCTCCTCCTTTGACATGTCCTCCAATCCAAGCTCCATCGCCGCGTAAACTCCAGCGCCTTGGCCCTGGGCGACACTGATATTGACGTTGGCCATGAAGCTGCCGCTATTGCCGGCCCAGAATAGGCCCTTTGTGGATGTGCGCGGGTCATCACCCATTCTCGGCGGCAGCATTGAGACTCCGGCTTGTAACTCCTCTGCCGTTGGCGGCTGGATGGTGCCCATAGGCGACACTGGCATTCCCAGCAGGCCTTCATCCAGGAATGATTTTGCGTGAGGATTGGGTCCGAATGATATTGGCATGACGAGGAGGTATCCCAGAGGAAGGGGCTGGTGGTTGCCTTGGAAGTGGATCGAGATACCATTAGGAGTTTCCTCGATCTTCTCCAGCGGCGCAGAGATGATCTTGTACCTGTCCGACTTGTTGATGAACGGCATGAACTTTTCGAGACCAGACTCAGCGAGGCCCTGTGGTGTGGTGACGTCGATTCCATGGGTGAGGAAGTGGACTTGAGGGTTGTTGAGCGTTCGCCAGAGCTTGAAGACACCTTCAGCGGCCATGGCATTCATCTTGTTGCCGGGAGGGAGGAGGACACCGATGGGCGAGTCTCGGGTCTCGGTGCCGTGGCAGAATATGCAGTGGATAGCCCGAGTACCCCAGATCTCGGACAGGCCTAAGGACAGCGTCAGGACAAGAGTTCACATGTATGACTGGTACGATGGGTTGATGGAGGGCTTCATGTTCACTTACCTTGGATATTCGGCAAGTTGTCCTGGATGCCGGTCGCGATGATGACCTTTCTCGCCTTGACGACATGGCCGTGGTCATCTTTCGCCTCGAAGAGGGTTTGACAGTCTTCTACGCCTTGTTGTACTTTGGCCAGGGAGATGATCTTGCTTTGACGTAGTGTCACCCAGTCGTAGTTGGCCATCAACTCCTTTCGTGCTTGCTCTCGCCACACTGCCGGGTCAACACCTTCATGACTGGGGATGGTGTGAGCTGCTGGCGACTGGGCATTTCGGTACAGGCCAGAGTCGTATAAAACCATTGGCCTGCCTACACGTGCAAAGGTGGACGCGGCGCCGAGACCGGCTGGCCCTCCGCCGACGATGAGAAGGTCGGTCATAGTGTTGGTGGTAGCAGTGGTGGACATGATGGATACGGGTAGTCGTAAGTTTGTGAGTGATGAGAAGAGTTTTAAGGACATCAACCGATGGATTGAGTGTGCCAAGAAGAACTTGCTGAGAGCGTTCTTTCATCTTATATATACAGCAACCCTCGTGTCGTATCTATCCCAGCGCGATATCAAATGTTCTCCGGGACGCCAGCGTGAGCACAGTCCGGCGGCCATCCGGCCATCGCGCCTTGAGTTTGTCGCCGGGAACCGCTGGTGCCGGCGATGTCGCGTGCACCCCCTTGGCATGACCAACCAGCACTCCAGGACTGATGTACTGATGTGTCCACATGGGCAGCTTCGAAGGACACTTGCGACCTCTCGGGTCCTGTGAACATTGCAGGTGACAGGATGATCGGCGCATCCCGGCGCACGTCGGGGCGCGCACTTTCCTTTCGGCGGCCGGCCGGAACACACTTTCGGCTCTCACGGTTCCTCTCATGAACAGACGGCATCCCGTGCCTGGCAATGGGCGACTAGGAAGTTAGGCTAAGTTACCACGAAAGGTGACAAGTCAGTACTCGTGCTTTAGAACGAGGCTCCTTGTATATAAGACTGCATGGTAGCCCCGAAGGGCACTAATGCCTTCGTTTGCACCAGCAGCCAGCTTGATTTAAGTCCCGCAGGTCCGCTCACTCGTAACGGATCGTATTTCTAAGCGTTCCAACTTCCGACAACCACATCTCCACCTTGTCGCCGTCCTGCAGCGGGCGCCACTTCTCTGCTGGACCTACGCATGCCACACCCGACGGAGTTCCGGTCATGATCACGGTTCCCGGCAGCAGAGTCTGGCCCTGGGATAGGAATGAGATGATTGCAGGTACCTTTAGGACATTGTGGTGAGCTTGTATTCCGGTCGTGGCGGAGAACGTGAGCTCACATCAAAGAGTAGATCCGAGATGGGTGTTTCTTGCCTGAGCTCCCCATTGAGCTTCATCTTCATCTCCAGCTTGCTAGGGTCTGGGATGATCTAGATGGGCCATTAGCATACGTAGGATCCTGTGAGCTTCTGGCGCCGTTCGCACTAACCTGTCTCGACACAAGAGCTGGACCCAGGGGGGCCCACTTGTCGAAGCCCTTTGAGTGGTTCAGCAAGGTAATATTACTATCAGTTTGTGATACCTACCTTTCCAAAACACCACTGAGGCGACGTGCCCGCTCTCGAAGACAACGCTTGCCATTTCCGTGCGCTCACGTCGTTGCCAACGGTGAATCCAGCGACGTAGTCTAGAGCCTCTTCTCTAGACACATTCTTGGCTGCTTTCCCAATGACGGCACACAGCTCAATCTCATAGTCCGCCTCGCCATCCTGACATATCTTGGGTATAGGTATATCTCCACCGTAGTCGCCTACAGCGGTGCTGGGCTTGATGAACAGTGATGGGTGGGGAGGTGTATCCTTTCCTGTCTCTGCGACTGCATAGTGGGTCAGCTCATGCTTCGCGTCAGATAGCGCTTTCAAGCTACATGTTATACGTACTGTGCAGCTTGTAGTTGAGCCCAATGCACTTGATAATCGAAACGTCCTTGACGCCCAGTGGACCTAGCAGTGTCCCCACGTTGACGACTTCATCCGTGACTTCTGTGTCAGTGCTCCAGATGCCTTCTCCATCTTGGCCCGGTTGAATGATTTTCGCTTTCAGACCCCCACCTTGTGCCAGCTGACCGAGATCGCTGTAGTCCTCAGCGACTGGCTCGCCATATAGGATTTTGGAGGAGCCCGGTTGTTGGAATCGGATCAGACGGGTCCATGGGACCAAATTAGAAGTTGAGCTTGACATGTTGCGAGATATCGATTTGAGATTGGTGGATCGAGGAAAGATGAGCTTTGAGATACTGTTCATGCCTCAACAGTCAGGTCTGCTCAGCAAAACAATCAACGGATAGATGTACATCGACTCAAGGCCAAACTTCGAGGACCTGTTGGCGTTGCAAGCGATCGCGAAATCGGTCGGCTTTCGGGCCGGTCATGTCCGCTGGCTGCCTCCTCCTTGCCACCTTGCTCCGTGCTCCGTTGATAGAGTTCCGTGGCATGAATTCGCAGCTGGGTCTTGATGATTCTCTGCAGGTCTCAGCTTGCCACATGCACCTTAGGTCCAGCAGCCCTGTTATACTGCATAGCTGTATTCCGATTGACCCTTCCGTTGTCGAGTCGAGGGCTTCGAAGAAGAGACACTGTCTGATCGACGTCATCGGCCTTCTCCGACGGTCAAGTTGTCAATTGTCAACACTCTCGATCTATGACACTCCCAACCTGCAGCAGGATCACGGCTTCCTGTGCTCGAAGATTAACTACCCCATCTCTATCAACTCGAGCCATGTCCAAACGACCACCATTTAAGGGTAGGTCAAACCTTCAGCAGGCCTGGATACTAACGCTTTGTGCAGCGACCGAGGCCAGTCGTCCTGATTTCGAGAAGGGCTACGATATCCATTACACTAAGACTCCACAACCTGATTGGAAGCCAGGCGGCGGTCTGAATGACCTGGTGAGTGTATGGGAGATCTGTCACGGCTACCCAGTGGACTACAAGTAAGACCTGGAGCTGAGTATTGGAGTAGCCGCAAGCTGCAGATTTCGACCCAACAAAATCGCAATGGCGGGTCATCGATCCTGCTCAGCATGAGAAGGCACAAATCTACAAGGTATGTCGTCTGTACAAGTGCTAGGCCCATGACTGACTATTACCTAATAAGTTTATGACATCGGCGATAGTAAGTCTCCCCTCTGGAGCTGTCTGACAGAGAGACACCAAGACCTATTGCCTTCCTGTCGACAATGGACAAAGACGGTGTGTGCAACGTAAGTTTCCCAGGACCGCCACCTCGGATATCTATTGACGCAGTAGTCCAGCTCTCGCCCATGTCCTACTTCAACATGGTGTCGCATAACCCGCCCACTATCATGATATCGGTGTCGTCCAACCCCAAGACGGAAAGCGGATTGAAGGGTGCGTGAGAGCGTGGAGCAGGCTGAACATGAGCACCGACTGAAAGCCCCGAAAACATAGACACATCGAAGAATATCCGCGACCTGAAGGAGTTTTGCTGCAGTATCATCTCCGAGCCATTCCTCGAAGCCGCCAATTACACCGCTATCGACGCCCCGCCAGATGTTGACGAGTGGGCCTTGTCGGGTCTTACTAAGAGAGCGTCAGAGTAAGTCACAGGGCATCACAGCTGTTCTGTAGATAAAGCGACTGACTGTCTCCGCAACAGTACTGTGAAGCCGCCACACGTTGGCGAAGCTGGTATCTCAATGGAGTGCGAGCTGGAACATTGGCACGACTTGAAGAAAGACGATGGTACTGTCTCCAATACTATAATCCTGGGCCGAGTCAAGCGATTCCAAACGGCGAGTCGAGCTTTAGCCCCTGCGCGTTCGTGTAGCGGGGTTTAGGCTGAAGCAAACGGTATTATAGAAGGAGTTCCTGTTCGACTCCTCCGATCCGATGAAAGTGCTGCCTGAGAAGCTGAGGTCGGTACACCGTTTAGGAGGCATATCGTGAGTCCCAAGCTGTCCGGTCAGAGGTCAGCCACTGAGGAGATGTCTACTGCAGATATGGTAGAACAGTCCAGTGAGTACACTGTGCCGGCAAAAAAAAGTTTCATGCTGACCGAGTCCAGGATGATCGATCTCCCACGGCCAAGCTGGGACACCGCCAAAGATGACCCAGACGTTCAGTCAATCCTCGGTGGGAGTGAGAAGGAGCCTTCGAGCACTCTATAAGACGATACTTATGGATGTCTCCCCATGCACATGGGCCCTGTCACACGCACTCTTTCACAGTCAGAGAGGCTGACCGGACCGACTGGCCGACAGCTTCATGCGTTACTCTGACACCCCTGACATACAAGTATGAGAAACCACAAGCAAGCAAACACCCTGTTACTTCAAAGGAAGGATCCGGGCATGTGTGAGGGTGTGTTGGCAGAAAGGAGGGGTCGTCAACACCGTAAGGAATGGTCTAGCTCTAAGGTCTCGACAGGGTGAGAGTCTACACGTATCGCGACAATGCGTTCCCGCCTAAAGCACTTACTAGCGGCCCTCTCATCAGTAAACCGTCCACCTCGGTCACGAAGACATCGCCCAGAGATAAGACATCGCCCAGAGATAACGACTGACACCTCTGACGCTGACATGGCTCTGACTCCCAATACGGACATCTCGGCTGTGTCGCCGTGGTGCGGCCTCTGCTCTGGCTCAATACTCAATCCTGACCATCCTGACTTCTCCCCGATGTCGTGGCTGTCCCAACATGTCGTCCTCGGAGTTGGTAAAGGCATCATCGCCGTCTCTCGTCCTACCATCACTCAACAATCACTCTCCGCTCCAGACTACACCCCCATTCCAACTCATATGCTCGATAGCATCGGCACCACTTGCGCTAATAGGAAAGTCGCACTACATGAGGCTTGTCTCAAGATAGCATTGGTATTGGCGCAAGACGGGGACGAGGACGCAAAGGCTTTCTTGGTCAGTTGGACTATTCCCAAACACACTGGATTTGGCCCCTGGGACGGCATGACCAGCCGGTACGACTGGGGAGGTCTGGAAGTGCAGAAGAAGCGGTGGAGCAAAGAGGTGCAAGGGTCGCACTTGTCGCAGGTGAGTGAGGTGGACGAGCATAGTCAGCATACACGTCAGAAATCGAGGTAGTAGAGTATCTGACTCTTTGGATCGCGTTTAGCTCGACAGCCATTCTCCAGATGACATAGGCAAGATCACTCCCTTAGCGAGCGGGGCTCATGCTCAAAGACCCTTCATAAGGGAGCAAACTGGGATCCACTCCCTACCCGACAGTATACTAGTCATGATCGCAGAATTGCTCTTACCGCCCTTACCCCAGTCTCGACTGCAGCTCCCGGCCTCATTCACCGACCTACCCCCCGAAGACGCCATATCGGACTTCCACTCATTCCGCCGATCATCAGCCCGGCTATTCCACCTCGACCTGCCCAGTCGGATGTGGTCATACCTCGTTATGGCCTCATGCCATCGAATGGTCTTCTCCCTCCACAAACGATCCCTGTATTGTTCGTATCAATATCATTCGTATCCGGGCCACGGGCTTGAACGCCGTCAAAACGTTTGGAAGGGATTACACCGCGACTTCAAACATCCTCTCGAGGCAGCGCTTGATGTCAGTGAGCGATTCAGTCAGCAAAGTGAGCCGGAAGACGGTGCTATCAGTGCGAGAGACGTCTGGTACTGGTGGACATACGACCCCGGCTGGAGATCCAGAAGAAGAGTCTGGTGGGCGATTGTTGACGGTGTACGAACGGCTAGAGAGGCAGATTGGTGGTGCTCCCCGCCGGTGTATGGACAATAGACCCGGCAAACAGTAACTGTATGGTGCCACTGTAAGATGTAATACTGAGCCTTCGTAAGGAATCCAGTGACGATGTCAATCGGCCCTTTGATGTTCGGGTTACTCGAGCAATATCATCGCATAGATCGTGCTTGCCGTAGTTATCAATCCTCACGTTACGACATTCTATCGCTGGCTTCCGACATCTCGAGCGCTCTACTGTCTGTTTGGTCGTGCTCCAGCTCCAGCTCCGGCTCCGGCAGCAGCGGCATTTGGTCGACCAGGTATAGGTTGTTGAGGGACTAGCTTGCCTCCGCCCCAAGCACCGATAGCCCTCTTCAGTGTTGCCCATCCCTGCGTGACTGGACCTCCTCGGGCGTTGGCGAAAGCATCTATTCGGGCAGTGACGCTGTTGACAGCTTGCTGAGTGAACGGCGACGCGTGGTACCTTAGTCGGATGAAGTGGGCGAGGAAAATCGGGGAGATTAGGGATGATCGGAAGCTGCAAGACAGTACTTTCAGTTACGAGCTTCGAGGAGAATCGATCTGGTTCTGCACTCACGTGACGGCTCCCAAGGTCACACGAGCAAGAATGGCGAGCTCGGTGTAGGCCACGAATCGCATAGCACCGTCGTAGTTGTGCTTGACCCAGACCTGGAGGGCGGCACTAATGCCCTGCAGAGCATTTGGAGGTGGTCTAGCTTGGCCAGCGGCGGCGGGTGGTTGTCGGCTACGTCAAAGGTCAGGAAACATACCGAGCACATAGCCAACTGGACTTACGGGACAAACTTTGGAATGATGTTGGTTCGTAGGAACGTCAGGCAGTGGAAGAGGGAGAAAGTCGCGAACGGCAGGATGGTGACTAATGGACATGTAAGCTGATAGAGGAGAGGGATCACCCAGAGGTTGCTCACGGTTGACTGGCTTGGAGATCCACCAGTAGAATGCAAGGAACATGTATTGCACGTTCTCGTCGACAAAGGCCCGTCGAATCCATGCCTGATCCAAAGATGGCATTCCAAGGGATTTGATCACAACAATGGCATATGACAGAAGCGCCCCTGAGTAGGACAGTCGGTACGTCCATGCTGGAGTGCCTCTGAACAAGACCAGTTGAAGTAGGACGTAGGCTGGTCAACGCAATATCAACTTATGCTCTAATTTGCTGCTCCCGATCACCCTATTGCCATAGACGTCCCACTCACCTGATCCAAGGAGCATGACCACATGGCCAGCAGCCCAAAGGTAATGAGGATCAACTACTGCCATTTCGGGGTTGATGGCGGTGTTGAAAGTGGGTGTGTTTTGTGAGCGGGTCTCAGAATCCGCTGAGTTTGATTCCCGTGGCTTTCAGGGGTCGCTTGTATGACTATACCAGTCTATTGTCGAGCTCGTAAGATTGTGTCTTTGGAAGATACTCACTCTACTTTGACTTGCAGGATGATTTCCATTTTCCAGAGCGCTTGCAACGAGCTGGCCACGACATCGTCACAGTTCTACGTCATCCTGGGAGAAATTGGTTCCGTCGGTGTTACGGGATTAGCTGCTGCAGAGTGCAGGCTTGGTAGGGCCTGCCGCCTGGTGATCGCAACAGCCATGAACGTTGAACCAGCATGAACCTGCCCATACGCTTTGGAAGACAGCATATAAGTTCTCTACCTCTGCGTCCATAGCAGGGAGATCTACCCATCGAACGGATGGACTGAGCTTTCATTGATGTCTTCCGCCCAACTTCTCGCCGCTCCTATCGGGGACGATTGTTCTCGGCGCTTGCGCTGCCGCTCTGGACACCTCAAACAGCCTCATTGCATGGCCCATAGCTAACAGGTGGTGTGATTGACGAGTGTGGTGCCTCAACTCAGTCTTTTGTGACTTGGAACTGATCGGCGATCCACTGACGATGAGCCGCGTTCTTGGCATTGACAGGCACTCATACTTTAACACAAGGGCTTGTTTCTCATACATAGCAACCTGGCTCTTGTCGATGAGCACCCCCGAGCGTCAAATCCAAGGCGGCATTGACCCCCTCATTACTCAGGCCCCCTCAGGTCCCATCAGATTGGCTCTGCTCCGTGTTGAAGGCACCCGTCAGATCAGCGGCGGGATGCAGCTCTGACTTGCTCTGACCTCCCGTCAACGCATTGACGTCACTGATCGTAGGCGGAGAGACTTTTGATGGCGAGCAACGCGTTTGTGATGGCTTGAAACGTCTGGGCAAAGTGCCAAAGGAAGGGGTTTTCCAGAGGTTTCCAGTCAATCCTTCGTCAAGACTGTGAAAAAAGACGTCATTGCATTCTCGACTTGGAAACGGGGGAAGGATGAGACGGTGAGGTATAAAAGATAAAGGGGTCGAGCCTATCGACAGTACTATCTCACCTTCCACTCGACCACTCATTGACCAAAGTCATCTATCTATCCACAACCGAAGAGATGTCTACTACCGTCACCACAACCACTCGGACTCGAAAATCTCCGGCAGCTCTCGGTATAGCTGCATTCCTCGTCCTGGTGAGTTGTAATCTGCTCGCACCCTGCTTCCATCACTCACAAGACTCGGCTAACTCACTACCAGGTCGGATCGTTGTTCTTCTGGTTGTCCGCATTCTCAGTGCCCTTCATCAAGTCGATCTACTATGTCCGCACTCGAGAGAACGGCATGAAGGTGAGTAGCCAGGTTCTCTGTCAATCAACCCTCCGGCGGGCCCCGGCTGATCAGCTCGTAGTTTGGCAACTTTGGCTGGTGCTTGGAAGGGAATGAACCGTGCTATCAACACGTAGGGTAAGAACAACTCACTTGATTGCTCGTTCGCACTGTAGCTCACCCACTCGCGCAGATACGCATGGGACCCGCAGATCATGGGTGGCACCCGACTCACTGGGTCCCTGATCCTAGTTGCCTTCACCGCCGCTTTCGGATCCCTAGCCTTCTTCTCGCTTCTTCACAGCGTTAAAAGCCTCCGTTCTGGAGCTCTGAGCTTCTTCCTTACCGTGAGTTCGCCAACAGTCTCTGGCAGGACAACGCTCACGGTTCATGTCTACTAGCTGTTCTCCGCTTTGCTCGCTACCCTCTCCTTCCTTCTGGTGGTCATCTGCTTCGGCGTTGCTCACCACAGATTCGAGGACGACACACTCCAGCCCAAGTACGGTGCCGCGTTCATCCTCGTCATCATCGGCTGGCTCCTCTTCCTCGCGGCCATTCCCTTCGTCGTCATCGGATGGTTCAGGGAGAGACACTACCGACATCAGATGCCAATTACGACCACCACGACCACCACCAGAAGGAAGTGGTTCTGATCGGTGGCGCCATGGTGACCTTTTCCAACGAGTTTCTCCGCTTTCATACACGGGATAATCAGTAAACGACTTATAATGACCTACCCTTCGCGGGGTACTGTTCGTAAATGAATTTAGGCATCTAATGAGCTTTCAGAAGTTGAGTACCTGGGGCACGACCTGATCTGGACATCGCGAAAGCGGCGTTAAGGGGATTGAATCAGCTGGATGATCCGTCAGAGTGTTAGAAATCAAATCAAACGCTCGAGAGACGATGGGCTTCATACTTCGCTATACTTTGTTGACCTCACCGTCACGTTGAGACCACTAGTCGTCGTCATCGTCGTAGTTGCTGCCCTTCTGCTCCTGGTGTTTCTGCCAGTCGAGCCAACTTCCCTCGTAGTTCCTGATGTCGTGGTAACCCTTCTGCTCCGCCAAATCAGCAGCAGTAGCCGATCTTTTGCCGGATCGACAGAAGAAGACCATCTTCTGAGTGGGTAGTGGTTTCTCAAAGGTGAATTCCTGCTGCGAGTCAGTCATCAAGCCACCAGTGATAGGGAACGTGACCGAGCTCACCTTTTGAAAGTCTCCAGCATTGAACCTTCGGTCGAGCGAGTCCGCCAGTCGCGACAAGGGCAAGTTGACGGAACCTGGGATCGACCCTAGGACATTCTCTTCCTTCTCTCTAACGTCGACCAGCAGGATATCCTAATAGGGCAAACCAGGTCAGCTGCAGGTCTTAGATGGCCATCAGGTTCGGCAGTACGTACGGTGTTGGGCTGGTCGGAAAGCTTCTTCACTTCCCTGTAGGAGATTTTTGGGTCCTGAGCCCATGCCGACCTCGAAACGTCCTTCGTCCCGGCTGTCGCGTTGGACCTCTTGGCAACGGTGTTGACAGGTCTGACGGTGGAAGCGGTCACTCGCACCGCGGCGGGCGCAACGTAAGTCCGTGTCGCGGTGGCCTGTCGAGCCACTGTTCGGACAGCAGAGGTCATGGAACGGGCGGTACGGGATGCAAGCATGCTGTCAATGTATCTCTTGCTTCCGGGAATTGATGGGACACCACTGGAGAGTTGCAATTGATGCTCAGTCGAGTTGTTCGGTAAGCCGGCGAGCAGGTGACGTCTGATGGCGGCAGCGGGCCATGTATTCGGAAATCGGCCCGTGCTTATCAAAAGACAAGTCGCGGAACCAAATGTTGAGCTCTGGATTTACTGACGTGGCTTTTTACCCTTGCGCTCCCTCCGAGATTTCTCTGAATCTCGTCCTCACCGACTTTTTCCAACGACAGCATAGACGGCTCTATAGATCACTCACACGACAATACTCAATTTACGACGGACAACGACAGGGTATAGAAAGCATTCCGAGTAGAGGGATAGACCAAGTCCTGAACCACGAACGACCTCGACATCACAATCGGCCGACTCCTGAACGGGTCGACATAATTTTGCTTGCAACCATGTCGTCTCGATCGTTTCTCCAGGCGTTGTCGCCGGCGCTTCAACGAAGGATAGCCAGAACACCCTTACGAAGGAGATTACCAGCCTCCATTACTTCACCTACCACTTTTCCCCAGTCTATCCGACATTACGCCTCATCCTCCGTAGACCCAACGATCTCATCGACACCGTTACGACCGGTAGAGGGCGGGGTTGCAGCTGAATCAGCGGACAGCCCTGCATTGGAGAAAGAGGGAAAGGAGCAGCCTCGCCAAGCATCGACGAGTAAAATAGACCAAGATGAGCTGGCCGAAAAAAGGGCACGACCACCAAAATCATCCCTCGCTGTGCTGCTGTCTCGTCTCTCCTTGGATTACCGACAAGAGCTCGAGGAGACATTGGTCATTTGCCTCACCCACTATTCCTTCAAAGGGTCCAAAAATATCAAGCACAACGAAAGTCTGGCCAGTCTCGGCAACCACCTCCTCGGATTGTTCACCGCCGAGCACCTTTCTCGCAAGTTCCCCCTGATGCCAACCGAAGTGCTCAAAGGCGCCGTCACAGCCTATGTCGGTCCTCTTGCTTGTCAATCAATCGCTCGAGAATTGGGCGTCACCGCTACGTCGAATACTGGAGAAGCTACTGCCTTGATACCAGTCCGGTGGGCCAACCCGAAGCATTCCAAGCGCAATACTGGTTCTGGTCTCGTCCAGTCTGGAGAGCAGAATTCGGAGATGGGAGAAGCAGAGGAGTTGGAAGGGCAACAGAGCGAAGAGCTCATAGCCGATGGAGCAGATGGAAACGAGGCTTCACTGGAGGGATCCGGGCGATCTAGAAGGACCGGTAGAGGTAGACCGCAGATATCAGATACGCGGACGAAAGCCATCGAGCAGACAGTCAAAGCATTCGTTGGAATGATCTTCCAAGAAAAGGTGAGTGCACAAAATGTCTCTGACGACGGTACAAGGCGCTGATGGCGGACGCAGGGCATTCACGCCGCTAGAGACTTCGTTCACGCACACTTCCTGAATCGACATCTCGACCTGGAGTCGCTGTTCAGAATCAATCATCCCCGATACGTCCTGGCTTCGACCGTCGCGCGACATCTCAGTCAAGCGGGAGTCGACATAAGCACTGGCGCAGGCAGAATAGATTCGAGGATTATCGGTCAATCCGGTGTTAACACCCAGGCACCTGTGTTCAACATTGGTCTATACCTGCCCTCGGGGCTGAAGATAGCGGAAGGAAATGGAGCGTCGATGGCGATGGCCGAGCATAGGGCGGCTGTCAACGGTCTACTAGCGCTGTATCTAGTTCGAGGGGACCAAGACGAGCCCGTCATGATCGGCACGGTGCCCTACACCTTTTCGAAACTCTTGCCATCATCACTTCATGTAGACCACCCCGCCACCGAACGTGGACTATCGCCTTCACCTCGAGAACGCCAGTACGTCGGAAATGGATTCGGTGGACTGGACGGTGTGGTGGAGGCGTCGAAGAGGACCTTTGTGGACGGCCGGGTGCCAGGCGCCAAGAGAACAAACGCTCTCACTGGTGGTTACTAGTGACGAGTATGTGATATTGAGGGAGCATCTATGCACGCTTTTCTCAATGCTGCCACAGGCGAGACTGATCACACGTGTCGTATACCGTCATGCTCTGAAGGTCTGGATTTATTGCACCGATGGGTAAGCTCCGAGGACCGAGATCGTGACGACCTGATCAAGTTGCACGTCGCCCAGCCTTACAAGTGCTATCAGTCAGACCCAGAGCATTCTTCCGTTGAATGCTCGGAACGGCGCCATCAGCTGTAGTATCAGTTACCCTGGGTCGCCTCTATCTATTCTACAGGGTCAGTGATGATCAGAGGCCCGTTCAAGTGATCGAGATATACATCTGTTCAACGTTGCAAGAAAAACAGTGTGAATAGTCATCGCCTTGCTGAATGCTGTTGATTCAGTACTTCATATCTAACAATTTGGGCACTAACGAGTCGAAGATCGAATCATCCTCGCATGCTACTCCGGTCTTCTCTGCCCATGGTCATGAAGCTCGGCTCACACGAGAGCACCTGCCCCAGCCCTGCTTCGTCCATCCATCTGCAATCACCGGACATGGATTCCCAGCGGGGGATAGGCGATTGGCACGAGTCAAAGGTGATGAAGCCGCACGTCGTTGGTCGATCCCGATTGCTTCTTCAAGATCCATCCATCGAGTCGAGCACTAGGGATCGCTGAACCAGACTACCAGCTGCGTCTTGACCGGCGTGCTGTTCGTTGAAAACCAGACCACGTTTACGGATCAGCTGGAAACTAGCCATGTCGTCGTACCGGGGTCGTTCCCGGTATAGCTGCTGTTCCTGGCGTCACACCTTTAGTTCCGGTGTCCATGTCCGAGAGAAGGTATGGGTCGATCTGGAGTTGCTGTGCTGATATCGACTGATGATATGGCGGTCGCTGGCGAAGACGGTCCGGTGACTTCCCGCGCTTTTCGGCGCAGATAAACGAGGCGACTCCTCTCCCCACACGGTGGACATGTGGCCTTCCCGCCAAAGAACTCCTTGTCCTTCCATACTTTACAGGCAGAACACCATTGCTGATTTCCTCCTCGGATCGGGGCCTGGAATCGGATAGGCGTTGCGTGCACTAGCGGGGGATGGTGAAGCTCGGCCGTCTTCCGTTCTCATCACATCTCGTGAGGTATCACCTGGCACCTCGATTCGACGAGACGACGTCCGAGAGGCTGTTGGCGATATCACCTCGTGGTCGGAAGCAGAGATCCGGCGTCTGGCTGCAGCTCGAGCAGCGTCTGGATCTGATCTACACGTCTTACAGACCTGCACATCCCGACCGCGTTTGTCCTTGAACTTGGGGCTGGAATGGACGAGTCGACAAGTACGACACCGAATGTCCCGATGTCGAAAGGATGGATCATAGGGCTCAGTCTTTCGACAGTAGTTGCACGACTTGAAAAGTTTCGCCCTGGGGAGGTCTGCGAAAGTTGGCTTCGGCGAGGACGATAGTTTTGGGAGCTTGGCAGTGTCTGGACGCGACTCTGTTGCAGACCATGTCGCGAGTGGGAGACGAGGAGATATCGCTTCCATTCGACATGGCGACTGCAAGGAGGTAACAAGCTCGGGTGTATCTTCAGGGCCAATACTCTACAAGTACCAGTCGCTGTTTTGAGGAGAGTCTCACGCCAAGCTGCGCCCAAAGCGGCCCAAAGATTAGCAACCCAGCGCGTGCGACGATGCGAATTGCGATCGACGCGAACCGCCTTTTACAGTTGTCACGTGACCAGATCCTAACCGGAGCTGCAGGCTGCAGCAAGCGTCGGTCGTCATTCCGAGTCGGATGATGGCGAGGACAGCAGGCTATGTACCAGACTCCGCCAATGCAGAACCATCCGTCATAGGCAACAGAGAGCTCCAAAGCCTGTGTCTTCTCAGGATTCGCAGGCTCAGCACTGTCCGAGTCAATGGCTTTCAGATGCGGCAGGTCCATCGCTTGGAGCTCGTTCAACGGAAAGACGAATTTCAGCCGTCAAGTCCGAGCTGTCCATCAACTTCGGGACGTCCCCTTGCCATCGGTACAACAGCTGAGCAAGTGAGTAGTCATACAGCTGCCTTCTCCATGACGCTCTCAAACTGGATTTGCAGCTGATAGAGGGATCTAGTCGACCAAAATTACAGCCCTGTGATGTTCTGGAGAACGAGGCCGAGTCTTCGGCTATGGCAGCCCGACGCTTCTCCCCCTCGTAAGCCATATCCTCTTGGTCATAAGAGCGATACTCATGTCATGGTAGGCATCATCTGAGCAAATGGAGTACGCTACCCCGCAAGGTCTTGCTCGTGCAGAAACCCCACGATGAGAGGACTTCCGCGGCTATGGGTCAGATGCTGGCGTGAGTAGATCTGCCATCTGGGACACCGAGCGCTGGACCTGCAGCCGGTAATGATCATTGCTGACATGTAGCATGGTGTTAGGTATCTAACGGCAAATTTTCCCCACCTCCAGTTGATAGCGGAATCACATACTGCTACCGACCACCCAGAGTACGACCTCACGGTAGCATCACCCGGCGACGACGATCTACTGGCAATTCACACGGATCTGGTGATTACAATAGGTGGAGATGGAACGATACTGCACACGAGCAACCTATTCGGAAATGGAGAATGCCCACCGGTATTGAGCTTCTCGATGGGCAGTCTTGGATTCCTGCTTCCTTTCCGTGAGTCAGGACCTCGGCGACTCTCAAACCGGCGCTGATGGCTCGACGAAGACATTGACCATATGCAACCCGCACTTCAATCGGCGTTGACGGGACCGGTGTCGATACTCAATCGAATGAGGTTGGCTTGTGTCCCGCTTGATGCCGAAGGCAACAGATTGGAATGCGCAAAATCAGGTGAGCGAGCCATCGTGACCTCGAAACAATGTTCTGACGTGTTCCCGACTAGTCGGTGACGCCGGATGGCAGGTCATGAATGAAGTGACGCTACATCGTGGACGTAACACCCATCTCACTGTGGTCGATGCGTACTTTGACGGTGAACACCTCACCGAGGCTGTGGTGAGTATACCGAGACGCTTGTCCTCATTGTGACGCGGACTGACGAGTATCTGTCAGGCGGATGGGCTTCTACTGTCCACGCCGACGGGATCGACGGCTTACTCGCTGTCCGCTGGCGGACCCATCACCCACCCCGACACAGATTCTTTCCTGCTCACACCCATCGCGCCGAGGAGTTTGAGCTTTAGAACGGTCATACTTCCCGGTAGAGGGGTAGTCAAACTGCAGGTAGGTCCTTCTTGCCAAACGACATCCAGCGCGCTGATGCCATGCTTAGAACTCTTCCCTGGCTCGAGCATCGGTCGAGCTGTCGGTGGACGGACGCGAGGTCTGCTTGTTGCGACCGCAAGAGTCGGTGCTCATAACGAAATCGCCATTCCCTATACCGTGCATTGAGCGCGCAGACGGCGGGGCCGGCTGGGTCAAGGACATCAAGTGGGTCCTCTGATGCTGCTGCTACCGGCCGCAAAGCTGATCTCGCCGTTTCAGCTCTTTGCTCCAGTTCAACGTGGGCTTCAGGAACAAGAGTTTGTCATAGATCTAAGAGGCTTCGCAGCCGATCACATGACACACAGTCCAGGATGCATCGCCCATCACTCAAATACCGAGATCATGGTCAGATTGGCCATACTTGATGCCAGATTGGCCATGTCGAGTGGCGTGGCCAGGGTCCGGATTGATGGGTGACTGACCGGAGATGGCCGCGTTTGTTATCGTTTGGCCAAAATGAAAATATGAGCGAGAGGTTATGGCCAATTCCGAGCATGACTATGGCCAATCTTTGTCTTCCTCAGACATAGAGTACGCGGTGGCTTTCAACAAGCTCCCCTTCCTGTCACACATGATCTAGCCCGCAGGTCAATGGTAGCCGTCGCTTCGTCTCGCGTCTTCGCCCGCTTGTCCCATTACCCCAACACAACGCTCTTCAGTTCTCATTCACCACTCGCATTGACATCCAGGTTATACAGCACACTACCTTCGCTCAGACGAGCTCACCCGGCTACGCAGCTACATCACACGAATAGATACCTCGCCACAGTCACGAACATGCCCGTCGCCACGGGCAAACACACCGCCGATATCACTGCCGAGGTCGGTGGGCAGCATAATGTGGACAAGCTGCACAAGATATCCAGAGACTTCAGGAGTGAGTGGTAGCTGCCTGAACAATCCGGAACTCGATGTCGGCTCGGATTTGCCTTGTTAGAACACCCTCTGAGTTCTACTTAGCCGACACCATCACCATCCCCACCGACGCGCAGCTACTCGCCGCCCTGACTGCGACCAGAGGTGACGATGTGTATGGCGAAGATGCGGCCACCAGGGAGTTGGAGGAGAGAATAGCTAGGTTGACTGGTAAAGAGGCCGCCATGTTTGGCTCCAGCGGCACCATGACCAACCGTGAGTGCACCACCGTCTGGGTAATGCTGATGAGTCACGCAGAAATTGCAATTAAAGTACACATGAAGTCTCCTCCGCAGAGCGTTCTAGTGGATCACCGAGCCCATATCCACTGCATGGAAGGTGCGTTTTTCTGCAGGGCCGACATGGCAGGGTAGCTGATCGAAACGTAGCTGGCGGCATAGCAATGTTCACTCAGGCTACAACATATTCTGTCGTACCATCAAACGGCGAGCACATGACGTTAGAAGATATCAAGCCTAATCTCCGACTGGGCGAGGATATCCACTATGCGCCAACAAAGCTTATCTGCCTGGAGAACACTCTCAGTGGTATGGTCTTTCCCCAGGACGAGGTGGTCAGGATCGGTGAAATGGCAAAGAGCCATGGGATCGCTATGCACCTCGACGGCGCTAGGATCTTCGAGGTAGCCGCCAAAGAGGTAGAAGCTAGAGGGCTGGACCCGAGGAAAGAAGAGGATATTCAGACTGTGTAAGTTCGGACAGAGAGGATTTGGACAGAGGTTGAGTACGTGCTTACACTCGTGGCGGATAGTCTGACTGAGCTCTGCGCTCCATTCGACTCGGCATCGCTTTGCCTATCCAAGGGTATCGGGGCACCAGTCGGCTCGTAAGTCACCCTGCGACGGGCTTCCGCTAACGATCAGTGCTACGGTTGGTACCAAAGAGTTTATCGCCCGAGCCAAGTGGTTCAGAAAGGCCTTCGGCGGTGGTGTTAGGCAGATTGGTCCCACGGCTGCTGCTGCCGACCATGCTATCACTCATCACTTCCCTCGTCTTGCAGGCACCCATGCTCTTGCTCGACGACTGGGCGAAGGCCTGAAGGAGCTTGGCGTGGATATCATCGCGCCAATACACACCAACATGGTAAGTACAGCCATGAGGGACATGGTCCAGTGACTGATTTTCTGCATGCCAACAGGTTTTCTTCGACCCCACACCTATTGGCGTGCCGATCGAGGCCATCTTTGCGAGACTGGCCGCTTTGGACGACCCTATAACTGTCAAATATAACAGACTGGTCATTCACCACCAGACCAGTCCGCAGGCGGTGGAGGACCTGATCGCTTGTGTGAGAGAGATGAAGAGCGAGGTGGAGGATGGTAAAGGACAACAAGTCAAGGTCGAGGGACAGGATGTGGCGAGGGATTCGGCAATGCAGCAGGAGAAGAAGATTAGGCAGCAGACGCTGGGTTATTAGGCATGAGAGCGTTTGGACTGGACAAAGGATGCTACGTTCAGCTTCGTTTCATAGCTGGATTAGGCTGGACATACTTGTCTCGTTGGATCCTCTTTATAACTAAGGTCGAAGGAGGTCGAGGCTGGTCGAGGGCTGTCGCGACCCTCACTCGGCCGAGACGGAGGCCCCCAAGCGCTTTGAGGGGTAACCCACTTGCATGTGGGCGATCGAGCTGCTGTTTTGCCTCATGCAACGTCATGCACATGGTGGGGAGACATCGCAGAGACAGACCGACCTCGTTTAGGACCCACTCGTCAGAGCCTGTCACAGCTTGTCACCCTAACTGCGGCAATGGCAGCGACGATTACAGTGTCCTGAACTAACTATTTTGAACCTGATTTGCCACCCGAACCGAAACGCTCAGACCTTCCCCCCACGGCCCGGACGTTGCGCCCGCTTCGGCACGGACGGGCCGAGTCGGAGCTGGCCTCTCCTTACGTTGTTTGATTAGGATGGGTGTGGAGTGGGTCATCCACTGGTGAAAATTGGGAATCCTCACCTATCCTCACCCACAATCTCCATCTCCACCTCCATAGAGGACATAACATCAGATCACATCCCAAGAGGCTATCCCCAATCGCATCAGGAGCATTCCCAACCATCCAATCTCACCATCAAAGGTATTGGGAAGCACGTTCACCCGGGTCAAGACAAATAAAGTACAAAGGGTGGGTACCGGAGACCGGACATCCGAATCCCCTCGACTCTTCTTCATCCGCTACTACCTATACACTCCGTACTGACAATCGATCGCAGCGGCAACACCGCATCCGAGAGTCACTTCAGACTCGTCTCGAGTACAACACCCACCCCCTGTCATACCTTCGCGCCATGTTCAGAGGCCGATCAATCCCCCGCCCCTCGCGACGATCTGTCATCGTCGCCAGTTCCGCCCTTGCCCTCACCTCCACCTACTACCTAGCCTCGTCCCAAAAGCTCGAAGCCGAGAGCATACCCGTCACCAAGCGGAGGCCCGGCCCGCTATGGGCGCCACCATCCCGATCTCAGATGCTGGAGCATCTCAAAACGTCCGGCCGATACGTCCACAGAACCGACGAGGAAGGTGGACCGGTTCCAGGACCTGTCCTTCTCAAGGATGAGAACACGCCAGATGGATCGGAAGAGGATGGAGATGTCTTCGATCTGATTATTATTGGAGGTGGAGCCACCGGTGCCGGTACCGCCGTCGACGCTGCCAGCCGAGGCTTGAAGGTTGCCTGTGTGGAGCGAGACGATTTCGCCAGTGGAACAAGTAGTAAGAGTACGAAGCTGGTCCACGGAGGTGTCAGATACCTGCAGAAAGCCATCTTCGAGCTTGACTATGGTGAGTGCATCGAGCTGAAGCTAGACAGGCACATGACTGATGGAAACAGAACAATGGAAACTTGTCAAAGAGGCCCTGAAAGAACGACGAGTCTTCTTGGAAACTGCCCCTCATCTCTCCTCTATGCTTCCGTGAGTAACCTCTAAACAAGTTTATACTGACAGATCTAGTATCCTCCTACCCATCTACACCTGGTGGCAGCTGCCTTACTACTATGCCGGCTGCAAGCTGTACGATTTCTTGGCTGGAAAAGAGAACATGGAGTCGGCCTACTGGATGGGCAAAGGAAAGGCTCTCGAGGCATTCCCTATGTTGAAGAAGGACGGTCTGGTCGGTGGTGTCGTCTACTACGACGGTGAGTCAGTTTTATGACCGGAAAGCCGGAAATATACTTACACCGTTCAGGTCAACACAACGACTCGAGAATGAACATCTCCCTCGTCATGACCGCTGTGCAACATGGTGCCATCATGGCCAACCACGTCGAGGTCACCGCCTTGCACAAGAAGTTTGACGCTGCCAAAAACACGGAGAGGATTTACGCGGCGACCATGAAGGACAAGATGACCGGCGACGAGTTCACCGTCAGATGTAGAGTGAGTCAGACGGACGAGGATCCTTTTCGGACATATTGCTGATACTGAAACAGGGTGTCATTAATGCCACTGGACCATTCAGTGACGGCGTGCGAAAGCTCGACGAGCCGACGACGAAAGAGATCGTCGCCCCATCTTCCGGTGTTCACATTACCCTGCCCAACTACTATGGACCCAAGACGATGGGTTTGCTCGACCCTGCGACATCGGATGGGCGAGTCATCTTCTTCTTGCCTTGGCAAGGGAACGTCATTGCCGGTACGACCGATTCGCCGACCGACGTCTCCCAGAACCCCATTCCCTCGGAGAAGGAGATTCAGTGGATTCTCGACGAGGTCCGAAACTACCTCTCTCCCGATGTCAAAGTCCGACGAGGAGACGTTCTTTCCGCTTGGAGTGGTATTCGACCACTGGTCCGAGACCCAGATGCCAAAGACACCCAGAGTCTGGTCAGGAATCACATGATCAACATCTCCAAGTCGGGATTGCTGACCATTGCTGGAGGAAAGTGGACCACCTAGTGAGTTGAGAGCGAGTGGATTCTGGAATCGCGCTGATCTAGTACAGCCGAGCTATGGCTGAGGAGACCGTCGACGCTGCGATCAAAGAGTACAACTTGAAACCAACCGGTCCATCGCAGACTGAGTTCATCAAACTCGTCGGTGGACACGCTTGGACGCCTACAATGTACATCAAGCTCATTCAGCAATTCGGTCTCTCGACCGAGGTCGCCAAACACCTTGCCGAGTCGTATGGTGACCGAGCGTGGACAGTAGCTAGTATGGCCACGCCTACCGGTCAGACATGGCCCCTACACGGCGTGCCCCTGAGCCCACTCTACCCCTACATCGAGGCGGAAGCCCGATACGCGTGTAGACACGAGTATGCCCAGACCGCTGTCGACTTTGTCGCCAGGCGAACGAGAATTAGTTTCTTGAACGTCCAGGCGACATTGGAGACTCTGCCCCGAGTGATTGAAATCATGGGCGAGGAGCTTGGTTGGGACAAGGGCAGGAGAGAGTGGGAGTTTGACAATGCGCAAGAGTTCCTCAAGTCGATGGGTCTGCCAGAGGTGAGTAACTCTAGGAAAGGTCATAGCTGACGTTTGTAGCAACCGAAATTGAAGCTCAGCGACGTTGCCAAGAAGCCAACAGAGATTGGTCACATCAGTATGGCCCAGCGAAAGGACAAAGAGCTGTTCGACCGAGCACAGTTCACCCCAGATGAGGTCGCTCACCTCAGAAGCCAATTCGAGCAATTGGACTTTGTGAGTACACAACTAACATGATTCCAGCTGACAGTGTAGGACCACGACCAGAGGATCACTCGTGCCGATCTGCTCAATGCCATGAAGAAGATGGGATACGCAAGCTCGAACGAGACGGCCGATAGCATTTTGAGAGAAGTCGACTTTGGCCGAAAGGGCGCTATCGAGTTCCAAGAGTACCTAGACGTGAGTAGGCTTGGTGCTTGGCAGAGGTACAGAGCTGATGTGGTGGTAGATCGCTGCTGGATTGAAGGAGCTGCACATCGAGTCTGCCTTTACGCATCTTGCTCAATTGGACACGTCGAGAAACCTAGCAGAGGGTGATGCGATCGGCAAGCACGCCAATGACTCCAGCGAGCAGAGATCCGACAGACGCAAGATTCCAGTCGAGAGATCCGGTGGTGGCACATAAGCTGCGAGCGGGAGAGATGGTCTTTGGATGAGAGTGCAGGATCATGTATCGTCACGATTAATACTTGTCATACCAATGCATAGAGATTTTCTGGGTCTAGTCAATGCAACCCAAAGCTTCCCACTTCCCAGTGTTCCCCATCTGCGTTTGTCGTGATCATCTAGAAGAAAGCACCTGATGTCGACGTCAGCATAACGCCGGCTCCGGAACACGTTTGATCGACTCACTCATGCTGCTCAATTGCCTGTACACGTCTGGACCGAGTCTGAGCCTCATGCCACTGGCGAATTGGACCAAGCACTGAGCCATGGATTTGTACCTGTTGATCTGCTCCATTCTGCCTTTATCGCCATAGGGACTCTGCTTCAACTGCTGAGACAGCTGATGGAGGCATTTCATCGTTGTGATGATAATCTCATCCAGGGACGAGATTGTTGGTTGATCCAACAATGCCTTGAAGAGACCGGTCGAACGCTGGATCGAGCCCGAATCGTTATTATCCAATGGCAGCAATTTGGTCTGCTTGAATGACTCCAAGGCCAGATCGGGTCGTCCGGCACCAAACTCGCCCAGAGCCCTTTTGAGCTGTAACAACAGCTCCAAAGTGTCCCAAGGCCCCTTTTGGATTTTGGACCTCTTTACCGTGTCTCGATCGTAGACGGCTCTGACGCGCTCGCCAAGTGTGGTGAGATCGGTGATACCGCCAAAAGCGCCGCTGATGCCCAATCCCCCGGATGTTAGGGGACCCGATTGAGCAGATGGCAAGGAGAGAGACGAGCCCAGAGCTCGGTTGACAGTCTCAATAACCTTGTCGGGCGCATTGGCGAGGTGGTAGAGCTCGATGGAATCGGGCAGCGAAGAGTCCAGGGCGGATTGCTCGGCAGCAGAGAGGACGATCTGTCGGAAGTAGTCGGTCGATTCGGGAAGTCGCAATAGACCAGCATCTTTCTCGATCACTCCGGTCTATAACTTGAATGAGCAAATGCACAATCAGAGTTTGATCTGGACTCACCTCTTTGCTGCCATCCGCTCGGACGCTACCGAGGAGTTTGCCCCATGCCCGACTAGCCAGAACGACATCTCTGACCAACTCGAGCGACACGGCTCGCTGTCGCTCTCCGACACCATCGGGCGCATCGCTACCCAGGGGGACGAGGTAGACATACTGCAGAGCAGTCTGCGGCTCGACCCTGGCGAAAGGCGAGATGTAATTCTTGATCAATCGCGCAAAGTTGATCGAGGTCACGTCTTCCTCCTCGCTCTCGGTGACTGTCCGCATGTTAGCGCTGATATGGGTATGCAGGAGGGGGACTCACGCAGAGGATCTTCTGGTGGAGACACGTGGAGGAGACCGTAGTACTGCAGAGCGATCGCGAGGTGTACAGCGTCTGTACGGTTCTGCGGCCTCGAGTACAGGTACGCAATGGCCTATAATGAGTTGTGAGTAGAGTGTCCTTTTTCGATTAAGCCTGGAGTCATACGCACGGGCTCAAAGTGACCGGCGAAGAGGAGAATGTTGACCCAAGTGAATGGCCTCGTGCCCTTCGCGTCAAACGTCTTGCTGCCGTTCTTCCAGCACTCGTCTCCGAAAGCAGCTAGATCGTAATGATCCGAAGGATTGTCCTCCCGGCCTTCCCGCACAAGGGTGAGCTTGAGCCACACCCAGTCGTCGGTCGAGGTGGACGCCACGGCGACCTTTCCTCGGCCGAGGTCGAAGCGACCGATAATCCGGTACAAGGCGTATTTGTACTGATCGACATTGGCATTGTTCTTGATGTAGCCATTGTAGTCGTTTTGGAGTTGGTCCTTTTGCGCTTTGGGAATCTTTCGTGAGGGCGAGGAGAGGTATGCTCGGAATGCTCCAGGTAGGGTCATGTCCTCTCGCTTCAGGAGGTTCTGCTTCGAGGACAGCAGCTCCAGGGCCTCCTCGGGGTATCCGCATCGGAAGAGGTAGTAGACCTGAGCCCAAAGGGGTATGTCGTTGACGTACTACCAGCAGAGTGAGCAATGTTTGACGATTGAGAGTACAAGCCCGCTCACCTCAGGTTTGAAGTCCTCTTTGATGTTGGACTTGGCGGCGAAGAGAACGCTGACAAACGCCCTGATCTTGTTCTCAATTCCGGGGACACCGCCGAGGGCAGCTTCTTTGGGATTGTTCGCTATCGTCTCGTCGACATAGGATTCGAAGCTGAAGGGAATACTCAGTCATCGCCCAGAAACAGTCACTCACTCTCGCTCGAGGTATCGCTTGCCGCCAGTGGTCAATCGGCCTCTCAGCTTTGCGGCGTGATTGGAGTATGGGTCGCCAAGATATGCCTGGGCGTATTGCCGCTCTTGGATCTGTTCTGCTTGCGCAGTATCAGAGAGCGAGGGCTCGTGAGTGAGGTATGCAAGTATTCTGAAAGCGTCGTGCGCTGGCTCCTTTCGCTACAGAGTCGCATCAGTGACGTTCCACCACGAATGAAGACTGTACTCACGTTGTCCATCTTGACAGCTTGAGCCATGGCTTGGCATAGCTCGTAAGGCGCTTTCCGCAGTCGATGCGAGTTGAGGTCCTACATTATTTCAGCTTCGAACGCAGAATCACTACCCTATAAGGCGACTTACGCTGATGACTCGCTCATATCGGACCATCTTGGTGTGCATGACGAATTCACCTTCTTTCGATGCGGCAGTGGTAGCTGTGGCATGTGCCGACGGGAACTACGGTCTATGATCAGCGATATGCCACTGATAATTGAGTTGATGAGGCTCACCCTCCTCGTGCTCGCTCCCAGAGAGCTTTTGCCTAAGGTGGAAGAGCCAAGAGCCGAGGAAGACAACTTTGCAATCTCGTCGTCCGTCACGCCTAGCTCTTCCTGCAGGATTTTGGCCTTGTCCATCTCCCAGTTGGCCAACATCCGAGCTTGGAACTGGTCATTGAAGCTCTTGATGGTCTGGAAGATGGGTGAGATTTAGTGAAGCCCATTTGACATTTTGGTAGGGCTAACAACTTACTTTTTGCCTCTGATGCTCAATTCCCGACAGGATGATGGTCTCGTGCAAGTTCCTTCCCCAAGCTCCTACATCCTGCTGAGAGGCATTGTAGGATGTACCAACATCGGGGATGGAGTTGTCATTCAGAACCCGCTGTCTTCGTCTCTTTGGCCGAGCGCCTGTGACATCGCCGGCATTGGGCAATTGGGCGACAGAGTGAGTGAGCTGGGCAGTGTTGACTCCCAGGTTGGACAGCAGTTGCACACTGTCACACACACGCATCAGTGTGTTCACGATGGTATCATGATTACCAGGCATCAGACTCACCCCTCTCCTCGGCTGTTCGCGGCTCGCTTCCCCTTGCCCGCCACGGTCTCACTGAGCCGCTCGATCTCCTCGAGACCATATCTGAGTTGGGGCAGCTCTCCATCTCTGTCCGTCTCGTTGAGCGAGTTTGCCTGGGCGAGCAAGGACGAGAATGATGTCGGGGCTTGTTGTTGACGTGTGGTCGAAGACGATCCAAGACTGTTGGACGCTCCAAACAGCGAGTTGGAGCTCATGTCTCGAGTTGACTTCTTGTTTTGACAGAAGTGCCGCTTTCGATGACAGACTGTGTTATAGCCTGTGGTGAGTACGCAACCTGCTGTGCTCTATAGCATGACACGATGTCAGGTCTCGACTGTTGGCTTGACTAGTACTGCCACAGAGGGAGTGAAATCCCGTAGACCAGGTTGGTTGTTGTTTCCCACGGTGCTCACTATGTAGAGTGGCGCGCGTGGTGGGATGGGGCCACACCGAGATGGGTGATTCCAGCTCGACGTAAGATACCACTTCGAGCAACCTAGCCAGCGTCCCCCGTCCTCACTACATACATTGACTCCCGTATCGCTTGCTTGCACCACTCGTCTACACTACGTCCATAATCACCACGCTGCACCACACATCATGAGTGGCGCTCACTACGACTTGTGAGTCAGATCCTGCCAATGACGCAGATACCTCCTGTCAAAGACGCGACGAAGGCGTCATCTCATGTTAGGTTTCCTCGAAGAAAAGTCAGGTGCAAGGATGGAAGGGGGAGGAGAGGAGTGGCAGTCTTGCAGGAGATGGTGATGCTGACTAGGCCGCAGTCTGATCAAGCTGCTTCTCATTGGAGACTCGGGTGAGTTGATGATCTGAATTGTCCGAGCACTTCGCATCAGATAAGAAACAATAACTGATGGCGTTGTAGGTGTCGGTAAATCATGCCTGCTGCTGCGATTCTGCGATGATTCTTGGACACCATCTTTCATCACCACTATCGGTATCGACTTGTAAGTCTGCGACCCTCACAAAACATTGCCATGGTAAATATCCGTGGAAGCTGTGCTAAATAGATATGCAGTAAGATCAGGACTATCGAGCTAGATGGCAAGCGGATCAAGCTGCAAATCGTGAGTGGCGTCTGTGCTTCGCCCCATCTTTGCATTGTATCTGACTCGACTGTGTAGTGGGACACTGCCGGTATGTGCAGACGAAAGCAGAATCCCCGAGACAGGTCTCAGCCTAACCACCCATATTACAGGTCAGGAGAGATTCAGAACTATCACGACGGCCTACTACAGAGGAGCTATGGGTATCTTGCTTGTCTACGATGTGACGGATGAGAAGTCCTTCGAGAGTGAGTCAATAAACCTTTACACGCATTCTGACAGAAATAGACATCCGAACTTGGCACTCGAATATCGAGCAGCACGCCTCGGCTGGTGTCAACAAGATCCTCATTGGCAACAAGTGTGACTGGGACGAGAAGCGAGCGATCTCTCTCGATCAAGGAAAGCAGCTCGCGGACGAGTTCGGCTTGAGATTCCTCGAGACCAGTGCAAAGGCAAATGAGGGTGTCGAGGAGGCATTCTTCACGTTGGCCAGGTGGGATAAGCTCGCGCGTACGCATGTTGCCACTTCACTGACTAGGTTTGAAGGGACATCAAGACCCGATTGATCGACTCGCAGCCCCAGCCAGAATCCCAGCCAACCCTTGGCGCGGACAGGAGAGGTGTCGATGTGAACAAGCAGGGCAACCAGTCATCCGGCGGATGTTGCTAATCGGAGGGAAGATCTATGCCAATTCAATTCGGGTGGATAGTAGAGGGAGAAGGCGGCGGGGGCGAAATGAGGTTGATCCTTTCTCACCAATTTTTCTGTGACACACGACCATCACAGGATTTAGTTTCTTCACATCTTGCCCCAATGATCTCCCCCTTCTTTTGCTTTTGCTCTTTGGAATCATGTATTGTATGACGACTGGATTGAACGCTCATGGCTTGGATCGGCATTACGATTTGACATCAAGTGATTGAAGATACTGATACTGATACAAATGGTACAAATGGTCTAATAGATGAGTTCGTTGATTCCACTCCCTTGCCACATCCACTACTCCTTCATCTCTTGCTTGAGCTCCTTCATCAGCCTGTCCATCTCATCTAAATCAGATCCGGTGCTGGGGTCCTTCTTGTGCGTAGCGGTCGTTGCCGCGTCAAATGGAGAGGGATTCGCCCATGGATTTGGATCTGTTGGGGGTGCGACCGGAGGTATACTCTGCCTCTTTGTCGAGAACACCACGGGTTCATCTTCCTCCTTGTCATCTTCCGATTCCTCATCTTCTCTGATCACACTGTCAACTGCCTTGCTGTCGTTGCCTGACCGACCGCTATCCGAGCTGGCAAATTTCTTGACGTCGCCAATCTTGTCGGATCCATGATGAATACTCTTCCTGAGAGCGGCATAGTGCTTGTCCAAGTCGCGCGGCTGGAAGTCGTCCAAAGGGGGCGACGTCAATCCACCCGTTGTCGACGTGTTCACCGTATCGGAACGATCTCTGCCCGGAGTGCCCTTATTGCTGGCCCTATCTGACCTTGAGGGCGTAGTGGGCGCAGAGGGAGTCACGAATTTGACCTCGTCTTTCCCACCCAAGACCTTGATGGTCTCCTTCAAAGCGTCCTTCTCCTCCTGTATCTCCCGCAGCGATTCCTCCAGTTCTGACACTTTGCGCCTTTCGTCCGCAACCATCTTGTTGGCTTCTTCGAAGAGCGCCTGGGACAGACCTTCCAGTTCGGCTTCCATCTCGACTTTGCCCTTTTTCAGCTCTTCCAGCTCAGCCGTCATTGCCTTGATCTTCGTCTGGGATTCAGAGTACGACGACCGCAGTCGTTCCATCTCCTTGTAGAACGATGCCGAGCTGGGATTGTTGATGACCCCCGAACCTCCGCTAGATGGCAGCTGACTAGTTGCTTGAGGAGGAGATGTGGGTAGAGCGGCCATACTGGATGATCTGACCAGAGCCCGATCACCGCCTGCCCCCGCAGCACCGTGTTCCATGGATATACGCTCGATGGACGGACTGGTGATGGAAGACATTCCCGTTATTGGCGAAGGCATGTTCAGGCCACTTGGAAGTTTCTTCTTGCCTCCATTCCAGAATCCTCCCCAGCCAGTACCCTCTTTCGCCGAAGAAGGGGTCTGTGCCGCAGAACCAGAAGAGGGGATCTGTAGAGACATTGGTCTCTGGCGGGACTCTTCGGAGTGCCTAGCAGGTGCTCCTGTCGCAGTGTGCGGTGGATCGAGATTCGTGCCTCCAGGTCTGGTAGCGCCAGCTGCGGGTGTCCGAGGAGAAGTGGAGCTGGCAATGGCTGACCGAGGCGATCCCGATTGTCCTGGCGATTTGGCCGTCTTTAGCTGTGCCTCTAGCATTTCCGTGTTTGCTTCTGCCATGACGAGATTGGACCGAGCAATCTTCAGCGACGTCAGGAGTGATCCTTGTGACGTGAGCAGAGTGTCGTGGGATTTGGACTGGGAGGTAGGTCATTAGCTTCATTGGGCATGCTTGATTCGGAAGACCTACTACTTGTCCAAGCTTGTCCAGAACCTCCCTAAGGACGGCTTTCAGGTCATCCGGCGATACCGCTGTCTCGGTCTCCTGTGGTTTGCTCTCCTGTGCAGAGTCCTCCTTTACACCTTGGGCCTCCTCTTCTAGTGCCGCAGGTGCGGTATCTGCTGGTTCGTCATGTATGACCTCTTGCCCGTCCTCGCCGGCGGACACAGACTCTTCTTCACCCTTCTGCCTCCCACCTTTACGCCCCTGGGCACTCTCGTCCTCATCCTCGGTGTCACTGCCAGCTCCGAGGAGTTTCGAGTATCCCGCCTGTCCTGCATCATCGTCACTTTCGCTATCATCTTCCTTCACGTCCTTTGTCGATCCCTTCTTGAAGAAACCGAACCGGGAGCCGGAAGCTGTTCTTTCTGGCGCAGGTCTCTTCATGTCGGTGTCCGCATTAGGCTTGCTCTGAGCGATCCCACTTGGCGCTGATGACCCTGGCGGCGGTAGCTTTGGAATGACCGGTTCTGGCACCTTGACCGCTGGCGCCGCTAGACCCGCCTTTTCGTACCACCGCTTCAGATCTTGCTCGGATATCGTGCTTGTCGCCGCTGCAGAATTTGCCTTGTCCGCCGCATCCAATTCCGCACCCAATGCTTCTGGGGTCGCCTTGGCCGCATCGGCCGAGATGGTGACTACCGGTTGATCTGATTGCTGGGGCGAGTCGACGGGTAGTGGGTCCAGCAGTTTCGCCTGTGGAGCAGATGAGGCACTCGGAGTCGCTTTCGAGGCTTGAGATGCAGAAGTTGCCGCCGGCGTTCCAGCCGTGACTGACCGCGTGGGGATTGGCCTCAGATTGGATCCAGTGACAGTGGCCGATCTTTGCAGTCCGACCGCCCCTGTGCCACGCTTTGGCTTATCGTTGGCGTGAGAGTGCGAAGTAAATAAGGCGGGCGGTAATGGCTTTTCGCAAAAGGGACACATGACCGGCTCCTCCCCCATCCCCGGCACCTCCTCCACCGGCGCAAATGACTTTGAAGCACTAGACGAAGGTCGATTCGTGTCCAGACTCCGTCTCGTCCCTGTGGATGATGCACTAGACCCGGCGGCGGCAGGAGGAGAAGGTCCGACTCCATTGTAATCCGCTTCAAAGTCGGCCATAAATTCGTCCCTCATTTGACTGATCTTGCGGCCAAAGTTGGCCAGACTCGGTCGGAAGGTAGGGACAGAGAAATCAAAAGTCGAGTCAGCTTCTTTGGCAGGTAGACTGGCCGGCTTGATTGTGGGCGAGGGTTTGACTCCGGGTGTACCGGGCCTGCTGGGTACATTTCGGGCATTGTACAGGTCGACGGCGATGGCGCCGTGGTTCCCAGCCATGATGGGCGCGAGTGGGGTAATTCGTGTTGTAGTGGTGGCTTGGGAGACAACCGATGGCTGCGCTGTCGAGGCACTCAGCTCTGTCTTGACAGGCTGAGCGATCAACGAGTGTGAGTGGTGGTCGATGTGGATGTCGAGAGGTGTATGCTTTGGTGTTTCTTGGGTGTTTCTATTTACTGTCGCGTCCCTGCTGCCAGGTACAGATCCTTGATGTCATCGGGTGGGAGATCCCATTAGGCCGAGCTTGACGTGGCATTTCCCACCTCGCTTGATCTCCCCTATCTCCCGCTTCTTCGGAGATCTCCGACCGACAATCATCGTGATAAGCTCATCCAGGGATCTGAGTTCATTGTCGCTGCCAAGTTGATGCTATTCCTAGCAAGCCATATCCTAGCCGTCGGGTCAGTCAGTCGGGCAACGAGTACACGATCACGAAGGACAACTGGGTACCAGTGGAGAAGGAAAGGGTTATAAGCAGCTCTTTGTCCAAAAGCGATATACTCCCACCAGTCAGAATCGGCCATGTCACCGAACGGAGACAGCTTGAGTGCAGCTGCAACGGCTAGGATCGCTATTGACAGAGGAGGCACTTTCACCGATGCAATATGCTCAAGACCTGGCGAAGAGGACATTGTCATCAAGGTGAGTCTTGCAGCTCCCACATACACATCGATGTCCAAGGAACAGCGAGCGACATGACGCAGCTAACGCCTTCCAGCTCCTCTCGGTGGACCCGCAGAACTACAAAGATGCACCCACCGAAGCGTCAGTCCACTCATCATACACAGGACCACCCGCTGACAAGGTCCAACAGGATCAGACGGATTCTAAGTCGACTAGAGCCAGGCTTGGAGGAGATCCCAAAAGATCAGCCATTGTCCCTTGACCGGGTCGAATCTATCCGAATGGGCACAACAGTCTCCACCAACGCCCTGCTCGAGCGGAAAGGAGAGAGATGTGCTCTGGTCACGAGTAAAGGCTGGGGGGATATCCTTCTCATCGGAATGCAATGTGAGCTGCCATCTTCGCTTCAAACAAGCTGCATCTAACCCATTTAGCCCGTCCCGATATCTTCGACCTCAGCGTGCACAAGCTGGATTTCTTATACGATGAGGTGGTGGAGGTGAGCAATGGTCCCACAGTAGACAAGAGGTACTTACTGATCCGCTGTGTAGATCGACGAACGGATCACTCAGTTGCAATCTATAGTATCGCCAAAAGTCCCAGTACCGCAAGGTGACGAATCCATCGTCTCGGCTACCACCACTGGAGAGGTCATCAAGATCCTGCGCAAACCCGACGCTCAGCAAGTATCTGATCAACTAGACGAGCTGAAGAGCAAAGGAATCAACAGCATCGCTATTGCCTTTGTCCACAGCTATCTCTGGGGCGAGCACGAGGAGATGGTAGCAAAGATTGCCGAGGAGAAGGGCTTCGACGTCAGCGTCAGCAGCAAGCTACAGCCTATGGTGTGTTTCTTCTACAACTACCAAAGATATAAGCTGACCAGGTTTATAGATCAAGCTCGTAGCCAGAGCCAACTCATCTATAGCTGATTCCTACTTGACCCCAGTGACAAAACGATACATCGAATCCTTCGGCTCCGGCTTTGAGGGCGGCATCGAAGCCTTCGGCAACAAACTCCTGTTCATGCAGTCCGACGGAGGTCTATGTACCTGGGACAACTTCTCCGGTCTCAGAGCTATATTGAGTGGACCGGCCGGAGGTGTGGTCGGGTATTCGAAAACATGCTACGACGGGGAGAGAGGAAGTCCTCTGATAGCGGTTGACATGGGAGGGACAAGTACCGATGTCTCGCGATACGCCGGAAAGTTGGAACACGTCTTCGAAACCACAACAGCCGAGGGTGAGTTCGAAATCCAAATACTCACTGTTGATTCTTGGCTTACACATTGCATCAGTCATCATCCAAGCGCCACAACTGGATATCAACACGGTAGCTGCTGGGGGAGGAAGTCGGCTGTTCTACCGACATGGCATGTTTGTCGTTGGTCCAGAGGTCAGTTTGTACCATCCTGCCGTCAGAAGTATGCTGACATCCGATCTAGTCTGCCACAGCTCATCCCGGACCAGCTTGTTACCGAAAAGGAGGACCTCTCGCTGTGACCGATGCGAATCTTATGCTCGGTCGACTACTTCCTGAACATTTGTGGGTCTTGTCTCTATGATGACGAGACGGCCCAGCTCACTTCGATATAGCCCAAAGATCTTCGGCCCAAATGAGAATGAGGGTCTGGATATCGAAGCCAGCAAGGCCTTGTTCGATCAGATGACCACCGAGATCAACGGCACCAAGAGTGACAAGATGACGACCGAGCAGGTCGCTGCAGGCTTCTTGAGGATCGCAAATGAGGCGATGTGCCGGCCTATCAGAACGTCAGTCGACCAGAGATCTGCACGAACAATGCTGATAGAGCTGCAGATTGACCGAGGCGCGAGGCTTCGAGTCTGCTCTTCACCACCTGGTCATGTTTGGAGGAGCTGGCGGACAACACGCTTGCAGTATAGCCAACACCTTAGGCATCAAGCGGATTCTCGTCCCCCGACTATCGTCCCTCTTATCGGCCTATGGCATGGCCCTTGCCGACGTGGTCAAGGAAGCAACGGAACCAGCAGCTCTCACGGTTAGCGGAAACAAGGACAAGGACGAGATTTCCAAGCGAATGGCCAATATGGTGGCCAAGGCAGAAGACGATTTGGCCAAGCAGGGTTTCAGCAAGGACAGGATTTCTAGCGAAACCTTCCTCAACTGCAGGTATCACGGCACGTCGACACAACTTATGATAGAACAGCCTCAAGATGGCGACTACGAGAAAAAGTTCTTTGACGAACATAAGCGGGAGTTTGGGTTCAACTTGGACAAGAGAAACATCTTGGTCGACGATATCCGGGTCAGGGCTACCGGTAAATCCGTTGGAGCAGAGACCAGAAGCCCATATAAGGACTTTGGCGAGGCAAACAAGGTGGCCTTCGATCCGAGCAAGTATGAGACAAAGCCTGTGTACTTTGACGAGAAAGGGTGGTTGGAGACCAGCGTCGTGCCTCTCCGAGAGCTCAAAGTCGGAGAGCAGGTCAAAGTGAGTGCAGCTGTTTCCCATGTTGTTGTAGAGTAACCGCTGAGAGCACGTCAGGGACCCGCAATCATCTTCGATCAAACGCAAACCATTCTCGTGGAGCCAACGCATCTGGTGAGCGCGAGCCTCAATCCTTAGATTGACAACTTACTGACCCCTGCTATAGGCAACTTCGCTTCCGGAACACGTCGTGATTGACCTTGTCGAGGAGAAGGTCATAGAGCAGCACAACGATTTGACGGACTACGAGCACGTCGATCCCATCCAGCTATCGGTGTATGGACACCGCTTGATGGGTATTGCGGAACAGGTATGTTCCGTCTTGACATCCTGCGAATCATTTCTCGTACTCACTTGGGAGTAGATGGGCGACATCCTGCGCAAGATCTCGATATCGGTAAACATCAAAGAACGACTTGACTATTCCTGTGCCATTTTCGCTGCGGATGGCGGTCTGGTGGCCAATGCACCTCACATTCCGGTCCACCTAGGCGCAATGTCCCACGCGGTGCGGTATCAGGCCGAGCTGCTTGGTGACGAACTCGAAGAAGGCGACGTCTTGCTGTCCAACCACCCAGCGGCGGGKGGGTCGCATTTGCCAGATCTCACGGTGATCATGCCAGCGTTCCACAAGGGCAAGATCATTTTCTGGACGGCGGCGAGAGCCCATCACGCCGATATAGGTGGTGTGAGTGGCAGCTGCCTCGACGGCGGTGGAATCTTACTGACGGCTATCAAAACTCCACAGATCCGACCTGGATCCATGCCCCCGTTCTCGAAAGAGCTATGGGAAGAAGGAGCGCAGGTGAAGTCCTTCAAACTGGTCAAGAAGGGTCAATTCGACGAGAAAGGTGTCATCAAAATCCTTTACGAAGACCCAGCGCAGTATCCCGGATGTTCTGGTACGAGAACCCTCTCCGACTGTCTATCCGACCTTCACGCTCAGGTCGCCGCTTGCCATCGCGGAGTCGTCCTTATCAACGCGCTGGTGGATGAGCAAAGTCTCAAAGTGGTCGACTTTTACATGCACGCCATCATGCGCACAGCGGAAAAGGCCGTGAGAGATCTGCTCAAGCACATCAGCCGGAAGTTCGAGGGGAGCGTTTTGGAAGCTGTGGACTGGCTGGATGATGGGACGCAGTTGATGCTGAAATTGACCATCGACAAGGAAGACGGGTCGGCCGTGTTCGACTTCACTGGCACGAGTGCTCAAATGTGAGTACATCCTCCAGAACACTGTGCTGTTACTCTTTTGGATCTGTCTTGCTGATCAAGTTGCACTAGACATGGCAACTTCAACACGCCCACCGCGGTGCTCTACTCTGCGATCATATACGTCCTGCGGTCGTTGATTGTGTCCGACCTGCCCCTCAATCAGGGATGTCTGGCGCCAATAAAGCTGATTGTCCCGCCGGAGACATTGCTCAACCCGACCGACGAGGTGGCCGTATGTGCGGGCAACACCGAGTGCTCGCAACGAGTCACGGACGTTATTTTCCGAGCATTCGAAGCTTGTGCTGCCAGTCAGGGCGGATGTAACAAGTGAGTAGAGCGATGATGAATCCATGCACCGGCACATGCTGATATATCTCAGCTTGACTTTCGGCATCGGTGCAAGGGAGATTGACGGGAAGAAGGTAGAAGGTTTCGGCTACTACGAGACTATAGCGTGAGTAGCCTAGCGTGAGATGAAGAAGGAAGGCTGACGTGAATGGCGCTTAGGGGAGGATCTGGCGCCGGACCTGATTGGGATGGTCAAAACTGTGTTCATGTCCACATGACCAATGTGAGTGGATACCACTATCACTCGGCTCCGTATTAATTGACTTTGATAGACGGCTATCGGAGACGTTGAGATGACTGAGCGAGTCTACCCTGTGATCATACACGAGTTCTCTCGTAGACATAACAGTGAGCAGAATCATTGTCCCCGAGCTTTCGAAAGGGCAATTTCTGATGGCTGGTCTTGTAGCGGGTGGAAGCGGTCGACATCGAGGAGGCGATGGGTGTGTCAGGGATATAGAATTCACAGAAGAGCTCGACGTTGCGATCTTGTCCCAACGAAGGGTGATTCCGCCGTACGGTATGGCTGGCGGGGAGCCAGGTGCTCTCGGAGCGAATTATTGGATGAAGAAGACGAAAGAAGGGAAGTATACCAAAATAAGCCTGGGCGGTTCCAACCAGACCCGGATGCGAAAAGGCGATAGACTTGTCATCCGTGAGTGAACCGAAGACAACGGTCTTCATCCTCTGGAGCAAAGAGTTGAAACTGACATGATGCGTAGATACGCCAGGCGGAGGTGGATATGGTGTGCCCGGAACGATAGACGACAGACTGGACGAAGACGTCTATAGGCGTTCAAAGGCGACACCTGTGCGGGCATCAGGGTCGCTAGCAACGATGAGAGCGGCACAAATGAGTGCTACGTAGAACTTTATATAGACCATGATGTAGAGCGAACATGGCCATTCTATCATATGCATAGCATTACTCGGACGGTGACTGGCCGTCCAATGGGGGGTATCTGGATCTGGGACCAAATAGGTTGTCGAACCTGAAGAAAGCACTGTCGCGAGCCAAAACGGTCAGCGCGTTGACTTTGTCCTGGCTCGGCATCGGCCAGTGGGTAGAATGGAAAACGCTACTCACGCAAAGACTGCGATCATGGTCCACTTCCTGTTCTCCGCCTCGGGGAAGACCAAGCTTCGATCCGAGTAGAAGACTTCATCGGCGACCTCTTCCTGCTTCCTGGGCAAGCAATGGAGGAAGACCCAATCTGGCTTTGCGCCCGCCGACTCGACCATCTCGTTGGTGATTTGGTATCCCTTGAAAGCCTCCAATCGCGCCTGCTTTTCTTCCTCCTGTCCCATGGAGATCCTGAAGGAGTTGCCACGGTCAGCATAATCTGAATCCACTGAAGTCAGGCTATGTTGCGCACCAAGTGTCCGTGATCACGACATCTGCGTCCTTGAGCGCTTCGGCTGGGTCATTGGTAAGGGTGACGTTGCCAGTCGTGCCGGCCTCCTCACTGAAGGCGTCGATAGAAGTCAGCATAACACAATTCGACATCGGTAGGGATTTTGAGGTAGACTCACACCCTAGCCCATACTCGCGGATCAACCTTATCGTATCCCTTGGGTGAAGCGATGGCCAGATGAGCTCCCATCCTGGGTACCGTGACCAGAAGCTCGTTGGTGATGTTGTTTGTGTCACCAACCCATGCCAGCTTCTTGCCCTCCAGACTCTTCAATGGATTGGCGTGCTCCTCGATAAAGGCCATGGCTTCGATATTACTGGCGTTACCGGTCGGTCGGGGAAGGGTGAAAGGGTGATAGTGCTCATGCAATGTCAACAAATCGGCTAGAATCTGCGTAGGGTGGTAGAGGTCAGACAAGGCGTTGACGACTGGCTGATGTGAGTGCTCGGCAAACTCCTAATTCAGAGGGGCATGGTCAGCAAGAGGCCAGCAATGCGACCAAAGCCCTGATATCCCACCTCGATCTCCGAATGAGCTCCCACACGAGCTACAATTCCTCGAACCATACTGCTGATCACCTTGGCGCTGTCGTGAAGCGACTCATTGACGCCCAATTGGATATCATCCTTGCCGAGGAACATTGGATGCGCAGCAAAGTGCACTGCTGCCGACTCGCCAGCCACTCGGGTCCTCGTACTCCTCTTGTTGAAGATCATGGCGATGGTGCTCTTTGTAGTATGCCTTCGCTCGGGATTGAACTGCGTGCCCTTGGCCACCATGGCATACATCACTAGCCGGTTGATCTCCGGCACCGTTAGATCCGCCAGTGTGATAAAGTGCCTCGGCTTGTGGGGCGGGGCAGACTTCTTGAATGTATCTGGTCGAACCTCGTATACCGGTAGGGGATTTCCATCAGCATCAAGCCTGGGTTTAGCATTTTGGTATTGGCCTTGTCGGGGCCTGTGTTGTGGTGGCCGAGAGTTCTGGTATGGCGCACGTCGATCCCCAGAGTCCTGGGACGGCGTGTATGCGTTCCTCGAACCCTGGTATGGCGCGCGTCGATCTCCAGAGTCTTGGGACGGCGTGTATCCGTTCCTCGAACCCTGGTATTGCGCGTTCTGATTCCCAGAGCCTTGGTATGGCGTGTTTGACTGCCTATAGCCCTGGTTCGGCGCACTGGAGTCCCAAGATGGGGCCCAGGCAGGAACGCAAGAGGAGAAGTGTCGGATTGCAGGTAGTCCGCGTCCGATTGGTGAGAGCATGCTGACTGTCCTCATGACTTGTTGAGCTGTATTCTGTGTTGATGGCAGATCTGGCGACAGAAGTGAATGTGATAGCTATAGTGTCTCTAACCGTACGGCTCGTGGACACGATAGGAGTAGCACTAGCGACTCGAAATTCAAGCATGAAATCTCACGGTTACGAATTACGATTACGACCGGGAGCTTCGAAAGATAAGGAATTGTATTTGAAATCCCTGACGCGACTAATGCCACGTCACCCTGTCGTAACATTTCAGCGTTATCAACCTGCTGCCAGGACAGAGTTCAAATCGAGTTCGCTCTACGGTACCCATCGCAGGAACCACTCAACTCAGCTGATTCACTCAATAAAGTCCCAAGATCGCTAGCTATAGCCTGTTTCACGCTTCGACGCACACTTCCAACCCTTGCCGAACGATCATCTGACACGATGCTCGCCGTGAGAGCCCGTTCGACACATTCCGTCGTTAGAGGATTTTCGAGTCTGTCAATTTCGTCAAATGCCCAGGCATCCACTTCGACCTCGACTATCAATGCTATACCCACTCTGGAGGCCTCTTCCGGTCGGAAGAAGAGGGCACCTCTGCGTCGATCGTCGGATAGAGCTCAAGGCGTTTCGGGAACGGTAACCAGTTCCGTTGCGCCAACAGGGCCCGCAGCGACACACTACCTCGTTACACTGCAGCGATCAGCTATGGGTCTGCCCACGTACGCATCAAGAACATTGGAATCGCTTGGTCTGAAGAAAAGATACTCGTGTGTCCTGCATCCGTTCAGCGCGACCACCGCAGGTCAGATATTGAGGGTCAAGGAGCTGGTAAAGGTGGAGAATGTCACAGAGGAGAGGGGATTGAGTTTGCTCAAGAGTAGATCGGATAGGAGTGAGGGATCGGGTGTGCAGCCCGTCGGTCGGGTCTTTGGTGGATCCAAAAAGCACAAGCAATGAGCAACAGCTTCGGTTAGTCCCAATCATCGCGGCTTTGAAGCATACAATCGGAGTTGAGACTGACACCAAATCTAGATCATAGCAGAGTCTCCATCACTACGCACAGCTCCCCAGGCCGGGCCATTCAGTCCAAGCCAACTACATATGCATTTCAGATCAGCATCGCATCAATTGCTCGTTTCGAGAGATCCCATTCACCGTTCATTCATGTTCATTTCCCAATCCAGCATCAAGCTCTTAAGATTCTACGTACTTCAGGAAGCAGTAATGCTCATTCTCAGCAGATTGCTAGGCTCTGAGCTTGAAGCTAGAGCAGCTCAGGACCAGAGCGCAATACGTTGACACCGAAAGACCTTGCTGAGTACTGGACAAATCTGTCAAGTGTTTTATCGGACGCAGATTGACTTGTGGTCTCCGCAAGTCATCTCCACAAGTATGTCTGTCATGCTTCATAGTGGCGGGTGTCTTGGTCGAGCTGCTCGGGATACGTGTAGTGCGATGAGGAGTTGTCCTGTAAAGCCTGGCTGAACGGGACATCCAGGTCAGGGCGGAAGCAAAATTTTGCTTTCACGTCTCCCGGTTTTTGAGTCGCCTCTGTTGCAGGTCGTCTGCACATCATCAATCGGTCTACAGAACCAAACAAACCCAACAGCCTCAACCTACCGTACCTGCTTCGATAGCCATTACAAGTCGACAAAAGACAACTGGGACGATCCAAATCCCAGAAAACGCGTATCGCTTCCAGCTTCAACATCGTTTCATGAACTCTGGCCAGAATGGTAGTAACATCATCATCAATAGTAGTAGTATCATCACAGGCCTTCGCCCCAGTCCACAACAACACAACCACCTTAAGCTCGTCGTCGACAAGCCTGTCGAATCTATCGAGAGGGACGAGCCGGTCGCGAACGGATCTGTCGACAGGCACGCTGTCGTCGATCAATCCACAGTTGTCGGAAGTGATACAACCTTCGCTTCGATGAACGCGGACACTCCCTTTGACATGGTGTCTTCGGGCACAAGCGCGTCAGAGGAAATCCACCCATTGGTCACTCAGCTAGCTGAGCACCAAATACACGAGGGCGGAAAAGACGAGTCGCGCGACCACCGCATTAACCCCCTCAACCTCTACCTCACCAATGATCCAGAACGCGGTCGCGGGCTGTTCGCCCCGCGTGCTATCCCGGCCGGGACGCTGGTTGAGGAGACCCCTGTCTTACTCCTGAGTAAAGGAGAATGGGAAGAGGGGAAAATGAATGATACCATTTTGGGCGAATATGGCTTTTGCTGGTCGAATGGAGGTATGGCCATCGCCTTAGGTCAGGGTAAGTCTATGCCAAATTCCCAGGACGACAAGTTAGCCAGACTATCGATAGGTTCATTGTTCAATCACTCGAGTCGCCCCAATGTCAACTTTATCCGCAATACGAAAACCAACACCATCTCCTTTTTGACGTGTCGTCGGGTGGAAGAGGGAGAAGAGCTCTGTATCTGCTACTCGGCGGACGAGTCGAAGCTTTGGTTCATCCCCTCTGCCCAGAATGGACCGTCGACGTCGTCCAAAGGTCCCACTGCAATCGACGCCCCCTCGTCGGATGACGAGCCTGAAGACGTCTGGCCGCATATCGAGCCTGATGACCTTCAAGATGCGTCGGAATGCGCAGAGAGGGAGGCCAGGAAGATGGCAAGGGCTAAGCGGATGGAGGATCAGATCATGGCGAGAACAGAGCGGACGGAAAAGAAGAGGCTGTTGAGACAGCTCAGAGCGCAAGAACGAGCTCTGCAAGAGGCCAATGCAGAGGAGACAGCCTGTCGTTCGCGCTCGGTCACCCCGACATCCACTCGAAGCGGCTCGACCAGTGAATCAATACAGTCCCCCCAACCGGTCATGTACAGCTCTACATCGTCCATCGGATCGTACGCTATGCCCGTGAACCCTCTGTCCGCCGAGACCATCTCGAATCTGCCCCCACCACTTCACTCCAATCCGACATCCTCACCCAATACACCTCCCGACCTCGGTGCAGCGGTTTTGACGCCCGATATTCTCTGGCGGGAGTGTGATTGGTATATCGATGGCATGGAACTCGACCCCAAGCACAGACCTGCTTATACGCACGACAAGGGCAAATGGGGCGAGGTGCATAGGATCAAAGGCCCCGCCGAGCTAGAAGAGTATGGCGAGGACAATGGAACAAGTGAGTGCCGTTTTGCTGGTGATGCGTGCCTCTTCAGCTGACAACCTTGTAGTGGAGATATGGGTCGTAGACCTGGAGGAAGCCCAGTTGACCCGTGAGGTTATCAAGTGAGTTCTTCTTTGTACTTGAGCAGATCAGCAGGGCACGCACATGTTGACTGACCCGCAACAGCTTTGCCAGGGACATGAAATTCGAAGAGAAGCCCTTGAAGCACTTGAAGCGGGTTCGGAAGGATTTCCAGAGTCCTGACGGTAAGTCACTCTTGCAATGAGTCAAACATGAACACCAAGACTAATGGGTATTCACAGGAATTACGAGTATTGCCCTTGCCACGAGACACTGCATCGAGCTCGACCAGCTCAACGCCGCTCTGGCCGCATTCCAGCCTTCTCTAGCATCTCTCCGCCCATATGTCAGAACGGTGCCATCCAGCCCCGCTCGACTCATGTCTCAAATCCGGGAGAAAAGTGTCCTCTGGCCTGTCGCTTACTCGCCATTACATGCGCCTCCGGCCCACTCGTCCACCTGGCCCGAAGCCAAGCGAGCTTGGGTCAAAGCCGGTATCGACCGAATCATCCATCTAGCCCTTCTCGCCAAGCAAAAGGGCGATCTGCCCGTCGGTGTCTACTCTTGCTCGCCTCCAGCACCATTTTGGCCCAACCTCGATGGTTTCATCCCCCCAACTCCAGGTTTGAGGGCAAGTGCCAATGATACCCGGATCACATCGAGCCATCCCCTTCGACATGGTGTTCTGAACTGCGTCCGGTGTGTTGCGCATCTGCGAACTGAACCACCTTTTTCAACTCTACTGCCTACTCGCAATGGAGCGGATTACCTCCTCACCTCACTCAGTCTGTTCATCACGCACGAGCCCTGCGTCATGTGCTCCATGGCCCTGCTGCATAGTAGGGTGAGAGAGGTGTTTTACATCATACCGAGGAAGCGGGGCGGTGGATTTGAGAGCAAGATGGGAGTACACGGAAGGAAGGATTTGAATCATCGATTCGAGGCATGGAAGTGGGTCGGTGATATCTCGGCAGAAGCTAGAGCCGTGCTCGAAAGCGTCGACGAGAGTATTGCCATTTGATTCACGAAGGACGAAGGTGAATGGTGTACTCTGCATGGCGATCGTCGCATACGCCCCCTCATGATTGCATGCGGGACAATTTGTCCGGCCTCATCTGTACTTGTATGTAGTCTTGTGTATGCACCTTGGATCGCTATTCCAATCGCAATACGCGCCGTGGATGCAGAATGGCTTCGGCGATCGCAAAGCGTTACTTGTGAAAATCGAAACTTTGCCCTCGCCCTCCTTTCTCAGTGCTGCTCCCAACGATCCTCCTTGTCTCCTTTGTCTGCTCGGCTGGATCGACTCTATTCGAGCTGCAAGCTGACGTACAGCACAGCATGATGTGGTGGATATGTATAACAGGCCAATACTGGCTAACGCTGACATCTGACATTCGACCCGACACAAGAGCCAAGATGCCTCGGGACAAACTACCCCTGAATCACTCGTATAGGTCGTCTTCGCCCAGAAGGTCGATACTGTCCGTCCTACCGAAACGAAGGTCGGCCAGAGCACTGATCTTACTGGCATTGGTTAGCATCATCGGGTTCTTTGTTGTGCGATACGACCCAGAACGCTTCTCACCGGTCATCTACCAGCTTTACGAACATAAATGGCTTTCCAGCTTCAACCCCCGTCTCGGCTCCTTCGACTCGGCACCAAAGCCAGCTCCACATCCACCACAAGTGCACACCTCGGAGCCTGACAAGGGTCCAGAGGGCGCGACCTTGCGGGAATTGGTGTCGGAGAGCATTGCCCTCGAGAAAGAGCGCTTCTTGAAGGAAATCCAGTACGACAAGGACTACGAAACTCGACACATGCACGCCCCGGTGACATCGACTTTGGATCCATCGCTCGAGGCGTATGTGAATCGATTGAGGCGATTTGTCCGAGATTACCTGAGGGAATCGCCTCACCGCCCCCATTTGGACCTCATGCTCGATAGGCTGGGTCAGCATATTGCACCACCGCTGTACAAGGACGAACCTATACCCAAGGTGGTGCTGTCGACACACAAGGATCTGAAAGGTCTGCCTGACTTCTTCCAGAATTGGGAGAAGAGACTCAAGCCTGAAGGATGGGAGGTCAAGGTTGCGGATGATGATGTGATGCAAACCTGGTTCGACGCTTGGTCAGAAGGCAGTGATGGTTTGAAGAGGATTTGGGACATGTTTCCACGACCCGTTCTCAAGACGGACTTTCTGCGCTATGTCGCGATGTTGTTGAACGGTGGTATCTACACTGACTCGGACACACAGGTGAGTGTTGGAAAGCGATACATCCGCAAAGCTGACTCTGTGTTCTAGCCTCGATCACACCCATACCTTTGGGGAACTGATGCCGAGCCACTGGTACCACAAGTCCTCCAGCCCCTCCTCAAGCTCTCGAACCTCACTGCGCCTCCTCTACCCGGAATACCTAGGGTTCCGAAGCACATCCCGAATCCAAATTCCGACTTCCTATCATACGCAGATGCTTATGAAGGGGGTATCAATGACCCGGAGGTCAGCCTTGTGGCCAGTGTCGAGTTTGACGCCTGGATCAGAGACTTCCCCGAGGACTGGAAGTGGGGGTATGTCCGCAGTATGCAAGTAGTCCAGTGGACAATCATGGTAGGTCGTAGTGCGTCGTCTTCGGCGTGTCTCTTGATTGACAACGATCATAGGCAAAGCCTTATCACCCCATACTGCTCGACACCCTAGAGATAGTTGTACGGAATGTCGAGCGGGCAGAGAAGAAGGGCACGTTTGACGGGTCGATAGGAGCTGTAAGTGATGTCACGTCAACAGCATGAGTCAATCGGTCACTCATACCACGCTATAGCTCGAAATGACAGGTCCAGGCCCTTTGTGAGTAGAAACACACGCTTTGGTACCGACCAGGCGAAGTTGAGCTGATCTGCTTCCAGCACGGACGCGATCTATCGATACTTTATCGCAATGTATGGTGTCCCTCCCAAGCCATTCGAGAGGCGTACTCGCTCGAGCAGAGTCGGCGATGTCATCTTGCTGCCCGAATGGTCATTTGCTCAACCGGGCCCTCAGCCCGACGAGTGGGATTGGAAAGGACCAGAGCCGCAGACGAGATGTGTCAGTCATGCCTTTATGGGAAGGTGGAAAGATGATGGCTGGGGTCCATACGACTAGACTCATTTGGTCTCGAGCAAAGATGCATACATTTCAGAGAGCGCAAGAGCTGTGGACTATTCGATGATTCGCTAATGCACACCGTTCCTTCACTCCTCCGCCTCCATGTCCCTCATTGACTTATTCCCACCTTTGATACAAAAGATTTGTACAGTGACCAGAGCAATCTGGCCCGTCTCATCCTCATCTTCGTTCTCGTTCTATTATGCAACTCACTCCAATCTTGCAGTCCAGGTTCTCCAAATCTCCAAAAACGTTTTTATCACAACTGGCATATCCATGATCGACTTTGTTCCATCCACGTCCCAAAAAGACTTTCCACACACAAAAGAATTGGAATTGTCGTGTCGCTGTCGACCATCTAGCTACACACATGGTTCGAGAAAGAGAGAGAAAAAGGGGGAAGCACCATAATGGCACCGGCGAATGATATTAGCACCGAAGAAGGACCAAAGCAGGTCGAGTCGATCGGTGTATGGCGATTGGGCGATCGTGGGGGTATATTCTATTTTACTTTATTGACAGTTCGTTTCGATTCCGGGTCGGTTGATTGGATGATTGATGAATCGTCTTTTACAACATTTGTCCGTGAACACCGACAGATTGGTTGAATGGCATAAATTGCTGGTGGTCAGACCACATGCCTGGACCGCCGGGAGGGGCGGAAGCTGGGATGGAATCGGGCAGCACTTGATGTTCACCCATGCCTCCTGCGAGCGGGGCAGTACCTGGGTTTCCGTTCTCTTGGAGGTGACCACCGGCCGAAAGCGGGGTCGTACCATCGGCAGAGCCTGCGACGTTCCAGTTGGGCGCTGGGCCACCAGCTGGTCCTCGGAGGTGCAACCATGGCTGGCCGTCGGGACCAGGAGCGTGGTATGCGACGCCATTGTGAGAAGGACCCATGTCACGGTAGCCTCCGACTTGACCTGGGTGGGGACCAGCATGGGCGTGTTGGGGGTGCATACCGTATGCTGGGTTGTTGGGCGGGACGAAAGGTCCTTGAGAGCCGTAGACCTCAGTAAGTGCGTTGATGTGCTGCAACTGAGGTCGTCCCAAGTGTCGCTGGTATCCTTGGCCACCACCTCGGTATCCACCTCGTCCGCCGGGATGTCCACCTGGCTGAGGTCCTCCCGGTCCAGTGTAGTTGTACTGGGAGAAGGAAGCGTCTTCTCGGGCTAGCTTTGACTGGATTCGCTTGCCGTACGGGGTGTTTCGGATGGAAGGCAAGATTGGTCGGATGGCTTCGATCAACACCATTCGCTGGCCCATATCGCAGTAGTCCAAGATGGTCTGGATGACATAGTTTCCGTAGCTGTCCCTTAGGAGCTTTTCAAGACGAGATCGATTGAGGACCTCGGCGACAAGGGCTTTGCGGATCTCTGGGTCGGCGACTCGGATACACTTCTCGATGACATTGGAGGAGAACTTCTGAACAGACAAGGAGCAGACGTTGCCGATGAAAGTTCTGATGAGTGGTTCGGAGAATCGAGCGTCGTTCAAGTCGAGGATGTACTGGATGACGTAGTTGCCGAAGGGGTCTTGGACCAAGTACAACGAGTTGAAGATGATCTCAGTGACCAGCTGAACTCGCTGAGCGGGGCTGGCGTGGTCGATCGATCGCTGAAGCACGCAGCAGCCGTGTCGGTGGGTTGCGACTTCGATCAGGTTGGCGGCGATCGCGTTGTAGATGAATTGGTTGTCCTCGGGAATCAATTTGTTCAGACATTTCTGGATGACCTAGAGAGCAAAGCCGTCAGCATTTGTCCATTTTGAGGGATTGACTTGACCCACATGGTTTCCGTTCAGGTCCTTGATCAGGGCGACAACATTGACACTCAGAGCGTAGATGAGGGTTCGGATTTGTTTCTGTTGACGAGGACTGGCGAGGAAGTCGACCATCTTCTGGACAGCACGGGTACCGTGCATGTTCAAGCTGATACCGACGAGCTCGCTAGACACAGACTCGATGATGGCGGATCGCTGTTCCTCGGTTGAGTACTCGAGAAGCTTTTGACAGAGGTAGTTGCCGAAAGGATCGGTCATGAGCTCGGGGAAGTGGCCATAAGTCTCGTGGAAGATCAGGTCCCGGTGAGCAGAGTCGCCCTCTTCCAACTTCTTTTGGAGGTATCGACAACCGTGTTGGTCCTTGCACAAGTTGAGGAGTTCTCCCTGCAGATCTTCGATTCGGACACCAGAGAATCGGTTGACTACCAAATTGTCAGGGTTGGACGCGTAGTGTCATTTGTATCGCTCTACTCACACTCTCTGTCGGTGTCAGCTCGTTTGTTCTTCATGCCCATCGGACCACCGGGGTAGAGCGCTCCAGAGCCGTAACCGTCCTCGTCAAATCCGTACGGGTCGTACTGTACAGATTGAGGGGTAAAGGCGGCTGCGACGGCAGCGGAGGGAGGCAAAGGTGCTGACGGGTTGAACATATTGGCGTAGATTGGGTCCGCTCCGTACGGCTAGAATGCACGGTCAGCTTCGTACACTAGCTCTAAATTAGCTGTTTCTCACCTTAGGGCCATCCGCCTGGAAACCACCACCATTCTTGCCGTAGGCTCTAGCAAGATCTGGGTTGGAGAATCCTCGCTGGGCCTGCGACAGACCCTCTCCCGGTCCAACGTTGCCGTTGTTTCCGTTCCTCCTGGCATTGCCAATGCCACCGCCCAGACCAAATGGCGTACCTGGCACAGACTTGCTCGGTATAGCAGGCAGAGAGGCGATGGAGTCAGCCATGCCAGTGGGACTGGTCTTTCGAGAGGCGCCGATAGCGCCATCATCCAACGCCGCCGGCTGGTGGGGAAGTGGGGAAGTGACGGGGTTCTGAGGGTATTGGGACCAATCCGAGGTCTTCAAAGACGTCTCAAACGGTCGTTGACCGAAAGCCCGGGGAGGGGTGTGAGATAGAGGAGCTAGGTCCAATGCAGCAGAGTTTGCTGAAAGACGCTTGCTCTCTTTTGGAATTCCTGGGAACGGGTCGTCGTCGTTGAGGGCGAGGTATTTGACCGAGTCTACCATAACTGATCAGCATTACGACCTCTTGTCAAGGGCAATTTCAAGTTTGGACTCACTCTGAGCGCCCTCTGCATCGACATCCTCGTCCTCCCAACCCTTGCCAGAGCCCTCCATGACGCTCAAGCTGAGCTTCTCCAAGCCGAAACTTCCTCCGTAGCCAGAAGCCCGCCTGCTAGCGGGCATGCTCTTGGCTCCATTGGCAGCCTCTCTGCCTGAGCCAATTGGTCCAGGCTTGGTCTCTCCCTGAGCGGCTTTGGCGGGGACCTCATTGGCAGCTCGGCCTGGTGGGGTGGTCGGCGCAGAAGTCGTGTTGCCGTTGGCAGTGTTCGGTGAGGAACCAGCAAGATGAGACTCCTCGGCCAGGTGGTCGGCCTCGAGTTGACGCATTTGCTCTTCGAATCTTGCTCGTTGAATCACTCGAGCTCGTTCGTTCTGAACTCGTCTAGCTTCGAGTCTCTATTGATATCAGGTCAGCTCCTGCGCTCTATATCGCACGGATGTACGCACGTCGCCAGCGAGATCTAGAGCGTCGTGGCCGTTGGAGGCTTCGTGACCGTTGATCTTGAGCGAGTCCGGGTCGCTTTGAGCGGTGCTGAGGTTGGATTTGGGCGCAACGGGTGCAGTCATGGTGTTTCAACGAGGGATAGCTGGGAACAGTTCACGAGAATCTACCAAGTGAGGAGCATAGGATCAGCAAATGCGACTCTGTGATGAGATATCAGAGGCGTGGTGAAGATGCACAGGCAAGAAGTTGGAGGTTGGGATGGGTCTGAAGGGATCGTTTACGGGCAGTGAAATTTCGAGATGTGACGACAGATATGGGCTTTCGGGAGAGAGCTATGCCCCGAGAGATCGCGCGATTGGGAAATCTGTCTCTCCGAGGAGATGCCAGCTGAAAGGAGGAACCAGAGGCCAGATAGAGGGTTGTCGTGGAGGTGTGTCGAAACGCAAGGTGGAATGAGGCGGCCCTTTGTTAGCTCTATGTGAGCCGCGTGATGCGGTTGACAGAGCCGTATGATAGCGACCTGAATGGATGGGGATTGGCGACAATGACAGGGGACGATGGGCAGACTTCTGCACGTAGAGCATGTATGCACCCTCCCGAACACTGAGACCTTACTCACCAAAAGTGTGATGATCCTACGTGCGTTTCTCCTTTTTTGTTGGTACAACAAAGTCCCCTTTTCGATTCTCCCAGATATTCCTTCTTTCTATTACAGCGAGAGCGAGCGAGTGCTGGACTGATGTTTTGGCAAGCGAATAGAGACCCCAAGAAGCGACGATGAGAGTGAATAGACGTTGCTCGTTGTCGACTCTGACTTTTGCGTCGAAAAATTGGGCCAAATTGTCAGTGCACCTGCAGCCCAGCGAGAGGGGAGCACATGGCCAAACTCCGAAGCGGGTTTTGATTCCGTCACCCCTTCAAACCACACCGTGGCAACTGGCCAGGTCTGCCGCTACACGCTCAGGGGGACTGTAGCAGTCATGCAGCATGGAGGAACAGCTTGATACATACGCATGAGGACCACGGGATTACACACAAACCTGTCTCGCAGTACGCAGGATGAAAAGTAATCATGGGTCGTTGAAGAGGCATTCTTCTCCTTGCTCCCGATCTTCTCCTCGCTCCCGATATGGCCAAAGATTAGGTCAGCGTAGTCACATGAGTGAATTGCCTGTCCTTGATCAGTGGAAGGCTCATCAGTTAACGACGCTCATTCCTCCCCGGCTTGATTGAACGAAACGGCGATGAAGGAGAACGATTGCCATCGCTCAGATACAGAATGTGTCAACTGTGATCTACATCCTTTCTGCCTGCTCTGATCCCTGCGCCGACCGCCCATAGCAACAAAGCATCTGAAACTTAGTTGTTCTGTAGAAGATGTCAGCTCTAGCACACTCCATTCCCGGATGCGTAACGATCAACGAACCTTGACGAAGCCGATGGCAGCGGACTAAGATGCTGAGTCAGCACGAGCAATACGACGCAAGAGACCGCCGAGGAGATGGGCTCACCTTTTCACGGAAGCACTGTCGGCACATGTCCAGACCCCTGCGATTGAGAGATTAGCGTCTCCCCAACTTTCTATCAATGGTCGGCAGAGCAAACGAACCATTTCCTGTACATTGGATCAGCTTGCGGTCATGCGATTCTGAAGGGAGTAGAAGCTCACCTGATGAGACCGGCCTTGTGGGCGCAAACTCGGCACTGTCGGGAGCCTTTACCGTACGTTCGGGGGCTAGGTTGGGTCAGTCACATTCCAGTTGCACATCGCCTCCCCGTTTCGACAGCTCAAACGTCCCTCTACAGTCCAGTGTCGTCCTGACTCGAAGGCATATGCTCCCACTGGGCGGACTGGGTGTCGCCCGACTAAGCATGCCATTGGGAAACAGGACTCCCAAGCGTCCCTGGCCAGACGGCATTCCATGATCCTCCCAATCCAGCTCTCATCCTTCTCGAGATCCCACGGCGCCACTCGACCTCCCAGTGCGGAATGACGTGTCGGCTCCCAGTAGAATCCTTGACATTCCATCCTCTGAATCCTTCCAGCCCATCCCTGTTCACCCTCATAATCTCTTCCTATTTCTGCCATCCTACTTTTGTCGAAGCTGAAAAGACGGCATATTCCATCACTCACTGGGAGAACCACACGTTGGAGTGAGCCCTAGACAGACGTCAGCATGCCACCTCCGACACCAACACTTCTCCAATGATCACTCACATCTTGTCTAGATCGGTTGATGGTAAAGAGTTGTTAAAACTCTTTAAGACGACTATTCAACGATCCAGTATCAGCACTTCTTCCTTCCTTCAATCTTCTATCCTGCTCCACAAGCTCTCCGACCGCGTTACTGACCTTGTGGATGTGTTTTGAAGACTTGAAGGATGGAGCGACGTTGCTTGCAGCCAATTCGACAAAGAGCCAGAGCCAGAGCCAGCGTAGCGTGAGGCCCATGGGAGGTGGAATCAAAATTACCAGCCAAAGAATCGAGATTTCGCCATCGAAACTCCGAAACGCCGAACCTCTTTCTGCTCGATGTGGCGTTTTCAACTCCTCATGCTTTGATGAGAGTGACTCGCAAGTTGCATGCAATCGTCTTCTGGCAAGGTCGCCGAGGCAGTGAGGTGGACTGAGAGCCCTCGGCAACCGGCCCAGTCTGTAGTGAGATGCTCATGCATTGCTCTGGTATACCAATTGTTCTCCTTACGAATGTCAACAGTGTCTACGACTCTACATTTCGCGCTGGGCCGTTCAAGACGAGGCACCAGTCCTCGACTGTGCACCTCGTCGCCCTAGCTTTCCATTATGCCGTATCGTCCTCCATGCTACGGTCACTCGTACTATAGCGACTTCTTACATTGTGCTTGCTCAGCATCCCGTCCTACGCGGTCCGTTCTCTCGCTATGATTTCTGCAATTAATGACTGTGACCAGAGTGACTGTTGTTCTCGTCTGCCTCAGCTACGTCGATCAATTGACCGATGGTTGGGGGGCAGCAAGTGTCGGTGCCGCATTCCTCGGGTGGGCAGCGAATGAGACAGGCGGTTTCCTGGAAAGTATGTCAGCGAGGCTCGGTCGGTAGATTGACACGGCGGCGACAGACTCACCGATTGGTCATCACTGCCCTCGGAGAACTCGGGCTGAATTGTGACCGAGTGGATACCATGCGTGTGCATGCCTTCACGGATACCGCTGGCAACTTCCATGTAGTCCCGACCAGGCCTGATCAACACATGGACCGATGCGACCACGGTGGACTCGGACAATTGCCATACGTGAAGCTCGTGGACAGACACGACACCAGGTACCGATCGGATCGAGTTTCTCACCGCGTCGAGAGAAACGTGCGAGGGGACACCCTGCATGAGGATGTACGATGCCGACTTGACCAAAGGCAGTGCCGAAGAGAAGATGATACAGGTGATGAAGAGCGAGACACCAGGGTCGAAGTATAGCGTCCATCGACCTTCGCAGAACCAGATGACCAGACCAGCAGCGATAACACCGACGTTGCCGAGACTACGAATTGTGTCAACATGATACACAGCAGCTCGGTGCTCGTCAGACTCACGCGTCACCAAGCACGTGCAGGAACACACCCCGCATGTTCATAGATCCGTGGTCGTGACCACCGTGGCTGTGTCCGTGGCCGCCACCACCGCCGCTAGAATGGTCGTGATCATCATGTCCTTTGCCATTCTCGTGAGAGTGATCGTGGTCGTGGGAGCCGTGACCCTGCTCAGCATGATCTGCATCCTTTGCGTGCGTGCGTTTGCCATTCGCACCTCTGGACGGCACAGGAGTGAGTTCAGGCGAATCAGCGACGGCAGTGCTTGCGGATGGCGAAGAGCTGCCGTCACCGTGGGGAGCACCATCGGTGCCAGAGAGAGCTGCAATGACATTGCCGTTGCTTTGCCTGTTGAATCGTCCTTTGTTTCGTCTCGATTGGCTCGACGCTCGGTGGTGTGTTGGAGGGGACATCGCACCCATAAAACCAGTCGACTCTTCGTTCCTGCCGTAGCCAAACTCCTGAGCAGTCTCAATCACCTGCGCTCGTGTCTGCGCCGGGTGCTGGTATAACGATGACATCGAGCCTGCCCGCTCTCGTCGGGCCTGCTTGTTGCCGTCCAACGCTTCAGTGGCCCCATCGGCTGGCAATGCGATCTCGCCGTGCGAGTGACCGTGTGAGTGGCCATGCTCTACATCCATATCAGTCATAGTCCAGAGACACGAACAGCGACTCCACTCACCATGGAAAAGGAACAAACCGACAATGTTACTAAGGAGACCAAGTGATCCGATGATAACGATGAGCTTCGGGTTACTGATCGTGGGTGGATCGATGATACGGCCAAGGGCTTCCAGTGCAATAGTCGCGCAGAGGGCAACAAGGAAGACACCATTGATCAATGCTCCGAGGATCTCCGCTCTCTGCCATCCGTACGAGTTGGCGTTAGAAGACGGCGATGTGGCAAGTTTGATCGTGTACAAAGCGACGACGAGAGACAGAACATCGCTGTTGCACCGGATCAGCTATCGCGTACCAAGTCTACTGTGGAGACAGGCAGGCTCACTTCAGCATATGGAACGAGTCGGCCACAAGAGCCAGTGAACCGGAAACATAACCGGTGATAAGCTCCTGCAAATGATTGCTTTGTCAGTATGACGCATCGGCTTTGTGGGAACCGTCTTACGAGGAAGAAAAAGGCAATGTCGATGACCAAGAGGATCTTGATCCTCGACTGTCTTGAGAGTCCCATCTTCTGCAAAGATGTCAAGGTGGTCCTAGCTTGGATCTATCGAAACGTCTGGGTCCGTATCCGGTGGCGGCAAAATACGGCTGGTCGGTGTTGTGATCTTGACTGTAGACAACTGCAAGTGCAGCGCTCGGCGGGCGAAGGATTGCGAAGGGTTTTGGCGAATGAAGCGCACCGACTATGCTACAGGCTCTCGGCGGGACTCTGAGTGATTCAAATTGGCTAGCAGAGCAAAGCACAGGTCGTTATAGGTTGTCAAACTTGGAACTCGGAAGGACGTTGGCGCCATCCAAAACTCGGTCAAACCCGCCTCGCACGCCTGTATCGGCATGGTTTGTTTGAAGACGCCTAATCCCACAATCATGCCTTCGCGTAGGCCTGTGGTCGCGTGTCCGCTTGGACGTGACGTGACTTTCTTGACTTTTCGTCGGCTTCGTATCCTCCGAGCTAATATCCCATCCATCTCAAGGACTCAAAGCGGACTTGGTACACTATAGCAAGGTGCAAAGCATCATGGCCCGCCGTCATCCCATCGCTCTGGCTCTGCCACACCCACTGCCCCCTCTGCCGACAGAGCCCGTACCCTCGCCATCACCACTGCAACGGCAGATCAACACTACCCTCTCCTCGACCGACTATGACGCCGTGTGCGTGCCGCTGACAAACGAGCTATGGCAAGATAGATGGGAGCGGCTATGTCTCCGTTTCGACGAGGAGGGTGATGCCGAGGAAGTAGCCGCTGCGAGGGAGAAGTCGGATCGAGACGCAGATCAATGGCGGAAAGAAGGGGGTTTCAAGCGGGAAGAACTGGTTGTCAGTCGATTGGAAGAGACACCTGCGCTCGTTGCTGTCGCTTCGGACTGGCTCGAAATGGACAGTCCAGACGAGGGTATTCGATTCGACTCCGAGCTGGTGAGCAACTATCGTCTCGTCGGCTTGTGGATGCTTTCCGCTGACCCTTCGTGTAGGCCTTACGGGCGGAACTCGCTCACGCACTCTATCTCGCTGTTCCCATCTTGATCATTCCGCCCCCACTACTGGTCAACCGAGCGCAACTCCCATCATACGCTCGAGCCATCGCCGATCTATTACAACTCGGAGGTCCTACCGCTTTCACCCAGATCTCCATTCGAATACCTATCTCTGATCCAACGGAGCTCATCCACCAAGGACCCGGACCCAATCCTACCGCCGAACCCAGTCCTGCGACCAATAACAAGCATAAGCGGATGTCGAGTATATCGACCAGACCGACTTCGGTGCATCAAGGGTCGAGTGCCAACCAACTACCGGTGACCCCAGCGACGCAACGGTCGACCAGTGGAGCAAGCAGCATGATGAGCGCTCGGTCCACGCACGCCTCTTTCTCTAGTAGCGATCCCTCTTCTACTTGGGAAATGTGGGATTGCATCAGGCAGCTGTGTGGATACCACCCGAGGTTGTCAGTCAGTGAGTAATTAGCTGTTTCCTTGTCAGTATATTGAGCTAACGCGCCGCAGCTCTTGACCTTAAGAATCCACTTCCACCTTCGGTCGGTGCCCTGGCTCGGTGGACAGCGGAACCGGTCAAGAATATCTGGCTACCAGCCTCGTCCTTCATCGCCAACGCGAAAGGATATCCAGTCCTGAGCAAAGCGTCCCAGGCTTTTCTGCGAGGCATGGCCAAGGTGAGCGATCTCAAAAGAGCTGCAGGTCTTCAAATCAGCTAACTGACTTCCGCAGCAAAACCCAACCTGCATTCTTTCCGGCACCGTGCCCCCGCGGCATCCAGCGGGTGGGGCCAACGCCTATGTTCAATATGTCAGACACGTCATCTCCACACCTGGTCCGGCGACTGCCAATTCGGCTTCTGCATCTGCCAATGCCAGATTACCGGAGAGCGGTCCTAGCGAGTTCACGGCCGGATATGCGGATTATCTCCAAAAGCCACTCCAGCCCCTGATGGACGACCTTGGCAGTGCGACATACGATATCTTCGAGCGCGATCCAGTTAAGTATCAGCAATACGAAGAGGTGAGCGATATCAGTCAAGCTGTGCTAGAACGAGTGGAAAGCTGAACTGACTCACATAGGCTATCATCTTGGCTTTGTCGGATCTCCCTGAAGATGAGACGCAGTGAGTTTGCGATCGCCCAATGCCTTGAATATCTCATTTGCTAACGATTGCAGAGTCGTGACAGTTGTGGGAGCAGGGAGAGGGCCGTTGGTAGCCTGTGCCTTGCGTGCTGCCCAGAGAGCCAACCGGCGGATACGCGTATACGCGGTTGACAAGAATGTCAGCGCTTTCACAACGTACGTGGTTCAAGTACAGTCGGGGTGAATACAATCTGACCCTACTTGGTCCAGGCTGCAAGAACGCAAAGCGACGGAATGGCACGATGCTGTCGAAATCTTGCAAGGTGACATGAGGACTATACCCGTTCCGGAGCAAGCGGACATTCTGGTGTCCGAGCTCCTCGGTAGCTTTGGCGACAACGAGCTCAGTCCCGAGTGCCTCGACGGGGCTATGCGGTTCATGAAGCGTGAGTCAATTTGCGTTACCTCCCAGAGTCGCGACTAACGACTCCGTTCTTTCAGCCCAAGGAATTTCGATTCCGATGTCATACACCGCTCACCTCACACCTGTGTCTTCGTCCAAACTCCACGGAGAGGTCCTCGCAAACAAGTCCCTGGGAGCGGCTGAGACGCCTTACGTGGTCATGATGCAGGCTGTCAATGTTCTTGCGGGTGAAGGTGGTGGTGTGAGCGGTCGATGCGGAGAGCGGATTCAGCAATGTTGGGTGTTCCATCATCCGCGAGCGGATCTATTACTGGACGCCACCGGTGAGCCACTCTGACCAGTCGCGTGAGGATCCACACTGACGACTCTTGGTGCAGGCGTCCCAATGACAAATTCGCACAACACTCGATCAGCAGCTCTTACCTTCCACATCCCACACGCCGCATCGTGCCATGGTTTAGCCGGATACTTTGAAGCTCACCTATACGGCAATATCGGTATCTCCATCCACCCAGACAAAGCGCATAACGTCTCTCCGGACATGTTCTCCTGGTTCCCCCTGTTCTTCCCATTCAAGCAACCGCTCTACCTGCCCAGCGGGTCGGAAATGGATGTCAACATCTGGCGACTATGGGACGGAGCCAAGAACCGCATCTGGTACGAATGGGCGGCCGAGGCATATCTACCCGTATCTTCCGCGCCGGCACTACCCTCAGCTGCAAGCAATGGTGGGCTGAACACACCTCAGTCTATGGGTAGGGCATCGCTACAAACGCCCAAATCGGCAGGAGGGACGAGTATAGCCAGTCCGATGATGGACGCGCCCTACTCGCCCGGCTTCCCCAACGGCGCCCAAGGGTCCTCGATCATGGGCGCTTTGGGCGAGATTGGCAGAGTGAAGATTGGTCAGACTAGTCTTCACAACCCTGGAGGCATACATTCATGGGTTGGGTTATGATTTATCTGTTCATCACTGGCCTCTATCTACACTGAAGAGAATCTTGGAAATGCTGCACCGCGCAGTGAGCTGGTTGTACTGTATCATATGCATGCTATCGACCATAGTCCGCCTCCCAATAGCGATCCACTACCAGCTCTCTTGGGAGGTCCCCTGTCTCCGACTTGATTGCATGAGTACTTGGGACGCTGCGCTGCACAAGGTCGATGATTAGATCAGTAAAACAGTAACCTATGAGTGTCCCAGAAACAATTCTCACGTGAGTGTCCATCCAACGCGGCCACTTGCGTGCCACTTGCTACGCGTGTACTGCTTACGATCTTGTGGCGGCTGCGCTTGCAGAGTATCCAGCCTTGCTGAATCTGGACGTGCCAGGTCCTGGAGTGGGGATAGAGGTATTCTGCAGCATGGATGTGAGTGTCAATTGTCGTTGGACGGGCCCAATGGGGAGTGTGGCTCTTCTGCCTTCGAGACGACGTGCCTCGTGTCGACCTTGAGGCTGGTATGTTGCAACTGGCAACAGAGTTGCCGATGTCGTGAGGTGTCGTTGGGGATTGGTGTTGGGGTGCATGTTGAACAGATGATCCACCAGCGTGGCTCCGTTCCAGTGTGGTCTGGCGCTGTTGACGGAATCCGTTGGGCCAGTCGGGTCAGATTGACTCGTGATCATCCTTTGGTTGACGCCGGTGTTGGCATTGGCGGTAATGCTGATTGAGCGGCTCTCAGCTTCGTAGTCAATGCTGAGGAGCACTTCTTCGACTTGGGTTCCAGTGAGATTGGCGAGATCTCGATCGATACTGCTCGATCGCTGTTCGTTGCGCCTTGTTGGCTCAAGTCGAGATCGCTGACTTTGCTGGTGGGTACTCGTGTTATGGACTTGTGAGGTTGTTGATCGAGGTGGCGGTCGTATGGAGTTGGTGATGAAAGGCAGATCGGCCCCGTGGTTGTATCGATCCTCTTCTCGATCCATCTGATCTAGCTCATACTCCTCAGCTGGGTCGTACGTCTCGCTTTGGTCATCCCCGATGTCATCTCGTTCTTGTCCGTCTGGGTTCTCCTCTTCGGCTTCATGTTGAATGTCATCATCATCCTCGCCCACCCTCCCGTTTTCGCCTCGGTCGTCGCCGTCATCCTCGACTTGCGACCCATCATCCCCATTGCCAGATTCCTCCCTCAATTCTAGCTCCCTGCGGAGTCGCTCTTGTCGTCGCTGCGGAAGATTGTCTCCTATCCTCTCTTCCGCTGGCACCGGGTGTGGTATGGACATCACCGGCTGAGTTGAATTTGTGGCGATTGGGTGACTAACAGGTGTCTCGGTCACATCGCTAGTCGCCGTCAAGTTCAAGGCACGATGCGATGATCGAGAGACAATATCACCGGGCTGCGGAGGGGTATTTCGACGAACAAATTGGAGTTGTCCTACTCTAGGCGGTAAAGTCCTCGGGTTTGGTGGACCAGGTCGACCAAATTGTCTTGGATCGACAGAAGGCGGGTACCCCACTATGGACTCTGTAGTGCCGCTACCTCGACTGCGACGAGTTGGTGAAACCTCATCCGACTCCATCACCAAATATGGGAGATCCCTTCGTGGTGGCAACCTTGGACGAGCTACTTTGTGCTTCTTAGCCCGAATCGCCCGCTGGCCAGCTCTGATCAACTGGGAGTTGACCGGATGCATCGCAGGTCGATCTTTCCCCAGCAGCAGGGTTTTCGCTTCGGCAAATGGGATCGTGGGGATCGGTCTGAGTTCTTCATTGGGTATCGCCTGTGCGGTCTTGACTACGCGTGAGACCTTTTGCTTTTTGAATGGTCGGGGCGAGTCGTCCATCTCATTCTCATCGATGAATCGCTGGCGCAACGTCGTCCTGGCGTGTCTCGGTCCTTGATGCCTAGAGAGGCGATTGATAGCGGATTTGGGGCGCGAAATGCCTTCTACATACCTAGTGAATTGACTCGTGTCAATTACGTCCCCTCCGGACATGAAGGAGTTGGGATTAACTCACTCGTCAATATGTTGTCTGGCCGAATCTCTTTGCGACATTGGCAATTTCCCCCACTTATCAGGCGTCCTCAGCGCATTCTTGTTCGCCGGCGTGATCCACTTGCGTCGTCTCGCAGTCTCTTGAGCATACAGATTCTCATCCACCCTTTCAGTCAAAGGTTTTTCAACGCGTAAAGTGGTACGGTCGTTGAACACGTGAGGCGGACTGTCCTGGTCGAAGAGATCATCGAGGCGATTCTCCGGCCAAAGACCGTTTCTACTGAACTGTCGGCTAAGCCCACCGCCTCCCATACTGTTATCCATACGGCTGCGATCAAATGGATCGTGCGTGTCGACCTCCGTTGGGGACATGTTGATCTGTGTACCGCTGACCCTGTCAGGCCAATGTGAAGTGGATGAAACCCTCTTCTGGGTCGTAGAATGGTGGTAAGTGATCCCATCGTCCAGTTGAGATCCAGGCAGGAGATGTCGAGCATAGTTGTAATTGAGGGACCGTCTGGACGCTCGTTTCGAGTATGTGCTCTGGGGTCGTGGTCGGGATTTGCCATTGACTCTATTCGAAATCAGGTTCGGTTCGCTGATTGCATCTCTAATGTCGAGGTCGTTCTGTAAGGGTGATGATGCCGCAACTTTGAGTTGGAGCGCGTTTTCCGTTGATTGTAGGAAAGCAGAGTATTGGGCAAACTTGTCGTCGTCGAGGATTCCATCTGTCATATAGGGGAACGGATCCGAAAGGTCGTTCTCTGTGGGTATAGGATTTCTCTTCTGTCCTGCTGGTGGTAGAGGTATCTCATCCTGCGTATCTGGACTGAGGTGATAGTACAGGTCGGCGGTGTTGCAGGAGCGTCGGGTCTTCGGCCTGACGAGAGGCGATGTCGGGGGTCGATCATCGTCAGAATCGGGGTCCAGGAATAAAGGTAACTCTTTGCGACGTCTTGCGGCCATCCTTGGTCCCACGGAGTTTGAAGGACCTTGGACAGCACGTGGAGGAGCGTCATGACGTTTTGGCGTCACGGTGATCCCGAGGTCGGGAGGTGAGTATCGCTGGAGCCGCTTTTGACTAATTGGGGGCGGTTCCGGAGTCTTCGGTCGCTTGCTGTGTTTTGGAGGGATCTGGCTTCTGGTCGGAATTTGGGTAGATCGAGTTTGAGATTCTTGCGTTGGCTGGGCTGGCTCAACGATGTGCCCAGACTTCGTGTTGCGTGTGAGTGGTATATCTACCTCGACTTCTGCTGGGGGAAGGTTTGCGGGGGAAGAGGTATCTCTCGCTCTGGCAGCTTGACTCGGCTGCCAGGAAAATCCGTCCCACTCTCCGTCCTCTCCTTCTGTCAAGGGCGGCGGGGGACCAATCACGATCTTGTCCTTCTTCTTCTTGGGTTTGGCCTTTGACGGGGGTTTTGTCGTGTCCTCCGGAGGGATTGGGGTCTGTGACGAAGTCTTGCGTTGTGATGATAGTCTTGATATGTTCAGAAGAGAAGGAAGTAGATTCGGGGGTAGCGGCAAAGCTCTTGATGTAGCGGTTGACAGTGCCATTCGGGGAAGGGTGAAGGAGGTGACTGAAGGGGTCCTTCCTGGAGCAGACGAGGTCTTGAATTTGCTGGATATGCTAGTATGAGGTTCGCGATTATCCTGTTTACTTGAAGTCCGTGTCACTGAGCTGATATCTTGTGCTTTGGTGTCTTGCCGAGTATGGGCATCAGAGTTTTGACGGAAACGTATTGATTGAGAGGTTGTGAGAATAGTTGATCTGATCGTCGAAGGAGGAGCTTTGAGCCTAGTTGCATTGGTGACAGATCGAGCTCTGGCATTGTCGAATGCTGCTATACTGGGAGCTGTCTGGAGACGGGTCTACGACATGCATAAGCGGCGAAGACAACGAAGGAAGGAGAGTCACATCGCCGGCCTGCTCACCTTCGCGCGGGAAGACCTTGATGATCCGCGAGAGCCTCGAACAGTGGGTCCGTCCCCCATGGGATTCACTAGCGAGGTCATGACCACTCCATACGATTTGACATTACATGGACGTCGACTCCACCCAAAGAGATGGGTAAGGGGGATGAGGAGAACAACAAAGATGGGTCACCACCTTGGAGGGAGGAACATGATCGTTTTGGACGACCTCCACATTTGCGCAATTCGTCCTCGTCGTCCAAGCTTGCTCTTGTGTTCCTTCCTCTTTGACATCAACCCAGTCCAGGTCACATCTCGAGCTCATCGCGACGTTGTGAGAGAGGAGATTCAACTCGGAGTCAGTCAGATCAGGGAGAAGCATAGAAATACCCAGAAGGATTATCAATCAGCATGTTAGTCAAAGTCAAGGTATGTTCAGTCGTCTGACCACAGCAGGAAGCCTTGCTGATCCCACTTGTCTGCAGACTCTGACGGGAAAAGAGGTGACTAGCTGCCCTGTTGCTCTCTGCTAGACCGTAGGCTGATAGACTGTACCCTCATCAGGTCGACATCGATGTTCAGCCTGAATGGACTGTAAGTAGTCCTCTGCTCAATCATGAACCTCGAACCACGATTGTTCCCGATCTTTCCTTCGCGGCTGGGCTGACCTGATATATAGATCTCAAAAGTCAAGGAGAGAGTAGAGGAGAAAGCTGGTATCCCCCCTGTCCAACAACGTCTCATCTTCGGTGGTAAAGCAATGTGAGCTACTATCCTCGTGGCACCCGTGTTAGAGCTGAAACGTCCTCCACTATAGGGCGGATGAGAAGACGATCCAGGATTACAAGATTCAAGCCGGAGCTGCTATCCACCTCGTCCTAGCGCTGCGAGGCGGTAGGAGATGAGCGAGGTGCTCTATCGGACGCTTAGGAAGCATGCCTGGAGGATGGACGAAGGGAAAGGAGTTCCAAAGGGGTCTGATGGATTACCTTGACATTATACCATATGCATCTCTCGCATTTCCAGGCTGCTTGCGAGTTCATGTCCATCATCTCTCAGAGACTGCAAGCTAGCCGCGCTGAGAATGGCTTTGTCCGACTGTATCCCGAGCAACCTAGACTGATAAGGGGTGGAGGCGGTAAGCGAGTCGACTTAGCCGACCACGACTCGACAACATGACTGGATAGACGTTGGATTCCAACTCGACACCAGCGTTCTCACACCTAACGCTATGGTCCCTTGAGGACGACACACAACTGTGAGACTCAATGAGCCGACTCGCTCTGGCCACCCTGCGTGGCGTCGCTGGTAGAAGACGGGTCGCTGGCCTATCAACCGCCGTGAGCGAGCGGATTTCAGTGAGCACTATCTATACTCTGGCTACCACCAAGCTGATCTCGCCAGACCCGCTATTACTACGACGCAGGACCGCCTGATGATCTGCTGGACTCTGATAACGTTGGTCCATCTCGACCCAACACGGTTCCCCCACCGTTATGTGAATCACTGACCTACCAATCTTAGGAGTTCATCCTGTCAATCCTTCAAGCGTCGCCTTCTGTCCGCGACTCTCGGTCGTACATATCATCATTTGCAAACCCCAAAGATGCTCCACTATCCTCTTCCCCAACCAGTGATGTGCCATTGCTGGATCCAATCCCCCTTTCTACGGCGGCATCACCGGCTCCCAACCCGCTTGTCACTTCGCTCCTGAATCCACGGGCTCGAAGGCCAGCACTGGTCAAGATCCAAGGACCATTCACAGAGATACAACTCAACTCTATTGCCAGAGGCATGTTCCAGCTCCAGAAGTTAGGATTGGTGTCCGTCATTGTGGTCGATAGAGAGGATATACCGGAATTCGAACCGAATGACCATATTGCAGCCCAGCGACAGCGGACATTGATGTTGAGGGATTTGGAGCAATTGGTCCACTTCCTCAATCGACACAGGGCACCCGCGCGTCCCGTCCTAGCAACAGTGGCTAGACTAGCAGAGGATGGGAAGAGTGTGTTCGTAGAGGAGGAAGGGCTGGATCATGTGAGGAGAGCAGTGCGAGAAGGCGAGATACCAGTCTTGCTCCCTGTCGCCCTGGATGCAGGCTGTATAGCCAGGAGAATAGGTGCAAACCCCGTCCTGGCGTCTTTGGCCAAAGCCATGTCCGAGAACAAGACCGGTTCGACTCCAGCCAGCTCAGCCAGTGATCACGGTGACACCACAACTGCCTCTCCAGCGAGCACGGCAAAGTCGTTCGACCTCACCCCTATGCGGCTCCTCATCATCAACCGGGAGGGTGGTATCCCATCCTACGCTCGATACGGTATGCCTCATCTATCGATCAATCTTGCCTCGGAGTACAATTACATCAAATCCACCTTCCGTCCACAATGGCGAGGCACGCATCCTACCGCTATAGCAAACCTGTCCCTCGCCAATGCCTGCCTCGAGCACATGCCCAAAGAGGCGTCCGCGTTGATAGTCTCGCATCGATCCCCCGCGGCCCTCATCGCCAATTTGATTACCAACAAGCCAGCTCATTCGGCATCCCTACCCCACGCCCTGCTGAGTCAAAGTGAAGGCAGAATTACTCGGGACACGCCTACGTTGATCCGCAAAGGTCTTCCCGTGCGGGTACTGAGGTCGTTGGAGGAAGTCGACAGGACGAAATTGACGGGTTTACTGGAGAAATCGTTCAACAGGGTGTTGGACAGTGACAAATTCTACAAGAGACTCGAGTCCGACTTGGACTTTGTCATTGTAGTTGGGGATTATGCCGGCGCAGCAGTGTGCACTCTCGAAGGAAGGACAGAAGCGGATCGTGCCAACGGTGGAAAGGGCAGAGAACCGATTTGCTATCTGGACAAATTTGCCGTGTTACCCTCGCATCAGGGTGATGGTACGGTAGACTTCCTCTGGGTCGCTCTCCGAGACGAGACGTATGGTCTGGGTCTGATGGACGCTGCGAATCCGTCTGAAGGTTCGTTGAGCGGGATGGGGCGTGGAAGGGATTTGGTATGGAGGAGTAGAGCCAACAATCCCGTCAACAAGTGGTATTACGAGCGATCCAACGGGTTTCTCTACCTCGCCTCAGAGTCACCAAGCGGCGGAGAGAGCTCGGATCCAGCACCGAAGAGCTCCGGATGGAAGATGTTCTGGTGTGATGCGGAGGAGCGGCTGAGAGCGAAAGCGAGAGAGGAAGGCAGGGAGTTTGGAGGTGGCAGTTTGGTCAAGATGATTGAAACGGAGGAAAGGGGTAGATTGGAGAGATGGGCTCCAGTCGTCTCTGGCATCAAGAGTTCATGGAAGTGACCAGTAGGACTGAAGCAAGGACAGAGATAGACGCGAGCTGTGTGCCGCCAGCCAAACGCTATCGATCATTTTAGAGGTCACAAAGTGATAGGGATGGAGTCGAGTGGGCATGAACATAGATGACAGAACGCTTGGTCGATATACACAAGGATTGCATCATCCTACTAGATCTTTCGACTTTTCTTCGAGGGAGGTTTGGCCTCGCACTGTGGTGTGTCTCAATCTACAAGAGTCTACTCGCTTCCAGCGATCCTCTTCTTGGCCACCTCGACCTGCCTCTTGATGATCTCTCGGGCGGGACCGCCAATAGCGTTCCTCTTCTCCACGCTGTTCTCAAAGTTGAAGATATCCTGAACGTCGTCCGTGAAGTGTTGAGAGAGCTCTTTCCACTGGTCCATAGAGAGATCCGAGATTTGGCACTTGGTCTGTTCCGCCAGAGCGACCGCCCGGCCGGAGATGTGGTGCGTCTCCCTGAATGGCACCTGTGTGGACGTGAGCAACGGCCCGTATTGATCCTGTTTCGACACTCACGCCTTTTCGAACGAGGTAGTCGGCAATGTCAGTCGCGAGCATGTCCATAGTGCAAGCTGCCAGCATCTTCTCCGGGTTGATCTAGAAGAAAGCATTAGAACTAGTCGCGATTGAACGTAATCCGACTCACGTTGAGGGTCGCAATCACACCTTCGGCGATCCTCAGAGCAGCAGAGATGGTGTCAACACAGTCGAACAATGGCTCCTTGTCCTCTTGCAGATCCTTGTTGTAAGTGGATGGGACACCTTTGAGGGTCATCATAAACCCAGCCATCTGACCAAATGTTCGGCCGGATTTGCCTCGGAGCAGCTCGAGCGAGTCGGGGTTCTTCTTTTGGGGCATAATGGAGGATCCAGTACTGCGTCCCTCGTCAGAAACCTAGGCCATGTCACTTATATCGGGACCCACCTGTACGCATCGCTCAGAGTGACGAAACCGAATTCCGCGCTGCTGTAGATGATCAAATCCTCGGCCATCCTGCTCATGTGGATCATTGTCAAACTGGCCCATTGGAGCCATTCCACGATGAAGTCTCGGTCGGCGACAGCGTGCATCGAGTTCTCGCCAATGGTCTGGAAACCGAGTTCCGAACGGAGCAGTTCTCGGTCAAGCGAGTATGGGTTTCCGGCCAAAGCCGCCGAGCCGAGTGGAAGGACAGAGATCCTTGGAACCAATTGACGCAGTCGAGACAAGTCGGACAGGAAGGACTGAGCGTGCGACAATAGCAAGTGCGACCATCGGACTGGTTGAGCTCGCTATCGAGTATCAGTTCCAACTAGACCTCAAGCAAGGATGGGAAGGAGCGTACCTGGAGATGGGTGTATCCGGGCAGGATCGCATCGACCTCTTTCTCGGCCCTGGCGACCATGACGGTGATCATGTCTTTGAGGTACGCCTCAACTTGGGTAGTCTCCTCCATCTATTCCTAGTTTAGCGAAAGGCCTTGAACTGTTGAGTGAAGTCGCCAACTGACCAGCCAGATTCGCATGTCTGTGGCGACTTGGTCGTTCCTGCTTCGTCCAGTGTGAAGCTTGCCTCCGATGTCTTTACCAATGATCTCCGACAATCGCCTTTCGTTGGCAGTGTGGATATCCTCATCGTCGGGCTGCACGGCAAACTGCACGAGTCGGACGTCAGTGCGCTATACTCGAGACCCAAATTGTCAATCTCACCTTTCCACTCCTCCACTCCTCTTCGACCTCCTTGAGGCCTCGAGTGATCTCCTTTTGCTCGTGCTCGGAAACGATGCCAGCTTTGAGAAGGGCTTTAGAGAAGGCAATAGAGCCCTTGACGTCGGCGGCATACATCCGTTTGTCGTATTTCAGCGATTGATTGAACTCGTGCATCCTGAGAGGTGTCAGCGGCTCTGATAAACCACATGTTGACGGATGCCGCATGACACAAGCTCGGAGGGGTCTCAAGCCAGACCTGTCGACTTCACTCACAGAGGGTCTGTCGAGCCAGTAAAACGGCCGCTGTGAAGAGTCGGTTCAGCTGATTTCAGCTTCCGGCAGTCATTGTAGCTCACCCCCATAGCTTTCTCTTGGTAAAGTCTCCCTCGGACATTGTGTGTGATGAAGTGTGTTCTAGTACTAGTGTTTCAAGCGAAGGTAACAGACTGTATGAACACTTTACGCTCCCAATACGCTCCAGACCATCTCCATCTCATCTCACCAGCCAAAGATAAGAACCGAGTCAAAAAACATGGTTACGTAAATAATCTCATCTCCGAAAGTTGATTTGACCTTCTTGAACGTCTCCAAAACGTCTCCCTGTCGCTTGCCCAGTTGCCCTGTCGCTCTGCGGTCTTGCGTCTTGCCCCTTATCCTCCTCAGGCGTAGACTTGCTGGATCCGCATCTATACTCTCAATCAGCGACACGAGATGGTCCGATTCAAGAACCGGTACCTCCTGATCGAGTTCCTCCAGCCATCTCAACTCACACCGGCATTCTCTGGTCCTTCGCCTGATTCGCTTGAGCCGTCTACTCTCGCACCAGGTGTCGTGGATGAGGACGTAGACAACGAGGACGATGATGACGAAGAGATCCCTCGGCAGCCGTCGATGCCATTCCTGGCACCTCTGCCTCATATCAACGGGACCAGTCCTACACTCAAGCTGAGCGACGAGAGCGGGAGCGTGATATACAGAGCGATCCGGAGCTGCATCCAAGACGTCTTTGGAGATGAGGGATGGGGCAGAATCGCAAGTTCATTCAAAGGTGAGCTTTTCCTCCACATTGTTATTGCAAAAGCTGATATAGTTTCCCTCTTCGTAGTTATATATCACTCGCCATTGACCTCGTTGACCATGCTGCGGATCGCTCGGAACCACTATCGGCTCCTCTGGTCCGGATTGACTTTATTAACCAGTGTCAACAATCAGTCAATTGTGCCTAGGGTGCTGGCAGTCAGTGGGACTATTAAGAAGCTGCAAAATGCTGGCATCACGTATCACCGGGCCTTGGCGGCGAGATACCTCACAGTGGTAGTCGAGCACACGGGTGAGTAGGCAAACTCGAGATCTCATTGCTCTATCGAAACTTGCTGATGAAGCAGATGGCATCACCGAAAGAGAGGAGAAGAAGAAGAAAGTAGAGAACACGTGGGATAAAGATCGACAGCAGCTCCTGGAGGCCAGCGATTGAGTGGACCCGTACCACAACCCTGGCAACACTCTACTCGCACGCACCGAGCCGGTTCAGGTCCAGCTTAACCCGATAGCTCGGCATGTCCAGTCAAATCAGTCAGCTCCATAGGTCGCCCTGATAACGCGGACATCAGTATCACCGCAAATCTGGGGAGGCGAGGACAGCACGAACGCATCGAGGTGAATCTCGTCTTGGCGCGATGGTGCGCTCCACTGCACTGTCAGATCAGGACCACGGCTGTGAGAAGCCACACGATCAAGAGTCAGAACAAGATCATTCATAGACGCGATGTATACAATGTTCAACGGCGCTCGTCCGATTCCAATACTGCATTTCTTCTTCCCTTACTTCTTCTTCTTCTTCTTCTTCTGCGTGTTCCTCGTCTTCTGCACCTGGTCCTACTCCAGATCCCATATCCTTTACCCATCAAACCCAAGACTGCCTCCAAATGGTTCCCCGTGAGATTATCCAAGTCTGTGCTACTTCTGATCACCTTGCAGTCTCATCCTTAACCAAATCCTCCAGTCTCTGTTCTAAACCCCTTCCAAGGCCCTCGCGGCCCCATTCGCCATCACCCAGACCCAAACCGCCTGATCTCGGGGCCCCAGTGTCCCACTGCCCATGCCCGGCCGACTCCTCTTGTCCACCTAGAGGATGTGCATCACCCAGACCCGATTGACTCGTCGATGGAATCAAAGGCGATCGAGTGGAGACGTTCGGGCTGACTGTGCCCGGCAGGTGCTCTGGGGATAAGGTTCCAGACGTGATATCCCCTAGAGGAGTGACGGTCGTAGGGACAGAGAGGAGGAGGTCGTTGTATGAGATGAAAGAGATTCGCCTCTTGTCCTTGCTTGGCGTGAGGTGAGACGGAATGGCGGCAGGGAGAGAAGGCGATTGGGTCGAAGATGAGGGTATGACCTGAAGATAGAACACTGTCAGTGATGTAACTCGTCAAGGTACATCGTTACTCACCTCATCCCCCACATTCGAGGTGACTGGTGAAATAGCCTCCTCGGTTTCTTCCTTGATACTCCGTCCACCTGTCAGCTCCTCAGCACCAGCTCCCCCCGAATTGGCTGGCGTACTGCCGAACGCCCATCCACCGGGCAATTGGGGCCCAGTACTGATCCTGCCTGGCATAGGTGGTCGACTGGGGTTTGTAGGAGAGCTGGACGTGCTCTCGGCGGCGGGCTGGTGGTGTTGAGCAAGACTGTGTTGCGACTGCTGGGTCGATAGCTGTCCGTGTATTGGAGGACTCTGAGCGGGCGAGATAAGTCCACTTGAAACTCCACTGCCGATCGAAGTGGGGCTCGAAGACCTCGACAAAGTGGCTCCAGAAGCGATGTGTTGGTTCATGGACACCTTTCTCGAGCCCGAGATGCCGTGTATACTTGCTGAAGATTGCCTTGCCATGCCCAAACCTCCCACTCCGCCTGAAGGTGCTGGACCCTCGATCTCCAAAGCTTCCAAACCCCTGGTGGTTCCCTCCGTCTCAGTCAGAGCTTCCACCGCGTCATCCAACACCGATGGCACCGCCTGAGACAGGTGGGAGAGCCGTGACGATTTGTGGTTTAGGGTATGGCCATGAGTTGGCTGAGCGGGGTTGAGTGACAGCGACGCGACGGCAGCTACCTCTATATCCCGTTCGAAGATGGCAGACGAGGACGAGTGGATCGAAGCTGGGGATGAAGGTCGAGATAGGTGAGGCGCAGAGTGATGCAGCGGGTTGACAGATGTCGGACTGGTATTGTGGTTGACATTTTGGTACGCTGCGATCGGGTTCAAACTGCCTGAGGTGCCAATAGCTTTGGGCGTGGGTTGAGCTAGGGGGACATAGCCGTCTGAGTTACCAGCTCGACCGCTAGGTCGAGTTGGGGATGATCCACGCGAGTGGGATCCAGCGTGAACGGGTGATCTGGCCCTTTGGGGTGTTCGCGCCCCATGCCGAGTACGAATGGCGGAGGGAGACGGTTCTCGAGGATCAGCTGAGGGTGGTGGAGGTGGGAGGTCGACGGGAGCTAGAAGCAGGAACTGCTGTCAACAACACGTAGAGGTAATGCTGAGCGCAGGCGGTATATCACTCACCGAGCTGTGCTCCAGGAGGTACCAGCGTCATGGTGGAGTGGAGTTGTGATTGAGACGGAGGCGGAAGTCGGACTCTAGATATTCACGAAAATGCTCTGAAGATGTCACACGACAAAGACGAGGCGTTGAATGTCGATGTGATACAGATGTTGCTGATGGGGATACAACTGCCTCGAGGTCTGACCAAAGCTGCACAGTCTTCAGCGGTCGAAAGTCCAGACCTGGTTGATCCACGTGGTGGAGCGGTGGCAGATCCGTGATGTGATTCGAGCCAGGGTAGGCCAGGTCTTCCCTATCGGCAGTGGGGCAACACTAGCGGCCCTGACTGTACAAGAGGCCGGGAACTGTAAGCGAGTGAATACGATTGGCGAACTACAGCCAGAGTCAAAGGAGAGGGAGGCGTTGAGCTGTCTGGTGGATATACAGTTGACTGATGGTGACGATGGGCGAGCAGCAAGACGGTGGCCGTGGTGGACAGTGGTAGACTGTGGTGTTCACCTTCTCGGCTATTGATATCGTCGGTTGTAAGGAGGAGGAGCGCGGGGTGATGATGACGAGTGACGACTATGCATCATTGCGGTGTCGGCATCAGACCTCCTCCCCCGGGCTGATAACGGTATCAAAAAGTGGACGGACTGGGTAAGTTCAGACCTGCTATGTAGAGTGGTCCGAGCTTGGTCCGAGCTTACGACGTGCTCCACTGCTCTGACCTTGCAACAGAACAAGATACACTCGATGCACTTCTGCTGGTCGTCACGGTCATTGCATAGTTCGTTCATATACGTGCCTCCTCAACAGTCCTCAAAGGAATCATCCAGTCCACCCTTCACCCGCTCCTCACATGATCTTCGCGCCGTGCTTCTCGTCGTCGATGGGGTCCAGCTCGGCAGCGGCGTAATAGCCAGACTCTCGGATCGCTCGTTTGGCATCCCGAGCAGCGTGGAGCTGGGCATCGGCCTTGAACTTGACTTTCTGAGATTCAGAAGCTGATCACAGGCCAGGTCAGCCATCGTCACGGGTGTAACTGGTTGAATAGCGGAGAAGACTCACAGAATGGAAGCTGTTTCTCATCGACCATCTTCGCCGCGAACCCAGTAGCCAACCCAACGATGATCTACAGAGGTCGAATGTAAGCAAGACCGACACTACTAATGAACAGTAGGCAAGGCAACTAACCTCCTTGCCCCGGGCGTGAGTGGGTTTCGAGCCCTTGTGGATCTCATGCCTCTCGAACGCCTTGAAAGCCTCATAGGCGGCAGCAGCACCCACTACCTCTGCGGTGAAATGGGCTTTCCTCTCCAGCGGGGTCGCTGCGGTGACGGCGAGGAAGTCTTTGCGCTGCGAGGCGAGCGGCGTGGTGTGGAAGTGGGTGTCGATCTTGGCTCGGAGTTCTGCGGTGAGTCAGTATGAGTGATTGCTCACCAGAGCTTGAGCAGGCCGAGTACTCACTGTCAAACATGTTGAGTGGATTGAAGTGGGATCAGTGAAGATATAACTATAGAATAAGTACAGTGATAGTCGTCTACGGTAAGAGATCAACTGACCCACACTGGCCTCACCGTCTTTATATCCCGCTGGTCACGGGCTCTGTGCTGCTCTGTGCGTTGCATTCGGGCTCAACATGACGTCAAGTTGAAAGGAGAGTGCCAAGTGATGTGTGCATGCAGTGCGTTGACTCGCATATGATGGCGATGACTTCATTGATGGCGAGGAGAGACACTCATCCCCTCGAGGCACGGCGGTGATGGTGTTTCATGTGTGGAGTACAATTCAAGGCACTCGAGTTTACAATTCGGAACATCTCACACGGACACCAAACTACAACTCTAACGGGACTCCGAGTCTCTGACAAATCTCGAACCAGGCATCTACTCCTGATCCACAGTAACGACGACCTCCACAGTCATAGGTCCATCCGCTGCCTTCTCCCCATCCAAGACTTGACCGAGGGTGAGAAGGCCCGGGGCAGTTTTTGGTGGAGGAGGAATACTGAAGCCCGTCATTTCCCTTGGCGACGAAGAGGTTCGACGAGCCGACCTCAGCGAGAGCGACGAGAAAGACGCTCTGGAATCTCGAGAGAAGGTCGAGTATGTCGGTGAGAGAGGTGTTTGCAGCTGCCACGTCGATACACTGTGTGGTGTGACGGGCGTTGAGGGTGTGACATCCTGCAGGACAGATGCCAACTCCACGTGCTCCAGTATCACCGGGTCAACACTGCAACATATTGTAAGCCAATGAGCAATCAATACACCCTGTAGACGGCGGCACTCACACGTGAGGATGAGTCATGGTCATCCACCTCGGTACATCCTGCACCACCTCGAGCATTGCTGGGGGTCGGCATGGTGCCAGTCCCTTCTGGCGATCTTCTACATTGTCATTCAGGGCTCTGATCAGGTTTCCGTACGTGCCCCTCATGTCTTCTTCGGCGTCCTCGTCACTCTTGCCAGTATCGTCAGTGACGGTACAAAGCCGTACCCATCTCATTCCAACTCACCTGGATGATGAGCACAGGACAGGTCAGAATCTTCAACTCAGCCTTTGTGAGCAGGTCGGATCGACAGGCCATCTGGCTGCTGATGTACGGGACGTATTGCTTCAGCTGGGCATTACCGGTTAGCGAGATGCCCCTTCCAAGAGCTGTACGAGTGCTCTTCGACTCACCTTTCCTTGGAGCAGCTTTGTCGCTTGATGATCGATGAAACGCCGCTTGAGGTCCTTTACCGATTGTAAGTTGTAGTTCCCAATACACCACCCCCAAGAAGCTGTCGTCATGTCTTCCAGCGCTTCAATGTCTTCGCCCGCTATGGCCTTGCGCAAGAGCTACGAACATTCGTCAGGGACCCAACCGCAGGCTGGCGGTCCAACGACAACTCACCTCCTCGCACTCGGCGTATGCGAACGTCCAAGCGGCCGGCTCTGGCGTGAGTGGAGGTGAGACCATTGTAAGTGAGGAGGTGTGATGTGGGTACTTCTGAGCATAGCGCAATGCTGTCATCGCCCCGACTGACACGCCGACAACGTGGGCCGATTTGACACCTAGCTCCTCCTGCCACTTGCATCAGCTTCAAAGGGTCCCAGTAGGCCCAAGTTGACCCTAGGGTGTGACTCACCAGGGCGACGTGCATATCGTCCGCTGAATCACTCAAGCTGAAGGTCGTTCCATCCGGCAGGGGCGCCGTTTCCGTCGCTCCATGACCACGAGCGTCAAAGCTGATCAAGTTGTAGTTCTCATACCACTCCGGATCATCGTATTGCGGGAAGCTGATAAAGGTCAGGAGCTAAGAAGACCAGCAAATGAGAACCGACTCACAAGAAGAACGAGTCTGTCCATATCGGATGAACCAGAACCACCGAAGGAAAGTTGGAGTTGATCTCGTCGGCTGAGCGGTCGCTGGGCGTGGAGATTCGAGCGAGAAGCTGAGCGGCGGGGAGCTGTCCCCGAGCTGGAATCGTAGCGACTCTGGACATTGCGAGTAAGATGCTTGATGTGCGGTTCTAGTGGTTCTCGAATCTCGAGAGTTGAACGCAGTATGGAAGGTGGGTGGTACGGAGTCTGTAGTCACTCGAGAATGGAACTGGAAGATGGTCAGAAAGCCTGAAGATGTATCTCCAGTAGAAATGATTGTACACAGAAGAATCGATTCTGAGAAGGTATTCATTGACGGAGTGGTCGCTGCACCTCTGCCTAATTGAAGCCATAGCGCCAACAGGCGCCAATGAAGCCATGGGCTGAGTCCCTGAAGGCGGAGAAACATGTCTGCGCCCTCAGTACACCAAGACATCGGCATCCAGGCTCACTCTCCTCTCCCTCAGCAGCCCTCAGGCCTCAGGCCTCAGCCCTCTGGGCCTGCTGACTCACTCGAACACTCGAACAGACTCGAACACCCGAAGGAACCTGCAGGAACGGACATGCGGAGGTTCGATCGGCGTTCCTATCTTCGCAGACTTGCTTCATTAGGGATGTACAGGGATGTACCGTCACTCTGATACCTTCCAATCTTTTACGAAGAAGAGGGCGAGGACGGAGAGGGCTGGGCGAGACATGTGAGGAGTTGGAAGAGTCGGAGCAAGGTGAGAAGAAAAGAGACTGACCAAGCTGGGAATAGTCCGAGCTCTGCGAACAAAAGGCGATCTGACTTTTCGCCAATTAGGCTCATCGCCCTCTCACGTCTCACGCGCAGATGCTTCGGCTCGGGCAGGGTGACAGTAAGCGTCAGAGTGGTTCGGGTTGCGTATTGTTCTATCTGAGCGTTGACTGCTCTTGCGAGAGCTGCAGGCATGCATGAGCGTGACTACTGTAACTTACCTTGCCAGCCTTTACCATTTTGGCCAGCCAGCATGAGTCATGCTCACGTGGAGATGGTATTCATCTTAGGATGGCTGCACAAGCCATGAGCTTCCCGCCAGCAGCTCAGCGGTGATCCCCGCCGGCGACTTTCAGAATCGTCGAGCAGGCCAGCGGCCGCTCATGCAGCTCGCTCGTTCGCTGCCTGCAAGCTGCCTGTAACTGGATATGATTGAACAGCTCATCCTCTCTCACCACATCGTATCGCTGAACTGAATAGTCATGTACAACGGACAGCGTGAGTGCCTCTCGCCCAGTCATACGTCTACTGCTGATCTTGAACTCTGTCGGTAGCCCCACCGCAGCAAGCTGGAGGAAGTCTTCCGCCCTTTCCACCGAATTTTACACCTGGCGGACCACCGCCCAATGGATTCCCTCCATTCGCTCCAGGGGGTCAATTCGTTCCTCCACCCTTCCCACCTAACTTCGCACCTCAAACGTCTCCACCTAACCACAATGGTTTCAACTCGCCCATTGCACCCGGATTTCGCCCACCGCCCGGCGCACCTGGCATGGGATTTCGCCCCCCTCATCCGGGACTAGGGGCGCAACCGGGTCCAGGGGGACCGATGGGTGGACCACCAAGATTTCCAGGTCCTGGGGGACTACCACCGCCGGGTATGGGAAGTAATGGCGGGCCAAGTGGTGCGCCCCCTGGTTTCCAGAGAGAAGTCAAAACGACGAGTGTCTTTGTCGGCAGTATAGCCCCCGGCATCGACGACGACACGTTGAAGGGTCTTTTGAATGTAGGTCGTCGGGTATTTTGATTAGGTTGCATGACAGATTAAACTGACTTGTGCAGGCTTGTGGCCCTCTGCATCAGCTGAAACGGGTGATTGGAGCAAGTGGAAAGCCTCAAGCGTTTGGATTTGCCCTTTTCGAAAACCCGGAAGTTGTCATGAGGTGCATCAGGTGTCTGAACGGCGTTGAGCTGCCGGATCTCTCCCCCGAAGGAAGGAGAGAGCAGAAGAAGAAAGCGCTGGTTGTCAAAGTGGACGACAAGACGAGAGAATTTTTGGAAGAATTCGAGTCGACATTGGGTCGTACAGCGGTGAGTCAATGATCACCCTCGCGGCAAGTGCGATACTAACACTTACATGTGTAGGACGATGAAGAAGCGGACGCCTCGTGTCGGAAGTTCATCGCCCACTCAGTCGCATTGATGACGAATCCCAATGCTTCGGCGCCAGCCGGGATAGAACCAGAGAGACCTTCAGGCGGCAAGTCTCCCATCGAGGTCATCGTCCCAGCTCATCTGCAAGATCTGCAAGAAGGAGACCTCCCCGAGCACCAAAGAGTCGTCGTCCTCGATCAGATTGCCATCTTCCGAGAGAACGCTGCAAGGCGGGAACGGGAGAAGAAACGGCTCGAAGATGAGAAAGAGCGCTACAAGGCGATGGAAGCGAGTAACTACAACACTTCGCAGAGTTCCGCCGCAGGGGGAGGGTATGGCTACGGCGGGAGGACATTTGGACGGGAAATGTCAAATCAGCGTCAGCAACAGCAGCAGCAGCAACAGCAAATGCCACAAAGGCAGTGGGGTCCCGGATCGCAAGATTCGCCCAACAACGCTCAGAGCTCGGACAGGAGGAACGGAGACAGACGTGACTCGCATCAGCGTGATCCTCAGGGGTACGACCAGCCAGTCAACTTTGTCAAGGCGCAACACGCCGGATCAAAGGTGGAGAGCGAGCGGACAGACGAAGAGGAAGAGGAGATCAGGCAGCAGCGCCTCAAGAGGGACAAGGATCATGCCCTAAGAGATGTGAGTGATACCCGGGAAGGTGTGAAGTGAGAACAGCTTGCTGATCGGATACCGCGTAGCGTGAGGCCCGAGTAGAAAGACGGGAAAGGCAACGCCTGGACAATCTGAACCGAGAGCTGGCCCACCGCCGTCAACAAGCGGACCACGAGGAGAGACTGCGACAGCGGCAGATTGAGACTTATGCGTCTTGGGACGATGACGAGAAGGCAGAGCGAGGTAGAGAGTTGTTCTATGCGGACAGGTACGCTTGACCACCCAATCCCATCATATCATCAAACTGACTCACCAACAGGTCGCGGTGGCGGGCGCAGAGGCAGTCGATTCGAAAGCGAGAGTTCCAAGACGACTTGCGAGATCGGCATCAAGAGGAAGAAGAGATCAAAGCGCTCGAGCGAGAATCGGAAGAATTCCTCAAACGACAGATGGAGGAAATGGCTCAGCTCGAGCAGGAACAGAAGAAGGCTGGTCTTTTGACAGAAGATGCCGCGCCCATCAGGCTCAACATCGCTGCTGCTGCGGTACCCGTCGTGACGAAGAAGGTAGAGGAGGCGGAAACCGTCAAACCGAAACCCAAGATCGCTTTCGAAGGTGATGAGGACGAAGAGAACGAGGCGAATAAGAAAAAGAGGACGCTGGTCAAGCTCGAGTACGGAGGTGATGGCCTCACCGACGCGGAGAAGATCGCAAAGAGGAACGCCAAGCTGCTCGAAATCAAGGGCGAGATACCGAAGGACAGGCGGAGATTGTGGGCCACTAACATCGAGTGGGCGGCAATCAGCGAGGTGCGTCCCATGGCAGTACTCTTGTGTCAGTGTGATACGAGCTAAAGCCTCCCGTAGCAATTGCTCAATGACAAGATTCGTTCGTTTGTTCATGGCCAGATGCGCAATCTCCTCGGTGAGGTCGATGAGGATCTGGCAGACTTCATCTTCGAGCACTTGAGAGAGCACAAAGGGCCCGACAACCTATTCGACGATTTGGAGCCGGTAGGTTCTTCCGTGTCAGATGCAGGTCCAGCATGTGCTGATCAAGCACTGTTTCTCTACTTCTAGGTATTCGCCGAAGAAGCCACTTCATTCGTCACTGCCCTCTGGCGACAATTAGCGTTCGAGAGCGCCGCCTATGTCGCCGGGTACGAAACAGGAAATGTCATGGCATGAGGAGCGAGAGGTCTAAAGGCGAAAAGCGAGCTGGATCCAGCACGGAGGTATGTTCCGTCTTGAGGATGCATGTGGTGTATGAACTTGAATGACTACACCGAGGGTCGGTCCGAACACAGAACGCGGCTGGGGGACGCGAGGGTTCACACGCACAGGTGGGCCAGTCGCGATTCGGTTCTGCACAAGTTGTTATCTCACTCAACAGCTGTTTCACCTCTACATTTCCGCAATCCGTAATGGCAATACCTGCTGCTCCGCGTGAGTGTGCGGTGCAGTCTCAGATCTCATGTCTCACACGAAACGTTGAGTCCACTCAACCGCTGACTCTTGTACAATCCCCTGCATACATGCAAACGCTGCGATATCCTCCCTGACCATGCCCGGGCGCGCGACGTAGAGCTACTCGAGCTCTCCCTAGTATCCCATCTGCTCCAACCACGACTTGATCTCCTCGTCCACACGGCCTTTGAGGATTAGATGTTGATTCGTGGGTTTGACTCTAGCTTGCGGAGGGGCTGTGACTGGGTCGACGTGCATGTTCTGGAGGTATGTGTTGAGGTGGTCCCGCATGCTCTGTGGATGTGATCGTCAGCGTACGCCATTTGTGCAAGCATGCCGTCTGCGAGGCTTTTCGGACTCACATATGAGTCGCCCTAGATTGAAGAGTGGTCAGCACTAGTTAATCTATCTCGCCAGCTCTGTCTCCTGCAGCTGGCCTCGCAGTCCCCCCCGGAGATCGACATGAGCCCTCGAGTGCAGGCTACATCCTCGCATCTTCCAACTCCCGACACATTTCCCCTGCCGATACCGAGACTTGTCACTCACCTCTATCTTCCTAACAATAGTCTGTACCCGGCCGTTGTTGCTCTTCTCTATGTATACCGGCAAATGCCCCGACCCCGTCCTGATCACCCTGTACTTGACGACCTGATTCGGTTCTACTATCCCACTCATCTCCCGCACGTCTTCCGACACCAATCTCGTCTTGTCAAACACATTCATCACCTTCGTTGCGCGCGATCGTGAAGATTGAGAGCCAGTGGACCCGGATTGTAGACCGAATGGGTTTTTAGGAGGGGTTGGCGATGTGTTGGCTTGCAGCTCCTGCTTCTCGGCGGCTTTGACTCGCGCTCGAAGTGATCTATATGGCGTGGCTGGCTTTATGCGCTGTAGCGCCATCATTGTCGGTCGAAATGACATGGCGGAGGTTGTGCAAAGGTGTTGCTCGGATCTGTGATGATAGAGTTGTCTGTATCAAGCCCGTGACCATCGCTTGCATGCAAGATGGACATCCAAACCGACGAAATATCCTCGACATTTTTTGATCCCGCGTTTCAGCTCATTATACGGCAGGTCTACTACTGAAATACAAGCTTGGGTCCATTGTCCATCTATACACATCTCTCATTCATGTCATGTCGTGTCTGAAGATCATCTCGGCCTGATACTCTAGGTCAGCTGACAGCAAACACAGCAACATCGCCTGTGCTCACCACAATTGATCGTCCTGGAACCCTTTGACAATAGCCCTCAACTCGTCGATCTGGATCTTCGGCATGATCGGCTGGAAGCCCAGTATCTGCTTCGCTTTGGACCCGTCAAAGCATATAGCGTGCTCTGAGTTTCAAATTAGCCACATCACAAGCAGATTCACAGATGAACTCACTTCGGAAAGCGTGTTCGCCTAGGAATGGGGAGATGGGCGTAGACAGTATTGGCGGGTCCGACGCTGACAGCATGTCCGACCAAGCTTCAACATGCTGACCGGCGTCCGTCAGCGCAAACGTGGCAACTTCATCCATAAGACACTCACCATCTCGTTGACATCATCGATCATATCGTTGAAGTCGGTCTACCACTCGATCAATCGCTGATCTCGTCGACCTCCCGAGGCCCGCGGACTCACCTTTGCAAAGGACTGCACCAGACTCGCCATGGTGGAGTTCAGAAAGCCGTACTTGATGTCCCAGACTTCTGCCACTGCTCTCGCAAGTTTGTCTTGCGTAGTGTCTCCCTCATCGACCACGTTGAACAGTGGTATCCTGACCTTTTCCTTATCCTGTACTACCGTCTTGACCGTCTTCCAGGATTCGCCAAGGCTGCTCCTATTATTGCTGCCAAGGGAGAAAGTCGATGAAGGGGGCGGAGAGAATGAGAAGGGAATATCAACAGCGGTCTGCTTGAGTACAGTCTCTCGCGGTGTGTCTATGAGGTGCAGCGATAACAGGTAGAGTGATTGAGCGATATCGATCGAGTGGACAGTGTGTATACGCAGATCAGAGCTGATCAACGGCACTACGTCAGCTGACCCTCTCCCGATTCATCTAGCTAACCCACTTGTACAGGAACTTCATCTCCTCTTTGAGATGCTTGTATACCTGACCGACGACGAGTCTGGGTACCACCTCGCCTTCCCAGGTGCCCCTTCCGTACCAGGCACCGCATCGAATGACCCCGGTGTTGAGGTTGGTGATCTTGGCGAGGCCGCGCAGTGTCTCGTGCCACCATCGGCCCCGTATGCCGTCCGGGCGGAGATCGGAGTACTCGTCGTGACCTGGAGATGAGGACGAAAGGGACTTCATCTCGTAGAAGGGGAATGTCAAGCGGACATAGGCTTTGGGCAGTTGAGCGGCAGACAGGTGTGATGCAGATGTGGCGAGGGAGATGGCAAGTTGATACGTGTTGGAGATTTGCATCTACCACGGAGTGTCAGCTCAACCGCGAAATGTGAGAGTAAGCCGAGAGTGGTGGTCTCGATAGGAATCGCCGACCCACCAGTTCTGGCTTGTCAAAGCCCGTTTCGCCAGTCAAGTCATACACCACATCAAATCCGACCCAGCCCGTGGGCTGACCAGCCCATTCTGAAGGCGGAGCAAAGACAACTTCGTGATTCACTTTGTTGGCCAAGTTGACCTGTTTGTACTCGAGAAGCGAGTCCGGTGCGTTCAAGAGGGCGCGAAACTCCTTGTCTAGGTATCTGAGTAGCGAGGCTTAGCTAAATCCGTTGTAGACCGACTAGCTGAGTGGTGCATCCCCATGATGTTGTACTCAACTCACGTCGTTGCTGGATTCACAGAGAAGCGATCGGCTGTGCGTCAATCAGCTGTCAGCTTGAGGAAACCACGTCACATCAGCTTGTTGAGATCACCTATGCGCACGAACTAGACTATGATCAGCTTCACTAGATCAATGATATGGTCGAAGCTGTCTGATGACGACCACTCACCACCGCCCGTTTCTCTTCGCCTAGGAGGTACACGGCCAACGATCTCGCGACTGTAGTAGTCCCACCTGACGTCAGCGAGATGCAGTAGACTTCAACTCACCTAGGACGAGTACGACGAGGCCCTCCTCCGGCTTTTTGAGCTTATCGCTCATCGCACAGTGGCGAGCAGGGCAGTGATGATATGCTTCCTCGACGTCAAAGATGTGGTTTTTTGGTGCTGGGTGTAAGCTCTGTGGTGGGTTGGTGGTGGGAATGAGCTTGGACCTCACAAGTGGAGGTGATGCCGAGAGACCGAGGATGATGTCAATGCGCTCCTGCTGCTCTTCATTGATGCCCTCAACGAAGCTGCAACTGCCGAAGAGCTTCAGCGAGGATGTAGGAAGTAAGGTGAGCTATCTGCGACAATGCAAGCACAGAAGCCTTCGACGATGATGTGACGAGTGATCGGCGACATGATACCAAGCTAACAATCTGAAACGCAAGAGCCTTCCTGATCCCCGACGCACGGATCACAAAGGCAGCACGAGCACGCTTGGCCCTTGCCGATCGGAGCGGAGAGGGGCGCATGGCCGAGGTCGAGGAAGATGAGATGATGCTGTAAGTTAAAGTAGCCTTCTGAGCCTCTGAGGAGATGTCGTCGGATTGTACCACAAGCTGAACACAGCTGGTCACCGGTCACCACCCAGGATTGAGGTGTCTCGGCCGCCAGATCGGACGGAGTCATTCACGGAGATGTCTTCCCTCAGGCACACAATCGGCGTGACCAGGAGATTTGATCCGTCTTTCCAACCAGTAGGCTGTGAGCGAGCAGGCTGGACGGAATGGCGAGCATGAATCTCCAGCAATGGCACAATGCTACCTCGTCGCTCTAATCCCTTTTGCTCGGCCAATGCCATTTGTGTTGACCACCTCTACCAGAATCCCAGGGCCACTCAAGCAACACTGCCACATCGAGACGACGCGCACATCCACCCCTGATCCGTCTATCCAAGGCTATGCATTTGTTTTTCTCTCCTGACAACTCCTCGCGAACGGTTTAGTGGTGGCCGTTCTTGTGGTGCTTGAGGTGCACTGTAAGAGGTCGGGGTCAGCGGTCTCCAAGCCTGATGTTCACGACAGTAATGGACAAGCGCTCCAAGACTCTTGTTGCGCAAGCACAAAGAGACTCTCGGGCGATGCTAAAGCAAGTCTAACTCACTGTTGTAGTCGATGGTGTAGCCGATGGTGAAAAGGACAGCGATGGCAACTAGGATGGTTTTGCTAAGTTGGACTGTCAGCCCGATGTCCGACGACTGATTTTGATCCGCTATCGTCCCTCGAATAGCTCTGTGCTCCCCTCCTGACAGCCTAGAGAAGGGCGACGCCATCCTCCGGTGGTTCTCTCTTGCTCCTTCCTCCCATAATGCATCTCCAGCATCACTTACCCAGTGGCACCCTCTCCCTCAAAGTATCGGCCCTTGATACCGCCAGTTCGCTCGGATGGCTTCAGAGGTCCTTTTGGCAGCTTGGAGTAGAAGTCGACGACTCGAGCAGTTCTAGCGGAGGTCGATCCGGAAGACTAAGTCAAGTTGTTAGTACTTCATTTCTAGCAATGTCCGAATTGCTTTCTTTCTCCAGGAAGCGAAAATATCTCCTCCTTCCTAGGTACTTCTTCAGGACTATACCGCAGGCATTTGTGGCAGCGTGCAGAGACATTCCTGCCTGTACTCCTCCCTGTACCGTTCTCCAAGCCACGTCGCCGGACACTTCGACGCTTGTTCCCTCGCCTTTTCCTAACTCACAACTGCGCTTGGCGTCGCGATCTTGGGTGGAATCAGACTTCCGAGAGACCTTCTGGCTACGGTGGGAAGCATGTTGGCTGTTGACTAGAGTGGTCGTACACTATACCCTGCTATTGCTATAGCCAGCTCTGAGTGGACAGAGTGCTGAGGCTAGGGAGAGAGCGAGGCTTGGGTGGGAGGTTGGAAGATAATTCCGTCGTCTCCCGAATGTGGCACTTTTTGGCTCGTCCATCCAAGATCTGACTCCGCTCTGGCCACCTCCCCATTGGTGCCTGATTTCCAGAATTTTGATATCGACGAGCAAAGATAGGTCCATAGTCGTCGATCAAGTCAAGTAGGCAAAGCGTCAACCTCGTCCGTCACCGAAGCTACCACCCAGCTCTCAATCAAGATGTCCCCACTGCCAGCTGGAGGAAAAAAGGAGTCGGGAACCGCCCGAATCTTGGGTTCCGGTACCTCCGGTGCGTGTCACATCCAAGATAGACAACGGCGAGTTGACCATTCATGTAGGTATCGCCGAGTTGCTCGTCTTCCACCCAGTGGTGAGTGACATTCTATGCTAAGTAGGAATCTTGCTGATCATACTTTCCCCTATTTTCACCTCTCTCTCCCTTGCTTGCATTGCATCGCACCATTGAACACTCTTCCCAACCCTTCTGATCACAGGACACTGTCGCTAAGCGACTCATGTCGAACAGAGGTCAACTCGCCGGAAACGTCAAGACCATCGTCTTCAAAGGTGCCGCCAACGCATCCATCCCCCAGAAATTCGTCTCGCTCTTCCCCGGTCTCGGCTATGCTGCTGGTTACAAGGTCGCGCAGAGAGTGTACAAGTTTGGTGGACAGCCATACTTCCGAGATCTGATCGACAAGAACACTGGTGATAGCTTCAGGAGCGTATTCGGAAAGAAATGGGGAGGCTTGATGATGCACGCTACTGCCGGAAGGTGAGTTGAGCGTTGATCGAGGCAGGACGACGTTTTAACAAACTTGTTCGCCTAGTTTGACTGGTATCGGAGAGGTTGTGAGTATAACGAAGTGCCGTATCTGTGCCGTCCAGCTGACTCGCTTCTAGGTCCTACTGCCCCTTGATGTCTTGAAGATCAAGATGCAGACAAACCCAGATGCCGTTCGAGGTCGATCGTTCGTCAAGCTTATCGGTGAGGAGGGTATGGCTTCGCTCTACCGAGGATGGGGATGGACCATGGCCAGAAACGCTCCAGGATCTTTCGCTGTGAGTGACCAAAGCTTGAGTGGGAGGCATGATTGCTGATGGGCCACATAGCTGTTCGGAGGTTCCGCTGTGACCAAAGAGTACCTGTTCAACCTGGAGGACTACTCGCAAGCCACGTGGGGACAGAGTGAGTCGGCTTGACTGGGACCCAGGAGCGGTTGCTGACCGGATCATCAGACTTTGTCGCCTCGATCGGTGGTGCCGTCGCTTCCATCACGGTCGCCTCGCCTCTCGACGTGGTCAAGACCCGAATTCAGAACGCTAACTTCAACTCGAATGTCGGAGGTATGGCCATCATCAAGGAGATGGTCAAGACGGAGGGTGTCGGCGCTTTCTTCAAGGGTTTGACGCCAAAGGTCAGTGCGGAGGTGCCGGGTCGGAGCGATGCTGACGGGATGACCCCTTCAGATCCTTGTCGTCGGCCCCAAGCTTGTCTTCTCGTACACTCTGGCGCAGACTCTGATCCCAGTGTTCGGCAAACACGGTGAGTCGACCTTCGTTTGCAGTGTTACCATGCTAACCTGTGACCAGTGTAAATGATGCGATCTTGAGGGAACCCATCTTTGGCCAGAAGAGCAACAGACAAAAGTATAGACGGGTAAATAACGACATAGAGGATCTCGGTTGGGCTGGCTTCGATTTCTATTGTATACCATCTCTTTGGGACCAGCACTACTCATGCAAGCAGTATATCTGCTGGCGGTGTTGCGATGACTTGCTGGACCGTTAGTGACTGCCGTACCCTGGACGCCATGTCCATGATCCGGCAAAGCAGACGCAAGCTGAACCGGTGGATCGACTCTTGAATTGGTTTATAAAGGCGCGTCCGCCCGGAGATTAGCTTTTTCTTGTCCCATATTTTGATTAGGAAAAAAGTTGGATTGCCCCCCCCCCCACCCGAATACCCCAGAGTTGAAGCGAACCGAGCCCACCCAGTGGCAGAGCACCTCGTACGATCCCATCAAGACCTCTCGGACCCCAAGGATCCCAGTCATGCAGAGATCAACAAGACTCGTCTCATCGTTGATCAACACTCGAATATCTCCATCAACTCCGAACCGATACTTCAGCAGTACAAGCAGAATGGTACGTCGGCAAAGTTGCACTCTCCCCATGACATGAGCTGATCAGTTGTCCCTCTCTCTCCGCCTGCTGCAACTAACAGTCTCAATCCGTCTACATCCTCTCCGCGTCGCGAACGCCCATTGGCTCTATCAACGGCTCTCTCGCCACCCTCACCGCTCCAGAACTCGGTGTTGTCGCCGTCAAGCATGCCATTAGCAAGAGTGGTCTCGGACCAGAACGAGTAGAGGAGATCTACATGGGTAATGTCGTTCAGGCCGGTGTTGGGCAGAGTCCAGCCCGACAAGTCGGTATTGCTGCTGGGTAGGTCCCAACAAGCTCGAATTTCAGGCTTGGGCTGACCATGCAATCAGTATCCCCGAGTCGACAGACGCAACAACCATCAACAAGGTTTGCGCATCTGGAATGAAGGCCATCACTCTCGCCTCGCAAGCAATCCAACTCGGACAGAGGGATGTCATGATCGCAGGAGGAATGGAGAGCATGAGCAAAGCTCCGTGAGTCTTTTGTTCACGGATATCAGCCGTCCTTGGCTGACTCTGTGTCCAGTTTCCTGGTGCCGCGACAGAACCCCGCTTTCGGCCACCTCGAGGCCAAAGACTCGCTCGTGTCGGACGGTCTCTTTGACGTGTACAACAAGTTCCCTATGGGCAACTGCGCGGAACACACCGCCGCTCAGCACAACATCTCCCGAGACGAACAGGACGACCACTGCCTGTCGTCGTATGAGCGAGCCGAGAACTCGTGGAAGAACGGCCTATTCGACGAGGAGATTGCCCCAGTCACCGTCAAGACGCGGAAGGGAGATGTCGTCGTCAAGGAGGATGAAGAGTACAAGAAGCTGCTCAAGGAGAAGTACAGGGGCCTCAAACCAGTCTTCAAGAAGGACGGCGGAACAGTTACTGCCGCCAATGCGTCGACATTGAACGATGGTGCCAGCGCAGTCGTCCTCGTCGGCGGCGACGTTGTCGAGAAGGAGGGTTTGAAACCACTGGCTAAGATTCTGGGTGAGTCATCGCCTTGCACTGCGAGATTTCTGCTAACCCTCATTAGGCTACGCCGATGCTGCATGTGCTCCCATCGACTTCCCGACTGCGCCAACGCTTGCCGTCCCCAAGGCTCTCAAGGCTGCCGGTGTGACGCAAGATGAGATCGCCCTTTGGGAGTTCAACGAGGCTTTCTCCGTCGTCGTCTGTGCCGCCGAGAAGGTCCTCGGCCTATCGCGAGACAAGATCAACGTCAAGGGTGGAGCTGTCGCCCTAGGACACGTGAGTCTATCTACCGTTTCGCATCAGATCGTATAGCTGATGTACTTCCAGCCAATCGGCTCGTCTGGATCCCGAGTCGTCGTGACCTTGGTCCACGCGCTGAAGAAGGGAGAGAAGGGAGTCGCTGCTATCTGCAACGGCGGTGGTGCTGCCACTGCTATCGTCATCGAGAGGCTGTAGAGTACAAGCAGTGGAGTAAACTTTAGCATAGAACGTGTATGACCTTGCATGAGACCGGTGGCATATCTACGTTCGGAGCCTCGGAGGCAGAAGAGATCTGTTAAATCTCGAGACTCGCGTGCTGCGGACGCGGCGGCCACGGCCCACGCGCATACGAAAAGAATTCGCACCCACGGTCTTTTCCCCCCGTCCGTTTCCCGTGTCCCGTTCGGTCATCCTTCGTCTCATCGTCTTATCTCGAGACCAGCCTGCTACATATACAAGCAAAATCATATTTGACCTTGACTCTGCACAGCATTGATCGCCCTGACCTCCGAACAGTCAACGGACCCATGGACCGACTGGGTTCCTTCGGCTTGTAGGACGACCAGCCAAAGGAGTTTGAGCGAAAAACCGAAAACATTGAAACAATAGCACAGAATAGCACCATACCGGCCAGTGCGCAGTCGGCCTTCGACAGAGTGCTATGGACGATCTGGCATGGGAGGTTGAAGTCATCATTGGATCAAGAACCGAATTTGCTGTCATCGAAGAAGTCCTGTCTACCGGTGCAGGGGCTGTGTATGGGATAGACCCGTCCGTAGTTTGGCCAACAACCACCCAATCTTCCCCGACAATGAGCACTCGAACCACTTCGTCCCCAACCCCAGGGTATTCGATCTCACCTGCAGTATCTGCATACACATACAGCCCTTACGACCAGTATGCGACCTACAGCCAGTACGCTCCTTACTCGACCTACGCGGGAGTCAATCAAGCTGCGGCGTACTCGAGTTCATCCTCCTCCCAAGGGTATTTTGATCTCTACACGTCCACCGACGCCTATTACTCTGTCCCGACCGCTGTTTATGTCAGTGCTTCCAATTCGGCCTCGAATGTGACGGTGACATCTGTCGGCACTGAGGAGGGAAACACCGGCACGGGCGTCTCCACCGGTGAAGTAGAAATCAAGCCATGGATGATGGCGGCGATGGGCATTGCTGGCGTGGCTATCATCGCAATGATGGTCCTTTGCTGTGTTTGCTGCAGACGACGAAAACGTCGAATCAGGCAACAGCGCCTTGAGGACGACGAGGAGAAACGACAAGAGGAGATCAACAGAGCCGATATCCGATCACCTGGAGACCTCACTCGAGACGAAGTGTTTGAGGTCGTGCCCCTACCACCCGCTCCACCTCGAATGGCGACAAGGCCGAACTTGTCACTTTCTGGACAGTACGCTCATCATCCACGACACATTCCGGCTTCATCTCCAACTTCGCCCTTTGACACCCATCCATTTTTGCAACATGGTGTACCCGGTCCCCGTGGTTACGATCGGTCATCCGTCGCAGAGTACTCCCAATTCGGGCAGGATTCTGAGCTTGACGTCTATGCTGAAGATGGATCCAGTATGACCCGCACATTATCAACCCGCTCTTTCGTCTCTTCGGCCCCGTCATATGGCGGTCCAATGGAACAAGGCGAGAACCCATTCGACCACCCGGCTTACACTGTCATGGGGGGTCGACGCCCTCGAGGGCCGGAGAACCAGACCTGGATGAGTGGAGCTGGAACGTTGACCCGGCAGAACACCATGAGGACAGGCACATACACTGGATCACAGGGAACACTTCTATCCCCAACGGACATTTTACCCTCGGTATACCATTCCAGTGGCAGCAGCTCGACTCAAAGCCCAATCACGCCCATGACCTCTGCTTCTCGATTACGGGGATACCCACATCAGCCCCCCTCCGAGGCCAGCAGCGACAGACGTGCCAGCCGCGCATGGACAATCTCCACCGCAACGTCCGACGACGACATCTTGATCGGCTCAACACTACCTGAAGGCGCCACCGCTCGAACGGGTCTAGCGCGTGGTTTGACCATAGTGCAGCATGTCGATGCGGGACAGGAGAGAGTCGCTAGGAGGCAAGGACAAGGACTGGACGATGCACAGAGGATGCTGGCTCTGGAAGAGGATCAAGCGGTGGATAGGCGAAGAGGGGAGATCCACATTCCGCCAACGTACAAGGAGCTGTATGAGGATAGAAGGGGCGTAGCATGATCCATGGCTGGTTCATGGACATTGATTTTTGGGTTACGGTGTAGATTAGAGTTGTGATATAGCTGAACGTCCTAGTCAAAAGTTGCTCAAGGCGTATGTATAACCTGGGTCTGATCATTCCACAGATCTAGAGCAACCCCAGCTCGCTCGGCACGCTCGGACCGCTGTGCGATCTCTGCCTGACGATCTCGCTAAAGGTCCTTGAGAGAACCAGCACGCGACATGTGTGGATCCTAGGTAGTCCCAGGCTTGTAATTTCTGCATTCAAGCTGTCTGCATACTTCAGTGCGCTTCTCACGTTAGTTACTGTCGACCACTGGAAATTAGGGACACGTCATGACAACCTTATCAGGACGCGAGCGACGCGACTGATTTCTTCAATTTCGCCGGGTTTCTATATATTTCGCCCATTGCCGCTCGAATCGATATAAGCAGTATGGACGGACGGGGGCTGGTCCATGTCGACATGAGGCATCCGAGAACATTACTTCTTGGACGAGCGTGCGCGTCGAGACGATTCGAGAGACCCAGTGCAAAGACCTCATCGATGAATCGAAGTCCTCTTCCTGCAATCTCCTGTTTGACCAATACACTGAAACCAAAGGCTATCTGGCCATCAAGAACAACACCGTAACACCGTCAGAAGTCCATCTTCACAGCTACTATACACCATGATTCCCTCAATCTTCTTTACGGTCATGGTGCTCGTCACAGGCATCTCGGCTCAAAACCCTTTCACGACAACCAACGGGGTGCGTCACTCTTTCCCCCTGTTGTAGTCCAGGTGGACGACGCTGACTTTCAAGACATAGGCTGGCGAGGTCATTGTCGGTGCATTGACGACTGACCCTTGGGGCAATAGCTGGACAAGAGTCATGTGAGTGCGAGTGGCCCTTGTAGTCCGATGGTCAAAAGGAAGATGTGCAATGGCTAGATTGCTGATTCTTGCTCTTCCGCTAGTTCCACACTTGATGCGCTACCCACCGACAACGCCGACTCGGCGGTTTCAGCCCTCATCACCTCGACTCACTCTTCAAGTGCCAGGAGCTCTCCTAGTCGCATCAGTACTGCCTCACTACCCTCTTCCACCTTGAGCTCCAGTCATCGGCCCTCGTCTTCCGCCACCTCGAGGTCCTCACCAGCCTCGTCCGTGCCATCAGCTCTATCGTCGCCCACGACCACTCAGCCCCCAGCACAGAGCACGTGAGTGCCCTGGTATCAGCTCGGGACCGCAGACTGAATTGACTTGAAACAGACCGACCGTCAGTGGTATTACAGTGATCCCTTCACATGGATCGTGAGTCATATCAAACCCGTGGAATACGTCAAAGCTGATAATGCCTCAGGATCATGGACTACGGAGATTATCAACGTTCCATCCAGGGCGTAGCTTTGAGTTCGGTCTCTGTAGCTGCAGCCAAAGCGGCAATGCAAACCTCGGCAGCGTCGTTGATAGCCCTTCCATCTCTGGGACTGCTTGTCTTGTCTTCAGCACTATGGTCCGGCTTGGTCTTGGCTCTGTAACTCCTCTCAGGGATCTTTGCTTCCAGACGATCTGTGCCAATCTGTACCAATCTGTACCAATATCATATGTTACATCATCTATCTGTCTATCCACATGATCGCCCTTTCTCAGTGAACGACCAACCTGCCGAGATCTTATCAATAGTCCATGAAACCCCCTCCGCCCTCTTCGTCATCCGTGAGACCGCCATCGTCGCCCATGACATATCTGCTGCCTGAACCATGCCCGTTCTCCGCCATGCCCCCTCCCTGGGGGCTCAGTAGCCCCTCCATCAGCTCGGGAGAGTGCAAGCTCCCCGTAAGGGATAATGCCTCTGGACCGCCGGGCTTACTCGACCGAGCAGGGGCGGTATGAGCATCCTCGGGCAGTTGACGCCGGGGGTACGCCCACCCGTTAGATGATGGCGGTACGACCAGTGGAAACAACAATGTCCAAGGCGAGCTACATGCTTGTCAGACAAGAATCACAGAACTATATGTATCACTCACTATCCCTGAGGACCGAGATTGAAGAAGAGTTGCAGATTCCGCCGCCTGCCTAGATCATAGGGATTGAGATAGATCTGGAACGACTCTCAGTTCTGATTCGCACAGCCAATCGCGAGAGCGACTCACAAGGCCCTCTGCCTTTGCCCGTCCTTCTAGCCACGAATTATCGTGCGACTCTATCGAAGTCTCATTCCGCGTCACCATGAAGATATGCCATAAGCACAAGATGGGCACCGCGACACCTGCCATCAGCTCTGTTCACCACATGAACACGTACCGATAGCTAAGCAGAGTACGTATATGAGGGTAAAGCCCACTTTCGGAGTGTATGCCGGCCACTGAGAAAAGGTCAATAAGGCTCAACGCCGAATTGGCTGGACTCACTTCTGCTCTGTAACTGAATGTATCCCAGAATCTTTGGTATCCCAATGCCGCTAATGTCCAACAGGCAAACGATAGCCATACCCTGCAAAGTCAGTCTTCTGTGATATCAGAATCACTCACATGAAGAGGATGAAATGCCGCTGGTTATGTAGTCCGACCTGTGCCTAGTCAGCTGGGTGAATGCAGAGTCGACATTCGCCAACCTACACAAGCGTTGATCCCTGATACAACGGTCAGCACGGATGATGCACGACCGGGCGCGTCACTTACAAGGACAGTGGTGGTCCATCATCAGCACGCACCGCTTGCACACTGAGCAATGGTGCGTACGCTGTACACCAACCATCAGCAGGAGACCGAACGAGAACAGATGGCTCGATCGCTCACTTCTGGCTTGGGCCCATCGCATTTACGACACCTCCTCACTCTCCTACCCTGAGGTCCTCCGGCATTGCTATAGCTCACGCCGTCGTCACCAGTCAGAGAGCGTGTCTTGCCGGCTTTGCGGTGAAAGCCCCATCGTTCCGGCGTCCAGATACTCCTTTGATCGAGATTGTACCACTTTGTTTCGCTATCCGTAGATACTGAACCTCTGGGATTGAGCGCCACCGCCCTGGGAGACGGGTAGCCAGGTGGGACATGGGTGACCAGGTAGTAGTGGCAATATAGGTTGAGCGGGATCAAGACCAAGATTGGTGATAGCAAGATGAAGCCGAAGAATGATAGATCTCGTGCTATCACGTCGACTATACCAGTCTCAGCAGTCGTTGGGCATGAATTTCATGGACTCACAGAAGAACAGCCCTCCGCTGCCGATCAACAGCCAGCAAAAGGCGATAAAGTAAGGACCGGCAGCGCCAGTGACCCAGTCTGCGAAGTGTTCGACTTTTTTGAAGCACCGAATGACCAGCCCCGAGGCATTGCGAAACACTGCCATTGCGTTGCCAAGTTGAGCTAATCGGATTTCGAGCTCTCTGTTCTTCTCAGTGCTATGTCGCCGATGTCGCCCACATTGTGCGCTGCTCAATACGCAGCAGGATAGAGGAGTTGTAGGTCTCAAGCCGCTGCGTGTCAGTCGATGACAAAGGGGTGGACCAGTGGTCGTACGCGCCAACCGAAAGGTGACGGCACGCGTTTCCGCTACGCGCATACCGGACTCGGAAGCGGTCATCTCCGCAGTAGATTGACCGCGTGCGGTTGGATCTCATGCTGCTGCTGCTACCCAACTGGTGTTTAGACATTCGCTACTGGTCAGTATTCAGTGTTCACGAGGGCAGCAATCACACTGGGCACCTTGGTGCTGCTGTGAGGACTGATTACTTTATCCCAGCACCATGTCGGAAAACGGGAGCTTGAATGGGACTGCTGGAGGTCCGGCAGACGCCGGACCCTCGAGTCCTAACAAGTTGCTCTCGCCAAGAGTCGACAACAACGACTCGCCCCGGTCGTCCATGGATAACGACGAGAGGATCAGACAACTGGAGGAAGAGCTGGAGGCCGTGAGAGGGGAGAAGGATGTTTTGGGAAATCAGTACAGAACGCTATTGGGCAAATTGACAGCGATGAGGCAGAGTCTAGGCGACAAGTTGAGGGAAGATGCCGTGAGTGTACTGGGCGTCGGACTCGACTTGGGCAGTACTGACACATCGCTGTAGGAGGAGCTAGATCGTAGGGAGACATCGATCAATAATTTGACTGGGGAAATCGCCGCACAGCAAGAAACGCTGCAGACGCTTCAATTGGAACTGGTATCGGCATCGCAAGAGTCGCAAAACCTGCAGTCGCAGCTGGCACATCTGCGGTCACAATCCGACTCGTCGTCCTCAGACGTACTGAGCCTTACCCGAGAGATGCGGGAGCTACGTGGAGAGATGGAGAGGCTAAGGATTGAACGGGAAGAGTGGGAGGCCGAAGCTGCCAAGGAGAGAGAACGGCGGGAGGCGATGGAGGCAGAGTTGACTATGATCGAGAGGAGAGAGGAGGAGGGTCGGAGAGAATGGGAAAAAGGTAGAGAGGAATTATTGGCGGAGAGGCAGAGAGCGGATAATCTGCAAGAGGTTTTGAGTGAATTCTCCTCAGGTCAGTGATCGATCTCTAGACAGGTGTTGGTCTCAAGACTGATGGCCCTCCAGCGAAAGATGGAGAGCTGCGGCAAGCTACTTTCGAACTAGAGAGCCAATTGAGACAGGCTGCCACGGCGTTGTCGGAGTTCAAGCTTCGGGCCGCCAACGCAGAGACGAAGCTTGGCGAGATGAGCAATGATGCGAGCAAGTCGTCTACATTGAGCAAGGAGCTCAAGGAGAAGAACCAGATAATAGGCAAGCTGCGGCACGACGGTGAGTCTGGCGATGGACATTGAGCGTGGTCATGGACTGACTGCCGTTCTTAGCCGTGGTGAACAATGAGCATTTAACTGAAGCGCTGAGAAGGCTGCGAAAGAACTCTTCGGATAACAACGTTGACAGGTGAGTTGTGGCAGTCTTGACAATGGTCTAACTCGTGTTCTTAGGCGACTTGTGACCAACATCCTACTGCAATTCCTCACCACATCCCGGGCAGACTCCAAACGCTTCGAAATGCTCAACATACTGTCCACCATTCTGTCCTGGGACGACGTGGAGAGGGAGAAGGCGGGCTTACAGCGTATGGGCGCGGCAGCCGGAGGAGGCAAGAAGACACCTACGGATAAGGGCAAGGGCAAGTCCAAGCGGGAAGAGAGAAGCGCAGAGGAAGAAGCCGCCATGAACGAGGTACGTCCATCTCACTTTCTGTCCAAATAAATTGCCGTATCTGACCGTTTGACGTTGCAGTCCTTTTCCAACTTATTCGTCGAGTTCCTGCTCAAGGAAGCCGGTCAAGGCCACAGGCCATCGGTTTCTTCGCCCGGTTCGCAGGTCGGCGATCCTCTATTGTCACCCTCAAAATCACCCCCACCGGCATCGTTGCCATCATGGTCACCACCAGCGAGCGGCGCGAACACACCGAGTAATAGACCGAGAGGAATGTCGGGCAGTTCTAACACGTCCTTGCCCATGCCCCTGTTCGGCAGAAAAGGAAGTCAGAGCCTGCAACAGGCTCTCAAGGGGGACCGATAGTGGTCGCGAGCATAAGTACCAGGATCCATTTGTTGCACAGATAGTATGCATTGGCTTTACTTCGGTCTAGTGATTGTCCCAAGGAGCGATATCAGGTGACAGTGAGGCACTGGATGTGCATTATTTTCGCGTATTGTAAGACATGTATAGTTTGCGCTGCCTCTCGCTCTCCGTTGACACGACGTCTCATCTCGACAACTGGTCATCCCACCGACTACTCGGACTTTCCGCCGACCTTCTCAGCGGCCTTGATGGACGCAGCGTCGGTCTGGGGTCCAGAGGCTTTGCCGGTGATCTGGTCCATGAATCCTGGAGCACCCTTGAACGGCCTGGCAAGGTCACCCTCGGCCTTTTTGCCGAACAGGTGGAGTCTGGCCTCGTTGGACTCGGCAACGCCCTTCAGCGTCATCAGGCCCTGGATGAACAATGGCTGGGTGTACTTCATGTAACCGTGCTAACGAGGAGGTTAGCCAGAGTCGGGGATTTGGAATGCGGATGAACCTCACGAGGAAGCACATGAATGCGATACCCTAGAGCAAGCAGGTCAGTCCGAAGTCAAGAGACTAGTGTACGAGGCGGGCTCACTGTCAACAGTCCCTTCATGGCTTTACCCGTCTCGGCCAAGTCATAGTCCTTCACGGTGGTCGTCACCAGCTGGGGTTTGGCATCGGGGTCCTAGTGAGATGTCAGATGGCAATTCTGACTCGCGTCTCAGTCCCCCACTCACTGTCATGGGCGCTGGGTTGACGTATTTCAGAACCGTCAAGTCGTTCTTCTTTCGGATCTGCGATGGCAATGGGTTAGCCGGTCGTCCAGGAAGGGTCCGCGAGCAGATCCTCTCACCTGGAGAGTGATAAAGTAGTACACAGCCAGGGCTGCTAGTTGAGCTCCGACGTATCCGATACGGAGGTAGTTGATAAACTCAGGGTTGTCCAGCGGCAGCCTTTTGGCGACTAGAAGGGTGTTAGCTGTGCTGGTCGACACTCTGTGGGCACACGAGCTATTCGCTGAGCGAGCCACTTCTAACTCACCCTGCATGGCTCCTAATGAGACGACTAGGTTGGTGACGGCTGGGTTCATCGTGGGCTATCTTAAGTAATGGCTACGCTGTCACTGTATCTATCAAGTGGGATGGAAGACGATGTGTTGCTAGAAAGATGAGATGCCTCGTCACCCAAATCCGGGGAGTGACGCTGGAGCTTGGAGGTGGAGTTGTGAAAAGTGCCACATGCTCGATCACACCTTCACTACCCAGGGCTGAATGGAAGATAACGCCGAAACACCGGGAGACGGAGGTATCCGGACAGGACCGACTTTTACAGAGTGATGAATGGACGAGGGACATCGATCCAACCAAGTAGAGCGAGTTCAAAACAACCATCGACCTCCTTCAGTCTCTACTATACCCCATTCCCTCCCTCCGACTTCACGCCATGCAGTCCTTCCTCCGACCGATGCGACAAAATGTCGGCCAAGTTGGTCGACGATTTAACTCGACCCAGCAGAACCAGCAGCTTCACCCCCAGGTTCAGAAAGCGGTCGAAGGTGCCCAGAAGGCTTTCACCCAGACGAGCGCGACCGTCAAGCGAGTCGCCGGTCCAGTCGGAGAGAAGGTCGCCAGCTCGCTCGGAGGTGTGTAGGAAATCGGACGATACACCATGTATGGACGCTAATAGGTACATGTTGCAGGATACAGGGAGCCGATTGTTAGAAACGCTCAAATCTTCTCTTCCCTATTGAGACAGGTCTACAAGGCCGAGAAGCTCGCGCCACCCCTCGAGCTTTCCACCTGGGCCAACGCCTACTCTTCCATCCTCACCAGGGGCACCAAGCTCAGCTGGTGGAGGGAGACTCTGTCGAACGGAACTTGGGCTGGTGTTGGTATCGTCGTGAGTGGCTATCGCTGTCGATTCCGGCTGGATCGATGCTGATCATGCTGTTTCCTCTTTTTTTTCTCTTTCCTCGACCTTCATCATCCTGTATTTGGACGCCAATCACCTTCCACCAACAGGCCGTCGAGGCTTACGGTATCTTCTGCCTTGGAGAGATCATCGGCAGACGTAACTTGGTCGGCTACAAGCTGAAGGAGTAAACGGGCTTCGCGAGGGCGTGTTTGGAAGGGGCATAGATCGGAGAGGATACTGCATGCGGTGATGAAGAAGAGGTTGAACGCAGGCCGGTGGCAGATGGATGAAGCGAGAAGACGTTCAAGGGCGTGCTTTCTGGGAGGAGACATGATGGTCGACCGGACAGGTCAACATGACAGAACACAGACTCGACATACACTCGAAGACTTGTAGATGGGCAACAACATTGCGCCTTGACACCCACCCCTTTTCCCTTTTCCTATGGTATATTGAAAAGCCATATCGGCAGCATGAACAGCATGATTGATCCGGGCAAGGCTCAAAGACGCGCAAACTCGTTTGACGGGTTCCTGATAGCAGGCTTGGTACTGCATACATCTCCTCACTCGATGGCTTCGTTGCATCCCACTACCTCCTCTCTATGCCAAACCTCGGCTTATTGAGCTCTTCGTAGTCATCTAGTGAGACCCGACTCTCAAACGGCGACGCCTGCTTCGACTGCCCCTTTATCGCATTCTTGTCCCATAATCCAGCGAGATCCCACCTGTCGTGACCCTCGCTCGTGAAGAGGTTGATGCACAGATTCAGCTCTGGCAACGGGATCATGGACCAATCCGTGTCTTCCGATACTTTGGGTAGCTTTGCTCTAGGTTGATTCGCTTGAGTCCTATATTGCTGCTGGACCATTCCTTCCAATGGATTGCTCAATAGCTGTGCCAATGTCAGCATCATATCGTTGAATGCCGATTCAGCTCATCTTCGACTCACCCATAGCCTCACTGCACGTTCGGCCCGTCGTACTACTCCCTTGCCCCTTCCTTTCACTACGGCAGTAACGAGCCACTCGTACCCTGCCGAAGTGCCAGCCTGCGATATTTTGATCACCTCTCCTTCCCCGACATTGAACGATTTTCCTTCGCGGGTACTCATAAACCTGACGGTGTTCACATCGAGGATCATATCCGCATCATCGCTCGTCATCCATTCGTGCAGGGGCGTCAGCCTGCCTGGCGCATTGCTTGGCAAGGGTTCTATCTTTCTCTCGACGAGTTCGGACGTAGTTTGATTCGGATCAAAAGTGACGAAGCGAGGTTGTGCTTTTATAAGGCGATCAGTTGAACTGGATTGAGAAGTCGATGGCGGGGTTGAGGGAGCGTCCTCGTCTTCCAGGTACCAAGCAGACGCTTTGGCTTGTCTCAAAGCCTCGCGTGGGTCCTGAGCCGGTTCTTCTTCCTCGGTCGGCAGAGGTCGATCGGTGGCATTCGACAAGAGTGATGTCGAAGAGAAAGCCTGAAGTGGGGGGGCGATGATTGATCTCGAACCGGCTCTAGATGTTCTGACGAGGCATCTTGCGCACTGTCTCATGGTCATGCTGGCTGATGGGTGTTGTGTTGGCGCGAGTGTTATATAGAGTAAGAGTGATCCAGCTTGGAGCCAAGTGGAAGTACGAGCAAGGCTGCAAGAGATCGAAACGAAATATTCAGGACACCTCCACCTAAGCGTGACGACGGTCATGCTCGCCGCACCCACTACCGTATATCTTCCCCTGCTTGCATTCGCACAGGTCGGTCCGGAACGTTTACTGCCTATCTGACATGCATCTAGGAAGACACATCGGCGGTAGTAATCTGCTCTGCTCGTAATGTTTCCCCATTAGAAGACCCCATGGCCTCTGGGGTGGGGATCTCTAACTTGCCATTTTGTGTCCGTGGAGAGGCGTCCTGCGGCTTCGCGCTGCCATTGCTTCGATCAGCCTTCTTAATGTCCTTTTTCAGATCTCCGACCCCCAACAACGCCCCATAGTATGTCCTCATCTCTCTCTCTGCTTGCCTATTCGCTTCGGTGACCAAGTGGTATAGATCCACTAAGCGGGATCAGCGGTGCCCGCTGTTTAGGACCCACCTTTCCACTTTGTAGAACGGCTGGCAAGATGCCAACCCGGTCGTAGACCGGTCAAGGCGTGTGCCTCCACTCCAGGTTCCGTCCTACCCGAGTTCTGCTCTTTGGATAGTAAGGGCGAGGTGTACCACGTTTGCGTGCTGGGATCCAGGAGATCAGGATATAGCCGCCCTGCCACATCTAGCACAATCAGCAACAGCGAAGTCCATCGACGCAACAAGCTCACCGAAGATGTCCACCATGACCTCGGAGTCAGGCTCGTTGAGCCGCTTATACCCATAACCTCTTGTAGTCGGGTGCTTCTTCGGTTTGGGGACGTTTCTGGATGTCGGTTGATTCGAGTACACTGGCTGAGCGAGAGTCTCGTCGACTACCTCGTACACATCGCCATACGCCATGCAACGCCACGCCGGAATGCTCTCGGTCGCATCGGGCGAGACCTCGACTGTGATCTTCCTAGCTGGTTCAGCTCATTTCCGGATGCTGCGGCTTACTTTATCCGTAAGAGTGCCGCTTGGTCTAGTGCTCCTGGCGACGGCACACCAAAAGTCTCTCGAGGCAATTGCCCTCGGGTTTTCTTCAACCTGACCATATCGTCTACCCATATCCTTTCGCCGCCCAACCAGAGGCCCTAGATATTAGCAATGGATCAGGGCGCGAAGAGCATACCTGGTATAGTGTCGTCAATTGATTGTCGATCGATGCCTTGTCCTCTGCACTAATCGACGTGATGGGAATCTTGTACACCTTGTCGGTGATCGTCCAAGCGTCGACGATGACCTATTGTCAGATCGGCCCACACCGTTTACTCACAGATGCGATTTTGAACGCTAAACTTAGGCGAAACGCAGCGACCTCCCAACTCTTTGCTGTCTCTTTAAACATATACCTCTTACACCACTTGGATCTCCACCTCGTGTCCAGCTCGGCTTCAGTCGTAGGAGGCTGTGTCCCTCTCATCTTATCCTCGGCCAACTCGGCTTGAACACCACTCCGCATGATTCTTGTTGCTTCTTTGCCTAACATTTCCCATCCTACTTTGCCGGAGAAAAGATCGAAACCAATCGTGTAAGGTAACATCTCTTCCGACCTGCGAATCACCTCGTCGTTTCTGTTGAACAGGCCCAATGGCCGAATGTGATAATCGGTACTTTTTACGTGTTTCTGGTCTTTTGGGGAGGCGCCATCTTGCGGCTTAGGGGCCGTCTTTCCGTCCTGACCTCCACCTGCAGACATACTGCGACTCTGCTTTATCGCAGCCACTGTCCCTGGCCAGTGTGTAATGTCAGGAAGGGGCGGTTCCTGTTTCGGCGGTAGGATGGTCTCAATCCTGAACCACACGGTCTCGCCTTGTCTGAACCTCCTACCCGATTTCAAGGCCTCTCGGCGATCAGGAAGGACGGAAGAGATTTCCTCTTCGGAAGACTCGGGATCGATCTTCCGTCTCTTGGAAGATGGTTTGGATTCTGTGGCCGAGGGAGGTCGCTTGTGGGAGACGGGAGTTTCGGACTTGCTGAGCTTTTGCCTTGCGGCAGAAGATGATTTGTTGTATATACAGCCGCACTAAAGATACATGAGCATAAGAAAGAGATGGGTCTTTACACACCTGAGAGTGGTCGTCGAGGGGTTTGGAGGTGTCAAGGAGCCAGTCGACGTGGGGGAGAAATTCGTTCGGGCTTCTGAAGTATTTCTAAAGCGGGTGAGGATATGTTCGGTTCCGGCTAGACTCACTTTGCCTATAGAGGGGCATCCCTGTGCACAGCAGCAAGTCAGCTTTGTTAGGTTTTGGCCATTGTATCCGTACTTTCATATAGACGTCGACCCGTTCTTTCTGGTCGGCTCCTGATCTCGGCTTGTGATGTCCCGTCAGGACGTAGCCTGGTGGTAGTTTGATTCGGAATGGCATCGCCGAGGCTATGTTTGTCAACAGTCAGCTCAGCACTGGGGTCGAGGAAGGTGTTCAGCTGCGTGAGTATGAGCGAGCCGGGGCAGGGGAAAGCAGGGTGAGGTGATGTTTTGGACCACTACGCACGCTTTGCCTTCAGCTTTTCGGCCACGTATTGCCCGATTCGTTTCTCGTATAGCTCGTACTTCTCATTAGACCCCGGGAGGATCTCCCACCAGCTTTCGACAGGGTCGGGCTTTTGCTGCTCGGCCGTGGGCCAAGCGGCTCTGGTCCCATCCGAGCGTGGCCACTCGAGGCCTGGAGTATAGTATGTCATGACGGAATGTTGAGACAAGGTCGCGCGGGGAGTATCAAGATGTCGCCATCACATTCAATGTTGTTGTAGGTTGTTGTTGTTGAGTTATCTTTCCTCGCCAGGAGAGCCCGCTTGCTGGCCGCTTGAGTCACCTTGACGCGCCCCGTGCCTGGCGGAGAACATGAGATTCCCGCTTGGGAGGAAATCCGAAAAAATACAAGTCAACCAATATTTCAAGATCTCATTTCGACCGTCACGCATACTGCTGCAACTTTAGGACCTGTCTGCGCTATCACTACATCGACGTACTGCACTCGTACAGCCACAGCCCACTGGTATCTGTGTAAGCTAAGCGGGAGAACAGGGGATAACAGCCGGCCCAAAGATCATAGGTCTCAGCAGTCGCAGGAACACATTGAGGGAAGACGGCTAGAAGGAGAACGGCGATAGAAGAACATCTGATATCGGACAATCGGCGGGTCTAGACGAGATGTTGGGCTTGAAATCTGTCATGAATGTGAGCAGACACGCTCCTGTGAAGGGTCTCTCAAACTTACTAGCACAGGTCATCGACAATTCGGGTGCTGTGCAGGCGGAACTCATCAACGTGTTCAAATGCAAACCCTCGCGGAAAAAGTCGGTCGGTGTGGGCTATGTCGGTAAGTTGCAAAGTCGTGCAACAACGCGGCGAAGCTCGGGTGCTGAGTATCGAATAGGGGACGAGGTCAAAGTGGTCGTGAAGAAGGCTAGGAGTATAGCTGCAACTACGCCCGGTCAGCAAGGTGGTCTGGTCCAAAAGATCAGAAGAGGGGACATGGCACGAGCCGTTATCGTCAGAACGAAGAAGGAGGTCCAGAGAGCAGACGGACGGATGATCAGGTAGGTAGAGAGCAGTCGCTGCTGCCTTATTTCACATCACAGTGAAACAGGTCGACTAACTCCCAGACTTAGATTCGACGACTCGGCTTGCGTTTTGCTCAACAACAAAGGCGAGATGATGGGTACGAGAATATCGGGTCCCGTCTCCGCCGCTCTTAGGGACTTTGACGGCGGAGGTGCTCCCGGTGGCAAGTGGGCCAAGGTGATCAGTTTAGCGCCAAAGGTGAGTCGAGTATCCAGTGAACAACGAGGAACTCGTGACTGAAGTGCACCTCAGGTCGTATAAGTGTTTCTCTGATTCCGATTCTTCATACTGCATTGTTCTCATAAGACATCATGTAACCAGTAGACCATCCGCGATGCGTGCGGTGCTGCAAGTTGTCCGTATTTGAATTTCAGGAATGGGGTGCGAGAGAGACAACTCATCGATCGACATGCATGTTGCATGCGGGCAGTAGCAAATTACGTAACTCGCCTCAGATCTCTCGATGTCCTGATCAGGTCCTCGCCTCCTTTCGTTGAGTCTTTCTGCGTTGCTCTCCGCAATCCGAGAAGTCTCTCTACAGCTATATCTATCTCATGATACCATGGCCTCGAGCTCGAAGCCACAGGGCCCGAAAGAGTGAGCAGGAACATCAGCTCCAGGAGCATGTGCTGAAGTAAGCACATCAGAACACCCTGGCCGTCGACAGTGATAGACGCCTCGACTCATGGCGCTATTGCCTTTTGTCAAATATACTACGAGACCTACGATGAGCCCACACGGCGCGCAGTGGTCAGTACATTCATCCCCGAATTATAGCAGGATGCAGCTGACAGGGCTGTAGGAGCTGCCAAAGCTGTATCTCCCCACGGCGAAGATAGTCTGGAATGGCAACGCCGTTTCGGCAGAGGGATTGCCTGCTTTCCTGGCCTCCATCCCCCTTTCACGGCATGATCTCCAGACATTAGACTGTCATCCTACAGAAGGTCAGTCATAGCATCGCCCATCTGCTAAGCTTTCAGGAATCGACCCTTCCAATCCCGCGCCAGACCTCATTGTCACTGTAATGGGATCCGTCCTTCACGGACCCAGTGTCATGCAGCATCCGGATTCGACGAACAGGGAGCTACCGCCCCAAGATCACCCGAGGAAGTTTCACGAGGTGTTCGTCCTTCGGGCAGCCGAAGCCACAGAGGGTGGTCAGCCAAAGGTGTGCCAGATTGCAAAGACTAATATGCTAATGTACAGTACGCTATACACAGCTCGGCCTTCAGATTCATCGGGTAACCATCTTCATACATGCATACTGCTACGACTCCCTACTTCCTAGAACTTGGCAAACGAATCCGTCTTTCCGCCCTCTGCGTCTTGATACGCAGCGTCGATCTCGGCCTTGTACATCTTTGCCGCTTGCGCCCTGAGGATGTCAGCGAAATTCGAGTCGGCAACTCACCTTTTCACTTTCATCGTCGGCGTCAGAATCGACTCTGGGAATGGCGTGGCGGTGAGGTGGACAGCCTTGATCGTCTCGAATCTACCAGACGTCAGTGGAAGTCGCGAGTCGCGAGAATCTCTTCTCACCCATTGAGCTTGTATTTTTTGCTGATCTTACCAAGCGAAGCCAAGACGGCTTGCTTGAACTTCTTGTCCTGGGCGTACTTGTCGATCGAGGCGAGATCTGTCGGGGCAACAGTCTTACCGAAGAGGGATTTGATCAAACCAGTAGCGTTCACCGGGTCGAGCACACCAACACCGATCAGTGATGACCGGGTAGAGTCTCCGTGAACGAGGAGCTGGGCGAAGACTGGGTTCAAGGCGTACATTCCCTCGAGCTTCTCCAAAGCGACGTATTCGCTAAAACTGTTAGCTATGTTGTCAAATCCGCTGACTCACCCCTGGGACAACTTGACGACGTTTTTGATTCGGTCAATGATCTTGAGTCGACCGGCAGAGTCAAACTCGGCCACGTCTCCGGTGTGCATCCAGCCCTCGGAGTCGATCGTCTTTGCCGTGTTGACCGGGTCGTGGAGGTATCCGGGGGTAATGTTCTCGCCTCGCAGGCAGAGCTCTCCTCGAGGGTTGGGCTTGTCATTGCTGGTGTAGCCCATCTCCGGTACGTCCATGAGGACAGCCTCGTTACATGGCTGTAGAGGTCCGCAGGTGCCGACAGCGTCGACATCCCATGCGATACCTTTACTGCAGGTACCAACGGTCTCCGTCATACCGAAGCCCTGGATCGCATCCGTCGCAAAGGCGACTTTGATCATTTGGTGAACATCGCCAGCAAGCGGTGCCGAACCGGAACTGAGGAACAGGATCTCTCCACCAAGCAGAGCTTTGATCTGGCTGTCAGCTGAGTCCATAAGATGTTGCTCACCTTTCTGAAGACCAGAGCGTCGTAAACCGCGTGCGTGACTTGGCCCTTCTCCTTCCAAGCGGCTAGCTTCGTGTTGACCGCTCGAGTGAGCAATGCACCCTTGAGACCACCGGCGTCCATTTGGGCCTTGATGGCAGCGTGGAGTCTGTTGAAGATTCTCGGCACTCCTGGCATGTAGTGAGGCTTGATGATCTGAGCATCTTCAAGTAGTCTCAACGTATCTCCCGTTGTGAAGCCGATCGTTCCGTCACAGTAGATGACCAAGAGCTGGAGGAATCGCTCGTAGATATGACTGAGGGGAAGGTATGACAGGAATCGCCATTCCGTACCGATCAAACCGATATTCGCCCCGAGAGCGTTGGAAATGATGGCTCGAGTGAAGTTTCGGTTTGTGAGGACGACACCCTTGGGGTCTCCGGTCGTTCCACTGGTGTAGCTGATAGTGACAATTCGCTCGAGATCCAACTCGTGCTCTTCTGGGATTCCGGGCACGACACCGGCTTCACACTTGACTCCCTCGGTCTGACCGTAGAGTTCGAGCTCGGCGAAATCGAGGAATTCGACGTTCACAGTGGCCGCCCACTCGTTGTAGACTTTGCGCTGAGAAGCGGAGAGCTTGTCCATGCAGACTATGACTCGGAGTGTTGGGCATTCTGGAGCGATTTTGAGCAGCTCTGTCAGGTGATTGGCTGATGCAAACACGATGGGCAATGGGCAATGGTTGATGCTGTTCGTCAGCACAGCTCGCAACTCGGAGCACTCACATGTATTTTCCTACGTCTGGTCCTAGGGTCTCGTACAGACTGACACTGACGAGACCGTATGACTGAGCGGCAATGTCGACCACCTGCCACTCCTCTCTGTTTTTACTCCACACACCGACCGCCCAACCTCTTCTCGCGCCGTTTTTGGCCCTGTTTTCATTGCCAAACGACGGGATGTTTGGGAAGGTGATTTCAGGTGGGGAGACTGGGTGTTTCTCGGTCGGGGCGGAGGTCAATCGACCGGATCGTTCTAGCCCGAGCAGGGCAGAACCGATGGCGTCTCGGCGAGCTTGGACCGCGGCGTAGGAGGTTGGAATGAGATCCTTGCCGTAAACTGGCTCTTCGTCAAAATTGTCCGAGTTGAGAACGTTTCTTCGAAGAAACAAGGCCAGATTTGGATGTCGAGCAACACCTGTTTGTTAGCTCCTGACGTTTTGTAGCAGACTCACTCTGATCAAACAGCTCGACCAAGGTTCTTGGCTCTCCTGGCGCGGCCAGTCGTTCGACGGGCCACAAGGCTAAAGGTCAGCCATGACCGGAATGTCCATACTCACAGCTCTTGTAGATCCCTGAGAGCGGTTAGCGAAGGACAGCTGGGGGTTGTGCTTGACACTCACCTGATCGACCTTCTTTCTTCGATCCAGGGACAACCTAACAAAGGATTAGTATCCCCTGTCCTCACATTCGACATCGCACCCACGAAACTCTGGTTCTTGAGGTCCAGATCAGCGGGATATTCGACAAACGGCATGATGAGCGGTACTACAAGCGAGGCAAAGGCTGTAGAAGGTGAAGATGAACAAGGTGATGTAGTCGGTCACGAGTTGAGGAGAAAGACGAGTGACAACCGCCCACCGTGCCCCGTCTCCCGCGGGGGGCCCGGCAAGCCTGGCGATTAAAGTAACCGGGCGACCAAGCAAAGCGGAATCAAAATTCACTGCACGGTCATCGACCTGCATCAGGTGGGCAGCTACAAGTAGCTACAAGTATAACTAGCAAGCCCTTTTGGCTCGACGTTCATGACGACGGCAACCACTGGGATCGCGCATCGATTGTAGCCTGTGTGGCTACTCTACTGCTTGATCCACCTGTTACACCCCCACTTTTGCGATATCCGGGTACACCTCGAACCGCCTCTGGACGGTCACCGGCAGATTTCGGCGCGTCGTCGCCAGCATTTCAGGGTCTGATGTCAGTGCTGTCCTGCATGTCACAAACGCACCAATGTCGGCGTAGATGGTCGCGGGATGCTCGTCGGCTTCGTCAAGAACCTCGCCGCTGAACATCAGCTCGAGCCATCGATGCTAACTCACAGAGGATTGACGACCATACTATGACCCCAAGCCTGATATGCTGAATCGGGGTTTCTAGCTGGCGAGCACATTGCAACAAACATCTGGTTGTCGACAGCTCGAGCTCGCTGCAGGAGTGTCCAATGAAGTGGGCCGGTGGTGGTGTTGAACGCGGCTGGGTAGATCATAGCAACACAACCTTGCCTAGCGGCAATCATGGCCATCTCCGGGAACCGCTAGTCATCGTCAGCGGGGTGATCTTGGGTCGACTCACAATGTCGTAGCAGATACCCAGGCCAATCTTGCCAAATGGAGCATCGAACGTGGTCAGGTGGTTGCCGGGGGACAGAGAGTCCGATTCCTACATGTCAGCCATGCCCTTGGTGGTTGTCACCCACCTTGAATGTCTGCTTGCCGGGAATGTCGATATCGAACAAGTGGACCTTTCGGTGCTTCGCTACGAGGTTGCCTAGATGTCAGCTCTTCTGAACACAGGATTGCCTACCTTCTGGGTCGTACGCCGTGGCCGAGTTGTAGATCTTATCCGTAGAAGACTCAATCTCGGGGATAGAGCCTGACTATTAGCGAAGCGTCTTTCCTCCACGCTGCTCACCTCCTATCAGCCAGCACCCAGCATCCTTTGCCATCTTCCTCATAGCCTTGACTGTCTCCCCTTCGTCCTCGTCTCGTTTGCCCACATCTGGTATCTTCTCGGAATACTCTCTAAACTTGGTAACAGCGTACGGGCTGTTCCAGATCTCGGGGAGAACGATCAAGTGCGGCTTAGGTGACGAGCTTGCAGCTTTAGATACGGCTTCCCTTGCGAGCTCAATGTTGGATGCTTTGACCGGTCCAGTATGGCCGATTTGGAGGAGCGCCAGTCTGAACGGCTGAGCCTTGATAGACGCCATAGCGGATGAGGCTCAGTCTGAGCGGGAGGATTGCAATGCTGATATACCGGAGTGTCTCTGACAATCGAATTCACCAAGTGCGGATTAGGAAGCTGCAACCAAGGGAGAGAAAGAGTGACCTACTAAGTTACAGTACTTTGATCGCAGGCAGTAACAGACGTCGGAGAGTCGAAGAAGCTGCTGCACAGTGCAGGCAGCAAGCTACCGTCGGAACCCGCCCGGAAAACGGCTAGCGCTTATGATAAGACCAATTTTGGGCCCAACAGCGCGCATGTGGAGTGGGTGAGTCATCGATCGGTGATCGGAGACCGAGTTTCATCTTTTAACAGAGGCCAGTCTTCTCGCTCGTCTAGATCTTCCATTACGCATCGAATCGGTGGTGAACGTTGAACTTGGGAATCGGACATCATGTTCTGATTGATGGTCTTGTGAGATCCATAGAAGTATACGCTGGCTGGTGCCTCTGGGTATCGAATTTCTCCAACAACATGCCGCTGGCAAGGGTCAAAGAGAGCTGTTTGCCGTGGTGAGTCAGAGCGCGTTGATCAACACTGAACCTCTCTTCAGCCGGCAGCGCAAGTCGAGATGCAACGCAGAGTCTGTGAGTTCTGACTGGAGCTCATTGAGCTAATCTTTACTTAGCCATGCTCGTCATGCGTGCTTCGAGGAACCGAGAACGACTGCTACCTCCCGTCTCAACTAGCATCAGATGGAACACCAAAGGCCGGGCCGTCACGCGAAAGGCGGTCACCAGGCATCAAGATAACCCCGACCGAGCGCAAACACACACATCCGGACCTTGCATATGGCGTTGCAGCCGAAGACTCACCACCGACCAAGGCTGAGAAGGAGAACTGGGCGAGAGTTCAGGTGGCCTTGCCATCAGTGGAAGCTTGCGAGATCTTGATAGAATATCTCTTGCAAGAGGTGAGCAGATCCTGCCGAATCTCGCTGACGCCAGTGCGACTGGCTTTGGCACTGCGCAGATGTTGTAGGCACGTTTCAATGCGCTTATCGCCGACAGGCATGCTCCAGCGAGGTCGCAGGATTGCTCTGCCTCTATATCGCCTTTCCAGCTATGTTCCTCGCCGATGTCCCCTCGATATACTACAAACCGCAGATCAATTGCACCATGAACGAGCTGTCTGTGCGACTTTTCGATCAGGTCATGTGGTTCATCACCAAGCCCGAGCACAAAGGCAAGACGCCCGAGGACCCGCCGTTATCTCATCTTGTGGAGCCGGAGACATTGGAGGCCTTTGAACTACGGCTGGGAATAGTACACGTGTTGACCTTTTCGGGGAAGGGCAATTTGATGTTGGATATCGGTATTTCGGCCGTGGACATCGCCTTGAAGAAGGGATATATGGATGAGAGCTTGCCGAGCTGGAAGCTACTCGGCGATCAGGAGAGACAGGGGAGACGGCGCGTTGCCTGGAACCTGATATCCACGTGCAGGTGGGTAAAGGAGAGGGATCCGGAACTGACTATAGGTGGAAACTGCTCTTCATGACTCACGACCCGATGGCTCAGGCCAGGGTCAACCTGTGTCGACCTTCGGTGATCGACGCGCCGACGACTATGCCTGTTCGCCTTATCGAGAGGCGCGAGCCGGTCCCAACATTTCGTATGATGCGCATAAAATCGCACGAAGAAATGCTTCGAGTGGGCAAATACCGAGATTTGCTCCTCGACATCTGCGAGTTGATGCCTCGGGTCCAGCAGTATCAGATGCAAGTAGGCAAGACTGATCCGGACACGCTGCTGGCAGAATGCGAAACACTCTGGCGAGAACTGGTCTACTGGCAGGAGACCAAATTGCCCCAAGCTGGTTTCGCATCCCCGACCTCCAGCAACACCTCGCCCGAGGACTTTGACGATCTGGTCAAGGCACGGTATATCATCCAAAGTATGGTGCTACACATGGCATTTGGACATATCAGCGCGAACGTCTTGAGGTATTGGTTATCAGTCGGAGACAGCATCTCTGGATCTCCAACCGTCAGGCGCAAGCTCCATGACGCCTGCTTGGATAACGCCAAAAAGTCGATGATGACTATCCCGCTGGTGCAGAGGGCCATGGAGGCTAGGAATGGACCAATCATACTGCCCTTTGTGGCTGCCAACATCTTCAATGCCGCGACGACATTCGCGATACCCGTCCTTCGAGCGGTACGATCGAGAGTCGGCGGCAAGAGGAACCCTAGACCAGACGAAGAGGATATACGTGATCTGCCAGCGTGGCCAGAAGGTGTCACTGGCAGCCCTCCAGCGAGTGCCAAACGACCGAGATTGTTCCACAACGAAAACGACCCAACGCGCCGGGCGCTCATCGCGATGAGGACGGCATCACCGAGTTCGTCCCATCAGTCGCCCCAGGACGACAAGGTGTTCACCCAGATGATGTATCCGACTCGCAAAGATAGCCTCTTTTCATCCCCGATGGAGGCTGAAAGCATGTCACGACAGCCTTCAAGCTCGAAACCTATTCCGGCGATGGTCTACAGCGATGCACTGGTCAGGGAATGTGCGACCAACATCCTCATCATACTCGACGGTCTCACGACGCTGAATGCCAATCCCTTGGGGTCTCAAGCCGAGCAGAGGCTGAGCGAACTGGTCACGCTGTATGGAATACGCGAATCGCAGTACGTCCAGGCCAATCCACCCCCTTCAGCACCAGCGAACGTGGACGGAGGCCAAACGCCGGCCCTCATACGCAACTTTGCGACCAACGGCCTCGCAATGCATGGCTTCGGGACAATGGGTGAACCGATATCACCGTTGCCAGGGTATAAATCCGCTCCAGACAAGCCGCCTGTCACAGACACCGCCGGTCTCGGTCTTCCTCAGGACATGTACTTTCCACTCGATCAGTTGTTCTCCAGCAGTTACTACACCCAGCCGGCGAATCCTGGGTACACCTACACCGACCCCGCGTTTCCCGTTTACAATGTCAATAACGTCCAACCAGAGCCGACGCAGCAGCAAGCGCAGCCGGACCAAGCGTTTCTCAACAGCCTACTCCAGATGGACTCGTCCATTTGGCAGAATTTGCTGGACGCCGGCGCGTTCGCACCGAGTTGATAGTCAAGTGGTGTCTGAACGTCGTCCAGAACGGAGGGTGCGAATGTAATATGTGTTGTAGCAAGCGATTGATTTTAATAGACCGCATAGATGTTGGGTATATAATATCGCAGTGAGCACGGTCGCCCTCGCACGACAGAGATGTAAGGTATATTGTCCATAGCTACACACACTCGTACTACATGGCAAGGGCAATTCCGACACCAGCAGCTCCAATAACAGCTCCGCTCCAGGCACTGCGCCTTCCTGCTCCGCCGGTCCTCGTTCCATTGGCGTTGGCCTGCTCGGCGTTGCTCAGAGCAGCAGAGTTGATGACCGATTGATACTGGGCGTAGTCCTGGATGGTACCCTCGGGGACAATAGCGGTGGCGACGGTGGGAAGACTAAATTGTAGTCAGCGACGAAGAGGGTTGAATACTCACGCAGTGACACTGGCAGTCCATGTGGCTTGGAGCCACTCGCCTCCGTTTCCAGGATCGTAAAAGTCTTTCATCAGCTCACGTCGGCATGTTGCAAAACCCACAGGTCGTCGTTCGCATAACTTCGTAAGATGTCTGAATATTAGCGATTGTCAAATATAGCTATCTCACCTCTGTTCCTCGTCCTCGACTACGAGAATCAGTACTGCTTGGGTATATTTGAACTTACGTCTGGGTAGGCTGCACTGGGTCATCTCCACCTGCGACAGGCAGGGTGGTTGTTGTCCGGGTGTTCGTTCGCGTGGGGGTCGTCAAGGGCGTAGTTACTGGCGTAGTCAAAACACCGCCCGCGCCGGCCGTGAGCGTTTGCCTAGGCGTCAGCGCACACGCGGAGGTCAAACCCACAATGTAGTAGTGGTAAGAGCGCCCAGTCGACCTGTTCCAACAGAGATGACCAGAGTGTCACCGTCCTAGGAAGAATGAGCACGAGACGAACTCCTTTGACTCCCGACTTACAGCATACTACGTCCGTCGGTCAGCAAGATGCGTCAAGGGGCAATCACGTAAGAACTCACGGGCAGGGTGATGGTCTGTCTCTGAGCTAGAGCGGTGGTGGCCAGCAGGATGGAGGGGAGGATGGCAAGGGGTTGGAAGGATCTCATGATGTCGAGATGAACCGATACAGGTCGTAGTCAAGAGGTGAAGCGTTGAGCGAATTCGAACAAAGGTGAGAAGGGGCGAGCGTTGTTTTGTCTCGGGTCTATTCTTGATCTTCTCTCGATGCGTCCAGACGTCCTCGATGGCGCACGAAGTTGATTATGGTCACTGCGATGTCCTCACTGGGTCGACGCTCGCGCAGGTTACTGGTTGTCTACAGGTGTGCTCGATCACGTAGAGTGATGCCTCGACTTGGGGTGAATGCAAAGGGATCCTAAGGACGAGCGAGAGGAGGAAAACAAATAAAATGACGTTCAGGGTCGCCGCCGAGGCGATGCCTTACGCGACATTAGTATACAATTGTAATGCTGATTAGGAACTGATCCTCTTGGCAGTCATTACAATCTCTGATGCGATCGGGCAATGACGGCGTTTGATCCCGTGTGGCGCTGAGAACGCCGCAAACACGGTCCAGTGATGTCGGACAGTCGGCCAGCAACCAGTAGCCAGCAGTAGCCCACTTGCAGCCCGCGACGTTTGTATTCAAGAATTCAGGTTTCAGATGCATCTTCACTGTCCATATTTCCATCCCATTACACTCGTTATTCGTTAGATGACTTAGAGACAAACGTAGCCACCGTCAACGGTGATCTCGGAGCCAGTAATGTACTTTGAGCTGTCAGAGCCTAGCAGGACGATAGCACCCTTGAGGTCGGAGGGGTCGGCCAGTCGGCCCATGGGGATTCGGTGCAGCCACTCGTCTCGCAGGACTGGGTTGTTGTCGAGTATGACTTTGGTCAAGTTGGTGAGGGTGTATCCGGGACTGAACAGATCAGCTGATGCTGACGGACATGGACTCACGCAAGGCAGTTGACTCTGATGCCCTGTTTGGCCCATTCAACGGCAAGCGATCGCGCCATGTGTCTAACGGCGGCCTCTGAGATTGTCAGTGGGGACCTGATGGCATGACTCACTTGAGAAATTGTATGGCGTTTGGGGTTGAGGCACGTTGACAATCTGATGTCAGCAGAGTCGCACACTGCTACTCACCGATCCAGACATGCTTCCGACCAGAATCACGGAGCCACCCTCGGGCATTCGCTTCGCAGCCTCGAGAGCACAGTACCAGGAGCCTGTGGATCAGCCAAAACCATTGCACGAGGACCCACCCATGACGTTGATATCCAGTAGTTTCTTGACTTTCTCGCTGGGGTACTCGTGCGCGACAAAGTTCTCGACGATACCTGCGGCGGAAACCATACACTGGAGGTCAACTCTGCTTAAAGATGAGAACTCACGTCAATCTTTCCACCAAAGTCCTTCTCAATAGACGCAAAGGTGTCCTTGACCGATTGCTCGTTGGCGACGTCGCAACCGTAGCCAACTGCCTGGATCTCGCCTTCCTTTGCTTCGCCGTGTTTGACAAACCAGTCGACAAGGTCTTTGGCGGCTTCCTCAGCGTCTTTCTTGTTGAGGTCGATCAGTGCTACGGCGTTTGCACCACTGCTTGTTAGCTGGTTCGAAATCACCGAACACACCTTTCGACAAACGTTCTTGCCATCATGTTACCCAGTCCTCTAGCCGCTCCAGTGACGACGCAGACTTTGCCGTCCATAGAGAGCGAGGCCAGGGTTCGCTTGTTGTGTCTACCGTGTCCAGCACCGACGACATCGTGACCGGGGTCTTTGTCCCATTTCTGTCCATCAGCGGGGGTACTGAGGTGCAAAAACTCACCTTTGGCTCGGTGAATTGGAAAGACTCGTCGATACCGGCGAGCTTTGGGTCAACCTCAACTCTGTGCTTCTCGTACTTTGCCCTGTGCTTCTCCTCATCCTCGGCCGACATGGCAGCCGAGGTGGGCTTGGTGAAAGACCTGATCAGGGGGAGCGAGGGGTTGACCGACCGCCTCGAGCATGGGGCTTGACGGAGAGATCTAGCAAACGCGGTTCTAGCGACGGACATTGTGGTGGTGACTATTGTTCTGTATTGATCTTGGGATGAGGGTCGTAGAGCGCTATAGAGTAACGTTAGTGATGTGATTGTGATTGTGGGTTGAATAAAAACTCTTCAGCAGAGTAAGTACCGTTTGGAAGTGGAGCTATCTGATGATCAGCTTGGATGTAATCGACACTCCCGGTTAATCTCATCGGCTCGGTCTCGGCCCGGATCCAGAACTTCGGTCCAATACCGGCCACGTGTCAACATCCGCCGATCCGGGTCAATCTTGGCCGGTTGACCAAGGTCGATCCTGATTCAATGCCTGGTCATGCACCATGGGATATCATGGGTCAATTCTAACTGTGCGTGGCCGCGAATCACTCGTCGACTCCGACCACCTGCCCTCCCAATGCCACTTGCCTGATAAGCTTGACACTCCTCACAAACCAAGACGCTACCACACGGTATCATATTCCACAAGCTGGGTTGTGAACGACTCAGCAGTAGGTGATCTATTGATCTATCTAGTCCCTAGACCTAACCTGTGTAGCAATCTGGACACCGGGCGCAGGAGTGCTCTGCCCATCGCCTTTATCTGCTATCAGTGGTTCTCAGTGCTCTCTCACATCAGCACTCAGCTCACTGAATTCACCAGGAGCGCATTCTGCTCATAACAATGTCAGCGCGGAGCGAGAGCTCCGTCAACTCCTCCTAAGGCAGCTAGTCACAAGCTGATACGTAAATCTGTCTGAACCGAAGTCCGGACTAAATGACATCCCGAGGGCGCTTGAGGATTGTGAACATGGCCCGCTTTTCGATTAGATGTCAAAGGGTGAAGCCGACAGGGCGCGAGTGCATGCGGTTACTCCAGTTGAGACATTAGACTGGAGTACTGGAATTCGGATGTGATGACAGCCGCAGTTCGATGATGGGTAGGATGCTCAACGTTGTGCATACTAATTTGCTACTACTTCATCTTCTCCGTTACGGCGCCTTCTGTCCTTTGCGACGCTTCTCAGTCTAGCCTTGTTGCAAGCCCTGTGTTTCTACAGGCAGGTTAGCACCTGGCTTATCCTATCATGGCACGCTATGACTTACACTTGGGGTTGGTTGGGTGAATGGCCTCTGGGAGAGCCTCCTCAAGACCCTTTGGGGCAGCCTTCTGAATAGCCTCAGGGACGAGCGATGGACCGGTCGCGTGGGACTTGTGGGCGTCGGTACCTGGGTTGGTGTTGTGAACAGAGTCTGGGAGGGCCTGCTCGACGCCCTCGGGCACGTTCTTCTGGACCGACTCTGGGACGGCAGACTGAGTCTGAGGGTTGGTGGCGTGAGACTGGTTGGTGGAAGACATGTTTGCGGTTTGGATTCTTGTTCGGGCTAGAGAGATGATTCGAGTGGATTGACGGATAGACATTGTTTGTGGGAGAATAGGTCGCTCGGTCGAGCTGTTATATAGCCTTCTCATAGCTCCACGTCGTCGACCATGACCGGCTGACACTGACGCGGCCATGGTATGCCATTGCCGTCATGACGACATGCTAGCTCTCAAGGGAGGGTTGCGCAGGGTTGCGCAAGAGCAAAGGAAGTACTCGTGGTCTCGTATGGTGCCATCTGGCGAGATCGAGAGCATGCAGCGCGATCGTTCAACGTCCAACGTTCAACGCCGTCATCGACCCGCTGACAGCTGTGCTCGCACATCACGAACGCAGGAGGACGCAGGGCAATGCAGGACAAGAGCTGACCAGCAGGGAGGACGTGACCCCGATCGTGCCTTGGCGATCACGCTCCCATCGCTGGAATCGATAAGCTTAAGGGGATCGGGCATCGGCCGCATCGCCGAGTAAGCGTCAGAGGTGCCGACACTGCGACAGGTCTCGACAGGTGCCGACCTTGACCGACGCGTGTTCTTGTTTTTCGGCACGGCATCCTTGCGACTGTCATGCACCGTCAGGCTTTCCAGGATCTAGATTGGATGAGGCGACAGTACACGATGATACATAGAAGATACGAGTTACAACTCCTCAGGCAGGGCCTCAGGCCTCAGGTCTCAGATCGATCGGATGCGTCTATCGCGGTCCCACTCTCACTTGCTGACAACTTCTGGGCTGTCTGCCAGGCGCCAGCGCTGCCTTACTTCACATAGTCCCATACAGCCCGCTCGGTCCCCCACTTTGCCCTGTAGAATATCGTTGGCAACTCGCCCTCTTCCAGATCCGCCATATCTACGGATCCAACCAGATCGTATCCCCGAGACGCGTGGGTGATGTATTTCATGATCATGAGCTGGATACATCTAGCCGAGATCAATGCCGAGGTCGAGTGTGCGTTCCCTGATGTCAGCGAGGTAGGTTTGAGTTCTACTCACAAGGATTACCCCTCATCTTGATCTCTCTGCAGTGTCGTTCTCGTGTCCGTGCCGATTGAACACCATCGTACCACTCCGTCTTCATCATTTCTTCCAGTCCCTCTCCAACGTCCGCGGGTGCATCAATCAGCCATATCTTGTCGCTCCCGTGAAAGGCCACTGAGAAGAAGATGGGGTCCTGGCATCAGCACTATCGATGGTGAACACTCACTGGATCCGGTTCGCCTTTCAAGAATACCAACGTGTCCTTGCCAGAGTCTATCGTCAGCGCGGCGTCCCCTACCTCGACTCACCCTTCTTCGACGTCCTGAACGAAGACGAAAGGCTGTACCCCTCTCTGGCAAACTCCGTCATGAGATTGATTAGTATGCGCTTAGACCTATAATCAGCTCAGATCCAACACTTCGACTCACATGACCCTTTCCGAGCTAGACGGGCTCCAAGCATCCCCCTTCATGGTCACTTCCCAGACCCCACCATCACATCCCTTCTCCTTGTGCTTCTTCATCAATTCCGGTGCGTATTCCACCTGTCCGGTCTTACCAATCCCAGCTTTCCACGCTTGCTGCACCGCTCCTAGGACCGATGTGCGCATATGCGTAGGCAGGGCGATAAAAGAAAGTGTCGAGGTAGATGAGAGCGTCATGACAAAGAATGGGAATTTGCCCGCAGGTAGGGGACATTGTGCGCTTAGTGATGAGACGGAGGTGGCAGGCGTCGAACGTGTGTCATCGTCCGAATCGCTGTCGGGATACGAAGCGGTGGTCTCTGTACGACCTATACTCAACGACTCCATGCTGCGTGGAAGGGACGGCTCTGACTTCTTCAGAATACTGGACGGGGCGGAGCTCGTCGACGACACCGTGCTTTGCCGCTTTGGTGAGTCAGGCGTCGGTCTCGACGCCTTGAAGGTTTCGGGCTCGATGTGCTGGGACGAGGAGCGGTGTCCGACGTGCGGGAGATGGAACGGCATGGCTCGAGCTCTCTGCCTCTATTATAAGTGTAGGGTGTGACAATGCTCGTCGGGTGCAATCAAATGCTGGTGGCCGTGAAGACATCATGCGAATTGCGAAAGAGGAAACGTTGTATGTTGGATCTGAGAATCGAGGGTTTACGTCACCTTACCGGGACAACAGACACAGTCACACAACTAGCTGTTGCACAACTGGACAACCTGCTCACTGGTCCATCACCGTCCGACTCTCTCCATTTGACGTTCAACATCCATCCAAGTATATTCCGACCATCTCATTGCTTCTGATCGGACAGATATACATCAAGCCAGTTTCGATTGTTCTGTGCTTGACAGCGATCGTGCCGCCGTCTCGCCCAACCGCTCCACTCAGAGCGCCCTTTTTGCAGCGCGGATCGGTTCACGAAGAAGGAACAGCATCGACACGATCTCGCAATCTCTCCACTCGATGACCAGTCCCATCCCTGCGGGCGTGACAGAATTCAGTACAAGTCGCAGTTGCATTCGGTGAATTCGTCTAAAGGCCAGTGACAAAATGTGTACTGAGGAAGGGCTCCGAGAAGATGTCCTTGCTGCCTTACCAGCTTGGCGTATAGTCACCAGGCGGGGTCAATACGGTGGCTCACATGGTTCAACAGACGATAAGCGGTAAAGTCGAAGGAGCCACCCGCATCAGCGGTGAATCCTGCGACGATCTCTCGGCAAACCGAGACAGAGAGGTTATCGAGCTGACATGGGTCGCAAGACAGCTTACTACCGTGCAACGAGGATTCGTCGTAAGCACATTCACGACCAAAGATGCAGTCTGGTAGCTCTTCTACATGGTGCCTTTGGACCTGCGTGTGCGCCTCTTGGAGAGCTCCCACATTGCACGATTCGGGTACGATGTTGCAGTCTTCAAGACCCCTTCGCGTGCAAACTCCTTGCATGTTAAAGGTCAAACGGAGCGCATTGTCACTATGACACCTGAACCTCCGACCTGCCGTATACTCAGCCTACCTGTTCACTGGTCCGGAGATGCACCGGTCCGCCAACCCGCCGATCCACTACGGTAACAATCCAGCCAAACGTGTGTGATCGCAAACTCCAATGAGTATGAACTCTGTCTTTCGTGTTCGGTCTCCTCGCGGCAACTCCAGGTAAGCGACGGCTGACATACTTATCATGGATCTGACCCATGGTCCCATACCCAGCGCAGAGCTCGCTTGCACGACAGGGGATCAAACGCGGTGAACAGGATGTCATAAAGGACCGCGGGAATCCAGCGCCGTCTCGCCGTAAATTGCAACCCACTATACCGAATCACTGCTTCTCAAACACATTTGACAGATTGGCTCCCGTGAAGTGAGACACGCATGAGATTGAAAGTATCACTTGGTACACGGGGGTCTGGCGTTCGTCTGGTCTGCCAGTAGACCTGAAAGGATGGCTATTCGGCAGGCTCTTTTGTGGATTGTACTGTAGGTATAAGTATCAAGTCACTACTGAAGTCTTGCCACTCATCCCCCATCCCTCAGACTCTGCACATTTCAGTCTTCACCTCAACTCGCCACTACACTTCAAGCCTTATCCGTTATGTCTGGCCTGAGCACCAAAGCGCTCGGAGATCGTCAGTCCCTCGACGCATTTAGCGTTGGTGACGGACAGAACCCCTTCCAAGATCCTGGTCCGACCACTGCAAGCAATGCCTTCGAAATGGGGGACTACGGGAATGCGCGCGATTTGGCGTCCACCACCAACGATACCAGAGCTTCCATCGAGGACACCAGAGCCACCGTTGAGGTCACCGAGCCGATCGCGACTCCCGCTGACTTGGAGATGCAAGACACCGAGTCGTCTGGTCCCGGAACGTCCAAGGGGCTTCTTGGTCGTCTGTGGAAGAGTACCAGGTCGTATCTCCCCTTTGGACCACAGGATGAAGAGACAAAGGCTGCACGAAACATCAAGCGATACGACATTCAGAGACTGGAAGACGCCGAAAGGACCATTAGTGTGCTTACCAGCAACGGCACTCGACAACTCTCGGAGCTCAGCGACCCAGAGCGCAAAGAGCTCAAGGACACCGTGGCCTCCATCAAGTCGTGGAAAAAGGGCAAAAAGACTTTGTTGAGCCGCTCTTGCCGTCCTGACTTCCGAGGCCTGGGGTCCGTGGACGAAGAGCTAGCCAATGCTATGATGGCATTCAGCGGCGAGAATATTCCGCGTCACAACGTCAACATGGGATGGGCCTCCGCCTCTGCGGCCTCGGCGTTTTTCGCTCTATACGGCTGGTACGTCTCTGATGCTTTCTCACGCAGGTGCTAGCTCGGAATCTCATAGTCACACTTCATCACGATCGCGTCGTAGGGCACGTCGTCTCACGGCCCTGAGGATCGCACACTCGTCGTATCATACTCATAATCAGTAAATTGTCTCACTGCTCATGTATACGTCTCCGTTCTCGCGTACGTGCTGCCAAAGACCCATGCTGTATTCTGTTCGTCCTGCATGCCAGCGCTACGTATGTATCCGGATGACTTCCAACGCCTTTGGCATGGCTGGACTCCTTCTTTCAGCTGGACTCAGCTGGACCACCTCCAGGCTCCACCGGGACGCAAACCGCAGATCGCAGAGTGAAATTGACTCCGCCTCGGCAGCCCGGCCCCCTCATGGCCTCATGCAGCCGACCTGAACTGTTCTATCAGTATCCTGTATCATCGTCAGTTGGTTTGGGCATCATATAACGGTACCAGCAGCAAAGATGAACTCACTGGCTAGGTGAGCGAGGCGGTAATGGATTGCTATCGGAAGCTGAGACATAGTACAGCTGCATCTTCTGCAAGATCATCAAGGGTGGGTCGAGTTTCGAGGCCGTGTATTGAGTGCTCGCGGCTGACCATGTTTAGGGGAAATCCCTTCGTGAGTGCACAATCGCCTCGGGGATCTGACCGACTGCAGGATGAAGCTCCTTGAGACGGATGCGATACTTGCCTTCATGGACATTGGACCGATCGCCAAGGGTCACTGCCTTGTTATCCCCAAATGTATGGCCGAGCCCCGCTTATATGCGCTTGGAACCTCCTGACAATGGCCTCAGATCACGCTGCTAAGTTGACCGACTTGCCGGATGAGCAAATGTCCGAGATCCTACCCGCGCTCAAGAAGCTCGCCAAGGCCTATGTGAGTGAGATGTCGGAGGGTACAGCTGATGACGCTGTAGGGCTCTGAGGACTACAATATCCTTCAGGTAGGTACAGCTATGGATGTGCTTCGACTCAGCTGACCCGGTGTGCGTAGAACAACGGAAGACCAGCCCATCAAGTGGGTACGTTAGTCACGAATGCTGCTGATACAACCAGGTGGTCGATCACGTTCACTTCCACATGATCCCCAAACCTGCCGACGGAGGTGATAAGGAGGGTTTGGTCATCGGCTGGCCCAGTAAGTCGACCCAGGCCGCACAACGAGTAATGCTGACTCATAACGCAGCTCAAAAGGATGTAAGTTGGCTAACGAGCCTCATGTGATCGAGTGCTAAGCCTCGTAAAGCTGTCGAAGGACGAGATCACCAAGATCTTCGAGGAGATGAAGTCCAAGCTGTAAGACAGGCCTCTCGAGTCGAAGCGTCAAACAATATCATACACTCCAAATAGTCAAGTCAGTTTCCATGCCATGCATCAGTAGTCCAAGACTCCGGACATCGTCGCTGGCATTCCACGTAGCAGGCTCGCTGCATATAGCTAGCAACAGACTTCCGCAAAGGTCGCTCTCGAGCCACTCGTTGTATAGCCGCGGTAGCCGGGCAAAGCCGAAACACGAGATGAAACGAGAGCTTGAGAGAGCATGACACGGACATTTCAACATCACTTTTGTCGTCGTTCAACCAACCTCGTTCAAAGGAACTCGAAAGCACAGCCAGAGACCCGCTGAGAATCAGGCGAGAACGAGCTCGAAGACCATTACGTAGCTCTCCGAGACCATCGCCAGCTGATAACAAAGGATGCCTGGGTAGCCGATACGCTATAACGAGACTACAAGAACCGGGTCATGCGATAGATGTGGTACGCAGATTCCCGTACGGTTCACTCTGCACCAAACCCAGGAATTATCATACGATGTGCATCGTCTTCTACACACTCAACCATCCGGGGTATCAGCTGTGAGTCCTGCGTTGTATTGCGGCATCATACTGATGCTGCGCTACTAGGATCCTCGCCGCGAATCGAGATGAATACCTCGACAGGCCAGCCTTGCCTGCTCGATGGCACAAGTTCGAGCTTTCGCTACCACTCGATTCAGTCATCGGTTCAGGCGAGGTGCCGCCTCGACCACCAATGCAAGCAGCTATTGAAGGGACTACGAACAAGAAAGAGGCAGAGAAGGTGAAGCCAGAGGAAGAGCCATGGGTGCTGTGTGGGAGGGACCTGGGCAATCCCGCCGCTGGGACTTGGCTCGGCATGACGAGGGATTTGAGGATCGGTATCCTGTACGTGCGACGATGAGGCGCTGAGGTCATTCATGCTGATGAAGACCTATGTATAGAACCAACATTCGTTTCCCTATAGCTCCCCCTTCACCCAACGCCCCATCAAGAGGTCTCCTCCTGAAACGATTCCTGTCTTCCTCGCCGTCTTCACAGCCCGCCTCGGTCGAGCAGTACCTCCTGGAGCACCATAGACTGATCGACCAGTACGATGGCCTCAACCTCCTTCTGTTCCACCTACACCCTCCTACCGGTGGGACCAACGAATGGGCTAAACCCGACATTGGATATCTCACCAATCGACCTGTACCCACGATAACACAGATCGCCACGCCGACTCGACCTCTGGTGCCATTACCCGCTATCGAAGGCGGGGAGGTGAACCAGCTTGTCATAGGGGATGTCCAAGGGTTGAGCAACTCGCCAATGCTTCAGCCCTGGCCAAAGGTCAGCAAGGGAGAGGTCAAGATGTCAGAGATCCTGTCAGAGTGGTCCGCTCAACCGAATGATCCAAACGACCCGGACAACTCGGAGACCCGGCTGATCGACTCGCTCATCCAAGACGTTCTCGCTCAGACCAAGCCCCTAGACTCGCTGAAGGACACCATGAGTTGCACCTGTCTCCACCCAGTCTTTCTTGGCGCCGACACGACCAAACAGGCCGCTAAAGGGGAGGCAGGTAGATGGTACGGCACTCGCGTGTCCACAGTCATTCTTGTGAAGAACAGTGGGGAAGTGACCTTTGTCGAGAGGGATATATTCGTCGATGACGGCCGAGGCGGACATGAGAAGGGGCGTGGCGAGAGAAAGTATCGGTTCAGTGCGTCCTGTAGTTTATGAATCCTCGTGTGAATGATCTGCATTACACAATCTCATAGGCGGTACATGACCTGATCGAAGAGCTCGTCCCAAATCCCAACCAAGCGCGCCAGATTAGATGAAGCCAATCTGCAGATGGTCAGCGATCAAGTTGGCCTTGACAATCTCTCTACTCACCTTGTTGGCAACCTCAAGGGCGTCGTGGTCCGCGGTCAATCGGACGTAGGCCTTCTTCTTTCCATCGGGCCTGATCAGGGTGTTGATCTTGGCAGACTCGACATCGTACAGCTTCTTCACAGCGTCCTTGATCTGTCTCTTGTTGGCTTTCAGGTCGACGATGAAGACGAGGGTGTTGTGGTCCTCAATCTTCTTCATGGCGCTCTCCGTGTTCAATGGGTGCTGGATCGTCCTGAACTGGTCCATTCGTGGCAAGTGTGGGACGGATTTTCGAGGGTATTTAGGAGCTCGGGGCAGTCGAAGCGTCGTGGGTCGGTGGAACGAGACCGAGGTTCGGACCTTTCGGATGGTGTGGGACTGGGTACCCTTGAGGGCGGCCTTCTTTGCCGATTTGGCTTTGGCATCTTGGGGCTTGGCCGAGGCTGCAAAGGGTCAGTCAAGTTCCATAGAGCCTCATAGAGCCTGACGCAACGAGCAACACTGGATCTGGCAACGACTTCCTGCTTCTCTCCATGTAATCCAATTGCTCCACTATGTCCTAAATCATCTTCCAGTCGACCCATTTCTGTGGAGGCAATCCTTTTCCGCTGGATCTCAAGCATGCCTCCTGAATTCGGTTCCCATGGCTTCCTGTGCCGGGGTTCTCGGTGTCCCGAGCTCATCTGCGGCCTTCCTACGCTCCAACATAGAATCCTTTCTTGCCGACATCTTCGCACCAATCACCATCCACGCAAGGTCGCCAAGTTGTGCCAAATCCAGTGTTCCCGACTCTCCAATTGACTCCTCACTCACCCTTCTTGCCGGAGGATTGCTTAGCAGACATTTTACCGGAGCTACAGAGTACGATAAGCTGTGTACCGACGACCAACAAGACGGTTTACTCACTATTTTTTGATGGATGAGTGTGACCAGTCGTTGCTGCCCAAAACCTCGAATCCACAGGAAGCTCCAGTGGGAGCAAAATCGTAGGAAGTGGAAAGTGCCACAAAGCTGGAAACTCCGAAGTTCCGCGGACGGGGGATGCATGGGCGAATTCCTAATCGCCGATGATGACGAGATTTTAACGCCGACGCGGGCGGACCATTAAGGTAGGTGTTTGTGATCCGCTGCTTCCGGGATCGATGGTCCGGGCTAGGAGAATACTCGTTGACCGAGCACACTACTTTGACACCACTTTACACGTTGCACACATCGGATAGCTTCAAACACGCGCAATCGAAAGCACCACAATCTCGGGTTCGGAGATGGTCCCTCGCCGTGATTAGCGCTGAGCATTCCACGCCCGAAATGACCTCATTCCTTCGAATGGCAGCGGAAAGGTGTTGCTGCGAGCTAGAGAAGCTCACTAACTTAATCCGATGAACCCCATCAACGTACCTCACTTTGGACCTTTGGAGCGTCGGACGGGAGTTTCAAACACCCACTATCGCTAGCTCCAAGGCGGGACGGGATACTTGTAGGACGGGATGTCCCTTTCTCGGACAGTGTTCGCGACTTGCGGATGACACTGAAGGTGATCCGAGCTCCAGACCATCTCAGTAGCTCCCATTCCACACACGCTCCAAGTCCGTAGCACCACTCTCACACACGCCCGGGGATGACAACTTAGCTCCAATCACACATGCCCTGCTCCACTAGAGTGTTCACGGACCTCGACGCGATCGCAAGGATGACGTCGAACGTGGTGCACTTGTCGATTGTCAATTCTTGCGCGATCTTGAGATGGCAGAGAATGTATAAAGAGGGCCACTGACAGCTCGTTTCTCTTCTTCTTCATCAACTCATTCTCAAAGCAACTTCACTACTCCACTCTCTCCAGACTTATCAAACTCTATAATCTACACCCTCCAAACCCAAACCACACACCACCACATCGACAATGCTCTTCACCAAACTCGCTGTCCTCGCCCTTCCCTTCATTGGATCCGTCTTCGGTTCCCCCATTGTCAAGAAGGATGAGCTCTCTATCGAGAAGCGAGACTCCATCGTCACCGTCATCACCAACTTCCAAAACCAGGTCGTGAGTATTCAATTCTAGCTGTCGATCCAACCCGCTGACATCGATCAGAACGGACCTGTTGCCTCCCTCAAGGCTGCCAACAACGGCAACATCCTCACCGCCAATGACGCCCAGGTCTACCTCAAAGACATCCTGAACGCCATCCAGGTCGCTCAGACCGGTGTCGGAAGCGCTTCCACCAAGCGAGACCTCGGCGAGCTCGCTTCCGAGCTCCAGGCTAGGCAGGAGGCCGACCTCCAGATCGTTGGCGCTGTCCTCGCTGAGATCATCCAGGACATTGTCGAGGCTGTCGAGGGTATCGTCGACGACTTGAGGGCTCTCCCCTTGGTTGTGAGTAGATCGGGCTTCTTGAACATGACTGTGACTGACCTGTGCCCAGGGTGCTCTCATCATTGCTATTGACGGCGGCCTCACTACTCTCCTCCTCGGTGTCCAGGTCGTCCTTGTCGGTGTCCTTCAAATTGTCGCTGGTCTCCTCGGCGGTGTCCTCGGCCTCGTCCAGAGCCTCGGTCTGTCCCTTCTTGCTGGTGAGTGAGCCTCGTTTTCCAATTAAGACACATCTAACCCTGTCCTAGGCCTCCTCCTCGGCGCCTAAATGTGCTTCATGGAAGCTTAAGACGTGTCTCCGATACCCACTGTAGCTACATAATACAATTCCCTCATAGCTATACACGAACACTATGCACTGTTTCAAGTCTTATCATGACGGCCGTCTTTGTTGTCGCATTGCTGTACATATCCTCTAAGCCTAGCTTGTTTACCTGAGCTGGACGCGAGGAAGCCTGCTTTGGCTTCAGCTGACTCCCTTTCTTTGTTTTGCCACCCACCCTGGAGACTAGATGACACGCGCGGCCAGTTCCTCCTCCTCCGCCTCTGACGCCACGCCCGTTCAGCTGCTCGTAGGTGATTACGTTTTTTCCATCCCATTCCCGCCAGCCCTTTCCTTACCGGTGACGATCTTCCAGCTCACTGTCTGTCCTCGCCATTCTCTCTTCACACTCCATAGATCTCATAGACCGTAGACATCCCTTCATCCTCCTCAACACGTACCATACCCACCAACACTCTCATCAAAGCGATTCTCACGCCGCAGAGCAGTAATACCCAGGTACCTTCGGGCAAAAGGAAAAACAATACGACGAGATCGGTCAGCCTTGCGTCACCACGTCCGATACAACCCGGCTATAGTTCTGTGCTTTAGTTTTTCATCTCCTTCTTCAATCCTTCTCCCGCCAGCAAACATCGACGCATAGTCAATATGGTGAGTTGTCAGGTTTATGAACGTGTCAGAGGACGATGGAGCACAGAATGAGACCTTTGTGGAACGCCTTTTGGTATCAACAGCCTTTCAAGGAAGAAACTCTTTGTCCGGCCGATCGCATCGTCGTGAACGCGTAACTGACGACTCCTCTTTCCACAGGGTCAAACACTCTCAGAACCAGGTCAGTATTATGGACCGTTCGCTCGAGCGAGACGCTGATGTCAGCTGTTTTGTTCATCACCTCCTTTATCCTCACACGACCACTTACTACGTGTTTGCTCACGCCCCGCAGTCACGGAGAAGCACACCACGGTTGTCGTGCGTGGAAAGCAGTATTGGGTCGGACTCTCGGACATGCAAGGATGGCGAATAAGTGAGTGAATGGTGTCGAGCTCTTCTGATACCCTAGGTATGGAGGATGCCCATTCGGTCCACCTTTACATGCCCTCCCCTAAATCCTCTTCCGCCCCCATCGAGCCTTCTTCCGAGACTATCCCCGAGCAGCCTACAGGATCGACAGTCACAAACAACTCGCCCGACAACCAAGATGGAAACGCGCTCTTTGGTGTGTTCGATGGACACGGCGGATCGACGGTCGCCAAGTTTGCTGGAACAACGTTGCACAAGCGTCTATCCGACTCGGACGCGTACAAGTCAGGAGATTATGACAAGGCATTGAAAGAGACCTTCCTGAAGACGGATGAGGATCTGAGAGCGGATGCTAGCTTTTTCAACGATCCAAGTGGTTGTACCGCTGTGGTGGGGTTGATAACCCAGGACGGAAGAATCATTGTGGTATGTCGCTGAAGTCGAGGAAGCGTTTGCTGATCTTATAGGCCAACTCGGGAGACTCCAGATCGGTCCTTGGCTACAAGGGCGAGGCGAAAGCCATGTCTCACGATCACAAGCCAACGAATAAAGGTGAGTAGTTTGTCCTTCCCAGAACCAGTACTGATTTTCTCCCAGAGGAGACTGCGCGAATCACTTCGGCCGGTGGCTTTGTCGAATTCGGTCGTGTCAATGGTGAGTCTGGCTCCCAGATGACAATGCTGACCTGCAGGCAACCTCGCTCTGTCGCGTGCTCTAGGAGATTTCGAATTCAAGCAGAATCACTCGCTAGAGCCAGAGAAACAAATTGTCACCGCCGACCCCGATATCATCACGCACAAGATCGACGGAGAGGAAGAGTTCCTTGTTCTCGCTTGCGACGGTGAGTTGCCGTCTACAATCAGAGCTGATCCTGCAGGTATCTGGGACTGCTTGACTTCGCAGCAGGTCATCGACTTTACCCGACGGGCCATTGCAAACGGAGATGACCTCGGCAAGATCTGCGAGGACATGATGAAGAAATGCACTGCGACCGAGTCGGATACAGGCGGAATCGGATGCGACAACATGACGGTCATCGTGGTTGCCCTGCTCAACGGCCGAACTCCGGAGGAGTGGCAGCAGTGGGTCCAGGAACGGGTAGAAAAGAAACGTAAGTCTTCACTTGACGATCAATGCTGACTGGCAGACGGCTACGACACCCCAGCCAGCGTTCCGGACATCTTCGGCCAGACGCAAGGACGTGGATTGACGGGAGGCGTGACCAGCGGCATGGGTATTGGCGGAGGCGCGGGTGGCTTCCGAGTTGCCGGCGCCGGCGGCCTGGCCAATATCGCCAGCATATTGGGCGCTTCCGGCATCACTTTCAAGCCCAGCGATGACAGCGACGAGGATGAGGACGACGAGGACGATCTGCAAATAATCGGAGACGAGAGCCAATCGGATGTTCCTGAAAGCAAAATCAAGGAGATCAACCAGAATAGCTATATCGATGATAAAGGACTAAAGGGAGACACCAAGCCCTCGGATGTCACTGATAAGCTGGTGAGTAAGCCCTAAAAAGCCCCACCAGCTTGATCTCCATTTCCCCATTGTATAAATAGACGACGTCGCTGAATGAATCTGCTTTGCCCCCCTTTGCGCAGGACTCGACCTCTGCTCTCGACACGGACAGTCAATCTGGTAGTGTGAGACTGGTTGACGAGGATGGCGACTCGACCATGGATTCTGGAGATGATTCGGATGAGACGACAACGGGGGAACCCTCGGCACCGGCAAAGTCATCGGGAACGAAGACGCCAAATTTCACCTCTGTCGGCTCACCAAACGTTCCACCTCACAAAGAGCTTCTCCCTCTAGATGACAAGATTGGCGGTGGCAAGCAGAGCAACAAGGATAGATTGAACGATTCGTCCGATCAAAAGCAGTTTGAAACTGTCCCACTCGGCGACGAGCCGAGTGCTGCGGTAGGGACCGAAGGACTGATGGACACGAGCGAGAACCCAACAAAGATGTAGCATGGTTGTCAGAACGGGAAGTTGTGCAGAGAGGAGCCTTCTCTCTTTTAGATCGGAGAGCCTAGATACCCCTTTTCATACGATGCTCTATAAACAATCCGGGTAGAGAACACTGAATGTATTAAAACGATTCCGGCGGAGTTGACGCGTTCGAAAGTCGTCACTTGTCAATATGAAACACGTCCAAATTGATCTCTTCCTCCTCGTCATCTGACTGCAACTTAGGCGAACATGAACCCACATCAGGCCCAAGCCTCGTCGTCGAAACCGGTCAGACCTGCGGGCGCGCTCACCCCTGAGTTACTGGGCAGATTCAAGCCAGCCAAGGTATTCACCGAGGAAGCCCTCGAGAGAGGCGCACCGGGATCATCACCTGCTCAAGGTGCCAGCTCGACCAGTCTGAAGCCTCAGATCATATCCATCGCCTTTGACGATACAGGAGATCGATGCTTGACCAGCGGAGAGGATGAGGGATTCACACTGTGGGACGCGAAGAAGGGAAAGTGAGTGAGACTGTGCGCTTGTAACGAAGACTTGAGCTTACTGGTGGGTAGGAAACTACGCAACTTCTGGTCAAAGAAATACGGAGTCTCCCTCGCCCGCCTGACCCACAAGGCGGGCAATAGCATTCATTCGTCGACAAAAGGCAATGACCATGCGCTACGATACCACTCCGCGCATGATAACAAGTATCTGTCGTATTTTTCGGGACACACAGGAAGGTGAGTAGACCGGCCTGCCTGGCTGTCGCTCAATCCGAGCTCATTGTTATCAGAGTCCGATCGCTGCACATGAATCCATGCAACGATACGTTCCTCACCGCTGGTGATGATGGAAGTGTGAGACTGTGGGATCTAAAGTCGAATCATTGTCAGGTGAGCATTGGCTTCCGATGCACCACTGACGAGGACAGGGCGTATCAGAAGATTTGGGCGGGTCCACCATCGCTGCATTCGACAACACCGGCGCCATCTTCGCAGCAGCTGTCGCCGACACTCAGTATATCCTGCTCTACGACGTCTCGGCCATGGACTCGGTACGTTGGCCAGCATAGGCTAGCTTGTTGACATTTCACAGACCGCCTTCCACTTTGTCCAACTGATCGACGTCTCATTAAGCAGAATATCTGAACCCCCGCCTAAGGTCGATTTCACCTCCATACATATTTCAAACCACGGCAAGTACCTCCTCATCGGAGCCGCCGGTGATGCCCACTACCTCTTCGACGCCTTCGCCCTCCTCCCATTGCGCAAGCTAGTCGGTCATGTGGGGCTCGGTAAATCCAGTGGAGAAGAGGTCTCCTTCACAGCCGACTCGAGGTTCGTTGTCTCAGGCTCGAACGATGGGAAGGTGTACTTCTGGGACCTGGGCACGGAGGACCTCACCGGGCCTGAGACAATGGAACGTCCCTGGGTGGAGCTCAGACCGTGCGCCGTGGCCAAGTCGTCGTTGGACCCCGGACCGAGCCGTTGTGTGAGATTCAATCCGCGGCATCAGATGATGGCCGTCGGAGGCAACGAGCTGGTGAGTGACTTCAGTCTGCCCGCAGTGCAGCACGCTGATCCGCTCTCAGTCGTTCTGGATACCTGCACCCGATGAGGAGGCTCTACTAGAGGAGGGACGATGAAGTCATTGTACAGTATACATTCATGTCATTCCCATCGCATCACACTTATTAACCGTATCATTGACGTACAATCCCAGAGTCGTTCATTCTTGTCTCACGTCGCAGACTTCATCAAGCCCGACATGATTCCGCCCTAACGACCAGTACAGCTCTTCCCTTGGTCCGAAAGTCATCGGTCTAAAGACCCTCATCGCCGTCGTCGTGGTAGTCGCTGCTCTCCTCCTCCTCCTGGCGCTTGTATGGCTTGGCGCCTCCAGCGTACTGGAAGTCCTGCCCTGCCGGCTCTCCCTCTTCCTCGTCCTGCCTCTTGTAAGGCCTGGCACCCCCTGAACGTTGGAAATCCTCCGCTTCTAGCTGTTGCTCGTCGCCCTCCTCATCGTCGTCATCCCTCTTGAAAGGTTTGGCCCCACTGGAGTTTTGGAAGTCCTGACCTTGAGGCTCGTCGCCCTCACTCTCGCCCTCGAAGTCGTCCTCTTGCCGCTTGTAGGGTTTGGCACCACCAACGTACTGGAAGTCCTGGCCCTCCGGCTCGGTCTCATCTCGCTTGTAGGGTCGCGCTCCGCCGGAGTGCTGGAAGTCGAGCTCCTTGGGCTTTCCCTTATTGTCAGGTTTACCGTGGTGACCGTGTGATTTTGGATCTCGAGAAGCGATCTTGCGAACGGCGCCGTTGACATCGGCCGTCACCAGGGTGCCCTTGTAGTCCTTGATCAGACCATGGGTAGTGGACTCTAAGGACTACAGTCGAAGTGTCAGCTACACGTTGCACCAGTCGGTCTGTAGACCTCATGGACGACAGTACCCACTCTCTCGAAGGGAACATCACCATTGACGGGCTGAGGCAACGCGCAAACGGCGCTCACAGAGAGTAGGAGGGTGAATAGGGCTTTGGTAGGTAGCATGATGTCTGTGAGTGGTAGGTGGAAGGGGATGAGTGGGGAAGACAGGACGTCCACTGGTCGATGCCGGTCGAGATATACGTTTACTTGACCTTCACCGTCGAAAGTTGTGTTTCAGGTGCGTGGCTGGAATGACCAACATTCCGATCTGGACCATGGGCAAGGCGCCATATCGTCCAACATATCAGAAACCATTCGCCATTCTTCGTGCTTGTGGCTATACATAGCGCCAGTACGGGTCAGCTGTCAGCGTGTCAGTGAGATACGACTCGTGATATCGACGTTAGGGATGTTGTAATGCAGTCTCAATCGCCGCAATATCAGTTGCCGACTGCCGTATGCCGGAAGTAGTCTCCAGTGCTCGCTTCACTTGAATCCAACCCCAACTGCCGCTAGCGAATAGCGATTAGTGATGAGCGAGCTGAGGGCTTCCCCAGGCCAGGTCATACGGTGAGCGTATGTAACAGAGCTACACACGACATCACTTGCGTCTCCTGGCTCGAGCGCTGGAACGCATCAATGAGTAACGTGGTGTGACGAAGTGCAGGATCTCGATCTGTCTTTCTCCCCGCCGATCACTGTTCGAGCATGTCTCAGTCGGTCTGACACCCGGCGAGCAGGCTTTTACCGAGAAGGAGGTGGTGAGACCATTGTAATGTGTTCGTTCATGTCATACCCACAGCATCGACTTCATGAGTCATCGTCGTACAATCAGGTATAAGCTCAAAATCGTTCGTTCTCGTCTCAGGTCGTTATTTTCACCACATCGTCCTATACCACTGCAGCCAAGCGTCTAGAGCGGCCCGGCGTAACCGAAACGTTGAACATCCTCCGCGTCTACTTGTTGCTCGTCGCCTTCCTCCTCACCGTCAACCCTCTGAGACGGCTCTGCCCCGGGGGAATATCGAGAGCTCTAACCTTGAGACACATCATCCTCACTCCCGGGCCTCAGCGTCCTCCTCTCCATTTCCTGCTTCGTCGTCCACCTCCCCTGCTTGTTCCTGACCTTGCTCGTCGTCCTCACTTAGGGCTTCAGCGTCCCCGTCCCCGCCTCCTTCCTCGACGGCCCCCTCACCCCCGTCTTGGTCCTCAGCGGTCTGACTCGTGGCCTCGGCGTCCGCCCCACCATTCCCTCCTGGGCCATCGTCCACCTCCCCTGCTTGTTCCTGACCTTGCTCGTCGTCCTCACTTAGGGATTCAGCGTCCCCGTCCCCGCCTCCTTCCTCGACGTCCCCCTCACCCCCGTCTTGGTCCTCAGCGGTCTGACTCGTGGCCTCGGCGTCCTCTCCTCCACTCCCCCCTTGGACGTCGTCTTCTTCTCGTTTGTAGGGCTTAGCACCACCGATGTATTGAAAGTCCTGACCATCCGGCCTGATCTCTTCTCGCTTGTAGGGTCGCGCCCCGCCGGAGTGCTGGAAGTCGAGTTCCTTGGGCTTGCCATGGTGACCATGTGATTTCGGATCTCGAGAAGCGATCTTGCGCATTGAGCCGTTGGCATCGACTGTCACGAGCGTGTCCTTGTAATCTTTGACAAGACCATGGGTAAGGGAGTCGTACGACTGAAGGTCGAGTTATCAGCTACACGGCATCCACGCGATGGAAGTTGAGGTACTCACCCTTTCGACCAGACCATCGGCGGTGACGGGCTGAGGCAGAGCGAACACGGCGCTCAGAGTGAACAGGAGGGTCAAAAGCGCTTTGGTAGGGACCATGGTGTCTGTGAGTGGTGAGTGGGATGGGATGGACGCGGTAGAAAGACCTCAATGTCAACCAAGATATACCGATACCTTTACCATCAAAAGTTGTCAGGTGCGTGGCTGGAATGAACGGCATTTCGATCTGGACCAAGGACAAGGCGCCATACATTCCAGTACGTCTGGAGACACGCACTCGCCATCGATCTTGCTCGTGGCTATACACAGCGTCAGTATATCGATCGGATGTCAGTAGTCAGTCACGACTCGTCGTGATATTCCATCAATGTCGCGCTAGCAAGCTCAATCGCCGCAAGATCAGTTACCATATACCGGACATGTTCTCACTTGTACGGATTGCTAAAAATCTTCATACAATGCCGGAAGGAAATGTAAAGACATGTCCAGAGAGTTGGATCGAGCATTCTGCCCGTGACCGAATACACAGCATGCTAGAATACTGCCGCTACGCCTCGTCGATGCTGCCATACGTGCCGTGCATGGGCTGATCAGAACCCGCCGACCTCTGCGAAGGAGTCAGCACTCATAAGGTGGTGCGGGCCCGAACGTTCTCCGAGTGGTTGAACAGGGTAAGTGGAAATTGCGTGTGATTGAGCAAGACTCACGCTCCAACAACACATCGAGGGCGTCACCCTCCTCCAAGTCGAGATCGGCGGCCGTCTGGTCCTCCTGGATACGTTGACCATCGAAGAGCAACCTGAGACATGGTCAGACACCGTAATAAGGAGAGATCGACCGTGTCCCCAAGCCAAGCCAGACTGACCTGATAGCCGCAACATCGGCACCAACTCGGTCGGCGTAGGCGTTCTATGGACGATGTCAGTCGAGCCCCGGAAAAGGGCATCGAGATAGGCCCATGACTGGTGCCTCGCGCTCAACGCGTCGAACCTCTCACCTTCAGCTTGTTCAGCTTGGTTGTCTTCTTGATCTTGAAAAAGACCTCGTTACCGTCGGTCGAGACGATCTTGATGTTCAAGGTGTTCTCTGCGCAAGGTTAGCCTTGCTCGAGCGGATTGTATGGTACGGACACGTCCATCTGGACAGCAGTAAACGATGAAGCAGCTCGACTCACCCTCGGGTTTGGGTTTCTGCTCGGGAGCGGGAGATCCGGCGTCAGACATTGTGTTTAAGTGGTTTTTGGGAAGGGTAGAGTCTGTGGGTGTTTTATACGCGTGTGATGCGTGGTCGTGCTAGTCTTGTTGGGTTCTGTTGTCTGTACAGTGAGGAGGTGTGACGAGGACGAGGAAGGGAAGAAGTGAACGCGGTGGGATTTGGTCATTTAGATGTCGCCAGTCGCGGTGGGCACGCGAAGATTATTCCGAAGATTGGGCATAGGCTTAAAGTGGAGGGGTCTAATACAAAAGTTTGGGCTCCCATATATAAAGGCCTTCTGTGCTGCTCGCTGTTGCTCACCTCCAAGTCACGCTGTAGCTCCCTGTTCCGGTCCATCCACAGCCTACAAGCATAGCATCACTCTCGAGCACCGCACGAGAGGACACTGCAGCGTGCGTTTATATAACGGCTCAGCGTAGGATAGTCCGTACGGATCGTGACGCGTGGAAGGATCACCCAAGATCTGGCCAAATCTCAACAACACACGTCTCGAGGAACCGGACGCGTGCCACGAGGTCACAACATCACCAAAAGTCAATATCGGTCGCTGTCGAGAGGGTCTGTATCAAGGTGACTACCAGCGCTCACCCGAAAGCGCGTTACCGCCCATCGCGAGACCTCTACGTGCGATCAAAGACCATAGCGTGGTGACCACTTCCCCAAAGTCGATGCATATCTGTGAGTATCATCTACAACTCTTCCCGGCTCCCGCCCATCGGTACGGCCGATTATTCAGGTCATCGCGTGACATTGATTGTCGCGACTTAGCTGACACTGGACTCCTCCAGAGAAACACATAATGCCGAGGAGACTACCACCACCTCAAGCCGTCGCGCCAATCACCGCCCTGGCAGCGCCTCTCCCGCCTTCGCCGTTAGTACAGCTCCTGAGGAAAGACTGGCGATGGGCCGCTATCAGTCAATTCATCTGGACGTTCTCCGACGCCTTCGGCCTTTTGAATTGGGACATTGAGGTGAGGATGTTCTTCCGATGCAAAGAGGCATAGTCTGTTTGACCAGGACGTTGTGGTACACACCTGTCGACCAGTCCACAATATAGAAGATCCTCTTCATGGCCCAGCTGCACGCTGGTAGAAAGTCCAAACTCCGAATGCTGATCATCTTACCTTAGGAATTGGAGACAGACCTAGATGGGGATGAGACCCGTTTACTGCCGGACCTCATCGCAAAGCTGCTGTACGCGTTGACATATAACCGATTCATCAAGTAAGTTTTGACTCTATCCTCTAGGTTAATGCGCAGCTTTTCGAGGTCGCTGACCCGCTCTTTCAGCCGAAGTAACGTCTTTGACAATCTACGCAAGCAGTACCTCAAGCGTCGGCCTGAAGACACACCCTTTGGCTCGCTAGAAGAGCCAGTGGAATGGGCTACTCTGGGACTATCCGCCAAGGTGCAGGTCCTCTGGGAGTTGTGCGAATGGCAATTGGAAGACCCGGCGAGGTTCCGAGCTCTGCTAAAGTCTGAAGACGATGCCGCTAGTTGGGTAAGAGATATGGATGCACCTCCCCTGCTTCGTCGCTGACTGTGGAATAGCGAGTCGACCCGGTCGGTTGGGACAAATCTGGGAACACGTACTGGCTTTTCGACGGTATGTGTACACCGACGTATCAAGTCCGAGTACTGACAATTTCGCAGACAACAGGCTGTGGATACAGCGGTTACCCCCGGCTCCGCCTCGTCCGGCAAAGAAGACTTCTTTGAAGGCCAAACGCGCAGAGAAGGCTCAGAAGCGCTCACGCCGGTCGACCTCTACTCCAGCCAACACATCACATCGTCGTAAAGCACCTCCAACGCCACCCGACTCTTCACCGACGCCGCCAGCAGATGTACCCGAGCCGGATATGAACAGTGGACGGCGCAAACGGACTCAAGTGTCTTTCTACGGCAACGTCACTTCGACCGTTGAAGCTCTGAAGCGCGGTAGCAACAACGCCACGCCTTCTAGCAGTGACAGAGCTACACGTAGCGGTCGCACGACCAGGGGCGAACCTTCTTCCATTGCCAAGGCACCGACATCCACATCTCGAGGCCGGCGCAATGACGACCTGAATGGATCACCGTCCAAAACCGACAAGAGCACTCCCGTACCATTGGGCACGAGAGTCAGCCGGCGCTTGCGGAATGTGGACGATGAGTGGCAGCAGGTCCCGGAGGAGTGGCTGAAGACCGACGCCAAGTCCAGATCTAATGGCAAGATCAATGGGAAGGGCAAGGCGCGACCTGAAGAAGACGAGAGCGAGCTCAGTGAGCTCACGGATGAGGAAGAACACGAGGCGAAGTTGCAAGAGGCACATGTCGAGTCGGCCAACTCTCCGCTGGATAATGGAAAGGAGAACAGACTGAACGCGAATGGCACGGAAGGATCACTCACGCCGGTAAGTATTTCGCTCTATGTGCAAGCCCCAAATATCATAGAGCTAACTCGTTCACAGGTGGTCGGTGATCAGGAGGCAATCACGATCGATGAACCTGCGGCTGCAGAAGGCGTGGAGACGGAAGATAAAGCGGGACACTCGAAGGAACCCAAGGTGGAAACGCAGACGGATGTCGAGGCGAAAACGGACTCGGACGCGAAGATGGACGTCGATGACAAGCCGGAAGACATTGGACCACCAACTGATCCTGGGGAAGCCGTGGATGGCGTAGATCAGGACGTGAAGGCTGTCACGGATTCCCAGGTAAAGGCCGAAGATTCAGCAGGTCCTCAGCCAGCAGCAGAAGATCACGATGAGACCGACGAAGTCAAAATGGCGGTGAAAGAGTCGAGAAATCTGCCAGAGGGCTTTGTCGAGTGGGAAGCTGTAAGTCAGCGAGCAGCCACGCGGATGCTGACATGAACAGGTCTGTGTCACGTTGTATGACTGGAGGTCGTTCCCAGAACAATTCGCCAAGTCGAAGGACCCGGACGAGAAGGCTCTGTACTCCCTGTTAACCGGACAAGTCGGCCCGACCATCATCGAGGCTTTAGTTGTGAGTGGTCTCCACCTGAACGCATGGCTGACCTTGTAGGCCAAGGAGCAGGAGAGAATCAAACAAGAAGCCATCAACAACCGTAAACGGTCTTCGCGAATCGCAACTAAGGAGCTGGAAAAGGAGGAGATGCTCAGGCAAGAGCAAGCCCAGAAGGAGATGGAGGAGCGAATGGAGAAGATGCGGCGCGAGGAATCCCGAAAGGAGAAGGAAGAGCTGGAAATTGCCATGAAGGAGAAGTCTAGAGAGGATCGACTGAAAGAGCGGGAAGAGAGGCTCGCCGCTAGAGAAGAGGCTATGGCGAACAAGCTCGTACAGGAGCAAGAGGCCAAAGATCAAGCAGCGCAAAGTCGTGAAGAGCGGAAACGTAGGCGGGAGTTGGGCGAGCAAGAGGGCTCGGCTACACCGTTTGGCAGTGAGAGCACACCTGCTCCTGCAAAGTCGACAGGAGAACGATGGGAGCTCGCTTGCGAGGTCTGCAAGAAGACTGGATGGAATGTCGTGAGTGGAATCTATTGATGATTTCAGGAGCATGTGTCTAACAGCTTTCAGGACGAGGACCTCGATCTGGTCTGCTGCGACGACTGCGGTCGGTGGCAGCATACCGAGTGTCATGACAGAATGGACCGAGCACAGCGTAGGCCACCGAGGAACTGGAGCAAAGTCGATTTCAAGGTGGGTACGAAAATAGGCGAGCTGCGGCAAGTGCTCACCTCGTACAGTGTCAGGATTGTCTGCATCGGGACGCTCGAAAACGTCAAAGAATCGAGCTCGACAGACTTGCCGCGAATGGTGGCGCCAACGGATTGAATGGTTCTGGGCCAGCCCACGGACCTGGACCATTGACAGCGCAGGCCAGGCCTCTGCACCCAGCAGCCGAGCATCGCCAAGCTCCACAGCCACCTCCTCATACCCAGCCTCCAACTCCGCACTACTCTCCCTCTCCACTGTCTCGACCTATGCCTCATCAAATTCATGGTCCGAACGGCTCAACAGTGCCCCATCCCTATGCTCAGCAGCCGGCCCATGGCTATCCCCCGGGCCAGCTGCCAATAGCTCATGCCCCAGGTCATTCGCCGTATCATATTTCGCATGGCCAGCCACCTGTGCAGCAAATGGGCATGGGAAGCAGGCCTCCTCACGGTCCTCTACCACCGATGCACCCCCAGCCCTTCGCTCACGGTGCTCCTTTGGGTCTGAATCATCCTCAGCAATTCAATGGACATGCTCGACCACCTCAAACATATGCCCCAGCCATGCCTCATGGTCAACATCAATACCCGCCACCGATGCAGATGCATCCCAGTCAGCGGCCACATCCCTCGATACAACCCAGGCCAATGCCAGTTCATGCGCAAACTTCAGTTCAGCCAAGAGGCCCTCCGGTATACCAAGGCCAGCCGCAGCATCAACAGCAAGGGTCGTCAGCCCAGGTGGCGCCGAAGGGCATACCGGTGCAAATGCCACAGCAGCAGCAAAGTGGGCTCCCGAGGCCCCATCCTCAGCAGACGATGCCGCCTGGACAACACCCACAGCAGCTTTCTGCGGACCAGCATCATCAGACGCTGACTTCGCAAGATAGCGCCCACCGCGCTTAGCCAGTGATAATGCGGTCACTGCACAGTGTTCATATTGTCATGCATTGCTAGTAGCTACACTGTCGTCTGACTCTTCTCTATCGTCTATGTCTATCTTCGTGGCGTCTACAAACCAATCGGAACCCATCTATACACCACAAGTGGACTTTACTCGTTACACGCTACCAGTACTGACGAAACGAATCACTCTATCTCTAGCCTCGCCGGCGAGGCCATCGCCGTGTCCAGCATTCTTGTCCCAGTGCAATCCGCCCTTGACCCCGTCTATGCGTTGTCAGCATAGTCAAACAACTCTGGGGGCACCAACACTCACGCTTTTCTAGGTAACGCCTAGCTCGGGCGGCGTCGATGATGATATCGTGAGCTCCCAGAAAGAAGGCCGTGCGCGATGGATCCTTGAGATTTGGAATCTCGTCGCAGAAGAGGTTGTTGTCCGCCCAGTCAAAGTTCTAGTCACATCGTCAGCGGAACGAACACATACTCTCGCTGAATATCACCCTCACCCTCTGGATGTAGTTCGCAATACCGACCTCGCTTGCGATGAAATAGTACAGCAAGAGCTCGAGAGCCTGATACGTTGTCAGCCGATCCAATGAGGCTGCGGATAGCTTGCTCACCGTGGCGGGTTTGCGGTAGCAAAAGGAATGGCAAATATCTGACCGGTCGTCGAAGATCAGTTGAACGAACCTCTGGACAATTCTGACAGAACTCACCTCCTTCCCACATGACGAAAACGACGGGATCAACGAAGGTGTTTCTCTTAGATAGTTCCGGGCAATCCTTGAGTACTGGAAAGAATCAGCTGTCGAATCACGGCCTGACCGCGAGCACTCACTCCACGAATGCGCCACACTGCCGTTTGAATGACTTAGCAGACTGACTCCGCCCCAGCCGCCTCGCTTCCTGCCCGATCTCTCGTCCATCTTGCCCTCCTTCCAGAATCCCCATTTGGTACAAATCTTCTTTATGGTCTGCACCGTCTCCTCCTTGGTAGAGGGTCTGAGATGTCTCTCGTGGAATATCGATTGCGAGGTATGCGGAGACAAAGGCACCACGATCGGGTGAGAGGCCAGTGTGCTGACCAAGTGCTTGATGAGTAGATGATTCTGCAATAACCCAAACCCAAGACCGTGGAAATATACGATTGGCATGGAAGCCGCCTCGGTTCGACCCTTCTCGGGACTCCACCCATTGGGAATACGAACGAGGTAATCGATGTCATCCTCTCGGTACTACGACAAGAGGGATCAGCTGGGACCCGGGCCGAGTTCTTCCAGCTTACCAGACCCATCCCTTGGTATGGATACACCACTTCCCGCAGATACCAATTAACGCAATTGGACAATGCGTACAGAATCAACGGTCGGTGCTTGGCCTATGACACAATGAGCCGCGCTCTGATCATACTAAAGGCAACTCACATTGACCGGATCCAGAGTCAGCCGCATAAGCTCTATACTCCCATTGAACCCCTCGGGAAACGTGGTTCCAGTCCTCGCCTCCAGCAGTTCCAGCGAGTGCTCGAGGAACTCATTCCACTTTTCATTTCTCTGAGCATCCTCATATGGCAATCCGAAACAGGTCCAAGAGAGCCAGATGAGCATGTTATTCCTACGAATGGATTCCCATGGCGCGTGATTGAACCTGACCAGTCAGTGCTGTACCATCTGGCCATGTACTCACCAAGTCCGTAATCTCTCCCTAAACTCCACAGCACGGCGATCCATTGGATGTAGTTTGGTCAATGTCCCGTCTCTGGCGAACAAACCATCCTCATTGAAATCATCCTGGCCGTAGCCGACATCTTGCTCGATCTGAGCCCTCAACCTGGCTTCCCTGTCTCCCGGCACCTCCTCGACAAAGGCCTCGATCAAATCCGCATCGACTTTGGTCATTTTGCCCACCCGTCTTCGACTTCCTTGTCGTATACCGTGGATTTCCTCATAGTCTCGATCCTTGAGGTGGTGGTACTCGGCGGGCGTCAAGTGACCTCCCTCGTACATCTTGAACAGCTCTCTCTCCATGGCGACTTCTGGGTCGGCGGAAGGCCCAGGTCTGGAAGGGCGGGAATAGGTGAGGTCGGATCTCAGAATACGGCGGAAAAGCTCGTTCCGGGTTTCCAGGGGCAGCGTTGATGCTGGAGCAGGGACTTGAACGAAGCGGATAAGGTACGCCATGTAAATTGCGAAAACGACCTCGGTCAGAGCGTAGGCGGCGAACAGAGTTGCGGTAAGGCCGCCTGGATGCCCACCGCCGAGGCCTTGACCGATCAAGACGAACCATACCAGGTATGCGCTACGAGATATAAGCTTATGCTGACATGGCAGAGTAGCAGACCCACCAAGATAAAGGTGTGACCATCCACACTGCCATAACCAAGCCCATGGCGATCCAGTATCCTTGCGAGGGATCCCTCTTCTCCACCACCCTTGGAAACTTTTCATCTGGCAAGGGATCTATTCCCCACCACTCATCTCCCAGTTTGACGGCGTATCCATCAAGGCCAACCTCTATCTCATCCGCTGACATTGGGGTTGCCGTCCCTGATGTCGAGGATTTGTTCGGGATGCGATGGCGAAGTGCGGGAAGGGCTTCTATCGATGAACCAGCGGATCGGAGCTCAGGAGTCGTGCCAAGTGAGTCTTTGTCGTTCAGCGACATGCTGTGGTTGAGCTTGTGGACACCTAGATCGAAAGGATAGCGTCAAATGAAAGGAGGTCGTTCACACCTGTTCACACGTTCGAATCCATCCCGCTGCTTACAGGTCTGGCCAAAACGTCACTGCTGGCAGGTTGCAGCGAAGTGGCGATGTGATAAGCAGATTGTAAAGGCTCCAGCTGTCAGCTGCGGGATGCGTGGAGTCGTATAGGGTCCTTGTTGGACGCAGTGACATGGACAGACATGGACCAGGTGCGACACTGTCATCCCCACGCTCGTTCCCATGCTCATCCGAAAGTCAAAAACAAAAACAAACGGATATGACGAATGCGCGGGGTTGCGGGGAAAGATAAGCTTGCTCAGTGGATTAGCGGGATCTCTTTACCAATTACAAAGCCGCCACCTCCCTGATCTAATCAAACTGTAGTTGGTATAACAAAAGTCCCCCAGGCGTCGTCGGCCCGGAACTTGGCGTCTTCGGGTAACGTTTGACTTTGGGTATCCGAAACAGCGACCCAGCCATCCATATCAACGTCGACGCCGCATCCGTCAACGTCACCACTGATCGAAACAGCAGCGACCATTCCACAAGGTAGTATCGATACTTATGCTCAAAATCACATCCCTGTCTCTTACCACTCGGTCAGCCCTACGGAGAGCTACGGCCATGTCTGCCGGCGGCGGCGAGGATGGTCTCCATTCATCAAGGCTCCCTTCAGTCGCGACAGCTAGAGCGTTGCACTCGACGCGAACAGACCCGGCGGATATGAAGACAGGTCTACCGTCGTACACCCCTCCACCACCTTACACCGTGGCAGGAACGGCAATGAGCCCATATAGATCGATGAAAAGGGCAAAGTCAGCCTCAGCTTCGGCCTTGTTTTCAAACTCAGGCGATCGTCGGTTTCTGAACACAGCCACGCAGGCGAGCAATTCGGATGGGCAGGGAAGATATATAAGGTGAGTCAGCGCGGTGTGAGGATCATGTACCGTCGCCAAGCGCTGCTGCCTCACCAGATAAGCTAATGATCATGCAGGATTATCGAGGTCTCGCCGCGAGATGGTCTTCAGAACCTCCCTCCACCGGCCGTCCCCACCTCAGTCAAAAAAGAGCTCGTGGAAAGACTACTCGCCGCTGGAGTCAGGAATATAGAGGTCGGAAGTTTCGTCCGTCCAGACTGGGTGCCACAGGTGAGCCTGCATGAGACACGAGTGGTGATTGCGCTGACTAGAATATCTCAGATGGCAGATTCGGCGGCTTTGTTACCTCTTTTACCTTCCCCATCCACGATCGATGCACCCACGCCTCGGCCACTACGGTCGGCCTCACCTCTTTCTGGAATACCGGTAGCCCATAAGACCGCCCAACTACCTCCACACGCGGAGGAAGTCCACTTCCCAGTACTGGTACCCAACATGCGGGGGCTGGATAATCTGCTCAAGCTGGAGGAGGAGCATGCTCAGAAGGGCAGGAAGGAGAAGCTCACAGACGAGATTGCAGTGTTTGTCTCTGCAACAGAAGTCGGTGTCCGGCGTACATCTTGGAGAGTGGGTATGCTGACTCTCTAATAGGCATTCTCTCAAGCGAACAATCACGCATCAGTAGCCAAAGTCCTCAGCGGACTTCCTGCCGTCATCGCAAAGGCTAAAGAACACGGATATCGAGTCAGGGGATACGTCTCATGCGTCATGACATGCCCGTATTCTGGTCCAACACCTCCAGAGCAGGTCGTGGATGTGACCCGTCAACTACTGGGTATGGGGTGCTATGAAGTCTCGCTAGGAGACACTACTGGCGAGGGAAACCCCGATGGTTGGAGGCGATTATGGGAGACGTCTCAGAAGAGCGGCCTGGACATGACGAAGATTGCTGTAAGTGGTGCGCTCTTCAACATCCAGCAGTGCTGACCATTGGCGTAGGCTCATGTACGTTCTTACCCACGCCACTTCTTGGCTGGTTCTTGACGATAGAGTTGTGCTAACAGATGTATAGTGCCACGATACCTTCTCAATGGCTCTGTCCTCGATCATATCGCTACTGCCATACGGACTGCCTACCGTGGACTCCTCTTTGGCCGGTCTGGGTGGATGCCCATATTCCCCTGGAGCCACTGGCAATGTTCCGACCGAAGACGTCGTGTATGCACTACACAAACTGGGCTACGAGACGGGAATCGATTTGGACAAGCTGGTAGAGGCGGGGAATTGGCTCTCAGAGACACTCGGAGTCCGCAACGAGAGTCGTGCGGGTAGGGCGATTTGGGCAAGGCGACTTGCTAGGGAGCAGAAGGAGCAACAGGACGCTCAATTGTGAAAGTCTTACTGTCACCAATCACTGTATGTTGTACAAAAGCCATCTAGGCAACAATCCATGTGATATTCATCTATCGTTACAACACCACAACTCAGATCCCTGAGGGGGAACCTGGCACAGTTGCAACACCCCTTATTCTGACGTACATCATCTCCCAGCCGTCTATCTGCTCGAACCCCTCCGCAGAAGCTCTGCCCATCCCAGGACTCGCTTCCGACCAGTAGTGGTCAACCCGGGTCATCTCCTGGACTATACCCATGAATTCATCTGCCTCCTCGTCGCTAAAGTCGGCAAAGAACGTCTTTCGAGCGAACGTCTCGAGCCAGCCGTACATATCGGTGGGCAGCGGGGTGGGTCGAGGGAACAACTTGACGGCCTGGGGTATGAGTCCATGTTGTTGTAATAGCTAAGTTGGATGTCAGCTGCAGTGACCCCTTGTTTGAACTCTGAGACTCACTTGGGTGTATTGATTCGCGGTGGGGAAATACCACGGGTCGAGCGGTATTGGATCGACGCCGTTAGACCGGAGGACGTCATGTATTGCTGATCTTGTGCCAATCCTGTGGTGATGTGTCAGTACAGGAACAGGACGTTTATCTCTCTGATGTCTGTAGGAACTGACGTGTTGCCAAATCCTCCAAATTCGAAGACCATTCTGCCGCCGGGCTTGAGCAGCCATTTCACACCCTCCAGTACTCCTCCAGGGGACGCTTTGCACCAGTGAAGAGTGGCGTTGGTGAATACCGCATCGAAAGTGCCCTTTAGATTGGACGGCAGCGATGTCTCTAAGTGCTGAATATCCGCCCGAATGAAGTCTACTTTCACAGACTGCGATCCAGCATTTATCTGAGCTTGTCTGAGCTACAACTGTTGGTGAGATTGGTCACAACCATCGGTACACTGACTCACCATGCTCTCACTTGAATCAACTCCATAGACTTTGCCCTTAGGACCGAGTGCTTGAGCGATCTGAAAGGTGATCTCACCCGTGCCGCATCCCAGATCAATCACCCTCTCCCCCTTCCGAGCTTGAAGCAGCTCGAGGACCGGCGAGGAGAACTTGGGATCATAGGAGAACGATCCGTGCTTGGCGTATACCTCGGCATCGTGGTTCGTCAGTGAGGTTTTGTAGCCAGCCATATCGAAGTAGACACAAGTCGTGGCTGAATGATAGACTGAGTGAACACAGCTTGTGGGGGGATCAGTAGTCGACGCTACCAAGACGCTATAAGTACTCATAGCAACTTGCTCGCCGTGCTCGGACTGCCTCCACACGGGTCAATCGGCCTGCCCGGACCCGATCGGCCGACGCGGTTTCACTGCCTGCCAGCGACAGCTAACCCGGTGCATCCATACTCCAGGATATTCATCTCCTGCACTGCTAATGCCTCTGGAGTTCATATGATCATCTCTCCAACTTGGTCGTGCAGAACTCCAGTATGCTGAGGTCTGTCGACTTTCTAGTCTTTGGTCCGCGTACTCGTCCCTTCGCCAGCACTGGTTTTCGACACCTTCACGCCTCGCTCGAGTCGATCGTCGGATTCTTCAGCCTTGCGCTTCACTTTGACTCCACCTCCTTGTTCCGATACCTCCAGGTCTATATACGATGAAGAAAGTTCCGTCCCAATCTGAGACCTCAACGCTCCCGCGAGCAGCTGGACCCCACGCTGAAGTTGAGAAGCGAACGTCGCGATGATAAGTGCCTGCATCAAGGTATCGCTCGATTCGGCTCGATTGCCATCTGTGGACGCCGCTTCGATCTCGCCTTGTCGAAGCAGACTGGCCGAGGTCTCCCATCCCAACCGACTGAGGAAGAGCATATCGGCTGGATTGAGCCCTGAGGAATCCGCGATGGACATCAAGCCCTCTTCACCGGTCGAATCCGCAGAGTCCAACTTGGCAAACAGGTGCGTCAAGCGCTGTTGGGCAATAGAAGTCCCCTTCTCCACGGGTTCTTGGAAGTCTCGCTCGTCGGGCATGTATATCCTCAGCCTGCTCAAGGATCGGATGAGCGAGTTAGTCACTGTTGACAAGGTATCAAGCTGGTCTACCATCGCAGCCGCCAAACTCCCACGATCGATGGTATTGGAGTTGGTCGATACGTCCAGGCAGAATCGCATGAACGACTTCCAGCCTCTTGGCCACTCTGCCGCACTTCCTTGATCACCAAAGAGACTTTGTTGACTTGCGTCCGACTCTTCCACTGAGTCTGTTGGGAGTAACCCATAGTCTGGAGCTGATGACATTGGCGATGTCTGACTATCCTTGGGTAGCTTCAAGCGTTCAAGGGGAAGCAGCCACCAGCAGAGATAAGATCGCTTCAGAATTCAGAAATACACCACTCCCTCGCCATCGAACTGGACAAGCTGTTATCTTGTGAGTGAGCGAAGGCGCAATGCCATCACTGCCCGCGAGCGGCTTAAGAACGTGAAAGGATCCCAAGATGGCCTTCGGTTCTACTCGTCCACCTCACAAGTGAGAGTTTGCTAGACGAATGGTTGAGGCTTCCCCCGGGAAGGGATCCCTGCTGGCTTCGCACGGGCGTAGATGCTGGAGATCGAAGAAGCTGCCTAACGACACTTGCATACTCATGCCATATCTAGCGCTATCGTCACTCATCGCCGCTGGCTCGAACTCATCACGTCTCAGCGGACGTCACAGGGCTCGTCCACTCGTCAATGGAAGCCAGAGTCCGTTGGCTTGTAACTCGTGCAGTTGCCACGAGTTTTGCGAAGGCAGCCTCATCGCTGATTCCAAATTTGACCGCAGATCGAATGGCTTCTTGTAGGATCCACACCGCTACTGTCATCTTGCCGCCTATTCGACTCATCTGCCTTCGGCTTCCAGCTGCCGACCCGTACTCGGCAGCCAGCGCCTCGAACATTTCTTCGCGCTTTCGAGCACTTATCGTCGTCGCTGGTGTGGTTTTTGCTGAATCGATTGCGGTATCCATTTCGGGTCTGCAGGTATCCACGATGGCCTTCTGCTCGTCGGTCATGTCGCCAATCAGATCATCGAAGATCGTTATCATCCGCTGTAGACCCCTCCTCAGATCTTGGGTCACTGTCGTCACTCGATCGCCCCATTTGGTGACCTCAGATGTACCGGCGCCGGTCTCGTCTGAAGCCTTAGAGTCCGCCCAATTGGTGACCATTTGCGCGAGTTTGGTCCACTTTCGCTTGCACTGATTGGTTACACTGTGATTGTCCAAAAGAGATGTTCGCAACCGATCTGAGACTGCAGAGGGCGCCGGAAGGGAAGCCGAGGTCTCGGATACCCTTGGCATTGATGGATCATTCCCATTTACGGGCGTTTGATTAGTCGGCAATGCTATGTTTTGAGCAATGTTATGTTTTGTCAGGTGAATCACCACTCGGTGGTCAAGTGGCGGTCCAACGATGAAGGTCGTATACAGACTCGCACAGGCATGTCCGCAGGATTGCCATGGAGTGAAAGGATCGAATCCCACCCAAAGGAGACGAGCTGTATGGATCGTGGAGTGGAGCTATGACGATAAGCCATGGAAGGTGCTGGACAAGACAGCACGCACAGCGCAAGACATAAAGGACGAGCGAGCACGCTGGGAAGTTGGGAACCGGGGCTTTTGGCTCGGAAAGCTCGAGGATATTGACAATCAAGAGTGGTGCCCAGATCGCACTAGAAGAGGGATGGAGAAACTGAAGGGTATGCATGTGATATTCGGAGGTATGGTCATCGTCTGAGGCGGTTGAATTTCAAGGAATACGATCAGTTGAATCACTGAGGCGACAGGCCTGGTCCCATCATTGAGCTGCGGTGTGATCTCACACCGGGTTCACTGGGTGATCCCGCTGACTCCGCTGTTCGGAGTCGGATGACGGCTTCTGGTGATCCTGCTTGGAGCAGTCATGATGGCTTGTTCCGCCTTGTCCAAGCTGGTGTTCAGTTCGGACATCAGACTCTGCCCGTTGGAATACGTCTCGATCAGACTGTCCTCTTCCCAATTGGATTTGTTGGAACCCACCCACTTCACTTCATAGAAAGTCTTGCGATCCTTCTTGTGTCCTTCATATCGCCTGCCTAGCAGACTCTCGATTTGCCATGCTTCACTCGTGATCGGCTTCTCGTCATCAAGATCCATCGCATCACCAGAGTCTTGTTCGTCGTCGTCGTGGGGTCCGATTGACGGCTGTACCTGGGAAGTGGTTTCTTCCGCCTCCGTGACCGTCGCCTCATTCGCTTCTTCTGCAGCGACTTCTTTGTCGATCAGATCGCTCTTGGATTTGACATCGATCAGCAACCTGGCGAGGCTGGCACAGTGCTTCACGGATTCGAGGATGAGACTTTCGAACTCCCACCTCTTTCCAGCACTTTGAATGAGGAATTTAAGACCTGCCAAACGATCAGAAAGCTGCGACCCAGTACGTGCCACTAGGATATGGGGGTAATCTGCGACATCAATGTCCGAGTGAAGCGAGTCTCGGAATTGTTTTTCCAGCCCAGAAGGGTAGAGGGGGCAAGGCAATATGGTAGCCTTTTCAGCGGAGATGGGTTTTTCGGATTTGACTGGATCATCTTCCTGGGCCGACCTCTGCTCGGTATCGTGTCTTTTTGTGCCGAAGAGATTTATGCTGAAGACCTCGATAGTGTCGAGCGGAGCCAGAAGAGCGTCAGCCAAGTCCGAGATTTTGCCCCAGGCTTCCTCTTGGTGAGGACTCCACTTGAATCCCTTGCCAGGCTGGCTTTTTTGATCTTGTGTACCGCAAACCATCTGCCAGTTCTGGATGAAAGCGTCACCCAAATCATCGTAGGTGGTCGCTCGCTGGCCTCGCTCGGTCTTGTAAAGCCAATCGGCGGGCTTTCGTCGCTCATTGTTTTGGGAATCGATCGGATTCATTGTATGATCGTGGTCTTTGGTAAGACTTAGGGGAAAAGACCGAGACAGAAGGATATTTGATGCCTTTTCACGATCTCAGCGAGGCATTATATAAGTAAGTCCGGGAGATACTGGTGTCTTTGGGATCAGCGATATCTTCCATGGGTGACGTCGTTACAGCCAGGGAGGACTTATCAAGGAGGAGTTTGGCGTCCGTGATGAGAAAGGAGGGTCAGTGATTCCCACGCACGAGACATGTCAGATCATCGAACACCCTTGCGCGAACGCATGAAACACCCATCTTCGGTCAGGAGACGGCGGGAGCCGATAACGTACCGCCAGTGTAGTCTAACAAGGAGTCAGATGTGTAACATGTGAACGACAATGATCCCGACCGGGTGGTGGATCTCGCTGAGAGCGGAGTCGTGTGTAGCGAGACGAGAGGGATTTCCCACGTCAACTGTCATTGTTTCAGCATCAATCTTGCATCATAGCGCGGCATTCAATCTACACTCCGGATACCGGCCTTCAGTGTTCTGTCGGTTCTGTGAATGTCGTGCTTTGGGGCCGAGATGCGAAATGGCTCACCGATCTACGTCTCGGTCTTGAATGATCATATGTCAGAGTTGATACGTTGACAAGTGGATCTAATATGCCCTCGTGTGGCTCGTGTTGGACTCGACATGGCAACCATCTCTTTGATTGCCAGTCTGCTTTCCAAATCAGAAATCAGAACTTCGAGCTTCTGAATGGTTCCAGATTTTGTGGCGGCTTCGCGGACTGTGTCCTCCGTGAGTCAAGACGGCTTGTAGTCCCCCGGCCATTCGACATAGTAAGAGGTTTCGTCATTGCTTACTCGCTTATTCAGCAGCGACTTGATATCCCAGCCCTCGTCCGGCATGTCTTGATACAGCCCACCCCGGTTCCGGCTGCGAGTGCCAGTGGGCTGAACATCCTCCAATTCAACGCTCCCACGAACCTCGCTTTGATCTGACGGTAACGAAGGTTCCTGTTCAGTAGGCTGTTCTTCTCCAGAAGGTTGGTCTTCGATTTGACTGTCGCTGATACTCTTCTGCTCGATCAACTGGTCCAAGAGCGCTGAACACACCATAGCACACTCGTTGAGATCGTCCTCCATTTCGCCTTCAGTCTCCCATCTGCTGAGAACAGCGCGTAGGTGCTTCAGCCGATAGCTGGCTATCAAACTAAGCTTGACCACCTGGATGTCAGCGCCTTCATCCTTGGTTCCCAGTATTCCCACTGTGCGGCCAGACGACAAGAACGTGCTCCACCTGGTAACAAGATCGCTCATTGGTCTCCTGTTCACCGACTTCTCTTCCAATGCAGGCATGATGTCCTCAAGCATCGCCGCGCCTCGGTTTCTGATCGTCTCTACGGCAAAATCTCCCTCGCCAGTTGATGAGATCAGGTCTCGTAGGTGAGCCTGGACCGATTTCGCAGATGATGTGAGTTCATGCCATAGTTCTAGCTGTCTATCGTTCCAGTCCAGTTCCGGTTGCCGAAGCTCTTCGGAAGAGTAGGCCTTTAACGAGTCGTACAGCTCGTTGCGTTCGTCGATGAACCTGCTGACCACACCGGTAGAGAACACAGTCGATTGATGTCCTTCCATTGCCTCGAACTCTGGATGTTTGAGGTCTGCCTGATTTGTTGAGTGTATTCTCGGAGAGAGAGGGGAATGAGCGTTGACGCCGTTGAGCAATCCTCTTTCTGACAGTCTTACGCACTCGGCGATCCGGCTAGTGAAGAACCACTGACTAGCCTGTTCGCCTCAAAGGATAACCAAAGACGGGGGTTCTGGCCGCAAATCAGGCGTGTGGGCATGTGGGGGAAAGCGCGATAGAGTAGCAGCATCAAACCTCATCAAACGCGTTTGGTGTATTTTTCGAAGAAAGGACTGACGACGATCGAGAGAGGCGTTGCTGTGTTGTAGTGACGTATCGTTACCAGCCTGAGCTGGTAGATGAAGTGCTTGTACTCTACTCACAGTGAGCAGCTTCAACAACTCGAGAACAAGTAGGGTTGCAATTGGACTAGATACATTCGATGCTCATACGGGCCAAGCCTGCGCCGACCTGTTAGTCTGGTGGAGAAACTGGTCATAGAATCTCGATCAAGAACAAGTAACAACTAACGCGAATTCCTCTCAACTTCCAATCTCACAGAGTCGCATCACTCGCAAGTCAATGACAGTCGACCAAGTACTCGATACTGTGATCGCTATTCAATGCATATGTACGGACTAAGCTCGCCCGAGCCGTCAACGAGCGTCGGGACGAGCGTTGGGTGATGCGATTTTGTCCCGACGCTCGTTGACGGCTTGGGCGAGCTTGTGTACGAACTACGAACTATCCCACACAATTCTAAAACCTTTTCAGCTTCTTCGGCGTGGTCAAAGTCTTTGAGACTTCACCACCGTCGGAGTGTCCTAAGAGGTATATCGCAACCAAACGGAATGAGACTGACCAACCATTGGCGTTGGCGGTCATTTTTGAACCCCCCCTTTAAACGGCGCGATGTTCCCTCCGGCACTTGGTCTCCATATGATCGGCGCGAACATGACCACGACGTCGGGGTTGCCCTTGAACGTATCGGTGTCGAAGACCTCCATGGCATCATTGAGATCGTCCACGCCGCGCGCGTCGTACATTGCCGGGAAGCGGCTACTTTATTAGCGGAGCACAACATAGGCACACTTTATCAACTCACAGCTTGTCTCCATGAAGACCCAGTCGCAGGTCATCCAGGTCGCTGTCGGAGGCTATTTGAGGGAAGTTCATTTCCGGGAACACCATTCCACTGTATAGATAGAAGTCAATACAGTCTTTCGCACATGTAACCATGAACGTACGGTCTGATGTCCTTGCCTTTGACCCCGATATTGTTGATGCCCTTTTCGAGTTGGTGCATGGAGTCCCTGGTGTTTAGGAAGTCGATGCCGATTGGGGATCCCTTGGCGGTCCAAGACTTGACGCTGGACCCCTTGTTGATGTTCAAATATGCAGTGGTGACTTTGAGGGCTATGCCCAATTGCTGAATGAACTGTTAGCTCGATTTTGGATCGATAATGAACACAACTGACCAGCTGCTCTGCCTTCGGCTTGGTGAAGGATGAACCCTTCACCGCCTTGACCTTTACCAGGTCTTTCTTCTCGACAGTCCGCGCCAGTGAATTTACCAGCCCACAAAGGGCTGGCCTCCAGGAGGGTCATTAGTCTATGTGATCAGCTATCATCATTCTTCTAACAACGTAACCTCGACTACCTCTTGTGATTCGGGCATCTCTTCTGTCTGAGACTGTCTCTTATTTCTGGGCGCCATCACGATCGGATATCGACCAGTGGAACAAGGCATTGATATTGTGGGTTGATGAACGGGGAAGTAACAGATGGAGGGACTGCTCATTGTCGAGTAGCATACCTGTTTGCCATTCCGATTTACAGAGGTTAAAAGTTGGTTAAGGGGTAAGCTAGGGAGAGTTGATGCGGCTGTGGGAGAGTCAATGCATCAAAGTTGCCCAGTCGTATCCATTTGAAGCGTCTTCGAATGCCAGGACAGACAGCGTCTCGACTCGCGAACAGAATTGGGATCCCGGAGACGGAAAGTCAGAAGATGGCCTGCGGGCCTGCGGGTCGCGATCAAAGACCCTATGCCACGTGGCGGTGACTGCACCGAGATTTAACCGTGGAATGCCGCTGGGGGGTGGGCTCGGAAGTGCCGGACCGATGTTCCGATTGGCTGGCCTCCGAGCTTTCCCCCGATTCTCCGCTAGCCGCTCGGTCCCACAGGTTTCCAATTCTTTGGCTAGCGGGGTGCTCACTTCGTTTTCAATCTATTTGGTTCAGCTTCACATTCACGCGACTCTATCGATCTGACTTCTGCACCTCTTGTACATATCAGCCTACGACTTCTCCGTCAACACATCACTTGTCCACCATGGTCCACGCTTCTGCCATTGAGGAGTTCTCGAAGAATGACGTAGAGCTCACTGTGCCCCCTGGAGAACCTAGGCCTATCTTGATCATCGTCATGGTGAGTGTTTGCTCGGGGCCTGTTGAGAGGGACACATACTGATGAAATCCTCAGGGACCAGCATCCTGGTGAGACAGATTCAATGGTATCGGAGGTCTGCTTGTACAGCTTCACTGACGTATGCCCTGCTTCTTTCAGTGGGAAATCGACGATAGGCAGCAACCTCTCCGAAGCGCTCAACGTGCCATTCCTAGATGGAGACTCGTTACATCCGCAGTCCAATGTGGACAAGATGTCGCAAGGTATCCCCCTGACAGACGATGACAGATTGCCCTGGTTGGCGCTTATCAGGTCAACGGGTGAGCGCGACGAGCTCCTCATACGATATTAGAAAAGAGCGAGTACTGACCTATTTGTTAGCGGAGAGACTTTGCAAGGAGCAGTGGGATAGCAACAACGTTACGCCAAAAGAGAAGGGAGGATTCGGCAGGCCTTGTGTCATTATCGCATGTTCAGCTCTGAAAAAATGGTACCGGGATATATTGAGGGGACACGTTGAGGCCATCCCTCCCCCGGTTGATGACCTCGTGAGTGACAGCCGTTCGACCTTGTCATGCCATCGAAACGCGGTTACTCGCTGATACGTGTCGATTCATAGCCCCATAAGAACCCGGATGTAGACCCATCCCTGAAAGTCCACAAGCCAGCCACATCGAACCTCCTCACTCTGTTCCTCTACTGTCACGGTACGCCAGAACTGCTCGCAGAACGGATAGCTGCGAGAAAAGGTCACTTCATGGGAGCGCAGATGCTCAAATCGCAACTAGCCACGCTTCAGGATCCCCGAGGAGAGCATGGGGTTGCGTGGGTCGACATCGCAGGAAGCAAGGACGAAGTCGGCGACAGGGCCGTCAGGGGCATCAGATATCTCGTGGAACAGGATCTCGACAAGAAGAGCATGTAGTGGGGGAGCAACTATCGCATAAGTCAGTGGGCATTCATCGTGTATAGATCTCAAGGACAGCGCTCGCTCTGTCACCAATGCATCGGACTTGGTCTACAACTGGGCCTTCAAGTACGAACACCATTCTCTCGGTATACCCTAGCCAAACAGCATGCTTGCTGCCACGTCCACATTGCCTCCAGCCGCTTCTAAAAGCTGTTCAGCTTGCGACCTAGACACTCCCAGGTTGACAAGCTGCGCACGACTGTCAGCCGGCCATCTTCACTCCGTCGGCGTTCTCACTCACAACGCTGATGTCAGCCTCGGACGCGACTGATCCGCCTGTTCGGTTTCCAGAAGGTGGGTTTCCGCCCAAAGTGCGACCCCCAGCAGCACTGGGGCCCGCCGAGCTGGATGCAGCCGAAGATGCGCCTAGAGACTGGCCCGTCCCAGGGAACTCGGTCTTGCCAGTCTGTGGGCTGGCAACGGGGTTGATCCCATCACCCGCTGCTTGGTTCATATCGCTCGCAAGTTCCGCCTCTTCCATTCTCCTTGCCTTAGCGGGCAGCTCGTGCTCTGCCAAGAAGGGGATCTCGGTGGTGTTGATTCGGAGTGTGTTTGTGGATAGGTCGATGCAACATTGATGTCGTTTCTGAAGCAGGATTAGCTTGACAGTATCAAGATCAATTCGCTACTCACCAGCATGTCTAGGCCAAACAGCAGATCCACTGACTTTCCTTCGAGGACAGAGAAAGCGCATGGCAGGTGAAGGTCTCCGAGCTTGATCTGTGCGGAGTGTATACGACCCAGAATTCGCGCTGTTCCGACTCCCAAAGCCATTCCAGCGAAACGAGGATCTAGTAGTCGCATGATACTGTTGGCCAGTTAGCCATCTGTGTCTGTCGACCCATCACTTTACTCACCCGCAGGCTTCGGCACACTCTGGCGAGACTGCCAGACTATCAGCAGGAATCCTTGCACCTCACTTCGATGACAAACTCACTGATAGTAGTTTGAGCTCCCGAGTCCACAAATGCTTTGACAGCGTGGCCATTGACCTCGACATTGATATACAGCATTGTAACGTTACCGAAGGACTCAGGCTGGACATATAGTCAACACTGTCTTTAACTACCGTAGACTGCATCGCTCACCGAGTACTCCATGGCGTGTTGCATGTTCTCGTCAACCGCTTCCAGTCGTATTGCTTCCTCAATCTTCTTCTGAGCCTGCGCGAATTGTCAGCTACAAGAGCCTGGACGGGTGGCGCGAAAGATATACCTCGATATCATACGGGTCTGCGTTGAGTGCCTAGGACACGTCAGTCACCCAGACACTATACAATCCAGCTCATTCACGTACCGCGATCTGTCGCTGTTTCTCCAGACCGACGTCTTGCATGCGCATTTGCTGCCTGAGGAAAGCTTCACGGAATCTGGGCAGGCCAGCTGCAATAGCATCGGCGATTTCGGGATCGTTCTGCACCCTTCTGTCAGCGAAAGACCAGACGAACTGTGAGCGTATAACTCACCCTACGTAGCTCGGCCATAATTTCCGGATTACCGAGCGCCTGGAGTCTCATTCGCTCCAGATCGGCGTCGTTGCTGGGGAAGCCGACTGGACCATGGGAGGAAGGACCCGCGGAGGATGAGGAGCCACTGGCAGAGGGAGGAAGGTTTCTGATCACGTCAATCACTATGTTCGCCGTCCGCGGTGCCTCATGGAACTCACTTGAAAGTCATAAAGATGGTAACGCTGTCGCCTTTCAGGCCGTAGCTTTCAAGGGATTTGTTTCCAACTGTGAGAGGTGTTCCGAAGTCGGTGGACAGAGCAATGTTGTTGGTAGGTGTGCCAGTCTTGAAGTTCAGTCAGCTTGGTCACTTTGGGGCCGTCAGAGAGGAAGCGGATTCATGACTCACCTCGGCCTCGATCAGCGCAAGGACGTCTTGCAGCTCCATAGAGGGATCCACCTCGAGCTCGAACACGTTTTCTGGAGCGATGATAGTGATGCGCATACTGCTGTCGGGGTGACACTTGGTTTTCAGCAGAGATGGTGCCTAACAGATTCGAGGTTGTTAAAGACCAACTGCACGCTAACCTGCGCGATCTGTCCATGCATGTCCACGAAGGTGAAGCACCTCCACTCTTGGGTTGAATTCTGAAACGCTGACGACAGTGCCACAACTCAACCTCTTCTCGGGAATAGTCGGCATTAACGACCAGCGAGTCTACTTCAGCCTGAGGAGAATCGTCCTTCTTCTCTCTTCTTCAACAACACCCGACGACGACGCTTGGCTTCTTAACCGACTCGATAGCTTCGCAGTCTCTCACCCCCCATCGCATCAATTCTCTCGGGAATGGAATTCGGTTGGACGGGCCAATGGTGTTGGAGAAGGAATAGTCTTATTACGGCGGGTCTTGAGTACGCCTCGTTCTACCTAATACAAAACGTGGACCGGGCGTAATTAGACACCGTCACATTCACAAGGAAAACGGAGAGGGGAATGACACGGGGACACGATGCAGAGAGCTGTTCATGGTATCTGGTGTATGGTATATGGCGTGAATATGGAACAACCTTCATGTCGCTGCAACTGGTCGGATCGACTCCACCGTCCACATTACTGATATAGCGCCGGGCTCCCTAGACTTGACTGACATCGTTGTAGCCTCCGTCCGATCATCGGCATCTGGCCCAACAGCTTCGAGCGGCAAGATCGCAGATAGGCACGCTCCCTACACGTGTTGAGATGAAACTCAGCATGCTGAAACAGACCCGACGGAAGGATGCGGACTCGTAGAGATCACACGACTCACCGTAAACGCTCATGCAGCTGAGATAGGCGGAATTGCAGATGGCGGCGCATCTCGAGGGAGGCCAAGCTGAGGTCAACGTCGGTGCCAGGATCAGGAGAGCCAAGATGACGACCAAGAATGGGATGGTGAAGAGTACAGTGGATCGATGTTGGGGCGTTGAGGCAAGTCTCATGGCGTCAGCCATTACGTCGGTAGCAGGTGGCACTCTGGTGGGCTCTGGATTTGACACGAGGAAGAGTCAAGTAATGATGGTTCGTGCTGGAGAGGGCGTATGGGTAAGAGGTTGACCAGTTGGTGAGCTGTGAGAGTTTACTGGATGATGGCTGAAGAGATGCACTTGCCACTAGGTATCGACCGCCATGGCTCTTATACCTTGGCCTGCCCGCTTGGCCGCTTGCTGAGATGATGGAATAGGCGGCACAAGACGGCAATACGGACCGGTGTGCCCAGAACACGGACAACACACGAAGTAGAGGTGATCACTTCCTTTCCGGCTCATTCCGGCATGGCGATGGCGGCATGGCGTGCCATCGCGTTGATGGGTGTAGAGGTGCTAGTAGAGTTGCTCGTAGCGGCCCCGCGGACAACGAGAGCGGAGAACAGGACTTGTGGAGAGGTCAATCCGGATCAGCGCCTGTCAGCGGCCCTCTGGAGGCGTGTAGATCATCACTCTGATGAGCTCTGATGAGGCTATATGGAGCCCATTCAGTGAAAAATGGGGTCATAGTAGGCTGTGAGTTTCGAGCGGCGATCAGTGTTTCAGCCTAGTAAGGTCCTGCAAGGCCTTATATGGGCACGGACCTTGACAACACCGCGATGGGCAGGTCGCGGCTATCACGGGAGTTGGGAAAGTTTGTGAGCCCGGCTGAGGCGCCGGTTCAAGGCCACCGCATGGTGTCGATACCCACTCTCAACCCTTAGCGTCGCCTTATCTGACTCTCTGATTGCTCTCCGGGCACACAGTGTTTACATGCACAACATCTATACCAGCGAGGCTCAGTGACAGGGGTTTATCGTACCATGATTCCATCAATCCCATCTAGTGCCAAGTTTCGCTCCTCCGTTCAGACACAGTGCATCAAGCACACCTTGACGACCGACACGCACGAGGCCATTCGCATGGGTGTATCTGAGGGGGTCGAGGGGGAGGTGTGTATGGGCCGCGTGGACGGTGCGTTGCGAAAGCATGTGATGTGATCGGGGTTGAGGTGGGGATACACAGTGGGGGTACAAGCGTGTCACATGATCAGCCTTGGATACATTGCTTGCAGATTGCAGCATGGGAGACCGTCATCACTCACTCGCCGTGCGCAGGCACATGCTGTATGTCTGTTGACAGTGTTGGCGGCAGAGATAGTTCATCATGACCGCGTTCGACGCTTCTGCTGCAATCGGCAAGAGGACGAGGATCACCGCGAGGAGTGAGAGACTGAGGGTGATCGGGGTGATGTGATTTCTTGCTCCGCTCATCGTCTTCGGTATAGTGGATTGGAAGATTTGTCACTTGGTCAGAGTGGCTCGAGTGTCACGATATGACTGTCGCAGAGGTGAAGGGGATGATCATGAGTCTGAGTTCCAGCCATGCTTATATACCTCCATCGAAGTACTTATTGTAGTAGGTGCGTAAGTGAGTCAGCTAGCATGATCACAGTCGACAGCCCAGCTGCGCTTGATGACCTGGGTCGCGGGCGGTGCTTCTTTTGATCTGATCGACATCAGGCCTCAAAGTTTTCAGTTGACCATCTGGCTTCTGGTCAGCAGGGCTGTCAGCGGGAGATCCCATCAAGAGGTGTTCAAGGGGTTGTGCCTGCCATCACACGACGTTGGCTCTAGAGTCCAGACATCCGTTCGTTCCATCTCGCGTCTGCACTCACGGTCCACGGCCGCCTCCTAGCGCCTCCTGATTCCCGCGAAGTCCACGTACATTGTCTAATGACCTTCAGTCGGGCAGGGCAAGCGACCATGATCCGCAACCGGAGCTTCTTAATCCCTCACTGATCTTTGCTCGTCGCCAAATGTGTGACGAACGGACCCTCGGCAGAATTGACGCTTTTGTATTCGACGCTGATCAGGAACGTCTGGTACCGCAAATGCACCCGGTCCGCTCTGGTGCGCTTCCGGTGCTGTCGTGATGACTGATGAGTGAATTTACATCTAGTAAGTCGTCACTGCACTCGACCTGTTCGACGCCCAATGTGCCTCTGCTTCCGCTAGTATGCTCAAGGAGCTCCTTTCGGCCTCCCCGTACTCTAGCTCCTCCTCTTCCGACACATGCGTCAGTCCTTCTTCCCCATCCCATCGCCCGGAAGCGCTCTGATTCCCACCTTCCTCCTCGGCGTCTGGCTCGTACAGGACGCAGAACTGAGATCGCTGTTTGTCGAGAATAGCCAACGACGCCCCGTCTGGTGCCCACACAACGTCAGAAGCAGCAAACTCCGTTTCTGCAAGGACGGCTTCGTTAGCGACCTATCCTTTCCGTCGGCCACTGAAAGACTTACTAGCAGGGATTCCCGTCCCCTCGGCCATGCCGCCTTTGTTCTCGGAGAAGCCTCCTGTCATATCTCCGTCGTCGATCCATCCATCCTCCCCGTCCCAGAAGTACACGCTACCAGTCCGCGTACTTATGGCGAGTTTCCGCTTGCCGGGGCACCACCGAGCCGCTTTGATAGGTTCAGTGAAGATGAGCGCGGCGATATGCCGAATATCGGGGGATGAAGAGGTTGGCGTGGGCAGGAAGGTGTGAATATGAACGACGTTGGGCTGCGTCTCCAGACGAGAGAAGAACAAGGTAGCTTCGGCGTTGAAGGCGACGACCGAGATACCTGATCGTGGAGGCGATTTCGTAAGATCCGCTCGAACCGTGGGCATTGGGGAGTTTGATGTACTTCGATCGACTTCAGGCTATCAGATGCAATTCTCTGAGATGCCATCCTCCGACTTACACTGTACGATACCACGCCCTCGGGTATCTTTCAGCCAATCTGCTGGCTCCCGCCAAGTCACCTATTGAGGTTCAGCTTCGCCCTCGACGAGGGGTTATCAGTACTGACCGTTCCTGCTTCCACGGTCCTGGCAGCGTAGCCAACAATACCCATACAACGACCAGCTTCACTCTCCACGACGCGAATCTTGCCATCCCAGCCGCCCAGGGCAATCCAATCGCCAGTTGGCGCCCAGGTCATACACCTCACGCCCAGACCTGGATCTTCGCTCGTAGAGCTCGATGAGAAGGACGCAGATGTATAGCTGAAACTGTTGAGAAGCGGTCCCAACGGAGAGTGGATGAACAAGCCATACTGCGGGGCCATCAACCCAGGTCTGGATGTGAGAGAAAGCAGCAAACTTACGCTCAGAAGCGACTCGGATACAGCAATGAACCTCACGCATGGAGACCAAGAAATAGCCTGAGCGTCAGTCGTGGAAAGCGCAAAGTGCTGGATAATAGTCAGCAATTCTCAGCCTGTCTATTAGAGCTGACATGCAGCATACCCTTAGAAGACCGTATTGCGCCGAGGTATCGTAGATGCCGACGAAATCTTTCGAATTGTGTCGCTCGATCACCGCGAGGTATCTCGAGTCAGGGGAATAAGCATGGCCTGTAATTGTCAGCGGCAGGCAAAATGACTGCGAGGTTCTTACCATTCGTGCTGTGCTTCGGATACTGGACATAGCTAGCTTTCCCACTGGTCAGATCGTAGATCGTCAAGCGCAGCTGAACTGTCTTTAATACACTGCTATCTTGCTATACACAGTACTCACACCCAGATCTGACCAAGCCAGGACTTCTCGATCGCCACGGCCCCATTCTACTCTAGCCAGGCCCTCAATCCCCTCGCCGCCTAGGCGGGCGACTTCTCCGCCTTGCCCATTGCCCTCATCGGTCAACCCGAAAATCCAAGCCGTAGCTGCTTTGGCGGAGTATGCGAGGAGGTAAAGACTATCGTTCGACCAAGAGATCTGATCGATTGACTGCTTTGATGACTCATCAAAGACTCTCGGAGTGGTGGATGAGGCCGATGGGTCTGCTTCCTTGAGACATTGGAATGACCTGACCACAGCCAATGTCGCGGTGCTCCGAACGATGAGACGGTTCCCGTGAATAGTGGCCAGGAATGACGATCCGGGAGAGTATGCGACGACCGAACTGTGGTAGAGCTGAGAAAAGTCGTAGCCTCCCGATGACATGCTGTTTGTGGCAGCAGACCACGCTGAATGATGCTTGATGGAATGCGGTTTGTTGACAAGTTGGCAAAGACAGTCGCGGTAGACCACCTCCACTTGACGATAATCTCGCTAGGTTAAACGCCACACCGAGCGTAATCCCGTAATCCCGCTAGAAGCGAGGCCGCAGCTCGCCAAACCGCTACAACTCGCTGATGTCAATCCTTCCATGCTCCTCTTCTTCACTCTATTCGCCCAAATGGGTGAACACCAGGCAATGTAAGCTGGCAATCATGGCGTCGGTGAGTTAGTCCGCCCTAAGGGGAGCAGGAACCGCACTGACACTCTGTCCAGGCTAGTCGTACCAGTCAAGTCCAAACATCCTTTCAAGACATCTCGGTCAATGCCATGCGTTGGGACGAAGAGATGAGCAAAGCAGACGCCTCGGTGTCCAAGTCGTGAGTGTCAGACCGCAATATACCACCCCGAGTCTGCCCCTTCTTTCCGGATGAAACTCTATTTGCAAGTGGGAATCTCTCCTAAATCATTTGAGGATACAAAACTATACTTAGCACCTCTGAACATCCATTTCGTCTAAACAAGCTGTGACTGGCGGCAATACATTCAGTTGCTGACCAGCCCGTTTTAGCGATCTGAACGCCTTGGTCTTCGAGTACCTCCTCATCGAGGGTTTTTCCGAAGCTGCCGTTGAACTCGCACGCGAGACTGGCCTTCCTTACGATGTCAACCACGAGTTGATACAGGAACGTATACAGATACGCGAGGCTGTCGAGGACGGCAGAGTCGAAGAGGCTGTTCGTCGCGTCAATGAGCTCGATCCCGAGGTGAGTAATTCCCCAATCTCCGAGAGAAGAGGAGGAATCCCCAAGGATATGAACCATCATGCACCACGCTTAGCCAGCTTAATGCTTGGCCATGCTGAAGAAAATGATCTCACAGACCTGATATGAGGGGTATACAATCCTCCTCTTTCTCTCACGTGGAAGGCTAGGAGAAGTATCAAGCTGATCTCGTGCTCATAGATTCTCGACACAAACCCCCCTCTCCTCTTCCATCTTCATCTTCTCCGGTTGATCGAGTTGATCCGCTCGGAGAAGATCGACGAAGCTCTGCAGTTTGCAACAAATGAGCTGGCCCCTCGGGGAGCAGAGAACCCAGAATTCCTCGCCGACCTTGAGCGGACAATGGCCTTGTTGGCGTTTCCAGACCTGGCCCGCTTCGCCGACGATGCTGTCCCCTCTTCCCATGGTGGTGCACCCTCGCGGCCAGCTCCCGATGCCTCCACACTCGAGCTGCTTCAAGATCCTGCTTTCGTCCCCATCAGCTCGCTGATGAGGCGAAACCAAAGGGTCAAGGTTGCCAAAGAGCTCAACGCAGCCATCCTCGAGAGTCAAGGTCAGGGCTCTGAGACCAAGCTCAGTGGCTTGGTCAGGCTCATGAGTTGGGGCGAGGAGAAGGCGAGGAACGCGGGGATCAAGATACCTGCTGTTTCCGATCGGGCGTCACAATCGTGGGCCGATCAAGTCCTAGCTTTGGAGGCAGCTTGAGACCGTTGTACAGTATGTCAGGGAGTTCCAGGATGTAGCGTTGTATCAATGATGATCATAACGACCAGATGTATCTGCATATGCACGACTGCGATGACCTTGCACTTCTGCGCTGCTCTGATCGCCAAGCGAACTCTATGTCCGCAGGACGTAGGTTTGGTGGAGTGTTGTTGAATTTCAACGTCTGGTTCGACTTGGTGGTTGGCCATAACTTGCGCTGGCGTCCCCTCCGATGGGTTGAAGAGCATGCTACTTTCGAACAAGCCACGTACGCCCATCTCAATGTTCCTGCTATTTCCGTCATCATTGCTGCTCTTTGCATACCTGTACAAAGTCGCTACTCGACCTTCCATCCCGACACACAGTCAACTGGATAATCCGCATAAATGGGGCTTTCCGGAGTGGTACAGCAAGGACGGGAGGCTGCCTGGCTCGGAACAAGATGACACTGCTGTCACTGGTGGAGATACTAAGAGCATCTTGCTGTTTATAGGTGGGTGTAGTCAGCTAGATAACCCCCATCAAGGCATTCCGAGCTGACACGAGGGATTGTAGATCTACCATGTGAGTTTGCTTGGAAACCTATGCGTCCTGGGCTGAGCAACCTTGGCCCCAGATGACTCGCCATTGATACCCCAAGCTCTGAGCACGCTCACGACACTGTCGCACGATCGTAATGTTGAGTTGAAGGTTCTGAGCCGCTTCTCACCAGACTGGAATACTGGATTGGATGTCAAGGCCAACTTGGAGGGACAAGGCTGCGGAGAGAGGATATGGCGGATTTGCGATCGCGCCAGCGATCTCGGCGGTGCTTGCCCTGATGCCGAACTGATAAGGTGAGCAGAGTGGCCGTTGATCAGGCCGTACTCAAAGTGCCTGAGGTATACGAAGTTCTCAGCTGAAGTCGAGGTAGTGACATACTGTACACCCCAAGAAATAGCTCTGAGTCTGCTATCATATTGGATCCTCGAGCCAACGTAAGTGTGAGACCAGGCTAATCTCGATGGTACTGACCAAGAGCAGATCACCATCCTGCCACAGCCGCACCACCTCGTCTCGCCGGAAACGTCTCATGCGTCTCTCGTCGAACAGTATGGCGATTCATGGGAGATGGGCCTATTCTCTCATGTCCTCCCATCTGTAAGTCTGCGTCCAGTGGTATGGATGTTCAGGAGCTGATTGCGTTCATAGGCAGAGTAGGTTCGAGTATCACTTTGATTTTGTTTTGTCGCTGAGAAGCGATGCAGCCCTACCATATACTACCCTAATCGCTCTCAGCCAACCCGACGGTCCATCACCTACTTCCCAAGGATCACCACCGATCCATCGTTGTACCCCAAGCTGCCCTGGGGGAACGAGTGGAGTCTTCATAGAAGTGAGCTGGGCATGATCTATCCAGTAGCCAAGCTGACATGTGATTAGGACGGCATCCTCACCCGCCAGCGAGAAAGCCAGAGGAAGATCCTCTGGTGGAGGGCAGTCGATACAGGAAGTATTGGGAAAACGAGGAGAGTAGGACCGCTAGCGTCATGCGCAATGCTGGGATCTGTCTGGTGAGCGCGTTGTCGGATATGACTTGCGACAGACTGATTTGGCGAGCAGTTTGAGGGCTGGGAGCAAGGTATTCTCGACGAAAGAATGGTACAAGCCATGTTATCTGGATGCCTAGTGGCGACCGTCCTACCAGAGACGCAGCACAGTGAGTACCATGTGAAAGGGATCTGTCACACTGCTGATCGATCGCAGATGATCTGGCATCGCTCATACTGCCCATACCCCGGCCAAAGGTCGAGCCGGGCAAACCGCTAGCCCTGCCATTTGACCAGGTGAAAGTCGCCTTATCGCAAATATCCTCGAGCGATATGACCGAAAGAACGCTCAACGCCTTCATATACGTACACAAGAAGCTGTTGCCCGTAAACCGAGCGCGAGGGGTCATAGATGCTATGAGACGTTGGGAGGAAGGCAGTAGGGGATACCTGGTGAGCGGACAGCAAACTCGGCGATCATACTGACGACCTCGCTAACACAAATTTGGGTTCTACAGTTCCCACACGGATGGCGATGGACTTGTGATACTTCCGGGACGAAGCCTCCCTGGTGCTAGCAGTAGACGGGATGCATATTCAGTGTGCTTGAACCAGTGCTTCTCTAGCACACTTCAGGAGTCGAGATGGAGACGCGACGTTGTTTCACTGGTGACATGAAATTTGCCACCCGAAACACGTTGGACTCGTGCAGCCAAAGCTTAAAATCAATTTTTTGGCGAAGGGAACTGCAACGAGACTCATCTACGCGAACACCATCAACCACTACTCCCAACGACTATTTGACCGTCACCCTCGAGCGACCACGATTTCACAAAGCTGCTCTGAAACTAGTCCGGACCTTCCTCTCGAAAGAGCGCGCTCTGGAAACAGTTTCTTGCTCTTCTCCCAAAAAGTCCACCGGCAGTAAACCCGCCCAACCCCGAAGCTCAACTTCTGGTCTACATTGGATCTCTAGAAGCAGTACTGGAGAGCTCGCTGTGATATAGTGTAGAGCGCCACATCCGACTCACCTTCCTTTCAATTACATTTGTCATACCCCACTGCACGTCGCTTGCGCCAAGAAAGTTAGGATAGGACCTCCATTCAGCGTCTAGAAGGCCTATTGAAATTGTACGTCTCGAGACTGATCTGATACCACATCCCCCACTTGCGAACGAAAGATGAAGAAGCTGACGACGGCGTCTCCGGCAGAAGTACGATAAGCGAGCATATTCCCACTTTGGTCTTCTGATCCGTACGTGACATCGCTGTTGCCTTCGTAGCTACGCCATGGACTATGTAAGAGGGCTGATCGCATTCCATCTACTTTCCTCTTTCCTCTTTCCTCGCCCATTACGGCCACACACCATACTCGCATCTACCTTCGCATCTCTAGGCTAGATATCTAATCCAATATGGTCAAATACATCCTCGTTTGTGGAGGTGTCATCTCGTGAGTCTGAACTGAATTCCTTTTGTGGTCTGTGTTGACAATGTGTGCCCTCCAGCGGTATCGGCAAAGGGGTTATCGGTGCGTCCCCGTCTTCAAGTGCTCATGAATCAAGCTCACAAAAACATTCTACTCACACTCTCCCTTCTCATCTACAACGTCGCTCACCTCGCTCTGCTCATGAACCGTACTCAACCGTCCACTCTCCCGTCAATCTGTCGCGCGCTCCCTCGGCACGACCATCTGGTCCTCCGACCCAATCCACCTCTCCATGTCATCCGCACGGGGACGATTCCTCGCCACAACGCGATATCACTAAACTCCCTACACCACATGAACTTTTCGACATCCTCACCTCAATCGTTGAACATGACGAATACTCGACCGATATGTTATCACCCCTATCACCGTCATCGGTATGGTCTTTTCTGACGGACTCGGATTATCGACATACTCTCTTGACTCGCCCCGCTCCGCCTTCTTGTCAATCTATAGCCTCGAGTACCGGGCTTCTCCTCAAGACCGCCGGACTCAAAGTCACGGCTATCAAGATTGACCCGTACATGAACATTGATGCCGGAACAATGGCGCCCACGGAGCATGGAGAGGTTTACGTCCTCAACGACGGTGGAGAGACGGATCTTGACTTGGGAAACTACGAGAGATACCTCAACATCAGTCTCAACAAGGACAACAACGTCACGACCGGAAAGGTCTACCAGCATGTCATCGAGAAGGAGGTGAGTGGGACTGCTGGAGCTAAAGTTGCAGGGCTGACAGTATGCTTCAGCGTAAAGGAGACTACCTCGGCAAAACCGTCCAGATCGTTCCTCACCTCACAAACGCTGTTCAGGACTGGATTGAGCGGGTCTCGAAAGTCCCCGTTGACGAGACTGGAGAGGAGCCGGATGTCTGCATCGTCGAGGTAAGTCAAAGTAGCTACAATATGAGTCTCTCAGCTGAATCATCGAAGCTCGGTGGAACCGTCGGAGACATCGAGTCTGCCCCATTCATCGAGGCTATGCGACAATTCCAATTCCGAGTTGGCGCCGAAAACTTCGCCCTGATCTATGTCTCGTTGATTCCCGTCGTTGGCGGAGAGCAGAAGACCAAGCCCACGCAGGCTGGTGTCCGGGATCTCCGAGGTCTAGGACTTTTGCCAGATTTGGTACGTTGATCTTGCTACACTCCTACATGAGATGGAATACTGACCGGACTCCAGATCGCCTGTCGATGTGAACACCCTCTACTCACGGCCACCATGGAGAAGGTATCGATGTTCTGTCACGTCACCCCAAAGCAAGTCATGGGCGTCCACAACGTGTCCTCGACGTACCACGTTCCCTTGCTACTCCGAGATCAAGGACTTTTGGAATACCTCACCAAGAGGCTCAATCTCTCCGATGTGAAGATCACCGCAGACATGAAGCGCAGTGGTGACCACCTCATGGACAAATGGCGAACACTCACGACCAAGTGAGATGCTTCGATGGATTCTTGCTGGCCTTTCTGACAACCGCTTAGCCAAGAACGAATGTTCGAGTCAGTGTCGATCGTGCTGGTCGGAAAGTACACCTCGCTCCAGGATTCGTATATGAGTGTGGTCAAAGCTCTGGAACATGCCTCCATGCGATGCGGCAGGAAACTGATTCTGGAAGTGAGTTGTATGGATCACCGTTGTGTGGCACAGGGTCGTGATCTGATATCCTTCTCAGTGGGTGGACTCGTCCGATCTAGAGCCTCAAGCTCAGGTCAGCGATCCGGTCAGGTTCCACGATGCGTGGAGGGCGCTTTGCTCTGCCAAGTGAGTGGACCTGCCGCGAGGATTATCTATGTACTAACGCCGACTCTAGGGGTATCATCGTTCCCGGTGGCTTCGGTCAACGAGGCACTGAGGGTATGATTGCTGCCGTCAAATGGGCTCGAGAGCAGAAAGTCCCCTTCCTTGGTATCTGTCTTGGTTTCCAAGTCGCCGTGATCGAGTGGGCCAGAAACATCTGTGGTTTGAAACGTGAGTCCCCTTGCGTCTGCCCGTGCACGTTGTGGCGCTGAGTTCGTCAATAGAGGCCAACTCTGCCGAGCTCGACTCGACAGCTCCAGACCAGGTCATCTGCTTCATGCCCGAGATCAGCAAGACGCAGATGGGCGGTACGATGAGACTAGGTCTGCGACCGACGGTGTTCGAGCCAAAGACAGAGGATTCGAAGCTGCGAAGGCTGTACGGCTCGAAAGAGGTCGCCTGGGAGCGACACAGGCACAGATACGAGGTCGAGCCAAAGTACGTCGACGAACTCGAGGCCAACGGCGGCCTGAGGTTCATTGGCAAGGATGAGCGAGGAGAGCGAATGCAGATGCTCGAGCTCGAGGGTGAGTCTTACTCAATGCAAAGTGTGGTGGGATAGTCACTGACTCTGACCATCTCAGAACACCCATACTTTGTCGCTCTACAAGCCCACCCTGAGCTATGCTCGCGTCCTCTGAACCCATCTCCCCCTTTCCTTGGTCTGGTCGCCGCCGCCTGTGGACTGGACGAGCTCGAGATTCAGTTGTCGAAGAACGAGAAGGAGTATGTCGCTCCTCACCCAGAGAGCGCCAAGGTCGTTCCTGCCAGTGAGGCCGTCACGGAGCGTGCCAAGGGCAAGAAGCAAGGTGTCTCCGGAGTCAGAGTCAGGGGAGAGGTCGCCGACGAGAACATCGACAAGGTCGAGGAGACTTTGAACAAAGTTCACCTGAGCGATGATTTGCCGAATGGAACCACGGCGTAATTCACACCGACATAGTAGATATCTGTCACGTCAGTTTATAGACCTTTCTTGGATGTTCATGTATGGTGTACAAGAGAGGAGGTGTTACTAGTCAGGGATCCGAAGATCCTCATCAGTTCATGGCCGGCGATCTCCGGCGCTCCGGCCACAGTCCGATCATGTTCAGCGCTGCCACTGCGCTGGTCTTGAGCTTCTTCATCAACAACCAACAACACCCACATCCAAAGACAATCACCATCGCCTCGATGATTTGGTGATATAGATCCAGCGGTGATGTGGGCTCTCCACAAGCTCAAGGAAAACAAGCGGAAGCGCAAAGGCAGCTCAGACCGCGAGTCCTCCAGCAGTGATCGCGTCCCGGATCTCGATGATCTCTCGAGTCCACCAAGAGACCTGGGCTCAGTGGATGGCCACGACCCAGTCACTGTGCTTGCATCGCCAGACGTGACCAAAGCTGAAAATGGTCCATGGGGATTCAGCAAGGAGGATCTGGAAAGGTTTCCTGCGTTGAGGAAGCGGAACTTTTGGTGTATACAGCGACATCAAGCGAGAGGTGAGTGATGTAGCTTCGATGTAGCGTTGATGTCATCTGTTCATCGTGCTGATTTGCCTAGCCCTGCATTACGATCTGAGGATGCAGCTTGATGGCTCTACTGTCAGCTGGGCGATACCCAGAGGGCTCCTAGGTGTGTATGCTCAATACGTCAATGGCTGGTGGTGGGACAAGCTGATCCGAAGCACCGTAGGTATGTCGAAGAAAGCGGAGAAAAATCGCCTCGCGGTGGAGACGACGCTGCATCCTATCAGCTATACGGTCCATGAAGGTGAGGCGGGTCTTCATCAAATCCATGGGAGGTCTGTGCTGATCAATGTACCCGTAGGAGCGGACGGCACGAGTGAGCGCGATTGCCTGCTGGACACGTCTTCAACGCTGAGATTTGCAAAGCACTCCCCCATGGCGAAAGATGCGGTACATGTGAGTTACAAGGTGATCAGCGTGGGCTTATCAGCAAGTGCTATGGGATATAGGATCGTATACCATCGATTACCCTCACGTCACGGACCAAGAGTCGGAGAGCGATCATGAACAGCGGCGCAAAAGGCGCAAGCGGCATGGTCGTGATGACGAAGAGTCCGAAGATCCGTGAGCTCTCGACGCGCAGAAATTCGCTAAGAGCTCATCTGACGTTGCCTTCAGCCTAGGCAAGTGGGAGGAGGATAAGTTCAGACTGGCCTTCCATAGACCTGTACCGATCAGGAAGTCAAAGAGTATTCACTTCACCTTGAAGGGCGGCCGCAAGGTGAGATATCACCCACTTCGGGACCCGTAGCTGATTCAGGGGCAGTTGGACAATCATTGTTCGTTCTCATTCTGGGTGGCGACCACGGCTTCGCACTGATCCCCAAGTAGCATACATCCTGGTGCTCAGTCCGTCAAATGTCATGGGAAACAACTACTTCCGCACTGGGAAAACGAAGACCACTTGGTTCATCGGACTGCCCCGCGGGATCGAGGGATATTCTTGGGGTGAGGGAGGGGAAGAGGGCGAGCAGTATGGGAGAAGTGTAAAGAGTGAGTCCCACCTGACCCATTTTAGAGATTGTGCTGATTGGTTTGTGTCATAGCCGATCGGACCCTGCGTCAAGTCTGCGCTGCACCGGCGACCCATTCGATGAGATGGCCGAACGAAGTCGCCGATCTTGTGCGAAAGATGATCGGGAGCGAAGCGCTCGCAATGGCGCGGCCGTGATCCTGAGAACGTCAGCCCGGTGCTCATCATGCATCAGGGACTGCCGCATTGTCGGCGTGGTCTGACTAGTCGTCCGTCAGCTTTTTCGCCACAGGAATACGATCTCGGACAGAGGAAGAGAGTCTCAACATGCCGGTCGACGGCTCAGGCAGCCCGATCCATCAGAAGCTGGATCGGCAACGACATTGCACCCTCGCCCTACGATATCGCTGTAAATAAGCCCGCACCCCAAAGCCATCATTAAGCAGCCACCCTCAGGTCGCCTCAGCACGGCTTGCGGACTGCCTTCCACCGTACGCCTGTGAGTATATCCTCTCAGGCCAGGAAAAAAGCAACATCGCCCAGGAAAACATAGAAATCCAGTTGACGAGGCCAAAGTACACGAAGGTGCTCTGCCCTCCTAGCGGCAGGTGGAGGATCCGACGTCTGTGAGTTAGGAGAAGCCAGTGGGGCATTCTGGTCAAACACCTTGCTAACGGCATACAGATGGGGAGAATAAGGCGCCTCTGCTAGCCCGAAACGTGACCTCAGCGACCGGAGCCTTTCCGATGCAGTGTATGCTTTCGTCATGACTGACATCGCTTCTGTGACGCACGCTTTCGGAAGTCCAGGGTGGATGTCGCTCCAAACGTGTATCATGACAACAAAGGACCGAACCCGGTTTTGTCCATCCATTCAACAAACCCAGTAGACAGCTGATGACACATAAGCAGGCGCCTCATGCCCCAGGCTTCGTTCTTTCCCTCACAGACATACAACCATCCTGCGATACTGACGATGGTGAGCACCTCTGCCCCAACTGACAAGACACTGGTAGTAGTTGGACTGCCAGACCGGGAGACAGCTTTCACCGCCAGGAAAGCTGCGTTCCGTTCTGGAACCCATACCATCGACAAGTTCCGCACCAACTGGCATTCCGCTAAGCGTTCCGCGGACAATGAGAACTTTCGCTGTTTGCCCACTTCAACTGATGCGGCTCGGTTCTTCAGCGTAACGATGCAACAATACCTGAAGGACATGGACGAACTCATCGAAGCAGTCGTAACCGCTTTGGCGTCGCTCAAGTCCGAAGGAGTCGCTGCAACGGACAATGAGTGCGAAGATCAGATTGAAGAGCAGCTCACAAAGCTCTTCTCAAAGCCACCGCCTGAGAATGAACGACAGCTCTTCACCCGGTTAGGCAATGGCTCAGACGACCTCTTTTCCGACCGCGAACTCGGTGCGAGATACTTCACGTCCAACACGCCCTGAACACCGAGTTGGATTCGTTTCAGCAGGATGTCAACGTGAAGACTATCCACGATGAGGATTATGACGAAGTAATGAGCAACCATTCGACCCGTGCGCGCATCCTGGCAGAGAGATTCGTGAAGACTTCGCACGAGTTCATAACCAAGTTGAAAGAGAAAGACCCGTTTTACAAATATATGAGCTGAACCAATCGTTTGGAACTCGGGTGGGCAATCTGACTGGATTGCGTGGCTTTGGTAACAGATTGGACTGAGAGGAGAGATCTGCCTATACAGGGGACGGAGGGATCGCTTGGCTAGACGTAAACGAGAGAAAACATACAGCATGCACACCACATGATGGAGCGAGGGATATGATTGCTCCTAAGGCCTCGAGTACGAAGTGGTGGCTATAGCATTATAGTGTACAGCTCTGAAGCTGGTCGATTTGCAAGATGGCAGCTGTTGATCGACCGGGACCCGGGAGTGGTTGATTTGTTTACCCAAAAGGGGCGATGACGACATTGACTCGTCCATCAAGCCATCACCGTAGCATCGTCTCTTCCTTCCTATTTCCTTGCGATTGACCCATCATCGATCCGAACTTGAGCTGTCACTTCGTCTCACTCAACTTGATTCAAGACTCCTATACAAACTCCACAACACGATGCCATCTTCGAAAGGAAAGCCCACAGACCCGGAGCTCCGAGAGGAACTCAAAGACAGTGAGTCGACCACTACGGCTGATCGCGCGCGATCGCGCGACCGGGCTATTCGCTCACGAGGCACTAACTACCTTCTCTAGAGATCAAGAACGAGGGAAACAAGGATGGCTCTGGTAAAGGCCAATGGGCTGCATGGAAGGTGGGTCAGTCGTCCGACGTCGCTACACTAGCCAGTCTGACTTGCCTTTCCTCCAGGCGTCCAAGCTGAGCAAAGAGTACGAGGCGGAGGGAGGTGGCTATGAGAATGAAGCCGGATCCAAGAACGAGCCCGAGAAGGGACCACCAAAGCACAAGTCTGAGGCTAAGAAGGACAAGGAGACGAAAGCCGATGACAAGGAGGAGGAGGAGGGGAGCAGTAAGAAGCCTGCCAGCAAGAAGAAGCCAGAGAGCAAGAAGGGTGGCGCTGCCGACAAGAAGGACGGCGAGAGCAAAAAGCCCGTGAGCAAGAAGGCCGCGGCAGCGGATGAGAAGAAGGAGGACGAAGAGGACGAGGGAGAGTCGAAGAAGCCAGCGAGCAAGAAGGCCGATGCCAAGAAGCCAGAGAGCAAAAAGGCGACCGAGTCCAAGAAACCAGAGAGCAAGAAGGCCGAGACGAAGAAGCCGGAGAGTAAGAAGGCCAGTGAGAACAAGTCGGACGAGGCAGAGGACAAGGACGCAAAGAAGAAGTCCGAGAAGCCAGCTTCTAAGAAGGCTACCGAGGCGAAAGAGCCTCGAGAGGGATCTCGAAAGTCTGAGCGGGCGACCAAACGTACCGCGGATGAGGAGAAGGAGGATGATGAGAAAGCCTCCAAGAAGACAAAGTCGAAGTAAGGATGATCGAGTCAAGCTGGACTGTTCATATACCCAGGGTTGTACCTTCGTTGTCTGTAGTCTGAAGAAGTTTTGATCAATGAAAATGAAGAAGTGTTGCCTGTGCTGTTGTTACTGGGTCACTCGTTGCATTTCGTTTCGGGTCGTGAGCACTACAGACTGTCTTGACCATACGCTCCTCATCTATTCTCCCGCAAACATTCGAACCAAGAGGTACGCGGTCGAGCCCATGAATCGGAACACTATGGAAGTCAGCTGAGCACTCGTGAATGGGGGATGACTCACGAGCTAGACCTGCTACAGTGCTAAATAAAAGGCATATTGGTCAGCTTATCTTCAGATCAGCTCTCGCTTGTCCACTCACTACAGGAGGATACCCATGTACGTTGTCGCCAATGAACTTGTCCCGCCTGAGGTCCGCCTGTGTGTGTTAGACAGACAATCGCACTATCGGAACAGGGCCGAAAGCCCTCACAAGATGACAGCAGCGAGTGCACCGTTCGACATAGTCCACGCCAACAAGACCTGTTCGCGATGTCAGAATCTAGCTTGAGTCCGGTCAGCAGCACTCACATTCGTTCTGAAGTTCTTGTAATAGTCTTCCTGCTTGGTGTCGTCCGATACATGATGCACCTCCTTGGGAGCCTTGCTCGCCAGTACCTTGAGCTCTGACGCGTAAACGTCGTTGATGTCATGCGAATCAAGAGGAATATCCACGGTGACCTCGTTCTTGTTGTCCGAGTGTGATTTGACGACACCAAGATCCTCGCTGACCTTGTCCGAGCCTTTGGTACCCCAAGACTGTATAACACGTAAACATGACGTTCGACATCTCCGACCAGAATACTCACCACGTCGTGTACGTTTGAGAACGCATACACGCTGACAAGGGTCAGCTACCTGGAGGCTTTAGTGATAGCTGCCACTCACTTCATGACATTGATATAGGAGGGGGCCAGCTACAAGATTGTCAGCTGATATCACCGATACCCGTCTCTCCTAACCTACCAAGAGGTATTGGACGAAACTCGTGACTACGCAATATCAGCTTGGGGGCTAGAACCGCGTGATCGAACGTACGCATGTGCCAAGGATCTAGGGCCAGGAGGGAAGCGATGATGTACAGCCCATACGTCGCCACCAACGAGACGACGATGTTTCGGAAGATCTTGTTGCCAAAGATGGTTCCAGCATTGATGTCGTCTACCGCTTTGACCGCCTCGATTCCTTTCACAGCTAGGAAGATGGCCGCGAAGAGCATGTATACCGTCAGGAGAGCGAATCCGATCATACTGATAGTGTATCCCCATTTTGATCTAAGAAAAGGTAAGAAAGATATCAGTTCACAAGGAATGAGGGTACTCACCCCGCAGGTCTGTTACCGAGCGACAGAAGGAAGCACAAGAGCAGGAAAGCGATGTATCCGTACTGCAAGGGGATGTTGACGTATTTGAACGCCTTTCCTTGTTCTTCCAGAGAGGCCTGACACAGATCAGCTACCGGGCGCTACGTAAAGCCACAGCTCCAAACGTACCGTTAAGACGACCTGCGAAATCGGTCAGCTCAAGTCTGACGCACGGGATGAGCAGGCTCACGAATGCGATATAGAAATTACCCAGTGCGAACCACGAGAAGACAATGTTGAGGAACTCTGAGAGACGTGTCAGCTCAGCTCTTCACCTCGATACCATAGAATCGCTAACGATAGACCAGCTCGATATGCAAGAAGAACTTCCTCGTGAACGAATGCCTGCGGACGTCAGAAGATGCCGGAGAGGAGACCTCAAGCTGCGTGCGTCAACTTACGACGATCGGTAAAGGTAACCAAAGTGGACAATCGAATGTATAGCAGCGAAGAAGGATCCATTAAGCCATCTATGCGATATTTAGCACTTCGCACTTTGCGATGATCGATCAAGCACTAACCTTCTTCTTTGCGACACGAGCTCTGGAACCTGATATACCATTAGCACCTGATGAAACGCAGAGTAGAGCGCGACTCACGGTGTCCGGTACATCCGTAATAGCGTATGACGACTTCACGTAGTGCAGAGTCCATTTGCAGTTGCGCTTCGAGACCAGCTCCCAGCAGAGAATACGGTCTGGTATTAGATCAGCACTGCGTACAGGCCTAGTGTGCAAGGCTATCTCACCTTCGGCAAGATACATGTTCGCGGCGCTGTAGTAGGTGAGCTAGAAGGTCCTGACTATGCAATTTCACTCACAATATACCTGCGCCGGCGCCGTGCATCGTTTCTCCGATGAAGTACTGCTTCAAAGGGCCATTGCCTTTTTCGTCGTTGGCCAGAGCGATGTACCGGTACGCCGAGAAGGCTCCCGGTCTGCAAGAGGTCTCAGCTTCCCACAAGACCCGCTAGCCGTGTTCCACAATACCCACAACACTGTGATGTATCCGAATATCGATTCCAATGGCTTGTCCAGGATGTTACTCATTTTGTACTCGAAGTTTTGCGCTGCCACCAGTGGGTTCAGGAGGTTCCGCCAGAACATGCCCTTCAAGGCGACAATCTCTCCACAAGCGCCTCCAACGGACGAGTTGATGTCGAACGCTTTCCACAAGTGGTAGATCGAGTCTGGGCCGGGTTGCGTTCCGACGTCGAGCAGAACGCATACACTGAAATGCGAGGTCAGCACTGACGAATGGATTCACTCCGAAATGACTTACTTGGGCTTCAAGCAGGGACCAAAAGCACTAAACCATGTCAGCAAGGTAAGATGTGAGTATTGGCCCGGGCTCACTTGAAGAACCATCGATGACTGTTGATCTGTGAGCACGAACGTTAGCTTCCTGTGGCACCTGAGAGGAGAGTCGCTGTGCACCTTTTTCTGGTTCTTTTCCTATTGGAAATAGATCGTGAGCATACCTAGCGATTCACCTTCACCGCGAACTCACCTTCATACAGAAGATGATCTGCACAGGAACACTCTTTGGGTCTCCCGCCTTAATTTTTCCGTCACCAGAGATAGCCACTATGATCGGTCAGCTAGGCCGGGCGAAGGTAGAAGCTGAACGTACATTGTGTGGTGTACTCATATACGTGCGCGGTCTTGCCACGATCAGCGGTCTCGACATCTCAGGCAAGTTAGGCTAGACTCACGACAGGCTTCCCATTGACAACGTTTTTGGCCGGACCGTCCTGATATGCTCCTAAAGCAGCGATGACCGATCTGGTCCTAGGGTTGATCTTCAGACGACCATCTGCAACGATACAGACTACCACCTGGCGTAGGAGTAAGTATTCGTGGACCAAAGCATGAAAGATACAGTACACACCTTCTTCCATCCCTCCTTGCCCCATGTCTTACTTTTCGACCTGGTGCAGAGATGGGCGATATTCTGCATGACACCCCTCATCGTTCGGCAAAACAGGACGTCGTCTTCCTGTGAGTCTTGCAGTCAGTGGCAGCTCCCAATTCGCCCAGAGGAAGAGTCTCACGTTGTACATTGTGACGACAATGAAGAGCTCAGTCTGTCTTGGCGGGTCGTATAGCTTCTGACGCAAGGTGTATTTGTCGTCCTGGCCAGACTCTTCAGCTAACACCATCGAGGCAAGCATTCTTGCTCACCGTGAAGTCATTGGGATCGCAAGTAACGGCCGTATATCTCATCTTTGTAAACTCGTTGCCTTCTTTGATCGAGCACTGGTCGAGCAACATCGTAGGGACGTCCACGTCCAGGACCAAATGCCCTCGGAACAGTCTACCACAAGTGGTCAGCTGGCTGACCAAGAAGCGAACGTTCCGACTCACGCTACTCGTTTCTGGGTCCTATTACGCCTGACGACTCGGGTGGGCACCGGGCCATAATGCACATTGACATCATCGTCGTCTGCTCCCAAGCCTCCATTTCCATATCCGTTGGTGTGCCCACCGTTGTCCCATGCTCCTGGAACGACTCCCATGTCTCCTTCTTGTACCCCTGGTCCAGCACGCCCATTATCAGACAGTTGATATCGTGCACCCATGGACATGTTAGAGGTTGACTGCGGTATACCGAACCTGGGGTCGGGATGAGCGTGGGATAGCAACGGCGCCGAGTCATTCATGTCGTCATCTTGGTGATTGCTGTACAACCCTCCTTGCGGGGTAGTGGTGGGATGAGGTGGGTAAGTCGAGGACGAAGAGGACGACATGTGGGGCAGGAGGGGAGGGGGAGAAGCAAGTCTGTTGTCGGACAGACCGTAGGGGTAGGAAGGTCCACCCGGCGGTGGAGTACCCGTCCCTCCATGCGAGAAGTACGAGACGCTGGAATCGAACCTCGCTCTTGGAGGAGACAAAGGCGGCTGGGCCTGTGGCGATTGCGTATTGTACTGCGGGAGATTGTTGTTTGGCGGGAAGGGGACGGGCGTTGGGGCCATGTTTGGCTGGGATGGGTACTGTCTTGATGGCTCTGCATACCCTCCTCCTGGCGGTGGCTGAGGCGGCTCATTGAATGGATCGGAATACCGCTGCCCTCCGGTGTTCTGTGCCTGCTGCATTCCTTGTGGGCCGGTGTTGTTGTACTGGACGAACGGCTGGGACTGGGAGTGCGGCAGCTGTTGCTGACCTAGTGGACCGGGGCTGTTGTATGGGTTCGAAGGTGCTTGATAGGGCGATTGAGCGAGCACGGGGTAAGTTGCAGACGAGGGTACTGGCGGGAAGTTTGGCTGTGTGGGCGAAAGGTACCCCTGCTGATCACGCTGTCGCTGATCGCCTGGGCCTCCTAGCGGCCGATACACATCACCTGGGTTCATTTTGCCGAGTGAGTGGTCGCGACTGTTGTGTGTTCACTGCCTGACCTTGCCGATGTTCGCTGACTGTGCAAACGATGTCGACTGAGCGTTGAGCACGATGAAATGGAGCAGCAGACGCGTTTGAGGATGCGGTCACTGTTTGAATATGAAACGCGCGGGGAAAAGCTGGAAGCTCCGACGGTTCGGTCGGGAGGAGGGCACATGCCCACTGCACAGCATTACACTCGATGCGATGCTATTGCTATGCTCGACATTACACCAGAGGTGTCATACTGACTGCATCGGTACATGTAGACTCCAGCTTTGATGATGAAGCACCATCTTCGCTAGCGACTATGCGCGATGGCCGGATTGCACATCATCACTTTTTCTTGAAGAACCCAGCTAGAGTACTCTGTCCGCCCTTCTTCACCCCGCCAGCGATGTTCTTCGGAGGAGGTTTGGACAGCGCAGGCTTTGAGCTCTCGCCTGTTGACGACTTTTTGACCAACTTGGGCGGCTCTGCGGTCGCTTTGGGCTTTGCGGCTGGTTTGGACTTTTTGGCCGTCTCGTCTTCTGACCCGTCGGTGCATGACTCCTCGATCCATTCGTCTCGGGTGACTATGAACGTCAGCACTGAAGGTTAGGATCCCGATTGTTGGCTCACCCATATAGCCCTTATCATTCATCTCAGTCACTGATCTCTTCACCTTGCGCTTCTTTCTCGCTCCGCCAGTCTTAGTCGTGCTCGACTCCCTCTTGACCGCTTTCACTGCCGCAGTCTTCTTTGCCGGGGCAGACGATCCTCCTCGAAGAGCTTCCTCGAGATCGGAGTCGTTGTCCATGTCCATGGCCATCATCGCTTCCATGGCAGCAGCGTCGTCTGCCCTCGTCGTACTCGACGTAGGACCGAGGACCGTAGACTTGGATCCGGAGGCTTGTGCCACTGGAGCTGGCGACTTGTCTGTCTCGTCGCCGTCTTCGTTGTCAGAGGTGATTACCCTCTTTCGTGGTTTCGCTTTGACGTTCGTCGACGAGGCGGCTTTAGTGACAGGTTTTGCGGTTTTGCTGGTTGTTGCTTTGGTCGGTTTCTCCTCCTTCACCTCCTTCTTGGGCTGAGTAACGACCTGATGTAATTGTAAGTCAGGCCTTCTCTCCATACTTTAGGAGACTTACCTGTTTCTTCGTCTTTTCCTCAACAGCTGCCTTCTTGCTATCTTTGGGCTCCTCCTTCTTCGGAGCCTTCGTGCTAAAGTCCATCTCGCCATCTTTCATCGCCGTGGAAAGACCAAATCCATCTCCGCTTGTGGTTCCATACACTGTGGGCTCATGGTACTTTTTATGCTCTCGTAGAGCCAAGTTTGGCACAAGGTAGAGTCCAGGATCCTGAATTGTGGTCAGCCTTGGTACAAGACCCGTGGACCGCGATTCTTACCTTGACAGGTGCGGGTGACAAGGCGTAAATGTGGATGTTGAGGGTTTCGGCCTCGAAGAGCTCTTTCTTGACTGAAGCGAAGTCAGCCCGCCAAGTCCATGGGCATCTGATCCTCGACGAAACTCACGCTCGAGATGGTCTGCTTGAACTAGCACGACTCCCCATTTCGGCACTTCTTCTGGCTCAAGGATCTCGTCCTCCCGCTCAACTTTGAACCTCACCACTCCTGCCAGGCCATCTGCATGACCCTCATCATTACCCGGTCTCCCGTCATCGTTCTTCATGCCCATTTCGTCCAATTCATCCGCATCCCCGTCCTCCGAATTCCTATCTGCGTCTGACATTTCGTCCATGTCTACGATCCGCACTCCCTGAGTGGCCAGGTGGGCTAATGACTGTGTGCCATTGAGATTAGGCGATCCAGCTCGTGAAAGGTCAATTGCTGTGGTTTCAAGCTTTGAGGTCGACTTGAGCGGTCCGCTCAACAAGTAAGTCGGCGCAATGTTCGGATTCGATTTCTGGTAAGACAGCAAAAGACTACAATGAGGAGACATCAGTATCACCTCACATCGTGGCCAAGTGCGCAAGTTCGCAGGCAGGATCAAGGCCTCATCTTGCTCACTTCTTCGCCGTGTTGACATGACAGCCCAACTCCCTGCTCAGCTCCCGGAATGTCACCTAAGGTCGATCAGCCTTTGCAACTTCTCGTCTCATCGTTGTACTCTTGTACTCACTATTCTTCGCTCATTCTCGAGCCACTTTGATAATGCCTTCGTCGACTTCTTTGCCTGTTCTTCAGAAGCCATTTTTGAGCAGTATAGGGATCGCAGAAGTGTTAGATATTTGATGTCTCCAAGATGTCTCAAGTCTTCTGGCGACAACACTGTCGACGCGCCGGTGGAGGCAGACTGAATTTCAGCGCCGAGAGTGCAGCTTATGCGGCTCATGTACTCGTAGTCACTCTTCTCATCGTGTAACCTTGACTCCTCTTAGACATCACAGCAAGCAACAACCGAGAGGTGTGCAAAGACCCGCGAAATTTCCATGCATTGCCATTGTTGGCAGCAATTTTGATCATCTATAAACACTACGAAACCGGGGACCAGGCTTTTACACCAGCTCGCAAAGACGAAGCTTAGGTGGAGTGGAGCTCTGGGGCGGTGGTTCCCCTGGAGAGACCCTTGGATCCGGCGTAGATGGCCTTGTCACCGAGCTCCTCCTCGATTCGGAGCAGCTGGTTGTACTCTGTGAAAGGTCAGATGCGATTTTTCAGGAGGCATGTCGATACTCACTGGCAACTCGCTCAGATCGGCATGGGGCACCGGTCTTGATCTCACTATGAAGACGTCAGCTCATGCGACCTTACGATCGTGAAAGGATACTCACCCAGTCTTCAAAGCGACAGCGAGGTCGGCAATGTAGGTGGACTCGGTCTCACCGGATCGGTGAGAGGTCATGATACCCCAGCCGCTGGACTGAGAGAGCTGGACGCTGTGAGGGGTCAGCACAACCGAAAGAAAAGGTCTGATCAGCACTCACGCCTGGATAGACTCGGAGATGGTACCAATTTGGTTGATCTAAAAGAGTTAGACATGCCATAACTGTCTAGCTGATTGCTCACCTTGAGGAGAAGGGCGTTACAGGCCTTCTTCTCAATAGCGGTCTTGATTCGGAGAGGGTTGGTGACAGTGAGATCGTCACCGACGATCTGGACGCTGGTAGACTCGTTCAGGTTGGTCCAAGCCTCCCAGTCGTCCTGGTCGAAGGGGTCCTCAATGGATACAATGTCGTACTTCTCGATGTAGCCCTTGTAGACGTCACCGAGCTCCTTTCCGGTGAGCCACTTGGACTTGTCGGAGTTGGGGTTCTGGACTGTGGTCAGCCTCGTAAGGTATTTAAGAAGAGAAAAGTAACACTTACCTTGAAGTCAAGGTCGTACTTGCCGTCCTTGTAGAACTCGGACGAGGCGACGTCGAGACCGATCTGGACCTTGCCAGTGTAGCCGGCCTGCTTGATGGCCTCGGTGAGGAGGTCAAGGGACTCCTCGGCGCCGGAGACGTTGGGAGCGAAACCACCCTCGTCACCAACGTTGGCGGCTGGAGAGATTCAGCTTCGCGTGATATAGAGGAGAAGCTACTCACCGTCCTTTCCGTACTTCTTGGTGATGACCTTCTTGAGCACGTGGTAGGTCTCGGATCCCATCTTCATGGCCTCGGTGAAGGACGAAGCACCAGTTGGGAGCAGCATGAACTCCTGGAACGCAAGAGCGTTACCAGCGTGTTCACCACCGTTGATGACGTTGAAGGCTGGGGTTGGGAGGACGTAAGGGGGCTTGACGCCAGCGAGGTCAGCGAGGTATTGGTAGAGAGGAACACCCTATTGATGGATCAGCTGGGTCCCATTTCGAGGTGGGGGGCTACTCACCTTGTCCGCGGCGGCGGCCTGGGAGACGGCCATGGAGACACCAAGGATGGCGTTAGCACCGAGCTTGCCCTTGTTGTGGGTTCCATCGAGCTTGATCAACAGGTCGTCAATCTCCTTTTGGGAGGTGACGGGGAGCTTGGAGTCAATGAGGGCCTGGGCGATGACCTTGTTGACGTTGTCAACGGCCTTCTGGACACCTGGAGAAGCATCAGTGAAACTGGTCCCGACGGAAAGCTGTCACCCACCCTTGCCGACGTAGTCGGATCCGCCATCTCGGAGCTCGACAGCCTCGTGAGCACCAGTGGAGGCACCGGAAGGAACCTCAGCTCGGAACAAGCCTGAAGATCTGATCAGCGACAAGTCACGACACTATACAAAGTTCACTCACCTTTCTCGGTGTGGATGTCGACCTCGACGGTTGGGTTGCGTATAGTCGTCAATCCGTACCAAGAGCAGAGGAAAGGAAGGGTGGAGCGTTGACAAGGGAAGATGGGAAGGACAGGGAAAGCAAGGCAAGGTTAATGTTAGCTTGAGCCGACAAGATTCGTAGTAGCCCTACCGTGCTATCACTAGCAGGACGGGAACAATGAGGACTTATCTCGAGAGTCGAAGATCTATGAGAGAAGGAAAGTCAGTATGATATGACGCTTTCATCATACTCCTGCTGAGACAGAGATCTGGCTATGTTCAGACGGTGGCAGCCATCACGTACCTGTCGGGCGTGGACTTTGGTAACGGTGGACATTTTGTGCAGATAGGTTTCTACTGTTGTTATGGTGAGAGGAGATGTATAACGAGTAGGCTGACTTGAAAGAAAGTCGGAAGTTGTTGGTGGAATGTGAAAGATCAGGTAGATTCGGTGGGGGTGAACGAGTCGGAGGCTTTACGTAACTTCCGTGGGAACTGTGCGGCTGCGGGCGGCATCAGAAATATCGGAGATTGCAGCAGCCCCCGTCAGCGACCGTGAGAAGGCTACAAGTACCTCTTCCCACGTGGCTATCAAAGTCCAGAACGCTTGCTCAGCGCTTCGTAAGAATTGATTCCGTCCGCCTTATCGCCGTTCCTCGGCCCCACCACTGCCGCTGGTGTTGCATCGCCTAAATCAATCAGCGTCGAGGTATATAACGACTCGACCTCGTTCCATCACCCTTCTATCGTTTAACTCTGATCGACACCCGCACCCCAATTCCAGTAACCCGCAGGGTATATAACCCGAAGACACATAGTCGACACTCCTCTCTAATACTCTCCTCCCAGCCAACTCCCAGCACACCAAATACCAATCCACTCACATACCACGCCATCCGCGTCTGATCCTTTGTCGGTGGCCAATACCGCGAGCTTATCAACAAAGCAAGCACATACCACCCACTCTCCGATCTCATCCCGATAGTTACTCTCCACCAGAGTACGATCTAGCCAGTGCACATCTTCGGATAGAGTGTATAGAAACATAGAGCGGATACCCCTCTCGCCACCCAATTCGACCCTTTTCCTTCAACCCCAGCCTCGTCAACCGTCATCATGTGAGTTTGTTTGCGGCTCTTTCTCATCAATCGTACCGGTTACTGATCGATATAACAGGCCCGCCAAGAAGAGATGCCAGTACAAGGTCGTGTACAACATCCCAGCAAAGTCGCCCTCTGATACCGAATCTGGAGGTGAATCGCCCAAGCCAGAGATGACGGCCAATCCCACGCAATGTCCCTCAGCGGCTGTTAGAATTGTCGGAGACTGTCCTCATTGCCAGAAGAGCTTCTGCGGGAACCACAGGACGCCAGAAGCGCACAACTGGTGAGCGCATACTCGCGTTGTCTGACTCAGAACTAACCCTTTCCAGTTCCGGTATGCAAGCTTGCCGAGACGCAGCGTTCCAGGCCAACAAGGAGCGACTCGAGCGTGAACGCACTGTCGCCAGCAAGATCGCCCAAGCATAGCATAGAGGTATTCTGAGAGAGGAGTACCGACCTGACAACCTATGGACCATGATCATTGTATACCCTTTCCGCTGTATCACATAATCGAATCATTACACCGTTGTGACATGTAGAACACTGAAGTCTGAATGTATAAAGTGACCCAGCAATCTTCCCGCGCTCTAGCCGTTCGTGTTTGCAGGGTATGCTGTTCCCGCCTTTGCTGGGCCGAGACTCTTGGCCATGAGACTCAGTCTTGAGAGCTTGAGACATGCATGGTGCGATTGAGTGTGGGTGAATGTCCATTCCGCAGTAAGCCTTAGCCTACGGGGACCCGTCTGCTCTTGTACGTCATCAACAACCACCACCTGAAGTCATTCTGCCTTCACGTTGGACATCAACCCATCCGATTGAGCACACAGACCAGAGTCCACACCAGCGTAATCGACGAGATGGACCCTTCCAACCTCCCATACCAGCCCAGGAAGAGAGGTGCTAGGCCAGATCGGGCTCTACCGGCTCTTCCTAGGACTGAACATGACCGACCGACCGGTGAAGCGGATGTCGAAGCGATCAACGCAGTTGAGGCCGACCAGGCGTACATGTCCCCTCCGTCACCTCCTAAGGCTCCAACCCGCCTTCCTCCTCCTCCGCCTGCAGAAGACAGCGACGAAGCCCCCAATGCATCGGGACCTCAGCGATCAGCACAGCATCTACATCCTCACGTTTCGTCCCTGCCGTCCGGATCGCAGATGCCACCTACGACCCTCACGCCTCTGCGCGCACACTACCTCAAGAAGACCTTGGTGAACCTGCAGATGTCCCACGAGCTCATGTTGGTCACCGATCCGGTCCTCGGTGCCAACGCCCTTGGGCTGCTGGGCGACCCCTTCATACTCCCCGAGGGAGTCAAGAGAGAGGCTCTGCGAAGGGTTTCTGAAATCGCAAGGAACGAAGGTCGTCTGGGTGACCTCCCATTCATGCGATTCCTGTTCCACCAGTTCGTCCTCACATTCCCGTTCTTGACAACGGCTCCGCCAAACTTTTGGTCAGGAAAGGTCCAACCGTTCCTATCCTCCTTCCTCCTCTCGACAGGTTACAACCGACAAACGAGTCTCAGCAAGGAGGAGGAGGCCATGGCAGAGAGTCTGATGTCAAAAGAAGAGAGGAAAGAGGCCGAAGACAAGAAGAAGCTTTGGGCAAAGGTGGAAAAGCACCTCGCACTCATGGTCGGAGTCGGTATTAAGATTGTGGGTGGAGAGGAGGTTGTGAGGATCGGCCAATCCGAGCTACGGCGGTTGGAAGCGATTCAGGAAGAGAGACGGAAGAAATGGGCAGAAAATCAGCTTCCACCACCTCCCCCTCCCTCCGCCGGCGATGGTAGTGCCGGGCTAGATAGCATGGCACGGCAGCAGCACACCACCAGCCAGGTCTTCGACGTGAACATCTTAGGTGTGAGGGTCATCACAGAGAAGGGCAGAATGAGGCACAAGCAGCACGAGGTGAGTACCCTCGAAGTGTCTTATGACTATAGCTAATGTCCATGCAGGAGTTCCTGATACGGACCCGACGACCAGGCGTAGGAGATACCTTCGTGTCCAGGAGGTATGGCGACTTCAAAAGACTAGCAGATGAGCTTCGGATCGCATTCCCCGACAACCCAACTCCTGCACCTCCCCCCAAAGACAGAACAACCGTCGCATCGCCTGTACCCGCTGCTACAGTATCAAACAACTACTCGTACTACAACCCCTTGAGAGCTATATACGGCAACACCTCCCCTGCACCGGTGGCAGCACCCGATCCGAACGAGTCCACCGAGACGCTAAACACTGCGGCGACGTCAACCACAACGCCTCTATCAAGGGAGAAGAACCGACTCACTCTAAGAGCATATCTCCAGAGTATCCTCTCTTACCCGTACCTGCTCAACTCGCCTATAGTCCGATCATTCCTACTCTCCAGCCCGACAAGCTTGACCCCAGCGGAAGCTATCGACTGCCGCCGGCGCTTGGAGGCGGATGCAGTGAGAGAGGAGGGCAGGAAACGTTTCAGAGAAGAAGCCGAGAGGCGAGTAGAAGCTCTGAGAGAGGGACTGGCGCAGTTTAAAGGTGATGTCCTGAGCACAGAAGGAGGCGTACAGAAGGTCTTTGAGGTGGTCAGGCGGGTGGAAAGAGTGGAGGATCTTCCCAAAGCGGAACACAGTGTCCTCGAGTGGGGCAGGATATCGTGAGTGGAGCGTGTGCCAGTATCACCTACGCAAGCTAACTAGCGTTTAGTCTCGCTGCCACCATTTTCCAGCTGTTTGTCGCCTCCGATACAGCGTCGGAGACCCTTGCCTCGCTGAAACGGCTCCATGGCCTGATGCCATACTTTGTCCTCAAGGGTATCTTGAAGATCTCAAACCCGATGGCGATGATAAGAGGTGAGCAGAACGAGTATCGCGATTATAATAAGCTGAACAATGGCACAGGTGTACTCGACCTGTTCTTGGCAAGACCGTTCGGTGGCCAATCTTTGATACAGCGGTGAGGAGGTCCTTACTTTTACTTTGTGTGTACAACGCTGATTGAATTGCAGCATGTTTTCGTCATCACTCACTGAAGACGTGCGGCTCATCACCGAGGACATTGAGACTGTCACCGAAAAGGTGGACGACCCGGTGCTGTGCCAAAAAATCGAGCAGTATGCCAGCGCCCCGTTCGAGATTCAGGAGATATACAGGCGTGATGCTGGTGAGTTTAAATCAGCCGACCGCGTCACTGAGATGCCCAGTTGCCGAAAACGTCGATCTGCTTGTCATCATTCTACGGTCACCGGATCCCCCTACTCTGTCCCGGCCGCAGTTCCAGCGGGTCTACAAGGCTTCTCGAGCGTACAAAGAGTACAAGACCGCTTTGGCGGAAGCTGAAGACTCGGACGACGAGGGCATCGAGCCTGAGAATGATGATGCGTGGCTGTTTGAGGATCTGAACATTCTGCTCAAGCTGTGGTCGAGGAAGAAGGAGAAGGAGCAGCTTTTGGCTCTAATCTTCGAAGTGAGTGACTACGTTGAGACTTGTGGCTGACTCTTCAGGGTGTCACCGCAGAGCTCTTAAAGGACATCATTACCATCTTCTACTCGCCCTTGGCACAAGTATACAAAGCAGCAAGTATAGCAGACTCGCTCGGTGATCTGCAAAACTTCCTTAACGACATGATCAGGACGGTCGAACAAGTCGAAGAGCGTGAGTTGATCCACTCTGAGCATCACTGACCTTTCCTAGTGAGCCAAGAAGACCCCGGGCGAACGGTACAAACCTTTATCGACCTGGTGCAGCGTCACGAGCAAGCTTTCTACAGCTTTGTCCACAATGTCCATTCCAAGGGACAAGGTCTCTTCGACTCGCTCATGGCTTGGATCGAGCTATTCCTTTCATATGCTCGCGATGGTATTGCTCAGCCTATCGACCTCGAATTTATCCTCCCGCATGCTGGATCCGAACGACAGAACATCATGGCCGAGGTCGACGCTGTCGCGCAGTATCACTACAAGCTGAAAGTCGCTCACGAGGAGAAGATTCGTCGACGATTCTACTCCGCCGGACCGGGTGGAAACAACGGCATGCCCGCCACGGGACAGTCTGCCGACGAAGCGGCATTGATGGACTCTGTCATGGCCAGTCTCAGTATCGACGAGACCACGGTCGGTGATGTCGGCGAGATTGGTGACGAGGAGAGCGAAGGCGAGGATGAGGACGGTGAAGGGGATTACGACTATGACGAGCACAGCGAACAAAGCTCGATACGATCGGTCCCACATACCCCCGCTCATCCGTTCACTACGGCCACGACACCAGCCTCGCCCCTGCCAGCATCGTTGCAGCCCGAAGGTGGGGACAGAAGCAGGAGGGGTTCCAGTAGTTCTGCCAGGAAGAGTCTGGACAAGATCAGATCATCCCTCGATTTCAAGCGACCTTCCCCAGATTCGGACAAAAAGCATAAAGAGGAGAAGCGACCGCCTCCAATCAAGGTGCCTAGACCGTCGGGTCAGAACAAGAAGAAAGGCAACCGCAAAGCCAAGGAGAGAGCAGCGGCGGCGGAACTACTCAAAGCGCCAGAAACGCCAGCTATCAACGAGCTCAGGCCGTTGTTCGTGGAAGTGGTACGTGATACTGTCCGAGATTCGCGAATGGATACTGACCAAGTGCGCAGATACGTCCGCAACTCAAAGTCAAGCCCTTGAAGAAGCTGCCACCGACTGAGAAGTGAGACTGAGAAGGGGATTGATGGGAAGGAGTACGACGATGACGTTCAGTGTTTTGGTTTTACGATTTGACTAGATCCTTCTTATGCCATTGCGATACATAGCATGTAGATGTGCTCGGATACATATGATGCCCCTCAGTCTCGTCTTCTGGCTGGGCCAAATCGGCTCTATGGGCATATTAGCGCTACGTCCTTGCCCGAAGACGGTTTACTTACCAGTACGACCTCTCTGATGGTGTATTTGGGCAAAAGCGTCGTCATGTCGTACTTGGCCATATCCAGGCTGCCATTAGGCAAGATGTGCTCTTGTGGAAAAGACGCCATCGACGGTATCGTAATGTACACCAAGATCACGGTCTGCGGGGTGTAAATCCAAGTCAGTCACTACGATCTCGACGACAGAAGGCGGCGGCCTTGCTGACCTTTTGAACGAGGGAGTTTACCCTCATTATGGTGTTCATCCACTTCCAGCTCATACGCTCTCCGTACCAATCCTCCCCGCTATACGGCGAGGACTTCCTGTCCTCTTCGTCGCTGTACACTGGGATCATGACCAGGGAGAATCTGACGGATGCCATCAGCGCGAGTCTTCTAACCCTGATCCAAGAGCACTCACGCGGCGTGAGAGAACACTGGGCCTTTTTTGTATAGCAGCAAATCGGTGCAGAACTTGACGCCCGATTTGACGACCCATCCGAGCGACCTGAAGTGGTGATAGCAGACGTAGGACACCAAGAACGGGTCATCGGGCAGTAATCGGGGCACAAGGGTCGAAACACCCGATGTTGGACTGGGAGGCGAGATGAACAAAGATAATATTGCGATGGTAGGGATGTACGAGTCCTTGAAAATCCGTCAGATCCTGGTCGCTAACAAGCGAAGGATACACTCACGGACGCTTTGTCGTGTATCCTCAGCACACCGAGGGCGACAGACAAGAACCAAGCTTCCTCCAGAGACAAATGCAGTACCTCCATTTCCTGGACAATGTCCTCGTCAAACTCGCTCGCCGAGCCATCATCATCCTCGTCTTCGTCAACATCGCCGTCCCTCTGAACAGCTGGTTCTGGCTGAGCAGGAGTCTCTACTGGAGCTGTAACCGCTGCTGCTGGGACAGCAGAATCCGTGGCGGGCGTTTGAGGTGGTGGCCTCCTCTTAAATGCTTTCTTCCCCCTATTCCTATTCGTGTCCGGTCTTGTCGGTCTAACCAGGAAGGTCTGTGCTGTGAGGGTGCTGAGATCAATGGCGGAATCTGTGATGGCGGTAGAAGCGGTCGTCAGAGTCGGCGACGATCTCCCATCTGGCGTCTCTCCCGCCTCTTTCTTTGCCAGGGCAAAGGCCTCGTCCTCATCCTCATCATCCCCACCGTCCTCCTGGTCCAAAGAAGGCTGCTCCGTCTGACCAGTGACAATGACAGCTTCCGCAGCCTTCGCCGCATCCAGCATCGCCTGCGCTCTGTCAATCTTAAACTGTTTCCTCTCCAGCCGTCGTTTCTCCCTAATCTTCTCAGCGGCAGATGCTGACATTCAGTCAGTACTTAAGAACCCTGCACGAAGACGGTCCGCTATCATACTCACATTCTCCGCCCTTGAGTATATCCAGCCGTCTCTCGCGCCATGTGGGCTCACTCCTACTCAATGTCCCTTTGCCAAAGAACCCTCTCTGGAATAGGATATCCATATCCTCTCTATCCTCCACAATGACACACCGCTCGACCGGGTCGAACACGCCTTTGACCCGTGGCACGATCGCCCGCTTCTCATCCGACAGTGATACCGATAGCGTCGAGACGAAAGCAGATAGATAGTTACCCTTGGCCTGTTTGTTCCCTTGAGCAGGCGCTACATAGGCAGGATGCAAGGGTGACGAGGGGAGGAGGATGGGTAAAGGCGTTCCGTACTTCTGTTGATTCATGGCATATCGTGATCGGTTGGCGGGCTTTCCAGAGAAGCCACCGGTGCTGGGACCTGCTATAGCGGACATGGCGGCTTTAGGGCGACGAGGATACGAGAATGAGTGTATTGAGATGAGATTCGATGTCGAAGTGACAGTTCTCGAGGTCGAATGTTTTGACCAAACCTGGTCCAAAATTACAAGTTCAAGTGGAGGCTGCAGCAGTTCGAGACGCAGGGTTTCAGCCAAGACCGGTCACTACGAGGGCCACTATAGTGTTACTACTGGCGCGATGCATGCTGAGGTAGCTATACAGGCTAGATGCTATCGTGATCGACTGTTACTACTGAGGCACTTTTGTACTTGATTCTCTCGCCGACTAGGCGTGATAAGGGGCAAAGGCCTTTTTAAACTTTTGCGCATCCTCCTTCTCCTCCTTCTCGCTCTGACTGCAGTCCTTCCAGTCTATACGATGATGGAGGCCGAGCAGACTGGCAAGTACCATTCTGAGAAGTCTTAGCAGGTGGTTATATCGGATCCCTGCTTGAACTCACCTGCCGAATTGCAAGTCGAAGTTGCCCTTGAGGAGATGTACCATCTTGGTACCATCGGGACATTCGACCTTGAAGTAATTGCCATTCGAGCCCAGACGGCTGAGAGCCTTCTCGGGGTCCTCCTCCCAATCCAGGCCTTGCTTTTCCCCGGCTAATTTGAAGCTCTCGGCCACTTTTGACGACAAGTCCTTGGGGATCGGGACGATCTGAACATGTGCATGGCCTCCTCGTCCGGAGAGTCGGCCCACCTCGAATGTGACAGGGACCGCTCCGTACGCGGCGTAGCAAGACCTCAGCGAGGCTTTGTACGACTCGAGCTCGGCAATGATGTTCATCGCGTCATCCGCTGGTATCGACAACAAAGTCGGGTGATGCGCAATGGGTATGATCTAAGGCGACGGTCAGCTGAGCCCCGGTGTAAAACTGCTTGCTCTCACCAAAACGTGCCCTCCACCTGGGACTAGAGGCTTAGATCCACCTTGGGCGATATGTGCCGGAGTGGTAGGGATCAGCTGACCTTTCGGCAGCGTCACGTATGTCTCCTGGCCGATGGCAGTGATTAGATGCTTGGTCACCTTGGGGTTACTCAAGCAGAACCAGCCTGGACCTGTCAGCGGGCTCTTCAGGCTACCTGGTATCCACTCACATTCAGCTGGACCCAGCTCCTTCTTCTTCGACCTCTCCTGATCTCTCTGTCCGACAATAGGGCAGTCCTTGATGTAGTGTGCGCCATCGGCACCGCACGCTCGACAGACGTATCCCTCTGGAGGTGGTTTGGGTCCTCTAGGGCGATCGGCGGAAGCTCGTTCAGGGCATTCTCGGATGAAATGCTCAGTCTAGTAGGACCCTGTTAGCGTTGAAGTTTAGACGTTTGATGGACTTACCGATTGGCAGATATTACAGGTATAGCCCGGAGGCGGCTTTGAGTGATCAGTTTCCGTCTTCTGTGGACAGTCTTGGATCCAGTGCTGCTGAGCATCAGCTCTGTCCTCTGATCGGGCTATGTCAAAGTCACGACTTACACCAGGCATTTTGCAGATGTTGCAAGTATAGCTATCAGGTGGGGGACCTCGGTCTGATCATGTGTTAGTCAAAGAGTCCACCCCTGTTGACCTGAGGACGTACCGGACTTGCTCCTCTTTGCGCTGTCTCCGCCGAAAGCAGTTTCCTGGTCGTCGAGAGGGCCTCGCTTTCTGCCATTTGCTTCGTCCTTGGCTTGATCTCTAATGACGAATGGATTGGGTGTAGCGTTGGCTGGTTTGACTGGGAGTGCACTGCCGGTGGCTTGCGCGGGCAAGGTAAACGCATAGAACCACTAGAAGACGATCAGACTTTTATTGTGGGGAAGAAATGTAGACTCACCCTGGCCTTTTTGACGCCTTGCGGCTCTTCACTGCCCAGAGAGCCGAGCTTGACACTTCTCGTCCATCTTTCGTCTTTACCGTTCGAGCCCTGCCAGCCCCATGGTTCTCTCTCCCAGAAACCCTCGCCCTCGCCCCAAAACATATACCTAGGTCTCGTCTTCTTGACGACTTCGGCGAACGGTGGGACATTGTCGGCTAGGGAGAAACCTAAAGAGCCGGCTGACGGGGAGAGCAGGGATAGCGATGGCGGAGGTGACGAGAATAACAGTAGATCTACACCTTGGAAAGCCGAGGGCAGAGCTGCGTTGGCCTGTCTTGCCGATGCTAGAGATAGCTCCGCAGTGGATGTCGACGGATTGAACAGCGAGTGCGAGAGGACAGCGTCGACCGCTGGTTTGCTGATAATGGGTGAATATGGTCCCTGTGTCGCTGTCAGTCGAGATACAAGCCGTGATTGAGATCAGCTTACTGTATCCACCCCTGAGTCGTACAATCCTTGATCGAATGCTCCGCCGACACATGCGATCTTGAGGCCCTGTGCCGTGGTGAGGACAGCAGATTTTCCTGTTTCGACGTGAGTACGCCATCCTCTCGGACATGACACCTTCCTCACCTAGAAATACGAGGTTGTTGACGACTTCACCACCAGTCTCGCTGACTTTCGCTTGAAGACTCTCTGGCAGTGGATACTTTCCCAAGGTGAAGTATGTCGGTATGGGGACTATGTCCGAGATTAGCATGAACCCAGCGACCAAGGTCCTGCTGTGAAGGAGAACTCACAGCTGATCCCAGCTACTTCCGATCCATCGCTCTCCTCCTTGAAGACATCGCCGGCGAGCACACACGCGTCAAAGGGGCCATGTTTTGCGTTGATAGCTGCGATCTTGTCCACAGTCGTAGATAGTGCAGATAGCGGGGATCCTATTGCCAGGCTAAGAGGGACGGAATGGGTGATTGGTACAGAAGTGGTGGGTTGCGGGGAGAGGTAGAGGGAACATCAGCTTCACCCTCCGGTCGTATACTTTCTCTCCTGCTACGCACATTTTCAAAGCAGTAGGTTGATGAGCCATTGTGACTGCAGGCAAGACCAGGCCTCGATGTGGGTGGGGGTATTGCTGTTCGACAATGAACTCAGAGCGCTCAGCGCTCAAAGTCGGCTCGAAGTCGACGAAGAACTCGGCCAATCCGAGGATAATTTGGTTCCGTGCCTTGTCATGCTGCTAATCGTATGACGGTGCCATCGGTATGAGTCCACGATTGGCGCGAGTGATAGGTCAGTCGGTCTCCAGACCCTGCTCAGAGGTATACATATCGCTCCCCGTGAGATCAGAGATGATAAAGTGACTTGATCAGTGTATCGCATACCAAACATATCGCAGAATTCCAAGTGCGGTTCGGTGCATTCGCCACTCAAGACCTCTCAGATAATGACGACTTCCTTGTTGACAAGGGATAGTCTGGTTCAGTGGTCATAATGCTTGGGAGCAAGAGCTAAGGCATGCATCGGTATTGTCATGGTGATCATGCTAGACTCTGTACAACAGCGTCGTTGCTCGGCCAAGTAGTGAACAAAACCTTCAGACGGGAGACAAACTCAGTCGAGTTCTGTTGTCTCCGAACCGCATTGGCGTTGAGGTTTCGGTTGGTGACGGACTATAAGGCATCGTCGGGGTCTTCGGCATTTGAGTGTCCTTGGGATCAGCGCAAGGTTGAGTGAAGAACCTTGGGAGTGTCGCTCCGGGAAGTGGAGACGGGGACTGGGCGAATGACTCCGGTGAATCATATCGACTTTGCTGCATCGAGCCCGTTGCTGGAGTAGTCGGTGCCGAGTGTGCATTTGCAACTTGCTCTCCAGTCTTGACCACCGGACGAGCATATGGTGATCCTCGGGAGATGGGGTTGACCGCAGGAGTGCTCTGATGGCTGTTAGGCCGGATCGTGTTGGATGGCGGAGGCTTGACCATTCCCTTCATCCCGGCCCAGACCATAGCGAGTGTCAAACCTCCCCTCCTTGCCTCTTCCATCTGCTTCTGCAGTGTCATCACCCTATCGACTCGCTTCAACCACTCTTGATCCGCCTTCCGCTGTTCCTGCTCCGCTGCACCTACTCCCATCCCTGTCATCCGCGCTCTGACCACCGTAGCCCGCTGCGTCCATTCCTCGACCACCCTGTCCAACAAGAACTTCACCGCCACGCCCCGCTTCGAGGCACGGTACGACATGTGGAGGTACAGAAGTGCAAACCACAGTGCACGCAGGATGTGATCGTGAGTATGGGATATCAAGATCAAGATCCTCGGTGCCAACGATGTCGCTGTTAGGGCTCCGAAGGCTTTTTGATCCGTTTCATCATTCTCCCCACTTGTACCATGTCCCACTCGCAATGGGATCGGAACGGTCGATACTGGTCGGTAGAGCACCAAGAAGGTGTCGACGAAGGAGAGGATGTGTTCGGTGAAGGGGTTGCCGTCTTTATCGATGATACTGGCCTCAGCGCAGGGCTGGAGGTTCACAGAGCGGCAGAGCGGGGTGAGAGCCGATATCGAGACCGTACGGGCCGGGAGGTTGAGAAGACCATACAGAGCAGTCCGGACGGACTCTGCGTCTACAAGACGTAAAGCTTGTTCTCGGATCTGAATGTCAGCCTTGATCTCTATCAGAGCACTCACATCCATCCCGCGCCGCAGCGCATATGGGGTTTCTTGTTCTCGCGACCGTATACTGCTGTACTCGGAGTAGACATCGTTTGCAGGTGTCTCTGGTGTATCTATCAGTGCGGGACAAAGTCGAGGACTAGGTTGACACGCTGCATTTTCAGGCTGCCTGTGTGTGGTATCGGGTCGGTAGCTCTGATGGGGGTCCATGTTGAGGTGATGCGAGAGTGTGGTCAGCTTGCCGGCGTTATCTTTTCCACGATCACCGGCAGATAAGGGGATTAACGCATTACTGTCAAACCAGTACAGCGAGAGGATCAGCGCAACGAGCAACAGCGTTTTTAATCCCATAAAAGGAGATTAGCTGTGCACTTAGTTTATCATCAATGAGTCCCTCCTTTGGCCTTTTAGTCATGTCGTTTATTTGGTGGGGACTGCTGGCGATCGGATTGACAGCATTTTCGCATGGTGCAAGGGGCAGCTGCGGCGTGTTGAATCGCGACGGCCGATCCAGTACTGCTGAAACCTTTGATTGTCAGCAACGCCATTCACGGTGGCCGCATTGGTCAACAAGCAATGCATCCTCTATCCCATCGCATCCAGATCGTTCTAGGGGCAGAGAGGTAGTTGATTTGAAGCTGGTATATGCCGTCTGTGATTGCTGCCACAACACTGCTGTGATTGTGCAGTGCGTAGCGGGAGGAAGGGTTTTAGAAGAGCTGGATTTTATAAGTAAAGCGTTTCTTGCGGATCTCAAGTCGCACTCACGGAAACCAACGAGACATGTACGACCTCTCAAGGCAGTATCTATCGTCTAGAAGCCTTCTCCATGACTATAACGGGATGATCAGCTACACTCCCGAACCCTGACTCTCGTAACTCACCGGCGTCTTTGCTGATCTCAGAGTAGTCGGTGGCCTGGATCTCGATGTGGATACCTGTAACGAGATCAGCACGATTCCAAGCTATATAAACCTCTACTCACCATCGAGTCGTCGTCGGAGGGCGTCTTTAGACGAGGCGAAGATCATCTTGTTCTTGACGTTGGCATCATCTGGCGACCTATCACGAGAGTCAGCCGATGAACACCGCGCCCGGAAATCCACCCACCATTGGACGAAAGTCAACTTGTTCCTGATACCCTCGCCACCTGGGAGGGTGTACTCAAAGTCGTAGATGGCCCATCGGCACTCCTTCTCTGGCAGCTCGCCGACAAACTGGTCAAAGTCCTTGTTCTCAGATGTCTTGAGGACGACGATAGATTTCTTGTCGTCGGACAGGCCGAAGATGACGTATGCAAGCTTTTTGCCAGTCTTGAGCTCCTGGAACTTCTCAAGACACTCCTGGGTCTGTGGGGGATGCACAACGAGGCGAGGTCGCGAGAGTGTATGATCGAGGAGGATCCAAAGGATAAGAATAACAGATGTCACATGAGGCGACACGGAAAGGGCGGAATGCGAAACGAAGGCCAGAAGAGACACGAGTGCAAGAAGGAAGAATCGTGATCAGCTCGTACACTTTGTATAGCAAGCTACGCAGAGGCTTACTGGTTGGACACCGGAAGACTATCGCGGAAAACAACACCGCATCAGCTCAAGAGTCCACATCGCGATAAGGTTGAGATATCAGCGCTCGGGGACCGGACTCACCATTATGCACTGATGATGACTCGGAGAAGGGTTTCAGAGAGGTATGCGATAGAAGAGATAGGTTGCGATGCAAGAGCACTGATATCAGAACTCGCAGTGATGTCAAGCCCCCGGTGAGCGATGCGTGCGCCCCAGACAGCGCAGCCAGCCAGCAGCAGCCAGGGTGTGTCTCGTGTGGCGCTCATCGCCGTCATCACCCAATCCGCGACTGACTTCTACCGTAACTCTGAAAACGAATGTGGCACTCGTCGACCGGAGCAAACTGGCTGCATACGACCAAGCAGACTACTAATCCCAATACAACACTGCTCATCCGTATCGTACGACCCTCAGGCTCGCGCAAATGTCATTTCCAAGAACATATGGACTGCCACTGATCAGTCTCTGGTCCTAGTCTCACAAAGTTGACTTACAATCGTATCCCCTGGTTGACCCCTCCACCGATGGCGGCATGACCTGTTCTAGGAACCTAATCGTCTCTGAGGGCAGAGTCGCCTGCTGGAAGTCGATATCCGTAACATATGGCTATGTAGAGCTCAGCAGTGACCCAGTTACCGCTGTCGCAGGAACTCACCTTGTCCATAGCCATCCCCCTGAATGCCTCGCGCAGTTGCTCAGGCGACGACGAATCGTCTTTGGTAATATCCACCTGAGGATAGTCAGCCATGAGATTGACCCCACTCTTCGCGCCATGATAGGACATACCAGTAGCGCCAACCATGCTTCAAAGGTGATAGCACCGAAATCACCCATGAGTTGGGCGAACAAACGCTCCATCTCTTCCTCCTAAAAGCAGGGTCAGAGGCGTTCCTTTCCTTTACTCATCAGGAGGTTCGCTCACCCCATATACAATACCCAGACTTGCCAGAGCAGAGTGCATTTCCCAGATCTGAAGTGTCTGCGCGGTTTCAGCGACGACGAGTTCGAGGCACGTACATTCGTCTCATCCTTGTCAAAGTGCTTGAATGTAGCTTCGAATTCCTCCAGCTTGGCCGGGGTTAGATTGGTATGTGTTGCAGATACCAGCTTCTCTCATCAGCTCCTTTCTCTCTGCCGACTTGCAGCCGAACGTTACCCACCTGATTCTCCACGAATGCTATCTTCTTCCGTATACCCGCTTCAGCGAGCTCGAGCTCAAATTCCAGATCATCGTATGTCAACACGGTGTAATCGTTCTCTTCGACCTTGGCTTCAAGGCATTTCTGATCTAACGACTTGATCTCTGCCGAGAGGTGCGAGCGCAAAGAAGGTAGTTGATCGGATAGCTTCAACAGCGTCGTTTTCTGATCCTGAATAGGGTGAGTATGATTCGACTCGATCCTGTGGGACTTACTGGTAGAGCACCTCTGAGCGCTCCGATCGCCTGCTCTACCCTCTGTAGCTTTAGCACGAAGTCTTCCGCAGCTCGAGCGAAATCCTTCCGTAAAGCTTCTTTGATCCTGACACATCAGCCGAGCTCAGTAGGAGATCACTCACTCTCGAAGTCTGGCGTTGATAGTCCGACTCCGCTTCGCTTCTGCTATCAGGAAACCAGCCCATCTCTTCTCGAGGTCCTGGCAGCAAAGTCAGGAACCTTACAAGCGATCTCATGATATGCGCACTCACCTCTAGACGCAGTCCCTCCTTCGGCTCCCAGGCTTTGAGCCCATATGTCCTTAGCTTTGTCTGGATATTGGAGTACAATGCGGCAAGCTCCTGTCGTTCTTTGACCCAGCCGCGCTTGAGCGACTTCTTGTAAGCCGCAAAGTCGCCCAGATGCGCCATAGCTTCGGGGTATGAAGACGGCGTGGAAGCGGTGAGCCAGGAGCTTTCTGTCGTGGCCAGAGCCTCGAGCAGCGCAGCCATGCGCCTCTCAAAGTCATTCTTGTTGGTCCTACATTAATTAGAGATCAGTGCGCTCCAGACTGCGAAGAGGGACACTCACCATATTCCCTGGATCAAATCGACAAACTTCTCCACTCTCCTAGTGCCAGTCTCCATCTTGTCTGAGGGCATATCAGCTGGTGTCCCAAGGCCTGGCATTCGAAATCAAGAACGAACCCTCGGACGAGAACTTGTGGAAGAATTCGGCCACGTAGGTCATGACCGACCGCTCGTCGGGGACTTCCACATCGCAGAGATCTTTCACCTCGAGGAGTCTCTGCATGATCAGCGCGTGTTCGGAGCTTTGAACATACCGGTATGCCAAGATACTTCTCCGCGACCGAGAAAGCCTTTTCGGTATTGGCTCGTTTATCTGAAGGATCCAGGCTTTGCCAATCCAGCAGCTCGGGTCGATGTCGATGAATCAGAGCACATCTACGAGTATCAGTTCTTGCCGCGCAATGATCACTCACAGAGCGAGACCGTCCGCGAAGGACTTTTTGAAGTCTTTGACCTGTACTCCGGCGTAGCCCTGAGTCTTTCGCTGACACCACAGCAACAATCCATCCTTGGCCGAGAGACCCTCCTCACTAAGGCGAGTGTCAGCTTGAGTTGAAGGCGTTGTCGATTGACTGACGTGATGCTTGCGATGGTGAATCGCAGGATGAGCGTCCATATCATTCCGAGTATCAGCTTCAAGTTGCCATCGACGATGTCCTCCGGACCGATATTGGTGAGCTTGACACCTCGTTCCCTGATAAAGTTGAGCGCTTTCGAGGCGTTCTAAGATCCGTGAGCGGGCATCCCGAGTTGAGCATACCATATACACTCACTTCTGCCTTTTGCACGCGCATCACTGGCTTCTTGTTGTATCTGCCCAAGCTGGATTCCGACATGATCTCCTGTGGGATCGTTAGAATCATTCAAGCCGGGCATGGAGAGGGTATGGCTGACCAGGAGCTAGTAGCAGTAGTAGTCAGCATTACGGCGAGTCTCGCAGAGCAGGTATACTCACCTGAATAAGCTTGACTCCAGTAGAGAAGTCCTTCACTAGATCCGTCATAGGGTCCAATCCTTGACTCTCGAGCTTCGTGTTGAGCCTGAGAATAGTTGAGATTTGAACCGTCCCTTCGCCATCCGTACTCACCACCTGCAGAATGTCCTATAATCGAGTCAGTTGCCGTCGACTCATATCAACACAACGCTCGGGACCGACCTCGCTTGGATGTCCGCCCACTCGGATTCCGCACCCAACAGAGGGCTCGCCGAGGTGCCAACCGGACTCATGGGCACGCTGCCAGGCTGACCTCCAAACGTATTCCCAAACACGACTGTCCCGCCTAGTGATTTACTCCTGCCATGGCTGTTGAGCGCAGTGCCAGTCTGACCACGAGGGCTACTGGGGAACTGGATGGGAGATGCCGTGCCGGGTATGTATTGCGATCCCCTACGCTCGATCATCCTGCCGACGTGGTATGTGCGGACGGCGAACTGGAAGTGGTGTTGATGTTGCAGATCTCGGCGGACGACTCTTGCGGGTCTGTATCCTCTTCGTCACAGATGAGGAAGGTCCGTGACACAAAGAACGGTTTGATAGATCAAACGGTGCTCCAGTATGACTGCTTGCTGGATGAGCTCGATGTTGAGATCTGAGATGGCTTCTGCCTTGGTGGTGGGTATGGAAGCTAGGCTGATGTTTCTGAAACGCGGGCAGATGACCCGATTCAGTCATTCAGGGCAGGCGAAACTCGACGCGTCGAAACAGGGGCCTGCAAAGTCCAACAGCCTCCAACTCTCTATCTACTTCGTCTATACAACCCCTGCCGTACCAGTTGGTCCATTCGATGCCCAGCTTCGCATCGTGCTTCGGATCATCCTCAACGTCGACACCGAAAGACGCAAAGCAGCGTTCAAGTCAATCCGTGCCCTTGGTCCCACCGGCGACGTATATCGAAGCAGGATGTATCTTCTGCAAAGCCGCAAATGGCACTGGTTTCCAGATCGTACATGAGGATGAAACGTTGATAGCATTCAAAGACCGGTCAGCGATCTCCTCTCACTCGCCCACCCTGACTCAGCTACAACCCTGAGCGGACCGGGCTGACTGATCATGCTGTAGATCGCCTCAGGCGGAGTCGCATATCCTGATAATACCTCGGTATCACCTGGGTGAATGAAACGAAGCGTTAAGGGATACAGTGGTGCTGACCAGAGATCAGTATCGACAGTGAAGGACCTACGGCGAGAGCACATCCCCTTGTGTGAGCTAAGCCTTCACTGACCATCACTAACACTTGTTTAGTGAAAGAGATGAAAACGCTGGGACGAAAGCTGTCACCTTCGGCACGGAAGATGGGCTATCACATTCCCCCCTTCTCCTCGGTACATCATCTACACCTCCACGTCCTGGCGGGCAAGCCGACGCTTCTCGGTCGTTTCAAGTATCCCCAAAGAGGGTCACAAGATGGCAAAGGACTCAGCTGGTTTGTCGATGTTGATCAAGCGATTTCAATCCTGGACAAAGGGAAGAGGATAGGCTTGGGTAAGCGATAGATGTGAATAGCAACCAGAAGTCCAGTAAAGGGATCTTACCCAAGACACACGCTCAGAGGGGATCTCCAGCAACAGTAGCTGATGGACCAAGGATATACAACACCGCAGTCTAAAGCAAAGAGGCTCAAATACAGCCGTACGTACGAAAGGGGATATGCGATCAACCTCAATGTCTACCCCAACACATGCTCGTTCTTCGATTTCTTCTTCTTCTTGGTGGAAAAGTCTCGCCAGGCACCTATACGTTCGTCTCGTCGTTCTGTGTGTGTAAAGAAAGGTAAAATGAGTCAAAACAGTGTCAGCTCGGATCTTAATCATGGTCTTGGGAAGAAAGAAGGGCGAGTGATAGTGCCGGAGAGCCCTCGCACGGCGGTGACCTGTCAAGCGACGGTAAGAATCGATCGGTTTCGATGGACCGCACAATCGGGTCGTTGGACGGAGAAGGGTAGGAGATAGTAGCCCAACTCACCTTCCCATTTCGCCTGATCCTCAATCTTTCGCTTCCTCGCAGCGACTTCAGCCTCTTGCTTGGCTTTCTCAGCGCCTTCGTTGGCATAAGCAAGTTTCGTGCGCCTGAGGAAACGAATCAGCTTTGTCAACTGAGGAGGAGATTTAGCTCACCGCCTCTTTGCTAGCTCGTCCTCGACCAGCACCTCTTTGGCCTTCGCACGAATTTGAGCGTCCAGGGGGGGCGACAACGCTTGTATCTTGGGATCACTATCGGGGAGACCGGGAGTATAACCAGCACCGAGGACACTGAAAACCATAAGCTCATCTATCCTTCTTCGGTTTTACTCACCTTTTGAGGATCAATGTACGAGCATGGGACATGATTTCATCGATATCAGCTCGTTTCGCAGGGTCAACAAGCTGTCCTTCGGCCTAGATAGCAGGTCAGTTATTGCGTGCAGGCCTCTGCGAGAGCCTTCACCAACCTTTTTAAGGAAATCGAATGCCTAGCGAACGTCTCAAGGTCAGCCGAGCCTCCATCGGAGCTCACACCCACTCACCTCCATGCCTTGCTCATGTTTGAATTTATCGGGATGTATCAGTAACGACTTCTTACGGTACTGCCGTTTGATCTCTGCCTCTGTCGCCGAGACGGGTAGGTCAAGAATGTCATAAGGGCTGTAGGGGTTTAGAGTCAGTCGTGCGCATGAGATGGTGTCTACCGGAAAGATAGATGAGCCATAGACGAGAACACTCACTTGAGTTTGAACGCCTTCATGACTCGCTCAACCTAAAGTTGTGTTTGTTCAGCTTCTTTGAACAAGCTCCAACGCTCGTGACTCACCTCGAGCTCTTTCACCAGATCGTTCGCATTCTTCGACAGCAGTCCATCTACATTTGCCGTGGCCATCTTGACTCACCGAGACCGCAATCGCACAATAGCTTAGTAGTCACGGTCTGAACGGGGAAAAGTAAATTGCCTGAAGGTAGAGTGGGTAGTGGCAACGTTGACGCCAGGTAGAAGTGCTGCAGACAACTGCAGTCGATGTCATCCAGGTCAGAAATTGATTCCGCTTGTGACATCCTCCTCGCCTGACCTTGCTATACTTTGTTGCCAAATCGACAGTACTGCATAACACACTGAGCATTGAATTCATTCACCACCCTTTGACACAATGGCAGACGCGTCGGCTTTCCTCAGGAAGAGGAAGGACAAGAGGCGAGTGGTGACGCCTCAAGTCGGCGGGTCACCAGCACCTAAACCACCCACGTCAAGTAGCGGCCCCTTACCGACATTACCCAGCAATGGCCTTGCTACATCGTCATCATCTTCGGCACCCTCTGATCCTAGCAAGGTCCATGAATTCAAGCTTTACTCTGTCGGTCACCACACTGGGGTACGACACAGCATGATGCGGCTCAACCTGTCCCGGGTGGTGGATCCGACGACAATCACCAAACCCATCTTGCTGAATCGCAAAACCCCAGGTCCTCGTCCACCACCCTTATGGGCTTTCGATGAGAATGGCACGTTCTTGGGGAAATACGTCTATGACAGCGAGGGCAAACCCGTCTTGGGCTCGGATGGCAAGCAGGTCATTGAGAAGAAGGCAGAAAAGGACATGTCGCTAGTGGGACAAACTCCTGAAGAGATGATGGATCCAAGCGGTGCCGGGAAGAGACGGCGACGTGGTGTCAAAGAGGTCTTTCACCAGGATATCGAGGTTATGCGGATGCGTAGAGAGGAGAACCTGCCTTGGGTGCTGGAAAGTGGGAATCCGAAAGACGAGAAGGAGAGAGCGGGAAGTGGGGCTGCGCCAGAGCACTGGGTCGGAAGGATGCTAGAACCCAGTTCGATGCCCACAGTGCTCTTGGTGAATGATGGGACGATGGGCATGGCATATGATGTGGTACCGCTGGGGAGGACATACAAGTTCGACCCGGAGAGACCCTTCAAAGTGCTCGATCCGGACGCAGCACATAAGCTGGTGAGTCAGGATCATTCCGGACTGCGCTGACTAGTGCAGTATGAGCACCAGAGCAAGTACAAGATTCACGATCGATGGGCGCAGCGAGAGGGTGGACCAAGCTCGAGTGCCGAATCATCGATTCGACCGCAGGGTGCCGGCGTAGAGGTCAAGCAGGAGCAAAGGGCATTGCGGCTAGAGCAGCAGATGCGCATGGCCCGGGGCGGGGATGTCAAGCCCAAGGTCAAGCAGGAGCGCTTTGACGACGACTATCGCCGAGAAGGCAGGCGACTCGAACGAGTAGGTTTCGCCCTTGCAGATCCTTGCTGACGTCTTAGGGCTTAGAAGGTGGAGAGGATGAAGAGCTAGATTACGACATGAATGAAGACTTCCAAGACGACGAGGATAACAATACGTTCTATCGCAACGAAGAGGAGGAGGAAGAGGCCAAACGGCAAGAGGTGAGGCTCAAATCCTTCCTCCTGACGACAATCCCGCTGACATCGCTGTAGGAGGTGCTCAAGAAAGAGCAGCGGCTGGCTAATGCCAACGTTGGAGATCGACCACAGATTGACTCTGAATCGGAAGATGATCTTGAAGACGATCTGTTCGGCGAGAACAAGCTGAATGGCGAGGGAAAGAAGCTGCGCAAGATGATCAAGAAGGGAGGCGGGGTTGAAGATGGCTATGGCACCTCAGAATCGGTGCGTAACGCGTCACACGTATCTTCGCAACTGCTGACAACAATCTAGGACGAAGACTCTGATGCTGAATCTGTCAAAACGACTGACAGCAAAGTCAAAGCCAAGGATAAGGAATCTGAGGCTGCCAACAAGCCCAACGCACCCGGTTCTGAGCGGCCGTCTCACCCTCCCTCCAGAGGACCGAACGTACGAGGTGCTACATCTCCCATCGGCCGCAAAACCGAGCCATCGTCCGCCAAAGCCAGCACCGCTCCACCCGGCGCTGGCAGCCAACTCAACGTCCAAAGAGCTCTCAGTCGCGCTGGATCTCCTAGGCGCAGCAGGCAAAACTCGCCCATGTCTCTCGACAGGAGGAGTGGCTCACCAGAAGTCTCTCACCAGCGCCAGGGTTCCGCTGGACCTAGTAGAGCCATGTCACCCACCGGCTCTGTCAGAGACGGCTCTCCCGCTCTCAGTCCCACCCGCACCAGTGGCGGAGGTCCTCAGAGCGGTCAGGTCAAGCGCAAAACGACGTCTGAGTCACCCGCGCCAGAGACGCCAAACTCCGGACAGGGACAGAACAAGCGCAAGACGTCGCCTGCGCTCTCCGCCACGGGATCAGAGATGGGTAATAACGGGCCGTCAAGCAAGAAGCCCAAGAAGACCGCCAAAGCTGGTTCCAAGACGCCAACGCCCGGTCCGTCAGCTATGCCTGATCCCTTCCCAGGTATGATCACGAGACAGGAAGTGGTGGAATGGTTGAAAAAGTATGGCAAGCCCGAAGTGCCAATGAGAGATCTCATAGGGTCTTTCACGACGAGGATAAAGTCTACGGGTCAAGGCAGACAGGAGGATCAGACTGCAGTGTTCAAGGCCGTTGTTGGAGAGTTGACGACCAAGACCGGTGTCAAGGGGACACTGAAGGTAAACGAGGGAATACTATAGCCTTTGTCGACCCAATTCCCCGAGCCTTGTACGACCTTGGAATGCAGACCTTGTTGTACCTCGTCCTCGAATCGTTTCTACGGTCGTGGCAATCCTCGCCCCGCTTTTCTGAATTCCCTTACACCACATAATGCGCGACCATCCAGTAGCACCGTCGATGCGTCCAGCAACAGCAACTAATCCATATCGGTCATGACTATGAATCGAGTTCCCTCCCAGAGCAGCTCGTCCAACTCCATCCCAGTAATCTTGTACACGTTGATGAATTGTTTAAGCAGACTCCGTCTTTGTCCTCTTGGTGGCGGTGGTGCCCTCCCTGAAGCCGTTCTTGAATCGTCGGTTGACGGATTTCAGGTGGTCCATTCGGCCGGTACCGCTGTGTGAAGAAGACAATGTCGGTCGGAGGAGCAGAGCGAGGCGAGAGAGAGAGATGACAATGGTCAGAGACACATTCCTCACGCGCTGGCTATATCACTCACGTGGTCTTTCTTCTCTTAGCCTTGAGACCCCAGTTGTAGCTTCTCAGCTTGGCGGCGGGGTAGCCACATTGGGAGCACTCTGCGTGTACGGGTTAGTGTCCTCCTTCCAGCGTTCACAACAGTTCCCAGCATTCCCCTCCTTCACGATCCCGGCTCTTGACTGCCGATACTCCTTCTTCATTCTCCACCTCTGCATCTCCTTGGCCTGGTCCATCACTCACGGTGCTTCTGCTTGTGGAACGACCTGTCACCACATCTCTTGCAGAGGGTGTGGGACTTCGAGTGTCGTTTACCGCTAAAACCGAGGTCAGACTCTACCCCATTCCCCGTTTTTCCCTCCATTCCACTCACAAGGAGGGTGTACCCTGTTATCATAACGAGCGCAGCGAGTGACGAGATCGGTATCAAGTGGAGCAAAAAGGAGAAAGAGAAGACCTTCCGTCAGCTATCCATCCATTTCTCCATCAACATCTCCTCCTTGACGTACTTTAGACTATAACGACAATTATCAGCATCACGGTCTCAGCCTTCGCTGCAGCACGACGCTCTTGCTCACCATTTTGGGTCAATCTACTCCTCCTTTTCTTGATGGCTGAAGAGAGAGACGCTGTGCACGACAAGATTTTCGTCGAAAGAGCAGCAGCAGCACTGGCGGGCGGGCGTGTGAGCGGGGAGTGCCATACGGCGGAAGCGAAATTTCGGCAATTTGGCCATCTCGGCGTTTTCTCGAAATGAGCTAAAGTGAGATTCAGCATGTGGCATATCGTGCGCAGCCAGGGCGCCTCGCGGCTCGGTCATGTCACTCATGCATGCATCGATGCACTCACCCAGCATCCTCAATCTCGTGCTTTACGGTGCACTTGTGCTTCGTCACGTACTGATATCGGTCATGGACGCTACACGTAGTATAGCACTCAAGTATGGAGGTCTTTCCTGTATACTGAACGTCCTAACGCCGTCTCTTGGACCCAGCCAATGTCCTCATCATCCGCCTGGCCTCTCTCGTTCTCTCCATCTCCCTCCTTTCCATCTCCTCCATACTGAGCTCTATGAGTACAGGTCCAAAGTCCTCTCTCTCCCACCAGTCCCGCCAAACGCCCAATAGCGGCTGAGCGCCCGTCCGACTCGTCGTCTTCGGACCTGCACCTGGTGCCTTTTCATGTTTGGCCTGCTCGTTGGGGTGGCTGTCTCTGAATAGCTGGAGATCCAGAGCGTCCTTCTTGTGTTTGAGTATCTCGTCGATGATGGCGTGCGCGACGAGAGGGATGGCCTCGCCAGTGAGACCGATCTCGCTGCAGTAGTGCTTGGCAAAGACACTCGGTGGCAGAGCGGATGAAAGATCCCATTCTATCCGGTCGCGAAGGATATGCGCGTAAATCTGCACGTCGAGCTAAGGCTCGTTCAGCAGCGTGTCTTGCCCAAATTTCGGATATACTCACGTTGATGACGATCCTGCAGTCTGCCTCTGGCCAGACTTTGTGGACATACACATCCTCCTGCTCTTCCTCCGCCTCCTCTTCCTCTGCCTCGACCTGCGGTGTAGCCGCCGCGGACACCTTGCCGTCCACCTCCATGGCTTCTGCTTCGTTCTCACCCTCGATTTCCGTAGTCGCCTCCTCGATATGACTCTCCTCTTCCTTCTCCTCTTCGCTCCATACAACGTCGTCTTCCGTGACGTCCGGGTCGACAACGCTGATCGCGGCCAGGTTTCTCGCTTCGTCCAATTGGGTTTGGATCAACTCTGCTATCGTAGCTGCGTAGTGTGCCGGAATACCGACATCGTCGCAAAACGTCAATGCAAATTGTTTCGGCGTGACAAACCGTTCTGATCAGGCAATGAGCACTCATAAAACCCAGGTTTCCGGTCTCAGACATACCATTGATATTCCACAAAAACCTATCCTTGAGCTTGATCCCCGGTTGTTCTGGATTCAGACTCTGCACGTCAAAGTCGATGACCACAGGGACGAGGTGCTCCGGTTGATCGGCTTCTTCAGCGAGTGCTTCGACTGAACTGTTATGGAATTGATCAGCCGTCCGTCATCGATGTCCGCTCTGTACTTACGCGTAGAGATGGTGAGTGCCTTTGAACGCTTTCGACCGTACCCTCTCTCCCGGTGCCCGGTCTCCGAGCCAAGTCCATCCCCGATCGAGCTCATCCTTGCGTTTCTTCAGCTTGCCGGCTCTGGCAGACGCTTGTGTCTCGTTCACGCCTACACTTCCTCTTCCGGGCAAGAGGTCGTGTGAGCGAACTCTGTCCGTCCGCCGTCTACCGCCTCTAGCGCCGTAATCCGCATCTTCTGGGTCGCTGGCCGCTTCCTCGACATCGTCATCTTCCTCGGCGTCATCTTCGTCGTCCTCCTCGTCCTCATCTTCGCTCTCCTTCTCAACGTAGCTAATTGCACCCCCTCTACCTGTCCGACGGCCGCTCAGTGTGCTCTGTAGAGCCGGCCTCTTGGCAGAATATGGCGGTGCTGGCGAATCGGGTCGAGGAGTTGATGCACCCGAATTTCCTCCTTTTGCAGCAATGACCTCTCTGTCCAACTCGGCGAGGAACAACTCCCGTTCTCTAGGTCCTCCCGTTATCGTCTCCGGCTGCATCAGGCCCGTAACACCTGTCCTCAATCTCGAACCATAGGTCGAGTACAAAGCCTGTGCGGATGGTGAGGTCGATAGTAGTGGATCAAGACTGGCTTGCCCCGGTGGGGCTAGGAAGAATCCCAACGGACCCCCTGGAAACGAATTGGGGCGATAGTAAACCGGCGGCTGCGGAGGTCCTGGAGGCAGATTGGACGATGACTGGCCATAAGGCGGTAGCGGCCCATCTCGCTGAGACGAAGAAGCCATCTGAGGGTAAGTCCCTTGTAGTTGTCCGTAGCCGCCTTGGGCATTGCGAGTTGGGTATGGCTGACCACTAGACCTCGAGGGAGTCGAAGTCGGATAGCCTCTCGGTGCGTATCCCCCCGCTGGACCATTTTGCGTGGGCATTGGACCTCCGCCACCCAAGTACGAAGGCAGCGAGTTGGCATAATTCGTCACCCCTCTGTTGTCTACATGACGTTGATCAGCTTGCATGCTTCAGAAGCAGGTGACATGGATATTCCGACGCGACCAATTGTCGAAATCAAAACAAAAAGAGCGTACCTCCAGATGCTGTATTCAGGCCATATACAGTGTCGGGTCGGGGATACTTTGGCGGACGGCCCCTCCGCCTCGGCATGGGTGCAATATCGTTCATGCTGGGTGGTGCTAGAAGATGTGAGCTATGCGTGGGCGTGGCTATACCACAGGCTGGAAGATCATCAACGCGCGCCGGACATGGGACAGGTCTGAGTAGTTGATGTTCCACATATGTGGGGCTCGTTTAAGATTGTCAATAGTGGAGGTCGATGCGGCTGTCCGAGCCGAAGGCCCGAGTCGATGATGCATCAGCAACTACGTATAGATGATTGATAGATGAGCAAATAGTCACATCTTGACGAGCACCAATATCACGCAGACGTATTGACAGCCCGTCAAAACCGTCGCTCGAAATGTTCACAGGACTCGTGAGTCGTTCAGTCGGGCTTCACGTCCCAGCTAATCTCTCCTAGATCGAGCACTGCGCGAGGATAGCCAAAATCACTCCAGCGTCCAACAGCTCCGGATTCTATTTCAAGATTGATCAAGCTGCTCCTATACTAGACGACTGTAACGTCGGCGATAGTATATGTGTGAATGGAGCATGTCTTACGGTCACCGAGTTCGATAACGACTCATTCGTCGTGAATCTCGCCCCGGAGACGTTATCGAGGACAAATTTAGGTGTGTGGTGTCAGACTGCGTCCACCGTCTGTCTCTGGACACGCTGTCGAGATCAAGACTGATGGTGGGGCGTATAGGCAGACTGAATGAGGGTGATTATGTCAACTGCGAGAGGGCAATGTCGGGCCACACGAGGTTTGGAGGTCACATGGTCCAGGTAAGTGACCCGCCCGAGATCGCACCGGTGAGTTGAGAGGCGCTGACACCAGTCAGGGCCACGTCGATACCACCGCAACAATAGTATCCAAAAAGCCAGACGGCGACTCGATCAGATACACGTTCAACCTATCTTCCGCAGCGTCTATGCCATATATAATCGAAAAGGGCTATGTGACCATCGACGGCGCATCCCTCACCATCACCCAAGTGGACGACAGGGAGCAGATATTCGGGATCATGCTCATTGCCCACTCGCAAACGAAGTTGACGTTGACGAAGAAAGAGGTTGGCGACCAGGTCAACATCGAAGTCGACTGCTTCGGGAAGTATGTCCTAGGCAGCATGGACAGGATAGAACGGATGGTAGAGGAGGCAGTTGACCGACGGCTAAAGGCAAAAGGGATTATCTCGTAGTCTCTCGTAGTACATACTGCAGGAGAGCATAGTTCATGTTACCGGGTCATTGGTCCAATTGATATGGCCATGGGCTTGGCGCGACGATTGAATGCAACGACTCTCACGCCACAGCTTGAAGGCTTGACCAGGCTTGACCCAGATTGTATGTACCGGGACACGGTCGGACACGAGCCGAATATCCACGTGATGGGTGCGAAAGAGAGCCGTGGCGAAGCGTGGAGAGCAAGCTGCTGGAGCCTGCTGGATTCAGTGCGCAGGAGACTTGGGAGGATCAGGGAAGATCTGGGAGGATTAGGCCTGAGAGAGCCTGAGAGCCGATTAGGGTGACAACCCTCCGGACAGATCTGCAGGCTGAATCACGTACATTTTCATTGAGCTAATTGAATCCTATCAAGAGACTATGGTCAAGTTGCCAAATGCGTGCTGAGTGTTCTACTCTGCCGACGTCGGCAATATCTGCAGAGAGTCTGCAGAGCCATCTGCGAAAGAGCGTCGTACGGGCGAGCGAGGGCGAGATGGTGAGACTGGGTGAGAGCTAGTGAGAGCCGGTGAGAGCAGTCGGGGACCTGACTTGGACCTGGGGGACCTGATGGGGACCTCACAGAGGCCCTGGAGAGCCCTGGAGAGCCATCTCAAAACAGCTGAAAACCCTATTCCCTCAAACTCTGTTGTATTGCCGAGGGGTGACACGAGAGGACGCGAGGATGCGAGGTGGTTCGTGACCGGGGGCCCTGAGGGTATTACGTTATTTGTTCATTATCGACAATTAACAGCTTAGGACCCGAGGCGGAAGAGCAGAGACTGTGGGGCATCGGGGGCGCAGAATGGGCAGAAGGGCAATTGATCGAACCTGGGCCATAATGGGAGCTTTTTGGGAAGGAGAGGGCGGGAGCCGAGAGGGAGGCTGTAGCCTATTATCATGGCAAGCTTTCGTACTCTGGAGGACCATAGCAACCAAACCAAAGCAGCTGGATATCCATACTCGACGGCAGTGTACATTGCCATCGGCCTAGCCTCACTCGACTCTGTACATATTCATCATCACCATCACTCACAGCGGACACTTCTGGGATCTTACTCCGACATCGGGACATTCGAAGCGGGTGTTGGTTTGAAGAATTACGGTACCTTGGCAGTCATCTCTTCGCGTCCAGTTCAACATCGCAATCAACTCTCAAACCCCGAAGGGGACGTCGACCCTCGACGTATATCAGAGCAGGCACAGGGCTGCACCAGACATAGCATAGCTGCGATAGCATCAATCTAGTCGACTACCGCACGCGTCGTTTTCGCGTAGATTGAGAATTTGGAACCTTGTTCAATCGTCGGAGAAGAATCAACATCGGCAGTCACTAGAATCGCTTCAACATTCCCTCAAGGAGGAGTATCTGGAGATGACGGATCCGCGGCCTTTGGACCGCGCGCTTCCTCCAGGAACATCCCAATCACAGCCCCCTCCTTCACCATCGCATCCACCTCACAGCTCATCTGGTGAGCGACGTCCTCGCACAGGAGTGACCGGCGCGCGCGCAGCTAGGCGTCCTCCCACTGCTCGACCGGATACATCAGCCTCGGCGATCGGAGACTTGCCTGATCAGCAATTTTTCCCAGAAGGAGAAGATTTCGACGAAGAGGATGATTTTGACGACGACGAGCCAGACGAGGACGTGTTTGCGTTCGAGAGGCCCAAGACGGGTGCTGTGCCAAGAGGAGGGTTCTCGGATGGGTACACGACGTCCACGACCGATTCACCGCCAAATAGTTCGGGCTACGACCATCACCCCACCACCGCAGGAACGGGTGTCACAGGAGTGACGGGAATTACAGGTGCGAGCGGGCAAACGCATCAATCTCTCGGTACCCACTTTTCGCACGGCACGTTTGGCGGGCAACAGCAGGCAGGGCCGTCTGGTCTACGTGGGGACGCTGGACAGCATCGACGTCCATCCTCCGTTCTACCCGGTCCACCTGAATTACTAGAACCCACGGGCAATATGGATGCCGGAGGACGGATACACGAATTACATTACGACGTCGACAATCCGCCTCCTTTTAGTGGTCGCGAAAACCTCAACAATTCCTCCTTCGCTTTCATGAATCAGCTGTATCAGGAGAAGAAGCAGGCAAAAGAAGCAGCTAGGACGGCGGCACGGGAAGCAAAATCCTCTGGCTCGCATGCGGGAAGCCATCGACCACCGACGGGTCGGTCATTACTGCAGAAGCTGCAGAGAAGGGCGATCGGTACTGCAACTACGGACGGGAGCATGGGCACAGACACAACCTCGATGTCGACTGTGGAGCACAGCGGAGCGGATTTGGCCCGAACCATGTCCGACTTGTCCAGCGGGGACAACAAGTCCGACGATGGGGGAACATACACTACCGAACTCACCAGCTCCCATGGACAACGCTTGAATTCGAAACGGACTCGATCGGCAGCCCCATTGATCCCATCTACTGCCGGAACGATGACCGACATGACAAGCGAGAGCGGCTACACAGCCACAACGCAGTCGTCCGCCCCTCGACGTGGAATGAGTCGCGGGAGCTACGGCATGACCGAGATCAGTGGCGAAATGACTGTGCCAGATGGCAAGACGACGTGGGGCGATGGAGGCGCGTTGAAGGAGGTCAGCGAAGGAGGGAGTGGCGAACCAGAGTACGATCTCGCAGAGGAGGATAGTCCTTATCCAGAAGTACGAGCTTCGGTCTCGAATATCGATGACCCGGAGATGCCGGGTGAGTCAATCATGTGCGGAAATCGTGTATGGCCGCTGAACAGACTATAGCTCTGACTCTACGAGCGTTTATGCTCGGCATCTTCTTCACTGTTCTGAGTTCCGGCATCAACACCTTCTTCCACTTCCGGAATCCGGCACCATACATCTCGCCCTTCATGATTCAGATTGTCGTCTATCCCGTCGGCAAAGCGCTTGCTTGGATTATGCCCATTCGATCCTGGTACCTCCCCTCTTGGTTGGGCAGTTACGAGTTGACTTTCAACCCCGGTCCTTTCAACATCAAGGAACATACCTGTATCGTGGTCATGGCCAACGCAGCCATCGCGCCGACTTACGCGCTGTATCCCATCGTCTCCGCCGAACTGTGGTACAAGCACGATTTCGGAATTGGTTTCAACCTGCTCTACACCCTCTCCTGCCAGATCACCGGATTCTCGTTCGCGGGACTGTGTCGTCGGTTCGTCATCTGGCCAGCATCGATGATTTGGCCAGGAATTCTCGTCGTCGCTACCAATCTCAACACTTTGCACGCCGAAGATGAGAGTTTCCAAGGTGGAATGACACGATTCAGGTTTCTCATGATCACGGGTGGAGCGGCATTTGCATGGTACTTCCTTCCAGGTAAGTGGCGAATCCGGTAGAGAATCAGAGGAACAAACATTAAGGGTCATCTCGTCTAGGCTTCCTGTTCACAGCGTTGTCGTACTTCTCATTCGCGTGCTGGATCGCTCCTCGTAACAACATCGTCAATCAGCTCTTTGGTGTCTCGACGGGGTTGGGTATGGGTTTGATCACATTTGACTGGAGTCAGATCAATTGGATCGGGTCTCCCCTTACCGCACCTTGGTGGGCTCAGGTCAACATTGCTATCGGCTTCCTCCTGTTTTACTGGATTGTCACCCCGATTCTGTACTACTGCAACGTAAGTGAACTCCGCCTCAAATGGAGGTCAACTGATCGATTTGCTCCAGGTCTGGTATACTGCTCATTTGCCTATCAACGTGGTTCAAGCCGCAGATAGGTTTGGCTCGGCATACGATATATTCCAGATCCTCACGCCCGAGATCGATCTCAACACGACGGCATATGCTCTGTACTCTCCCATCTATCTGTCGGCGACATTCAGCATGACTTTCATGCTGGCGTTTGCACTGGCGACGGGGCTGATCGTCCACACTGCACTACACCACGGGCCAAGAATATACCGAGCGATCCTCAACGTCAGAACCGAGGCCGACGACATTCACATGAAGCTCATGCGGCAATACGCCGAAGTTCCCGATTGGTGGTACGCTGCTCTCTTCCTCGTGTGTTTCACCTTTGCCGTTGTGGCAATCGAGGTGTACGACACTGGTCTGCCAGTCTGGGGATACTTGGTGGCCATCTTGTTGTCCTTGATCTACTTCATTCCCGCGGCATTCATCTACGCGATGACCAGTCAGCTCATCGCCATCAACTTGATGGCCGAGTTGATCCCGGGATTCATATTCAAAGGTCGGCCTATCCCCGGAATGGTGAGTTGACCGGCTGCGATGTACTGCCACTTGCGCTAATGTCTGCTGCCCGCTAGATTGCCAAGAGTTTCTCCGTCCAGACCCTCACAGAAGGCCTAGTCTTTGTTCAAGACCAGAAATTGGGTCATTACATGAAGATTCCCCCGCGATCACTGTTCATCGCTCAGTTGTCCGCCACGGCAATTTGCTCGTTCGTTCAAATCGGAGTCAAAAAGCTGCTCTTCGCCGTCGTCGATGACATGTGCAGCTATAAGCAGAAGGATCTACTCATGTGTGCCAACACAAAGGTCTTCTTCACCTCAAGTATCATCTGGTGAGTGTCAGATACCTGCACTTCCACGTGAGGCTGACCCGCACTAGGGGATTGATCGGGCCATCACGCTTGTTCTCGAAAGGAGCCATGTACTACCCGCAAGTCTGGGCTGCACTCGGCGGCGCTCTGCTACCGATACCGCTCTGGCTGTGGATGCGAAAGTACCCGCGGTCAGTATTGCGAAACGTCAATGTGCCGGTCATCTTCAACGGTGGAAACGCCATGCCTCCCGCCAACGGTGTCAACTATTCGTCCTTCCTCATTGTCGGATTCATCTTCCAGTTTTGGATCCGACGGAGACACTTTGCTTGGTGGTCAAAGGTGAGCGCGAGGACAGACAGTTGGTGTCATGTGGACCAAGCTGACACACTCGCAGTACAACTATGTCCTTTCGGCCGCTTTGGACGTGGGCACCGCGTTGTCAGCATTATTCATCTTCCTCGTGTTGCGTTTGCCCGGTGCGAACATCAGCTGGTGGGGGAACACCGTCTACACAGCGAGTGAGTGCATGCGGAGGCCGGAGACGGCGTGTCCATCGATCCCCGGCGGTCGATCGCTGACATTTTCCGATAGCCGCCGATTGGGGAGGCGTGGGCGCTACTTACAAAGACACTCCCGTCACAGGCTTCGGTCCAGACACATGGCCGATCTAGATTTCAAGGTACTAGGTGAATCAGGGCGTCACCACTGACATCAATACGTCTCAACAGTAGACTAGCTTACTGTAGAGTGTAGAACGTACAAAGTGTAATAGTATGCCGTTTATCATGTAGAGTTCCTGATCGGCTCGGCAAGCGAAGACATCGTACTCCAAGGTATACTGTGGACCTGGTGAGACACCCCAACATGATATCGTCGATGAGACGACGTCAACACTTCGGAGTTCGGACCCTTTGCACACACTGCACCATACGAGACCGAGATCCCGAGAGTACCAAACGTCTGGACCGCGCAGGATAAAGTTGTGCCACATACATAGCTGACGGGAACTGATCGACCTGTTTGAGCTTTGGTGTGTGATCGGCGAGATCATCCGCGACTGTTGCCGGGAGTCTCCGTGAGTCTGGCCTCGGCTCGATAAGGTCACAGGCATGTGTGCAGTGTGCGTGAGAACAGGTGAGAACACGACTGTGTCTGTGACTGCAAGGTCGCATCCGAATCTCAAAGACCGACAGACTTGGCGAGACTCGTCAGATCGTCAGATCTGCAAACGGTGCCGGGAGAAACGCCAGCTCAAACTTTCCAGAAGATCAGCAACGTAAGAGACTGAGAGCGCGACTCGTCCGCGGACCCTCGTCCGGGCGGGCACGGCCCAGGACGGCACGTTCGGGATCCACCTGATTCCTCAGTCCACATGCTGCGTCAGCCGTCGGTCTGTCCCAGTCCGTTCCACGGCCTCATGCTCTGTATGCCTTGATAGGCCTTGATAGGCCTTGATCTGCCAGTGTGCAAAGTGGGGAGACAGGATGACGAGTTTGGCATTCAGTTCCGAGTCTAACTCAAAGTGGTTAGCGCTTGAGCGGGATTGAGATCATCCGTTCGTGCCTCGGCGTCGCCAGGGCTCGCCAGGGCCTCGGCGCGGCGCAAGTTTGGTAAGCCAAAGGAACGCCTGCAACCTCCTGCAGCCTCCAGCTGCTCCTCCTGGAACGCGCTCGAGTGGAAGATTCAAGTGCTGATTGGGGTGCCTAAGTCGCGCATCGGCGGCATTTCAAGCTAGCGACGGGGCCGAGATGATCGACGAGTGCTCTGACAGCTCGGCATCAGGCCAGAGCGAGGCAAGATTGGTAACTTAAGGTAACTTAAGCACCAAGCGGCACGAAGCCACAAACATGAGAGAACAATGAGGATGTCATCGTGACTGTGTGACGGGACGTTTAGAAGATCAGTCAAGTTAAGCAGTACCAGGGGGAACATCCGGCTCTGTTTATAACCTAGCCGCGGTAAAAGCAAGCCGGCCGAAGAGCGCGTCAGAAGCACAAGCCCAAAAGCCAAAGTAAAATCAATCTACGCTATGCAACCAAGGGGGGGTTTAGAAGGAAAATGATGTAAAGGCGCTTTTGACCGAGCACGGGGAGCTCCACGAGTCCACCCAAGCTTAAAGGATCTAACGGCCAAAGGGGGGAGCACGCACTCTCTTGCGCCCCGATCCTACGCCCTGCGCCTCCCTGCCGGTCCCTCAATCATCTCGGACATTTGATCCTTGCTGTCACAAACGCCCCTCGCACCTCCCCTGTTTGTGATTCGATTGGAGGGCTCAGGGTAAACCTCCATCCATCACCCGGTCCCGCCGGCGCACACCTCCTTCCCCCACCCACCTGTGGATCTTTGCTTTATCGTTGCCTCGTTGCAGCGTATAGGTAAGTATACTCCGCTGCTGGCCTCGTGTGTCTCACCTCCAACATCCTCTGGGCAGACGGCAACTCTAAATACCATTCAAACCGCTCGACAAAGAGCCCTCGTCACCAACTCGCACCCGTCGATCCCCCCCAGCCGCTATATATAAAGCACCGACACGTCCCCGGTCGTCATCTTCCACCCACCCCACCAATCCCACTAGTCTCCACTGGTTCACCTTTCACCACTACACCCTTCGGTCTTCGCACCGACACCTCCCAAGATGAAGGTCCTCTCCCTCCTCTTCGCCGCCGTTGCCGCTACTACCGCCTTTGCCGCTCCTATCGCTGAGCCAGCTACTACCACTGCTCCCTCCGGCCAGTGCTTCGGAAGATCATGTAAGTTTCGGTTCAATGACATCAATCACCTGTGTTGCGCCTCCCGCTGATCTATCCCTACAGGCGGCGGCGCTCCTCCCTGGAAGCGAGAGGCTGAGGCCGCTCCAGTTGCCCAGACCACTGCCCCCACTGGTCAATGCTTCGGCAGATCTTGTAAGTGGTCCTTTCAACACGACGACTCGCATGCATAGCTGACAATCATCTAGGCGGCGGTGCTCCTCCTTGGAAGCGAGAGGCCGAGCCAGTTCCAGAGGCTCAGACTACCGCTCCCACTGGCCAATGCTTCGGTCGATCATGCGGAGGTGCTCCCCCTTGGAAGAGGGAGGCTGAGGCTGAGCCAGTCCCCGAGGCTCAGACCACTGCCCCAACTGGTCAATGCTTCGGTCGATCTTGTGGTGGTGCTCCCCCTTGGAAGAGAGAGGCTGAGGCTGCCCCAGAGGCCCAGAC